>OU963900.1:22400000-23600000 GCA_902850365.2 Chilo suppressalis | reverse complement strand
ATAGCAAATTACTTACGGCAATTATTATTCTTTTAAAGTAAAGAGTTTTAAGTTTCAAATAAGGCCATCATATTTTTTGGTTGAAATTTTATTTTAATTATTAAAAGCTAACGCATTGGTCAAAAGCGTGTTACATTAAAAAATACTAACCATTTTTATATAACAACACGAATGTAAACGTTATGTAAAAGCAATAAAGTATTGTGTTACCCTATTTTTATAAGAGATTTCTAGTATTTTTACCAGATAAGAGATCAGATAATTGTCAAATATCTGTTAAATCGGAAATCTATCAAAATGTTCGTAACATAAAATTGTAGGTATTAATAAAAGGATTCTCTTTTTTAGGTCATCGAAATTAAAATAAAGCTTTTAAAAACTTATAGATACCTAAAACTGTTAGGTTCCTCTGTATATGTACTAGTTAGTATAGTGAATCCATCCAATCAAGTCCATGTTGACAGTACGGTGTCATCGGATCTGTGCCCGCCTGAGCGTGAAATGAATGCGCATGACATGTAAAGGAAATCCGCTTGGCCGTTTAAACGAAGCTTCGCTGCTAGAGATTCTGTGAAATATGCACTACCTCGTTCTATGACTTTTATTACAGTCGCAAAAAAGTTTATTAAAACATAAAAAAAAACGATATTGAAATCCCTTATCTTCCTATTTAGAAAAAAATAACACAAAACGTTACAATTTGTCATGCAAAATTTGACTAACGACAACAAAAAAAAAGAGTTTTTAACTTTTTTGTAGTACGAGTATGATCATCCAATGTTTGTTGTTTTTAATAATAAATGAAAACATAACCAAAAGTGTTGCCATTAACACTATCGATAATGTTGAGGAGATATTTTTCCCATACCTATGTTATTAGGTAGCATAATGGTCAGTACATCCGCCCGGATAGCGGAGGGTGCGGGTTCGAGTCCCGTCCGCTGCCTAGTCCGTATTATTTTCTTTACACCATATATTGGCTAATTATTCAAAGCGCCATAGTCGAAATTAAACTCTGACCTCATATTCGGATTTAGCACCCTCGAAAAATATTATATCAGTCATAAAATACTGCTTTAAAAAATGACCCCAAACGGAAAAAATAGACAGGACAGGACGGCTGGACGTGCAGTAGCGTGAATTCATTAGTACAATTTTAAAAATATCTTGTCGGTAATTATTACTTTGAGTTAAACGATCATTGCGTCAAAATTTTCTAAACGCTAATATTGCGAAGTGATATCAATTTAATTTAATTATTCTCATTGTGTACTTGCTTGCAAGGTTTTGAATATCTGAGATTACTTAGGACTACAAAATAAATATCCTAGTTTAAGCTTTATCTTAGGACTAGGCATGAAACTTGCTTGCATAAATGCTTGCCCTAGAAATCCCATAAACAAGACTAAAAAAATATTATCACCATCTTTTAAGGGTTCCGTACCTCAAAAGGAAAAAACGGAACCCTTATAGGATCACTTTGTTGTCCGTCCGTCCGTCTGTCAAGACTGTTTTTCTCAGGAACGCGTGGAGGTATCAAACTGAAATTCATATCTAATACTCAGGTCTACTGTCCCTTGGAGCTGTAAAAAAAATTCTAAGCCAAAGCAATCAAAAAACACAGCCGTTTATGCCGTAAATTTTCGAAACTCGCACGGGAATCAAAACCTACAGGGTAATTCCCGTAAACTTAGAATCTTAAAATTTGGTACGAAGTAACATCTTATAGTACAGATAAAGGAAAAATTGGGAAAACCGTAAATTTATAGTTACATCATATAATAAAAAATATTTTTTAATAAATATTAAAATATACCTACAGTTTTGTACGGTGCGCGAGTCCGACTCGCTCTTGGCCGTTTTTATTTATTTCAAAATAGTCATAAGACTCCGTCGCTAACCTTATCAAAACTTTCGTAATTAGGAATTCATAAAACAGTAATTTATCGCAGCTGGCAGTATACCGAAAAGGTGCATTTCAATATTGTTACTTTGACGTTTTAATAAAAAAGAATCTGAGATACTCTGAAGTTACGAGAAATTATAAAATAGATTGGAGCTCAGTCACCCCAGGAACCTATTTCTTGTTCGGACAGATTGAAATTTATTACGTTCCAAAAACGTCGATATGAAAAATGCGCTTTTACTTTGTTCAAGACGCTTAATATTAAATCATACTTGGGAAATTAAAAAAGCTTCATGATACTGATTCTTTTGATTTTTGACATTACTAAAATATATAGCATAATTGGTCAGTGCATTCGCCCGGATAGCGAAGGGTGCTGGTTCGAGTCCCGTCTGCTTCCTGGTCCGCGTGGATTTTTTTTTAGTTATATTTTCTTTAGATTTAAACATCAAGCAGTTACATGCTTAAAAAATATAAATTATAACTATAATTGCTATTTCTTCTTTCAAATGTTGAATACTTGTAAAAGTATTCATTTGACATTGTGGGTTACCTATAACGCGAAGAGATGGCGCTGCCTTGCAGCTTAAGAATGGCTAGAAGAATTTCGACGCGGTCCGTGAGGGCCGCGGTAGCATAATTGGTCAGTGCATTCGCCTGGATTACGAAGGGTGCGGGTTCGCGTCCCGTCTGCTGCCTGGTCCGCGTGGAATTTTTTCTAGTTATATTTTCTTTAGATTTAAACATCAAGCAGTTACATGCTTAAAAAATAAAAATTATAAATATACTTTATAATTTTTTTATAAAGCATAATCAGGTAACTATTAAAAACGTTTACTAGTCCAGGCAACGAATGCTCAAAAACAGGTATAGAGGGAATTGCTTAGAACACAATTTTTGACTTCATGACTTTGTTAGGACTAGTTAGGAGGTAAACATATCAAAAGTCCCCGCCCGTAGCCCTTAAGCCGGGGGGAGGGGGGGGGGGGGGGTTGAAGGTCCCATTTTTAGGTTTTTCGCATATATCTCGAAAACTATGCATCTTAGCGACATGAGACTTTCACAAAAGTGAAAGCTGATTAAATTTGCTACAAGTCTTATTCAGTCAAATTTTTTGATATCTTGTATAGTTTTCGAGATATCCGCTCTTGAAAGTCTGTAATTATGGAAAAAAAAATTGTTCCCATTTTTGCTCTATTTGACCGGATAACTCTTCAACAATGCACCCAAAAAATAAATGCCGGCCGTAGGGTTGTAGAGCATTAAATTATCTTCAATAATAGAAACAATTGCCTTTTTTTTTATTTAAGGACAAAATTGTTAGTGTAGTAGACGTATGGGGGCGGTACGGTGGGCACTAGGCCGCGTACTCAGCCCCCACGCGCGGGCCGTCCTGCGCACGTCTGTGGGGTCCTCGAGATACCCCGGGAGACCCCTGCCGCGGAACCTCGGCAAGGCCGGGAGGCTGCTAGGTGCGGAGACGCGGAAGAATCCCTAAACGGGGATTCCGCGGCTTCGCACTAAGCAGCTTAGAGGGTGTTCGCAGGGTTTTTTAGCGGATATTATGCCGTAAAGCGCCCGTAAGGGTTACGGGGTCCTCAGTGGGCAGCCACTGCTGGGGCTCGTAAGGCTTGCGGGAGCCAGGTGTGAGGTCCGTTCGGCGGTGTGCCTCTTAAAGGCGCCGTCGTCTGTAAATAGTATTTTTTGCCTGCGTATAAAAAAAAAGGGTAGTAGACGTATTGACTAAAGGGGGTGTCCTGCGTTTCTGTTCCCCAGCGTGCCAAAATTGCCAGGGGAACTGCTTGAATGGGGTCCCTCAAGTTGACTCCGAAGGTGAAGAAGAACAGGAGGATCCTCTGACCGTTTCCCTACAGGGTTCCGATGGAGAAAATGACACAGACAAAGAAAATGTAAACGAAGACGAGGATCAAGGTCCTTCCCACCCCAAAAGAGCAAGAAATTAACTATATTGGATTTTTTTACAAATCTCTTTTTGCACGTCATAGTGAATTGTATCGAAAACTGCTGCCGTATTCGTACCTGTATAGCCAATGAGAACCGGAAAAAAACCAGAGGCGCAGGGCCCTACCGTCTCAATTTTTTTTAAAGTCCAGTTTTATAATTTAAATCATTCTTAATACTACTTTTTGTGTTGAGCTGGACCAATACAACACCAGACAATCTTATCATTTAAATAATCATCTAATTTATAATAACCTTTTTTGCATAAAGTAGTTAACTCTTGCAGTTTTTTTAAACTTATTTTCTGAATTGTGTGAAGAACCTGGTCAGTGGGCCAACAAGTACATATTCTAAAATGAGCATGTGTGCTATTTAGACATCGGTGCATCGTTAAAGAGTTATCCGAGAGTTATCCGGTCAAATAGAGCATAAATGTAAAGCATTTTTTTTTCTATAATTACAGATTTTCAAGAGCGGATATCATTATTACAGATATTATTATGAGATAATTACAGTTTCTCAATGATTACTAATTTACTTTCTTTTTTACTTATGGACCTCACACCTGGCTCCCGCAAGCCTTACGAGCCCCAGCAGTGGCTGCCCACTGAGGACCCCGTAACCCTTACGGGCGCTTTACGGCATAATATCCGCTAAAAAACCCTGCGAACACCCTCTAAGCTGCTTAGTGCGAAGCCGCGGAATCCCCGTTTAGGGATTCTTCCGCGTCTCCGCACCTAGCAGCCTCCCGGCCTTGCCGAGGTTCCGCGGCAGGGGTCTCCCGGGGTATCGCGTGGACCCCACAGACGTGCGCAGGACGGCCCGCGCGTGGGGGCTGAGTACGCGGCCTAGTGCCCACCGTACCGCCCCCATACGTCTACTACACTAACAATTTTGTCCTTAAATAAAAAAAAAAGGCAATTGTTTCTATTATTGAAGATAATTTAATGCTCTACAACCCTACGGCCGGCATTTATTTTTTGGGTGCATTGTTGAAGAGTTATCCGGTCAAATAGAGCAAAAATGGGAACAATTTTTTTTTCCATAATTACAGACTTTCAAGAGCGGATATCTCGAAAACTATACAAGATATCAAAAAATTTGACTGAATAAGACTTGTAGCAAATTTAATCAGCTTTCACTTTTGTGAAAGTCTCATGTCGCTAGGATGCATAGTTTTCGAGATATATGCGAAAAACCTAAAAATGGGACCTTCAAGCCCCCCCCCCCCCCTCCCCCCGGCTTAAGGGCTACGGGCGGGGACTTTTGATATGTTTACCTCCTAACTAGTCCTAACAAAGTCACGAAGTCAAAAATTGTGTTCTAAGCAATTCCCTCTATACCTTTTAGTTACCTGGACTATACGTAAATTTTTGTTATAAATATGTAATTAAAATATTTTAACATTTTATTTAGGTCATATTTATAGACAAGTGAAAGTAATTACTTTTGATTAAGACTTGAAGACATTTTCATTTTATAGATAAGAAAGTTATCAAAGTAAAAACTGTCAAAAATAAGAATTCTTTACCAAGTACCTCATAGTCACCATTTTCGTTGCTAAGTCACCATTTGTTTTGTGCTTTTATTATTGTAATCTGAAATTATGGATAGGTGTCGGCAATTTATTTTCATTTTTGGACAAAATTTTTGAATGGCGTTATACGTAATTACTTTATTATATTTATTTTGAGCATGTAACGGCTAGATTTATATCTAAAGAAAATTTTATAAAAAAAAATCCACGCGGTACAGGCAGAGACGGGATTCGAACTCGCATCTTCCGCAATCCGGGCGGACGCACTAACCAATTATGCTACCGAGACCTTAATGGCCGAGTTGAATTCCGCCCAGAATGCGGAAGGTGCGGGTTCGAATCCCGTCAGTTGCTTGGACCCCGACCGAGCATTATTTCATGTATTTTCTTGTAATGTAATATCACTTCGACTGCATGTTTACAAGCAAGTGACGCCATTTTAGGTTCCGCCAATCCTAGGCGTTTTCGGTCACGTGACAATACAAAAAATTCTTATCTATTTCGTGTTTTTAGTAACATTTTCCACTACTTTTTTTGTCATAATAGTTAAATCGCTCCCAATATTCATGTTGAATACATATGCCAATAATTAGTACTTTATTTTTTATACTGTCAAACAGCATTTTGTATTACTGTAGTTGTAATTCTGGATCATATATTGTTTCCAAAAGCCAATTATTAAACTTTCTCATAGTATAACGGTAGCCAGCAAATCGTACTGATATTGATGTAGTGGTATTTTATGCACGAATAAGTTCTATAAGTAGGCCATCGCCATGTCTCCAAGATTCTGTATCCGGTAAGATACTCGACACGTGTCACTACCCCGTGTATTAAATGTGTGTCAGCGTCGGACTTACATTGGATTTCTCAGATATAAATTTGAGGAGACGTGCTTATATATCTGATTTTTCTTTAGTATTCATTATTCAGAACATGGGGAATTGATATTCCCCATTGTTTCTTCCAAGACTTCAAAATAGTATGTAGCTTCTTGTAGTCTTCAATTTTGTCGGGTTACAGTGTTTCGCTACTCTGTCATTACTTGTTTACTATTGCGTAAAAACAATCTTCTTCTACCCTTATTCCATCTATTTTTGCTGTTTTTAAGGATCTATTACAAAAATATGAAATTTCAATCAATGTCATTCACATCACTCACAGACTATAGATATTTTATTTTTAATTGTTTTTAAGACAAACGATTCGCAATCTTACAGCCACGGCTAATGTTGTTTTTATTTAGTTGTCAAATTACCGTCTCTCATAGAAATTGTGTAACTCGTTAAGTTAAAGAGTAAATATGATGTTTTCCTTTTGTGTAATATAAAATTAAATTCTATTTCGAATGCTAAGTGTAATGAAGAATCACTAGTTATTTTGTGTTTAAAATGTTGTTTACGATTTTTGTTAATCTCTTTCAACACTTGGTGATGGGTGCTGGCTTCGTCAATATTTGAAGCCTTTATTATTATTAGTATTATTTTTAGTAGCAATTTTTGTATTATTTTATTTTTATTTGCATATATTATTACATATATATATTTATAAGAAGTACAACTTCATGAACACTCAAGAAATATTAAATAATAGTTTTTTCTCTTGTTCCTCTTCAGATAGTTATCTGAGCGCTATTAGTGACACCTCATCTGATCTATCATCACTACATGATCAGTTAACGTCAATATTTTCGACCTTTCCGAACTTTTTTAACGTGGTACATATAAACGCGCAGAGCATTCCCTCTCATTATGCCGATCTTTTACATTCGTTTGCAGATTCTCACGTTGATGCTATTCTTGTTTCCGAGTCCTTTTTAAAACCTTCTCTTTTATCTACCTCTTACTCTCTTCCTGGATATGTACTTATTCGAAATGATAGAATCGGTAAGGGTGGTGGTGGTGTGGCTATATACCTACGAGCTGACTTACCTTTTAAAATTATAGTCTCCTCACCCGGATTATATTCTGAATCCACTGAATTTCTATTTATCGAAGTCACTTTAAATTATAAAGTATTACTACTCGGCGTTTTGTATAGCCCTAATCTTAATATTAATTACTTCCCTAAGCTTGACTCTCTACTAAGTGAACTGTGTCCTACTTATACGGATATTCTTCTTTTAGGTGATTTTAACACATACCTCCTCAAAAATAACTCTCGTTCTCGTCTCCTACAGGGCACAGTTACTTCCTACAACTTGCACATTCTCCCTTTGTCGGCAACTCATACTTCACCAAACTGTACACCTTCTCTCCTTGACCTTCTAATAGTTTCCTCGCCGGACAAAGTAGCTACACACGGTCAACTATCAGCAGTTTTCTCATATCACGATCTCATATACTTATCGTACATTGCTCGTTCTCCTAAGCGCAAATTGCAGTATCGTGACTACCGTAGTTTTAAGTCAATAGATATCGATGCCTTGAAGCAGGACGCATCTCTCATTGATTGGGCCAATGTGTACCATACTGACGACTTGGAAGATAAAATTGACATTGTTAACTGTAACATATTGAATTTATTCAATAGGCACGCCCCCGTTAAACGTGTGAAGCTTAGATATCGTCCGGCCCCTTGGCTTACGCCTGCTATTAAAGAAGTGATGGTCAAAAGAGGCAGAGCTAAGAACCGTTGGAAGCGCTTTCGAAATGACGACAATCTAATGCGTTATAAACTTCTGCGTAACCGCTGTAGTCGTCTGTGTAGAGATGCCAAACGACGGCATTTTCACGAGTCGTTAACAGGTAAATCGCCCTCGGATATTTGGAAATTCCTGAAGTCCGTTGGCATAGGTAAGTCACATGATCAGGGTGGTGATAAAGTAGACATTAGTGCCCTGAATGCACATTTTGCTACGTCCTCCACGCCCCTGGATGCCAACATCAAAGTAAACACCTTACGTCATTTATCGGACTCCCCTAAGCCCTCCTCTAATCCTTTTAACCTCAGTGCCGTTTCCGAAGATTCTGTGCAGAAATCCGTTTTGGCAATTTCGTCTACTGCCAAAGGTAGTGATGGAATCTGTTCCAGGATGGTTTCCCTTATTCTTGGTGAACTCATTCCTGTGCTTACCCATGTTTTTAACTTTTCCATCGCAAGCAATATAGGTTCCCATCAGCTTGGAAATGTGCTCATGTTATTCCTTTACCTAAAATCACAAACCCTCTGTCCTGTTCTGATTACCGTCCTATCTCCATATTACCATTCCTCTCAAAAGTCCTTGAACACCTTGTTCATAAGCAGCTCTCTCTGCATTTGTTGTCCAATAACCTATTAAACCCATTCCAATCCGGCTTTAGGCCGGGACATAGCACCGTAACTGCTCTTATTCAGGTGACTGATGATATCAGGCTTGCTATGGAGAATAAGTCCCTCACATTATTATTGCTGCTTGATTTCAGTAATGCTTTCAATGCAGTTGACTTCGACATTCTCCTAGGCATACTTGACTCTCTCAACTTCTCAGTCGGTGCTATCTCCTGGTTCGATTCCTATCTCCGAGACCGATCCCAAAGTATCCGAATAAATGACAATCTCTCGGACAGATGCACATTATCTACGGGAGTTCCTCAAGGAGGCATCTTATCCCCGCTACTTTTTTCACTACTTATCAACACCGTGACTAAATCTTTAAACTGCAGCTATCATCTCTACGCCGACGACTTGCAGTTGTATCGTCATTTCCCCGTTTCCGATGTTAACGAGGCTGTATCGGCTCTGAATGAAGACTTAAATTACATACACAACTGGGCTAAATCGTATGGGTTGCAGGTAAATCCTTCAAAGTCTAAAGTTATGATGATAGGAAGTGCTTATATGACGAAACAGTTGGATTTGAAGTTGCTGCCACCCGTGGTATTTGATGGCTCAATTATTCCTTTCTCCCTTACTGCCAAAAATTTAGGAATCACGTTTGACAGCAACTTGAATTGGAAAGCTCACATTAACGAAGTCAGTCGTAAAGTATTTTCCTCTTATCACTCATTAAAATCTTTTCAATACTGTTTACCGATTGAAACCAGAATTTCTTTGGCCCAGTCACTGATTCTCCCCAGTCTGGACTACGCAGACGCCTGTTATCTGGACATCACAGAGGAACTTTTGACTAAGCTCGAACGACTACAAAATTTGTGCATACGTTTTATTTTTGGCCTGCGTAAATATGACCATGTTTCCAAATTCAGAACACAACTTAAATGGCTTCCTATCCGTCTTCGTAGAAATTCCCGTATCCTATTTCTGTTATTCAACATTTTGCATAACCCAGCGTATCCTGCGTATCTTCGTGACCGCTTCCAGTTTGTGCGACCTCCGGGGGTGCTCTGCAGATCACACGTTCGGACTCTGCTTAAAATACCACCCAACCATTGCCGTACCGACTTCTACAGCGACTCCTTCACTGTTTATTCAGTGAAGTTGTGGAATGCCCTGCCGTCAGAAATTAGAGACATCACAACACTTCCGCTTTTTAAAAAAACAGTCAAGGAATATTATCTGTCCTTGACATAATTTTTTGTATTTTTTCTTTCTCTCAGTTGTTTTTTTTTTTCCTATCGAAACTTCTTGTGTGTTCATTTATATATTTATTTGTATATGTTTATGTATTTATTATATATTGTTTATATATTTTTATTCATATAGTTGATATGCATTTATTTTATATTTTTTGATTAATATGTTTTAGTGTAGGTACACGCGACATTTATGTCTCCCAGCATAGCTCCTATCGCAGGTGGGCTGGAAGAGATTTCTTAGAGAAATAAGCCACACCTTTTTACGTAATTATTTAAGTATTTTTTACGTATTTTTATTTCGTGTACAATAAATTATTAAATAAATAAAAATAAATAAATAATATGTGTGTATCGTACTCTTATAGATATAAAAAGGGACCTAATATTGTGTAATTATAATAAAAATTTATTGTATAATAATTTAATTGTGTTTATAGGATTGATTAATTGGGATTAACTAAGTAGTGTCATGATACGACCTGACCGACCGGAGATTTTTTGCTTCACTGATCGCCTTAGTTAGAGCATATATGCTCTAAGCTGATCGCTGATTGCTTAACTGCTGCGCCAATTGACTGTCAAACTATTTAAGTACGTATCAAGCTAACAAACGTTTTTGACAGACGTAAAACCTGTAAATTATTTTAATGTGTGTACCCCTACAGTCTCTAGAGGTTAAAAATATTTCGACCAACAAAAAATCGACTAAGATGATGCTTTCAAGTTCAAATTATAGGTAATTAAATTTCTGATATATCAAATATTTTTTGTTTTATAATATTATGTTAGGTGTTTGGAATCAATACGGAAAAGTAAAATGTTATAAAAACAAATAAATCTCTCTTTATTTGTCGTTTATTAACCACAAATAACAATCAATTGTTACCACGGGAGCTACTGCGGCTGACCCAAATATTTTGTTCAATTTGTATAAAAGCAAAATCATGTTCTGAATTTGTGGCTATTCAATGCTTGTTCAAGGCACCCCGGCACTTAAAGTTCTAGTCAAGTAAGTGTAGAAAATACGGTCCAAGTCTCACCTACTACGTTATAGTGTAGAGGTTTTGTATGAGTCTACCTAAATTCTACCTACATATCTAAAGCTCGATAGAATCGAGGTCAGTGTAGCAGCAAATTTTGCAATGGTATTTTAACAAAATGGTTTCCCAAAAATATTATACATCACTACATAGTATAAAACAAAGTCGCTTTCTCTGTCCCTATGTCCCTTTGTATGCTTAAATCTTTGAAACTAGGCAACGGATTTTGATGCGGTTTTTTTTAATAGATTGAGTGATTCAAGAGGAAGGTTTATATGTATAATACATGCATAATATAGTAGAGAAACACTGATAATTTTAGAGGTTTTTAATATAAGGTCGTAAATAAACACATTTTTTGCGCTTACATTGCAAACGCTGGCTGAACCCCACGAGATAGATCAAAATAATGTACTACAGTATTGTACACCTTAAAAAGGTCTACAAAAAAGTCCGCGATGGTATATGTCTATCTCTTAAGGATAACCCACAATAACCAATTTTTATCCTATACTTTTTACGAGAAATAATAGATTATTTACAAAGCGATTTTAAGCAATATAACATTCATCCTTATCCAATTAAGTACCTTAAATACATTGTGCATTTAATATAGAACAATTTGTCCCTTTAATGCATATAATTTAAATGAATATTTTCGAAGATATTACAAATTTAAAATTCAGGGACATAGCGGTTCTGACGCTACCGGGCTTGGCGGCGCGTGCCTATTGTAATTGGGTATTAGAAGAATGTCATTGTGTATAATACAAGCCTGAGAACAAAAACTATAGTCTACACTACAGCTTTACACCGAAACGAAGCGAGGGCGGGCCACTAGTTGTGTATAATACAAGCCTGAGAACAAAAACTATAGTCTACACTACAGCTTTACACCGAAGCGAAGCGAGGGCGGGCCACTAGTAGATATAATATTTTTGGGACCCCCCCCCCCCCCCCCTCCCAAAATTCAGATAGAAAAAATGCTAGTGTAAATGAATATAAAAACCCAGGTTATTTTATTTCTTCCTTAATATAGGGAGGTGTATACTAACCATCATGCGTAAGTACCGTGTTTGAATTTCGCGTGCACCTTTTGCAATGACAGTTACGTTAAACACGAAGGCGCCAACTGCTAGCGGGCGCAAGCACTGCGATTCCCGGTATGAGAGAAAAGTAATTTGGATATGGTTAGCTGTGGATTGCAACTTTTAGTCTTCTGCTTACACTATTCGTTCATTGAAAAAAAGTGGTGGTCAATATTGGAAAGGCTTACCACGAGCATATATTTAGGAAATCCCGCAGGCAGATCCTTCCGTTTGTTTTTTCATTTTGGGCACCGAGTGCCGCCGTCTTCCAAGAATCAGTCCACTCAGTTCAAGGAACGTGGTATCATATTCAGTGTTCGACGCCGTTGTAATTGTAAAGTTACGGTTCTAGGTCGTTAGCGACAAAACTCCTAATTATAACATATCCTGGATGTATGTTACATCCATCCATCTATCTCGGTCATACATGAGAAAAAACACTAAGTTGGTGAGACTGGATTGAGAAGACGTACTAAGCTGTTGTTGGTTCCCTCTGCATCAGCTGTAATTAAAGCACCCATCTCTATTATGATACCTACCCGATTTTTTGGTGTCCAGGCTCATGATGAGCATGATCATTTAGTTTATATTAAAAAAGACAGCCAGTCACTTCCTATTATGTTAATTTACCAAAGACTTCGTCTTTATAAAGTCAAAAATAATTATTTAAAATCTTAAGAATACTTTGATTGAATAAAAAGTACCAGTCTTTAAACGTAGCCCACATTCGAATTAAATTCATTTAATCACAATTCCCAATGATGAGATCGAATCTCCCGTTTAATCGTTCCGCGTGCCAGCTGCGACAAATCTAAAGCAATATATTTTTTCTGCCCACCACATTCGATTTAGGTCGAACGATAAGAGCTGTCTATCCACATAAATAGAACGATCTTTAAAAGAAGAGTGTAGGTAACGAGAAACGTTTTTGATGTAAGACCAATGCGTATGCTCGAATTCCGCTTCCTTACACTTTGGACCATGTGGTTGCATGTACGATGATTTATCCTTTTTTATTTACTTTACGCAATCAAAATATTTGTATAATACGGACTCTCAAGGTTCCTTTTCTCGAAAGAAAGTGGCACCCTAAGTTCAAGACAGAGGTACAAAACTTTTGAAGATAAATTATAACTCTGCCTCAGTTTCGATTTGTTGATTGAGGCGCGCAATACCGGTGCTTCGACGATTAAAACAATATGATTTTAATAGAAATTCATCATTTTTGGCTTTCCATAAATCCATACACGTAAAACGATTGTAGATTTTTAATTATCTACAATTTTGCCATTTAGTTGTTTTTCTATAAGAGATGCAGTTATTCCGAAAATCGCGAGAAACTCTTTTCCCCCCCTTAAAAGGAGGAGAAACGTGACGACGCATTTGCATTTTCTGATATTTTTTCCACAGTAATGTCTATTTTAGTATACCATCAGAAAGAAGGGTTCCAAAGAACAAAAAGCACAGCGCACAGCGCACAAAGCCAAACTTATTTGAAAATTAACTTTTTTGACGGGAGTTTTTTCGATTGAAAATAAGGTTACTTCTTCGAAGTGATAATATGTTGAAAATATAAATATTTTAAATATCAAAATTTAAACGTATTTGGGACGAAAGAAGGTAAGTTTTCAAAATTTTAAATTTCGTGAAAAACATTTTTTGTGGGAGATAACAATAAAAAATATCCTGTCCCAGGTTGGTGCGCAACAGGGAAACCCCCTCGGCCCCCTCGCCTTTAACCTTGCCATCCACAAGGTGATCACCGAGCTCAAATCGCCTCTCAACATCTGTACCTAGATGATGCGACCATTGGGGTAAACCAGAAGAAGTGCAAAGGAACTTTGCTTTCGTATTACCTCGTCTGGGAAAGTTAGACCTAGAGGTAAATGCTGCCAAATGCGAGTTCTCTCACTGTAGTTCGGTGTCATCTCCATCCTCCTTGTCTATCACTTCTTTGCTTCCGGGCATCAAGGAGCTCAATAAAGATTCTTTTAATTTGCTTGGTGCTCCTGTTTTTCCATCCGCAGTTCCGAAGGCCATGAAAACTCGTAGGGATGTTCTCTTGCTCGCCAGCCAGCGTCTAAAGACCATTGCTCCGCATGCTGCTCTGGTCCTTTTGGAGAAGTGTTTTGCCGTTACAAAATTAACATACCTCCTCCGGACGCCTCCGGTTTGGATGTTCAGTGACGATATTGTTTTCTTTTGACTCTGTCATAAAAAATGCAGTTGAGACAATTTTAAATGTCTCCCTGAGTGGCAAACACTGGAAACAGGCATCTTTGCCAATCTTTGGGATTGGGGTGCATTGTGTTAGGGATGTGAGTCGTCGGCCAATGGGGTTTCAGGCCTAGTCGCTAATATTTGGCAGCCTGGTTGGCTCTCGTCCCGGGCGCGGCCGTGCCTAGGAACCCCGAGTTCCAGCGCTCATGGGATGACGTAAATTGTAAAGCGACACTTGAACTACTTGCTGGTGGTACTGCGGAAGTCAATCTGGCGAGGCTTTTGACGGTGTCATGGCCTGCCGTCGATGTACAGGCAGACAAGACATAGTCTTAGGTCGGCCGGCGGTCCTTCCGTTCTCGAACCACCAGGTCTCAGCTGCACAGGTGGAAAACGGCCTGATGGTCTAACATTGGTACCGTCGGAGAGGGGACGATGTTTGGTGTGTCAGCACTTTCGCCTCTACCCACATCGGCCGCACGACACGCTCGGTTGGGGCGGCAGCTGAGCATTAGACGGCGGCGAAGCGCTTTAAATATTCCTCGTTGGGGCAAGGATAGTGCCTCTGGCGGTGGAAACGGTGGGTTGTTGGAGCGCGGAAGCCAAGCTATTTGTGTGGGCCCTGAGCCGCCGACTCAGGCAAAAACTGATGACCCTCTTCCGGGTCGTTTCGGGCACAAAAACTGTCTATTGCCATCCAGCGTTGCAATGCTGCAAGCTCCTTTGCGCCAGGAATGACAAGGGGTGATATTTAACGATATTTAGATTAATGGAATTGTATTTTATCAATTCAAAATGCGTAATGTTAGTCATTATATTTATCTTATATATCCAAGTTATATTCTGGAAGTGAAAAGTTGATTTAAATATAATAAAAAACAAAAAGTCTGCTATATTGGTTTTTCGCAGATATTTTTAGGCTATGTGGAAAAAGTGTAGACACAAACGTTATAGATCTTTTGATTGCCTATAATTTTGTCACCGATTTTTTTTTCGATAAAAGTTGAAGTAAAAGTAGAAAGAAAAGTCCCGACCTCATATCGCTCGTAATTTATTTTTCTTCTTTTTGATGTGTAACATCTTTCCTCTCGCTTTCCTGCAATTTGTAGGTGTGATTTCGTGAAATGGGACGGAAGTGTGTAACAGGAAGTCGCCAAAGCGTGCGCTATTTGATTTGATTTTAGAACATAATGTTCCAATTCCTTTTGTAGTAGGTTTTATTTATTTATTAACTAATATAAGGTAAGGTTTCAAATGTCACACATCATGCGCGACTACTGTAAGGCTCGTTCGTTTTTTTTTAAAGTTTTCTCTTCCTTTTGGTATGGGTTTTAATCCTGTGTTTAGCTCTCAAAAATTATCGATCCTGTCCCCGTAGCATGAGCATCACAATTTACATTATATCACATTTTTTATCGCTTTTAATTGTCAAACTCCATAGTAATTTGACAATTGAGCGCGATAGAAACGCGTTATAGATCATATCACGGTGCTCATGCTAGGGGGGCTGGTCTAGAAAGGCTGTCACGCATTTCAGTTTCGCACTGCTGTTCAAATTATTATGACATAATTAATAAACAAAATAACAAATTTTTATCTTTGATATTTAATTGAAAGATAACGTTTAATTATTCTTGAATTTTGTATTTTAGTGATCATTAACAAGTTTTTCTGTAAAAGGCTTAAACCGTGGTACACAGTAGTTTCAAATATTCAAAGAAAGCTGTCCACTGCCAACATTTGTTGATATTTAACTAAATAAATTACGAAATGTGACATCGACCAAACATTTTATTTGAGGTTAAGCGATCATCTTTATTTTTATTTATTGTTTTATTTTGGGTAGGTTAATAACATAGAAAACGAAACTACGAGTAAATTACTATGCTTCGTTAGCTGTGTTTATGTGTTGGGTCACGTATTGAGAATGTATGGGGATAGCAGGGCTCTCCCTGTTCGGAAGATGCTCTGGGTAAGACGTTTCCTATTATTGTCGGCAGTAGATGATTTTGTGACTGGGGGCGATCACATTCAATGCTAAGCCTGGCTAATGCAAGGAGAGTTTCACAAATTAATTTGACTTTGACTTCATTTTATGTGCTTTAGACACTGTTTTAACAATGATAAACATACCTGTGGGTGTAAACTGTAGGGAAACGTTATATTTTGTTGACTTTAGGTAATTGTATTACCCAACGTCAGGCCTATACTTGTTTTTGCTGCGTTGTATGTGTTTCGGCGGCTACGCCCGCCAATTTTAGTATACAATTTATTTCAGTCCCAATAGAGCCATTGAATCATAAAAGTGCTTTCTTTTTTACCAAACCTCCTGAATACGGACTTATAGTAGTGCAAAAACTTAAACCGTACATAAACAATCAATTATTCATCTTTTGCAATAAGTATTGACGACCTCCGTGGCTGAGTGGTTTGTACTCGATAGGTCCCGGGTTCGAATCCCGGTGGGGGCAGCTGTTTGTGTGATGAACACGAGCATTTGTACTCCAGTCATGGATGTTTAATATGTATTTCTATATAAATATACTTATATCTGTACAGTATATGTATTGTATCCGTTACCCTAGTATCCCATAACTCAAACCTTCGAGTGCTTAGTTTGGGGCTAGGCTAATTGGTGTGTTTTTTTTTATGTGCTATAACTTTTCAAAATTATTTCAAGTAAAGAACATAAAGTTGAAATACTGACTGCCGATGGAAGATGAATTTGTTGTCAAGTGGTTAAACTAATCATTTAAAAAACCTTAGGTCGTAACTTACCTTGTCTTAAAACAAAAAATATGTAAGCCGTCACGAGACTCCATGCTGCTACCCGGTACTTCACCATCGCCTGCGACTTCACCGCACCATCACTTTCACTGACTTGAGATTAGCACTTCATATCACATTTAATTACTCGAGTTTCCCTCCTTATAGTTGAAACATTTTACCTGGGGAAAAAGAAAATATTTTAGGTGTACCACAAAAAAGGTTAATAATCTTGTAGCAGGATGCTTATGTCAATCGTACTAATATCTTAAATCTGAAAGTTTGTCATCGTATGTTTGTTACTCTATCACGCAACAACTTCTGAGCGAATTTGGATAAAATTTGGTACCCAGATAGTCTATGACCTGGATTGAGATATAAGACACTCTTTACACCGGTAAAATTTTAGGTTTCTGTGGGGTTCTCAAGAAACTAAAATTAACTTGAAGTCGCATGCGGCCGCTAAGTTACGAGTAAGATAATAAAATGTAGGTTGTTCATACATCAATGTAATAAGAATACAAGCAAAGAGGAACTTTCGGGCATGGAGCATCGTAAAATGTGAACGCTAAAAATACAAAGACAGCTATGCTAATAATCTAAGATCCCACCGCAAGCGTTTAGAGTATTTAATCAAAAGCATTTTTGTATACAATTGTAACAAAGTTATATGCTTTGGCTGAGTTGTCCATTAAAATGACTCATTTTTATTAAATCAAAATTCGATACTATTGACTTCCTGATAAAAAGGCAGGCAAACCGTCAGTTGTAAAAAATTGTAGGTTATTAATATTAGTAATTCAGGAGTCGAGTCTCGCAGCTTTTTCCAAGCTTTTCCTGATTGATTAACTGTTATAAATAAAAAACATATTTGTTCTTTTTAATTATAAGCGTACAGTTTTCAGATTTTTATCTTTTTTTCATTTATTTATTATATTAAAAGAAATACATTGTAACCTTAAGTGTATAACAGTGTCTCATAAACCAGTATTGGTTTTCCCGAACACTGCCGTTCGCCATCAAGACCCGCAGTGTACGTCTACTCAATCAACAAATTTAAATTAAACCATTCATTCATCAGACATTAATCGGTAAGGTAATGTTATTAATATTTTTTTCAATAAACCGCACCGCCTTTAGTGTATCTGTATTTGTTGTTGGCATACTTAAAGGTCAACGGAGAGTACCCAATAAATTTTGATTCAGTTGTTGAGTTAAACGACAGTATGTTATTTCACGTTAACTTAGAAGTTTATTTTTGTCACAGCTTCAATGGTTTTAACTTCAAATCGATGGAATGCCTCCACATATATATAGAGGTACAGACAGACGGATAATCGTACAAGAAACTGATCGCATTGGGGTTCTGTTTTTATCCTTTTAATGTACAGAACCCTAAAGAAGATCGACAAGTTATTTAAATTTTCATTTATCTTATATTCTTTTTTCCAAAATTTAGGTAGAGAACTTTAAAAGTGCAATGGCAAAGAAGTTGTGGCGGTACGCAATGGAAATGTTGCAATTATTTCTTCGCCAACCTTTATTCTGAACTTTGATAGTTTGACAGTGCAATGGTCAGGAAATAAATGTTTCCTAATCTTAATGCTGATGTGAATCATCAGTGTTAAAGTGCTCACCGGCTCCAAGTGTTAATTTGACTTCAAATTTTCCTTAGATATAGGTATGTATGAGATATCAAGTGCCATAACTACATCCGCACTCTTGACAAGCATTGGGAGGACTAAGGTCCTCTGAATGCGTGTCGGGTGACCGGTGCATTGTCTGGTTTTTAGTGGCCCTGCTCAGGGCGTAAGTAGTGCCCTGCACATTTCATCGATGCCGAGGGCTGGATGAAATGAGCAGGGAGGAGTCACACATACCTTCTTCTCACTCCCCCGGTGGATGAAGGATGCATAAAGCATTTTCCAGGAAAAAAAAAAAGGTACAGGTATGTAACATCTTACTTTTAGTGGTTTTGCTTTTTATAAATTCGGTGTTTAGATGTGTTAAAACGTGTGTCGGTGACATCTAAACGCCCTAAACCTAACCTAACCTTACCTAAAGTCAACATATGATTAATGGAGCAACACTTGGCACTCTATAACAACAGGTGGCGCTACTGGCGCAGCAATCAAATAGTATGGAAGCCTGAATCACGCTAAAGAAATTATGAGGCTAACACATGATATATAAAACACACCAACATCAGGCTACCACACACAGAGTCATTCTCGCTCCGACTGCGGACCGTGCGCACCGTCGCACCGCCGCCTCCTTGCTCTGTGCGCCCCGCCGCACAGCTGCCTGCTTCGAGTCGACTCGACGCGCCTGCACTCATTCGTGAGACTCAAGATTGGACCAGTGGATACCTAGCGGTGTTAACGAAACTGGTCGGCGTAGCCCCGGTACGTCTCGAGCTCTCCTGAGCTCGGAAACCGGAAGACCCGATCCCATTTGCACTTGGGCCTTCCCAAGGGTGACGGTTGTTCCCATATTCACTAGGAATATCGGAACACATCTCTTACAGCTTCAACCGACCCCCTGCCGCGGGCAGGGGAGTCCATCGGTGTCGCATAGGGTGTTAGGACCTTTTTTTTTTTTTTTTTTTTTTTTTTTTTTTTTTTTTTTTTTTTTTTTTTTTTTATAGTTAGGTCCGACAAATGACTCCACCCCACCTGATGTTAAGTGAAGGTGAAGTCCAGACGCGAAGATAGCTGATACAGCAGTTCTACCTGCCACACCAGCCATCCCCACCCTGCCGGCCTGCATGTTGCTTCTTCACGCCTCTTTTAAAGGATCCCAGGTTGTAAGAGGGAGGGAACACGTGAGCGGGCAGAGCATTCCATTTACGGATAGTGCGACAAAGAAATGAGTCACCAAATTTCTTTGTACGCGTTGGAATTGTGGCCACAGTAAGACGGTGACAACGTAGGCCAGCGCGCGTGGTCCTCTGAAGGAAAGGGGAAGGTGGGATAAGAGAGAATAACTCCTCAGAACACTCGCCGTGGTACAAACGATAGAACGCGCTTAGTGACGCCACATCACGGCGTAATTGAAGAGGCTCAAGGTGTTTAGTCACCTCCTCATCGCCTATGATGCGGATCGCGCGCCGCTGTAACCTATCCAAAGCATCGAGCAAGTACTTGGCGGAGCCATCCCAGAGGTGCGAGCAATTTTCCACGCAGGACCGCACTTGCGTTTTGTACAACAAGCACAGTTGATCGGGCGTGAAAAAACGCCGCACCTTGTTCAGGACTCCGAGTTTGCGTGAAGCTGTTTTGATCACGGTTTCGATGTAGTCCTTTGGATTCAGGTCTGAGCGAACTTCCATACCGAGCATGGAAATGTTGCTCTGCAGCGGTAGTGTTGTGCCCTGAAGAGATGGAAGGGGAAGGAATGGCGATGTTTTTGCCGTGAAAGCGCAAGCCTGAGTTTTCTTGGCATTGAACCCAACCAAGTTCCTGGTACCCCATTCGGAAATGTGGTCCAAAGCCTGATTGAGTTCAATGACAAGATTTTCCCGTTTCTCCCTGGTTACTGCCTGCCCAGCCGCTGCTTGTCCGAGATACCCCGCATGCACTGTACTATCGTCTGCATAGCAATGAATATTCCCAAGAGGAATCAAGTCATTGATATGCAGCAGAAAGAGAGTGGGGGATAGGACGGAGCCCTGGGGAACGCCGGCATTCACTGACATGAACCGCGAACTGCTACCATCCGTAAGGACACGAATTCTACGCTCATGCAGGAAGTCAGCTACCCAAGAACAGAACTGGGCTGGCAGACCGTATGCCGGAAGCTTGGAGAGAAGGCTTTTGTGCCAGACCCTGTCGAACGCCTTGGCAATGTCAAGGCTGATAGCCAACGACTCGCCACGCTTGTCGATAGCCTCACCCCAGATATGAGTTAAGTACGCTAGAAGATCACCCGTCGATCGTTTCGGTCTAAATCCATATTGACGATCATTAATCAGGGAGTGATCCTCTAGGTAGCGGGTCAGATGGTTATTAAGGACCTTTTCTAGAACTTTACATAAAACTGAGGTGACTGCTATTGGCCGATAGTTTGCCGGGTCTGAGCGATCCCCTTTTTTGGGCACCGGTTGCACGTTAGCATCTCTCCAAGTCTCCGGCACACGCCCCAAAGAATACGAGCATTGGTACAAGCGCGTGAGCACGGGAGACAACTCCGCTGCACATTTTTTAAGTACTACTGCCTGTGGCTTCACGCCACCTATCAAGGCAAAGCCGCCGCCGCCCGTCTTCCTGCGCGATAAGGCGCAATGGGCGAAGGTCGCGGACCTTTGCAAAGCACACAACATTCATTACACACAGGCGTCGAACACTGGTCACGCCATCAAAATCACAACACCCACCATTGACACGTTCAGGAGCCTCACAAGGCTTCTGACCACAAACAAACTCCCCTATCACACTTACGCTCTCCCCGAAGAGCGCAAAGTCCGCGCGGTACTCAGAGGAGTCCCCTTCGAGCTCTCCAACGAGCTCATTCTGAGCGACTTAACCGATCAAGGCTTCCCAGCCGAGGCAGTGCACAAATTGCACAGCCGGACTGGGAAACAATACCCGTTGGCCCTTGTCATTTTGACCTCGGTCCCGGCAGCTAGGGATATTTTTAAAGGTCCCATTACAGTCTGTGGCCTCGACAATATCAAAGTCGAGGCCCCACACCGGCGAGGCACCCCTGGGCAATGCCACAGGTGCCAATTATATGGCCACGCAGCAGCCAACTGCTCGGCGGCCCCGAAGTGCGTCAAGTGCCTCGTACCCCACCTCACCAAGGAGTGCACCCGCACTCGTGACGCACCCGGGGCACCCGCATGCGTGCTCTGTGGCCAAGAAGGCCACCCGGCCAATTACAGGGGTTGCCCGCGGGCCCCACGCCCCAGGCCCAACACTCACACTCACACACACAAAGCCAACCACGGCGACAAAAACACACCCACCACCACCTAATAACACCACCACAAACTTCCCGGGGCTACCCAAGGCGGCCGCCCCTCGCAGCCCGGCGCCCCCGACAGCCTGGGGACCAGCCAGGGCCCGCCCAAAACCACACCCACCACAACACACCACACCAACAACACAAGCTAAGCCAGCCCAAGACGTCTCTCTGGCCGAGGACATGGCGCTTATTCGCTCCTCGCTCAAGAGGGTGAATATCGCCGAGATCCACACTCTCGCCGCGAAGCTCCGGCTAGCAAAGACACCCCTTGAAAAGGCTATAGCTATAGCCGAACACCCCGAACTCGTTGCCGCGTTCGATTAATTTTTTAATCATTATAACACTGGGAAATAACCAGACTCCGAACACAAACAAAAACACTATACACAAAACACGCGGTGATAACTCAAACAAACACCACTGTTGTTTAAATTATGACCGCGCAAAACACTAACATAACAATCACTCAACTAAACCCCGGGCGTACCAAGCCGAAGGGCGCTTCGCTTGTGTCATTTAATACGCGCAGCTTAAAATCCAACCTCAACGAAATTAAATTATTTTTGCAAGATAGGGAACCCGACTTTCTGCTCCTTCAGGAGACTTGGCTCAAACCAACTCAAATGAAGGGGCTGTCGATCCCTAAGTATAAATTAATCCGGAACGACGGTGCCAACGCGTGCGGCGGCACCGCAATTTACTATAGACGCAACCTACACTGCACACCTATACCCACTCCCGAGCTCACAAACATGGAAGCCACCATCTGTAGGCTGGCGATGACGGGACACCAGTCCTTAATCATCGCCTCAGTCTACATTAGATCAGGTACACACCCTCACCGCGCAGACTTCGAAACACTCACTTCACTAGGTACATCAGTCATAATGTTCGGTGACTTTAACTCCAAACACACCGACTGGACATGCGAGACCACCACCACCTCTGGCCGCAGATTACTACACATAACCGAGGAGCTTGGCTATGATGTCATCTGTCCCTACGCGCCCACCCACTACCCAGACAATGTACAAAACCGACCCGACGTCCTGGACTTCGCGATCCTTAAAAACGTGTCGCTTCGCCTCAGCTCGATCGAAACGCTCGACGACCTGGGGTCAGATCACAGACCGGTGTCTCTAGTTCTAGGTCCCCAAGACCCACTAGACGCCCCCGCGCCCCCTAAGAGGCTATTCACCAACTGGGACGGATACCGCTCCGCTCTCGAGACCGCTTTAGACTCCCCCGAGTCCCCGTTCCCTAACTCACCGGACAGTCTCGACAGCACCGACAAGATCGACGAAACAATAGACTCTCTAACTTCTCTGGTGACCGAGAAGGCGAAGGAAAACTCGCGGGAGGTTGAGCTGCCAAAGCCCAAGCTCCCGCTGGCCATCCGGAACCTTATCCAAGCCAAAAACGCCGCTCTCCGGAGAGCCAAATTATACCCCACCCCCGAGTATAGGGCTACAGCTAATCGCCTTCAGCGACAAGTTAGGTCCCAGTTAGCCGCTCTGAGACACTCCCGTTGGGAGGAACTCATGGCGGACATTACCCCATCCCATCTTGCGTACTATAGAATCGCGAAAGCGCTCCGTAGCGACGTTACCACCCACACCCCCCCGCTCACTCGCCCCGACGGCACCGTCGCCTTCGAAGACGACGAAAAATCTGAGTGTTTTGCAGACAGCATAGCGGCGCAATGCACGCCTAGTACGCAGGAAACTAACCCGCAACATATTCGCGGAGTGGAGGAGGAGGTCCGCCGGCGGGCCGCCCTTCCACTCACTGACAACCCCCTAGACCCCGTCACGACAGACGAACTCAGACAGACCATTAGAAACTTTAAGCAACGCAAGGCTCCGGGCGCCGACGGCATCTCTAACAAGGCGCTCAAGCACTTTCCCATCCAAATGCTAACCTTGCTTGCAATTCTCTTTAACGCATGTTTTGATCTGTGCTACTTCCCAGCCGCCTGGAAAGAAGCAATAGTGATAGGCATCCCCAAACCCGGAAAACCCGCGCACCTCCCCAGTAGCCATCGCCCTATTAGCCTCCTCAAGGCAATGGCGAAACTTTTCGAAAAAACCATACTGACCAGACTAAGAGAGCACCTCCTATCACCATCCGATCCAATTATCATTGACCACCAATTCGGCTTCAGAGCCAAACACTCCTGCCCCCAACAGATCCATCGCATAGTGGAGCACGCCCTAAGCGGCTTCCAACTTAATAAATATAAAACTATTGCAGTCTTCTTCGACGTCGCCAAAGCCTTCGACAAGGTTTGGCACGACGGATTAATCTTTAAATTATATCAATTAAAATTACCTGACCGCCTAGTTAGGTTAGTAGCCTCTTTTCTATCAAACCGCACCTTCCGCTATAGATACGAAGGTTCACTATCAACGCCCCGCCCACTACGAGCCGGTGTACCGCAGGGGTCCGCTCTCTCCCCCCTGCTATACACAGCGTACACCAATGACATCCCTCAGACCAAGGGTGTCGAGCTCGCTCTCTTCGCGGACGACACGGCCCTCTACTCTAGGGGAGCCAGTACCAATCAAATCATAGCCAAGCTCCAACCGGCAATCACAACACTTGGGAATTGGTTCCGCGATTGGAGAATCGACGTAAATCCGGACAAAAGTTCGGCCATTTGCTTCGATCCCAAGCGCCGCACCAAAACCATACAACACGGTGCGCGGCCTCTGCGAATGCAAGGCATAGCAATACCGTGGCACCGCACAGTCAAATACCTAGGGATCACACTAGACAAAAAACTCACCTTCCGTGCACACATCACACGCGTAGTCGCGAACGCGCGCTTTTATATGAGCCGCCTCCACCCGATGCTCGGTAAATACAGCAAAATGTCACTTCGTAACAAGCGAACGCTTTACAAAGTTTGCATACGCCCGGTCCTCACTTACGCGTCACCAGTGTTCGCACACGCGGACGAAGCGATTTTGAACAAACTTCAAGTGCTTCAAAATCGCTTCTGCCGCATAGCCACAGGGGCCCCGTGGTACGTCCGCAACGCGGACCTCCACAGGGACCTACAACTCGACACAATTCAAACACACCTCACAGAGTGCTCGGAACGGTTCTTCAAAGCTGCAGAAGAGCACTCTAACACACTCATTAGATCGGCGTCGGGATACGCTCCACACACTCCATCTCGATTCAGGCCCCGCAGGCCCAAACACGCACTCACAGCCACACACAATAAACTCACGCGCGATCTCGCGGCCCTCTTGGCCGCTGAGGATCCAACACCCGCGATGAGTCCTCCCCGCCCCCCGACACAGAGAGGTTCGATTTCTCTCAGTCCCCTCCCGTTTCAAGTGCACATCTGAGAGCACTTGTCCTCTAAGCGCATTTTGCGTTATTTTAAACTATGCACTAGTTTAAACTAACGCAGCGCCGCATCATCCCCCTCTCGGGGGGTGATCGCTTCAGATGAAGCTTGTAAGGCCCTTCTGGCCATAAGCATGAATAAAGGGTGTTTTTTAGTCAGTAGGAGTCTGACATAACCTTACAGCCGGCTGTAGGGTATCCATGAGGATTTCTCACCCTCTCCCCCGCCTGGGAGGAAACAAAAAAAAAAAAAAACAGGCTACCACCCAACTCAGTAGAAGATCTTCTCCTTCGGCCTTCCTTTGATAGTTTTACTAAATAAAGGTATGTGGCCTACATTTACTCTTTCATATTTCTCTAATTGAGGTGATCCATTATTCGTTTCCGAAAGTACAGATTTACAGTGAATATGGGATCAGTTCGCCAAAATCTGAAGGAACAAAGATCCATCAATCCAGAAATCTCGGACATAAATAAAATATGATTTGTTACTAGTTCGGCCATCACTGCCCAGTAGTGACTGGACAACAACAACAGCGGCCTTCTCTGGCAAATCGTCATTCGGCAAATTGTACGAAGTACAGTGCATTCAACTCGCATCATAACGAGCGGGGTTATCAATTTACTTATTGGCCCAGTTTTTTATGTGCAATAATTTTAATTATAAATTATTTTAGTTAGTTCACATTCGAACACCATTCATACCGAGTGTGCTCATTCCATTACCATTTACCAGTTTTATATATTGCGAAATTTATTCTTCTCTTTTAAGCTATTGCATAGATTTTATCGCGGGCTTTGAGCGCGGCGACCGAATCAAGAAATTCCGTAACTAAAATAACCTGACAACAGTACATATGAACACAATTTTCGCCTTTCCAGTATCGATCGAAACGGCGCAGTGTGTTATATTTTTGCCAAGGGACCAAACAACGTTCGACGCATCACCGCGGTCGTCGATTCAAATCCCGCACTCGTATTTTTTATTATAATTTTGCCTCTTTTATATATTTGTTTTAAACTCCAGCACCTGTTCTTTTTTTTATTGGTCTCCCTTTTATTTAGACTTTATAATTAAAATTTTTAGACTGAAGATGGTAAACTGTGGAGCTTGTGGAAGTTTTTTTGGCGCCGCGCCGGGCAATGCTGTTGTTGTGCTGTGCTTGCCCAATAAAATATCATAAGGCCTGCCTCGCCATCTATTAATATCAAAGAAAAAGAATACTGCATAAATAAAATAAATAAATAAATATAATGGCATAAGTTGATAAATAATTCTATGCAATAGCTTTACCGCGGCAGTCTCCGAGTGCCACGCGTATTTTGAAGTTATACTTCTTTAGCCGCGTTATGAAAAAATTATGAGAGTGAAATTTTAAGATGCGCGCGCATCACTGTAACACAAAAGTAACATAATGAAGTTAGCCGCGGGCGCGTTATGAATGTTAGTGTCTAATAATGGTGGATTATTAACCACTTAGTGGTTAATAATCCACCATTATTTTATTTTACATTAATTTGTGGGACTTACACACTGTACCAATATTTGAAATCTTTGTAAAAAGATCTTTTATTAAACGATACCTTTTATTACAAACATACAAAAGATACAGCCGGATTGAAGACCACATCCATTTTTAAATCTGTAAAAAATAAGAAGACTGCGCAGAAAATTTAAAATGTTAAGAAAACTTAACTTAAGTAGCGCTGCAGTCGGTTTTTATCGGGCTACAGCAATAACGTCTGTCAGGTACGCTAATTTATTCATAACACCAGATTTTATAACTAAGTTTGTATGGTTTTTCAATATTTAGAAAATTATATATACGTAAGTATTATTCAAATTTTACCTTAAAAACGTTTATCGTTTAATTCAAAAATTGATTGTGCAAATTTGACTGTGTCAGTTGATATGTGTTGTCCCTAGGGTTGCAACGATATATCGGAATATCGATAATATCGAGACCAAAATATCGATATTTATATCGATATTTAAAATTCACTGATATCGTAATATCGATATCGGAAATTCCAAAATATCGATATTTCGTAGACTAAATTTGAACACAATAATATCAATTAATTTACCTGCTATGGCTATCTAAATTGAATAATATCGAAATAACTATTGCTTTGAAATCGCAAGAGCTTATAGGTGTATTAAAAAATCTTGAACCCCAAGAAATATACTAAACTGGTGTGGATTCTGGCGTGATTCTCTAAACTTATCCTTGTCATTCTTTATACAGAATGAAAAGGAGAGACTGATGTTAAATGTAGTTTTAAGTTTAGATAATCAGGCCAGAATCGACACCAACGTATATAGGTATAATCGTATACCTAATCGTAACTCATACACTTAAATAAAATCCTTGCCTCTCTTTCTAGATAATTGTCAACTACTGATTAATTGAAATTTAATATCATTGAAATATAACACAAAATAAAATTAAGAATCTTATACAAATCGTAATTTTTTTAAGCTCGCCAAGTCAAGAAAGTAAGATAGGTAATTTTGGAAGTTTTGGGCTTACCCTATTCTGAAGCCATGGGCACGCCCCTGATGTGTGGGTTTTACTAATACATAACAATTATTTTTCATATGATTATCTATTCTGATTTTGGCTACGTGCAAACATTTTAAACAAAATAAATATCTTTGATTCGAAATTGCTTTTGATTTGATACTTCTTACAGCGCTATAAAAATATAGAAATGTTGGAAATGTTGGAATGGCTGATACATCGGATTGGATATCGATATTTACCTGCCCACATTATAAATATCGATATTTCGGAAACCTTTGCTTCCTCTATTATAGGTTTTTGCTTTGCAAACTTAATACAAAGCAAAAAAAAAGAAAAAAATATCGATATATCGATAATATCGAGTTAAAATGGTCGATATATCGGATATCGATATTTTCCTGACTTTGATATAAATATCGATATAAATATCGATATTTCAAAAGACTTTGCATCCCTAGTTGTCCCTTTGTGTTGATGACTGTACCTATATTATATCTGCCATAAAAAGCTTATTGAATTTGTTATGGCCACTTAAATAGAGCTGTGCTTTATTGTTATCTTATCATTCTTTATTGGAGATTGCGCGCTTCGAACTCAAGGCCCGTAAGCTATTCACTATTATCACTGGGCTTATGTCACCATGCTTCAAATAAATCAGGTTCTCTGGGGCTCCATACCTAAACTATGACAACGAAACCCTATTACTACGCTTCATCTTTCCGCTTCTGTTTGCATTTCGCTAACCTTTATTGTTGAAGGTTAATTTTTTTTCAGTATATTTTCGATTTCCGCCATTTTGTTTAACAACAAGCAATAAAAAAAAACAATAAAAATGGGCCAATCTCCCTATTTCATTCATAGGGAAGGCCTGTTCCTCAGCAGTGGGGACACGAATAAAAATTAAATAAAATTTTGAATCGACGACCTCCGTGGCCGACTGGTTTGTACGTCGAGTTTCAAGGTGTCGCCGACTCGAGAGGTCCCGGGTTCGAATTCCAATGGGGGCAGATTTTTGCATGATGTGTGATGAATACGAGCATTTGTACTCCAGTCATGGATGTTTAATATTTATTTCTAAATAAATATCCTTATATATGTACAGTTTATGTATTCTATCCGTTATCCTAGTATCCCATAACACAAGTCCACAGTTCTTACTTTGGGGATAGGTTATATATTTAATCAAGTGGGACCTTACTATAACGTATTTTATTTCGCTAGGTATTCTTTATTCGATTTTCTGTTTTAAATTTTTATTCTTGCACGATAGCATGGAACTCTTTTTGTGCGACTCACTTGTACTTGGCCAAAAAAATAACTCTGTTCATGTGTTTATCTGAGTTTAATTTCTTATTATGTTCACCCAATATTTAAACAGAGACCCTATCGAGAGTTCGGTAAGAAAATGAATTATAAGTGAAATTATGGTTTAACTGACAGCTAATACTTAAATTAAGGTACCTACTACCTATATACATAAACAGGGAAGAGATACTAATTTTCTATTCTTTGTCATAAAACGAAAACCAACATAAAATAACATTTAAATAAATAAAAAATTCTTTAAGTTTGTGGTATGAAGCCCTTTCATACGCTACTACTAGCTACTACTAGCTATTAGCCGACTCCAAACAACCGCTTGGTCACTCAGACATTCCCCCACCTGGGCCTGTCAGCGCTGACGCCAACGACTCAGCGAACCTCCCGTCTTCAGGGACCTTGCCCTCGAAGGGGTGGGAGGCTATGGCTCCATGCGTTATCGAGATAAAGCATCTTCACAGATACATAGATGCATAGATGGACAACAAAGTGATCCAATAAGGTATTTAAAAGTAAGGTAGTATAAGGATTCCGTTTTTTCCCCTTTGAGGTACAAAAACCTAAAAAGATACTTGAGAATATGTAATTCCTTGACTGTTGTTTTTTAGGTTTATTGGAGGAAATGATAGGAATGTAAATGGAGTACATACTTTGACAGACGTTAATTACAATCCTTGCGAACTTAATTGCTGTAACTGGTAGACTATATCCTTCAATATATAGGTATATTATTTCATCATTCCTCGCATATTTATTTGATTTACCAGTCAAATAGAATGAGAACACAGAATACATAACAGTACGAGTAGAATTAAATGTAACAAAATACAACCGCAGATATTAAAAGCTTTAAAGTGTAAAGTGAATTGACGCCACACAAAACAGAGGAAAGTGTGTTTATCCACTGAGCTCGTCGTGTAAACAGTACCGTACCGCGGCAAAGTGAATACAAACATGAACCTTCGAATATAAAATGCCACAAAAAATCAACTGGGTTTTTTCATCCATAGTAGGTAAGGCTGGCCTTACACAGTCTGAACCAGAATCTGGATTCATTATATCAAATACTATAATATTATGAATTCCAATGGAGTATGTTATTATACCTAAAGATTTTTAAATTGTATGTAAAATATCAAAAAATACTAACACGATTGTGATACGGAACCCAAAAACTCTAGACTAGTTTTAAAATTACTAAGTTTGCTGACTCCAATCTGGCTGCAGCTGTTACCTGAACTAATTAACTTACACTGAAGTTTATATCTACTACATAGGCTGTTACGTAATTGACTATTTTATGGAAGATACCTACTTAAAAAATAAATTATTTGTCGCTAGCGGGTGTGTGTTCCCTATGCCATCCTTAATGAAGGCCTGTACCCCGTACGGTGTGGGACATAATTAGGCTGACGGTAATAATGATAATGACGGGTGAATGCTGGGTAATTCTTCTACGCGGAGTTATCGATTTCCCATAAATATTTTCATCCACTCTATTGGAATATAAACATTTAAACATGAACCGCATTGAAGTTTTATCGTACATATATATATCGTATATATATATATATATATATATATATATATATATATATATATATATATATATATATATATATATATTATGCACTCTCTCGCGTTCTTTGAATACAAAACTTGTAACTTCTCTCAGTCTTGTGCTGTAACCATTCAATGACTAACTGCTTCTAATGATATACCTGCATAAGTATCTCCTCTTTCACTATTTTCAAGTTTTTTTTTGTAAAAGATTTCCTTTATCCCCGTCATCATAAATAGAATCGGTTCAGATGCTTCTTAGACGTCAAAGTCATAAATCACTTTGCTATTGTAGGTTGGTGGTTGTTAGCAACTGTACAAACATACATTTTTAGTCATCCATTCAATGTTTGGCAAATTGAGACAGGTGCAGTCCAAGCTTGAATATTACAACACTTCTCTCTATATTATGATTACAATTATCTTTTTTTTCTGTGATTACATGATTTCCCCATCCTGTAAGAGTACTTATTCCTCCGCAAAATATCGTCCTCCCAATTTTTGAGCTCGTAGATCTGATGTTACATTTGTTGATCTTTAGGGAGAAAATAAATTATTTATTATTAAAATGAAAGCAAGCATTATTACTTCTAAGATCTTTCAATATCAAGGTTTTTATTGCCTTCAAAGGCAGACGAGCAGATGGGCCACCTGGTGCTTAGTGGTCTGGTCAGCGTCTGCCCACGGGAACGCAAATACCCGCCACTGGTGGTCGAGCAGCTGTGCCAGATTGGCCAACCCACACGCGATCGTGCACCCAATGCGCACGGGCGTACGTTTTTCGCCGATGGAGGGCAATGACTACCGCCTTATCCAGGCCTTCTACTGAGTCGCTTCGACAGTGGCTATTACAGGCACTCCCGCAAAATCGCCCGCACAACCGCCATAACTACGAGAGATGAGCGAGCAGGCGCTGGCCACCGTAATGGCCTCGGCGAATGCCCCACCTCCACGAAATGGGCCTCCACGTCACCGAACGCAGAGCGAGCGCCGACCGACACGACCACCGCCGCCCTGCCACCCCCCGGAGCCGCCACCCAAGACCATGACACAGGCCTCGCTCGACGCTATGCGACAGCTTCACCAGAGCAACTAACCAAAAGACAAGATGTCGATCTACCCCCATACAACGGTGCTCCACTCCTCACGCCAAAGTCCGCTCGCTGGTCGCTCACTAGGCCTCCCTAATGGATCTCATTCGGTGAGCTAGACCGCGCCGAGGGCGAGGCGTGAAACCGTGAAGAGGGGGGGTTGACCTAACAGACCACCCCGTCCTGCAGACTAGATACACATGTCCAGAAAAGGCGAGTAGTAGAGATACAGCCATAACGCGTGGTTGATTGAACTTATTGCGATTCGATTCGAATGAACTTGGTGAGACTAGTGTACACGAGTCTTTCTCATCACAGTAGATTATCTTTTACATAAATTTGCTCTTTTAACGAATTGATCTGGAATAAATGATATGAAAACACACAGGAAAATTAATAAGTTTCAAAATAATTGCATTAGCCAAGCCAAAGTCTTAACTGTTTTTTTTTCAAACGGTAAGAGTTACTATAACATTATTCTAAATGCAAATAACATTTTTTTTTCTATTATTCCTTTAATGCAATGTTTCCAGATCTCCACCGAGACATAGTAGGGTATCGCAAGCGTTTTTAGACTATGCTGATCGATTACCATTAGGAGGCCGAACGTTTGCTCGCTACCCTCCTTACATAAAAATATATTACTTCTTAGTATTCCTGGCATAATACAGTCAAGGGTTTCTATGGATGGATGGATACTACGATTGATTTTTAGTTCTACCTAAATCAATTGCGTTATCTACATTGAGTTTCATACAAATGAGGAAACTAATATTTGCAACAATACTGTGACGCGGTTCCTCTCCATTAATGAGACGTGAAAGAAACAAGGATAGGTTTTGTTTATAAAGTTACGCTGTAACTAAGGCATTATCTAAAACTATTAAAATATTCCAGCACTGTGAAGCTGAAAACCTAAAAGATCCACGAAATGAAGCCGTGCATTGCTTTGGAGTTACGAAAGCGTACGAGCATGATCGGTTGGGATACCTGTTAACGTCTTGAGCTCAAGTCAACTTATCATATAGATATTTAGGGTTTCTTGTTTTGATCACTCCAAAGAGTAACACTGCAAGGTGAAGTTTTATACATGCTTCCATTTTAAGTATGTTTGCATTTATTAAGAAAGGTGTCACATGAGTACATGGAGGGATATAAAAACAGAACCGCGCACAAGCGTTCTGTACCCGTTGTATGAGTTTTAATGACTTAGACTTTAAACAACAAAACAATGTGTCTTAAAATCTCACTTGTAGCTACTCACACAGATGAGGCCTAGTCTTATATAATAACTTTGAGTCTATAGAAAGAAGAACTAACACACTTGGTAATGTGGCTTTTGAAATTCAGATGGCAATCAAGAGTGAGTCCCAAATTGCTGGCTTCATGAATCTATTGCATAGGTTCTCCATCAAGTGTAATATTTAACTGTATACAAGTATATTATTAAGTTTCTTAACTCTACCTTTAGAACCTATCAATATGAACTTAGTCTTTTTCGGTTTAAGAACGAGACAGTTAAACTCACACTGTCTAGTCTAGTCTGTCTGTAAGCGGGCTGTATTCACGACAGCGAAGAATTAATTAATACATACCTAGCCTTTGAAAATTTAAAGTTTTCCCAGAAATACTATAAATTATTAATTAGTAATGCTATTCATAAAAAAAATATAGAAACCACAACAATCAAATAATCTACGTGCTACGGCTAGTCAGCCTATTAGGATGCCTTTTGGACGCGTAGAATGAAAAATCATTATCTAAATAGACCTGTTTATTTACATTTCAACTCAATATCAAAGGAAGCTAGAATAAATATTGTAGACATTAATTAAACAATAAAGATACCTAGCATTCCGATCTCGGCAACCGCGCATTTAAGGTATTTCTTCCGATTGAGCGATGCTGCCACCAGCCTTCGGATAGTAGCCGCCGCGGCCCGGGCAGCGACAGCCACGTACAGCAGTCAAGTAGGTGTCGATATTCGTCATAACTGATCGACAATATTTATAAAAACAATATTATTATTATTTAAAAACTTTTCCAATGTGTCTAACCATCTGGTATTATTATATTTTTAGCATTCTAGAAGCAATACTTTTAAGTAACATCCTATGTTTTTAAAACTTTTATTAGTTAAGAAATTATACTAAACATTTTCTTTATATCTTTGATATTTACGTACCTATAAAAACTAGATAACTCAACACCTACAGGGTGCTTCCCGCGAACTTAGAATCTTGAAATTTGGTACGAAGTAACGTCTTATAGTACAGATAAAGGAAAAAATGCGAAAACGATAAATTTTTAGTTCCATCATCTCATAAAAATATTTTTAAAAATTTTAAGTTACTACCTCTTTTTTCATGAACGCGTAGAGGTATTAAATTGAGTTTGTACGGAAACCTCAGTGCGCCAATCCGACTCGCACTTGGCCGGTTTTCTCTGTGTAATTTTCGTGGAATCTTGGAACCTATCCGACTGAAACACAACACCGCCCTAAGGTTTTTACTGTTATTTCGTTGTGATCTTCTATAATATGGAGGTGGGGTACTTCTCCGCACGGGAGAGCCACTTCGGGTAGAAAACTTTGCTTTATCCGACCTCACGTTCCTCTCAACCTGTCAACATACAACAAAAGAATAAGCCAAGTGCAGGTTGGGCCACGGGCAATGTAGAGTTCCATAGTTTATAATTTGTGAGAATTATTTACTTCCTCAAGTAGGTAGGTACCCATTTCCTAAAAAATCAAACGATTGCATTGCATTAAGGTCGAAATTTGTAGATCAATATGAGTATTGTAATTTACCGTCGTAATCCCAAGTAATCTTTTTTATGAAACCTTACATTAATGAAACGCACAAGAAAATTAAATTATTAAATTTAAATATAATATCTTTGTACGCTTTTTTTGTGGCTTTATTTTTATGTACACACATCAAAAGTGTCTAGGGATCAACATATATTTTTGCAATAACTTTTCTCCTGATTGATATTAATTAAAATTTTCTTTAAGGATTCATCAAATAAAGTGTTTTCGTTTGTCACAGTAACGATAAACCAAGTGACCTTTGCATTAATAAAGAAATTTGCCATTTTCCTAATAAAGGGATTTTTGACATTTGAACCACTAACACAAAAGTTCGAAAAAAAGACTGAAATAACAGTTTTCTCTAAAATTTTATTGGGTAACTTAAACAATTAATAATCCGTATTTCTACCGCGAACACTAACAACACAAGAACATCGGTTTGGCATACTCAAAATGAGTTCATCCAAATCACGCTGTGGAATGGCCGCCCATGTTCGTTGCAACAACAAAAAAAGGTCTTCTTGCGACTGGATACCCTCCATATTCGGCAGAGCTCTTCTCTGTAGCATATCCCATGCATGCTCAATCGGGTTCAAGTCTGGCGACTGAGCAGGCCAGGGCAGGACATTGATGTTAGCTGCGGCGAGAGTCTGTCTTACAACTCTTGCGGTGTGCGGTCGTGCATTATCATGCATTAACTGAAATAAGGGACCGATTTGCACTTGTAGAGGAACGATGACGTCTGATACAATCGTCTCAGCATAAATTTGAGCGTTGAGGTTGCCTCTGATCCAAATCAACTCAGTTCTTCCGCCGATCCAAATACCCGCCCATACCATGATGGTTCCACCACTATAAGGATGGACTTCCTGGCAGGATTTTAATCGCTGTTGGCGTCCAGGGGTTCTCCAGTGTCGTATACGTCTTGTATCCGGTCTCATACCAAAACGAGACTCATCAGAAAAGCACACGAAACGCCATTGTTCTTCTGCCCAATTTCTGTGTTCAAGAGCCCATTGATATCGAATCCTACGATTGTGCATTGCTATAGGTGGTACCCGTAGCGGTCTTCGGGAATGAAGGTTCACTTCATGCAAGCGGTTTCTGACTGTTTGGTCGCTAATTAAGTTCCCTGAAGAGTGATGAAGCCTCACGGCTAACATCATGGCGGTTATTGTTGGAGCTCTTCGAGTTAAGATTTGAATGTATCGGTCTTGTCTCCGTGTGGTGCAGCGATACCGTCCTCCATGGCGCTCAGCCACGGTACCAGTGCTTCGGTATCGTGTCCAAAGTCGACTGATAACACTCTGACTTGTATTCAGAGCTAAAGCCACAGTACGTTGCCGGGAACCAGCTTCTATCATTCCCACGGCTCTGAGCATTTCTTCCCTGCTTAAATGACGTCGCCGCTCCATAATAACGTTGGTTTTAATCAGTAGTAGGGAAACAGTAGCACTAATAATGTCTTCAATGCGTTGTATGTTTTTATAGGGAAAATATTGACAGCTGATTTTCATCTTTTACTCGAATTTGATTCACAGTTCCTGATTCAAATTATGAAATGCACCAAAAAGGATCCATATAAATTTATAAAATCATAAATTTATTACAAAGCCACATCTCAATCTCAAGAAATCCGCATAAAAATGCTTGATCCCTAGACACTTTTGATGTGTGTAGTTGGTTTTGATTTTTGGTCTGTAAAATGTTTCTACTGATTCAGATATGGTTTTCTGTAAGTTTTTGTTTGAGTTCTAGATAGATTTTGGGCATAAATTTTTAAATGAGTTAATTTAATTCTAAATGCAGTTTATTGTATTTATATTTCTAAGCATTTAACTGCTAGATATTAATCTAGAGAAAAAAATTACTAGAAAAAAATCCACGTGTACCAGGTAGCAGACGAGACTCGAACCATTAATTTAAAAAAATAACTTTATGTTAAAATATTTACCAGTCAAATGCTTAAAATAAAAAAAATCACAATAACTATTTCTTTTTTTAAATGTTTAATACTTGTAAAGACATTTCATTTAAAATTGTGGGTTACCTACGAGGCGAAGAGATTGCGCTGCCTTGTCGGCTAAAAAACCAGAGAAAATTCGACACGGGTATCAAGACAGCGATAGCGGGTTCGAGTCCCGTCTGCTGGCTGGTTCGCGTGGAATAATTCTAGTAAATAAATCTTTAGATTTAAATACCTTTGTAATTTTAACTTTTAGGTGATGCATGTGTAGGTATTATCAAAATCAGATAATAAATATTAAATTAAATATATTTTTATCATAAAAAATATTAATTTTAAGTTACATAAACACAAGTGCAATTTTATAATGTCTCTTAAAATAAATTTAGTATGTTTAAGCACAAAGGTGGGTAAAACCGAGGACCGCAATTTATATAATAGCAACAACGGACCAAAATAAAACAAATACCTACCGCTGGGAAGGGCGTGTTTTATTTAGATTGCATGCTTTAGTCGGACGCCTAGCTTTTAACTTCTGGGTGGTATTAAAATTAAAACCGCATTTTCGGCAAGTGTAATGCTTAAACGTAAATTGGATTAAAATTTTGAATTAACCCTGTGTTCCTTCTAAAATTAATGTGGCTAACATTTCATTGTTCTTACCTAGCAAGAGGTTAGGTTATTACACCATTCTGAATAACGGATTCGATATTCAATTTCCGATATAGGACAAGAAACTCAGTCGCCGAAGCTCCTGATTACACGTTCACTGATTCGGGGGCTCTGAATCAGACGCTAAGGACGAGTGACAAGTGCTGGACGCGTCGAGTGAAAAGAAGTGTGAAGAAATAGCCCCAATATTATCGGAAATCCAAAATAAATGTATTAAGTAGCCCTAACGTCTGGCTCCATAATTCAACATAAGAGTAAAAAGATTAAAATTTAAGAAGCACGACTGCCTTTAAAAAATGCTACTATATTTGTATATATTTGATATGGTCTCATTAAAGACCTTTCAAATGATACCTATTTATAAATTATATATATATATATATATATAAATATAAATAAATAAATAAATATTTCCGACACTCACACCAATTAGCCTAGCCCCAAAGTAAGCACTATAAGGCTTGTGTTATGGGATGCTAGGGTAACGGATAGAATACATATACTGTACATATATAAGTATATTTATATAAATACACATTAAACATCCATGACTGGAGTACAAATGCTCGTATTCATCACACAAACATCTGCCCCCACCGGGATTCGAACCCGGGACCTCTCGAGTCAGCGACAGCCATGAAACCCGGCGTACAAACCACTCGGCCACGGAGGTGGTCTTATATATATATTAAGAAGTCTTTTTTTAACTGACTTTTTGCCATTTCAATTTAACAGTTTAGGTGGATACCTATGTAACCCGGGATGGTGAAAGGATTCTAACAGTACCACACACATCTAAATCGGTTCAGGCGTTTAGAAGTGGTGGAATAAGAATTGTACATACATACATGAACCCTAAATACAATACACATTTTTTCTTGGACAGTCGTGTAAAAAGAACGAGATGGGTGAAAGATTATTTATTTGTTATTGCGTCAAAAGCTAGAAAGCATAAACATTATATTAGAACCAAATGAATTCAAAAGCGGCAAAGGCAAGCGGCGGCTCAACGTCCTAAATGTGATTATAACCTTCCGATTTAGTATCCGATATAGATTTAGAACTTTGGAAGCTATTATTGTCCAAAATCGGATGCTACCTTCCTAAATGCTATTTAACTTATCTGAATTTAGAATCGGCTAAATATCGGATCCATTATTCAGGATGGTGTATTAACCTCATTAAGAACGAGCGACTAGCAACGAACATGTCGAGTGAAAAGAAGTGTGAAGAAATGACCCCAATATTATAAAAAAAAACATAAAAAAAGCAAACAGTGGTCGGTCATTGGAAGGGTGACCAAAAACTTACTATTACGAGCTCCTCCGTGCTTCGGTAGGCACCTTAAGCTGTTAAACCCGGCTGCATTTGGAGTCGTTAGCCACCCACCTATCCGCACTGGGCCTGTGTGCTGGGTCATATGGACCAATCTTCCTACTCCATCCATAGTAAAGGCCTGTGTCCCAGCAGTGGGGACACTAATAGGCTAAAGATGGTGAGGAATAAAAAATATTTCGTCACATTTGCTGTACCTTCTTTCTTCAACATACTATTTTCATTTTGGATAGAAAAATTTAGAGATAGCCTATGTAACTGTACTACATTCAATAAAACAAGTTTCAACGGTGTAGATGCACTGATTTATTTATGTATGACATTTCAAGTGCATCTATACCATTGACACTTGTTTAATCTAATGAGTGGTGTGCGTGAAAACCTTAGATACAAATATGTATGAGTACTACATTCTGATGATTGGATCTGATATGGTGATAAACATGAAGAGTGCAAGTTTTCTTGATGTGCAGTTGATTTAGGTTGATGTAGAGTGTCTGTGCATTGGACGTGATATTGAGGTGAAGCCTGTGAGTATTGTTGGTACGCGGATGATATGAGGTAATATGATAATAGGACGTGGTATCGTAGTGTGTGAGGTCGACTTTGAGGCAATTTCTGGTCATCTCCTTTGTATTGGAAACTAGTCTACGCAGATACATAAGTATGCCTCGTTACCTGACATGCATAAATACAATTGGCAACATTTATGTTCTCGTATCTCATCAAACAACAGACACGAGTTCATGTACATCTAGCTTAATATGCACGATTGTACACGAGAACAATACATGCGATGTTCCGGGTGAGACAATACGAGCACATAAATTACTGTTCATTACTTAAGAGCTACTCGCAGACGCAGGGACAGACTTGTTTCTTTTTACATTTAAAATATCTTCCTTAAAACTGTCAATGGGAAGAGGTGTTTCTGCAGTGATGTTATAAGACGTCGAAGGTTAGGAAATATAATTCAGTATATCTATCATCACTATTGTATATCTCACTCGCGGTGGGGTGGAATAATTGTCTTGGTCTTCCATTAAAAAATACGGTCAAGTGCAACGAGGTCGCACCGAGGTTTTCGTAAAGTCATGTCACATATATTATAAGGTATTTTTTTTATTTTGAGAAACCGGATTTTTTCCTTTTCTTTAAGTCACAACTAACCTCAGCATTGCTTCTTAGCAAACATGACTATGTCAACTGAAACTAAGGTTCCAGAGTAACCGACAGAAGCACAAGATAGATATTGATAAATTGTTTATTTTTCCATTATATACAGCACAAATTTATGAAGACAACACAAACTTTGTACAACTGTGTGGCGCAGCGACAGAAAAAGGCATATACTCAACAAAACCTTTGAATAACCTTCTAGAAGCAAAGCACTGATTTACAGTTCTCGCCTACTGCTGTTTATATGGGGTTACTTTTTCAGACGGGAATTTCAAATCGAGCAGGAAATCCGTAATATCCTACCTCTCTTAAATAAATCGTATCGATTGAGCAAGCAAGTACTGTTGCGTATGTTGCATCTCGTGTTGGCAATAGGTAAATTATAATACGTACCTAATTTAAAAGTTTACAAATGCATTTGAGCTTACGTTTGTTTTTGTTATAATAGGTTGGGGGAAAAGTCTTCGCATTTTAGTATATTGTAGTATTATGAATTTGTAAAAACTATTCTCTCTGGCTTTGCGATTTGTATCTGGCTAGTTTTGGTATCATTAATTTTTTTTAAATTTTTAAGAAGATAATTCCAAATTCAAATTAGGATAATGTGTGATTTTCATTTGTTTTTACTACTGTCAAGTGAATCTAATTTCAATACATTTTAAAATTTCACTACAAAAAACCTAATGAACCGTGTACTCATTTGTGATTCTTCATTACGAGGGAATGAAACCGAACCATTTTTGAAGAAGTTTACAACTGAAGATGAAAAGTGGATCATGTACGACAAGGACGTGCGAAGAAGGTCGTGGTCAAAGGCTGGTCAGTCTTCACAGACTCTGGCGAAACCAGGGTTAACTCGCAACAAGGTAATGCTGGGTGTATGGTGGGATTGGATTTATTATGAGTTGTTCTGCGAACAACTGATGAGATTAAAGCAAGAAATTGAGAGGAAGCGGCCGGAATTAATCAACAGGAGGGGTGTGGTTTTGCATCATGATAATGATAGACCTCACACATCTTTAGCCACTCAGCAAAAAATAAGAAAATTTGACTGGGAGGTTTTAATGCAGCCGCCGTATAGTCCTGACCTTACACCTTTAGATTTCTACCTGTTTCGGTCTCTTCAGAATTCTTTAGGCAGTGTCAGGTTAACATAACGAGAGGAATGGCAAACGCTTTTTTGATCAAAAGCCCCAAAATTTCTAAAGGAATGGGATTGTGTTCCTACCTACAAGATGGCAAAAAGTTATCGAATAAAATGTCACCTTCATATTCTAGGTAAATTTAAATAAACTTAATTAAAAATTTCTACATTTCCCCAACCTAAAATATTTTTAATCAGCTGGTAGTACTTTCAAGTAACATAAGTAGTAACTGTGAGACAATTTACAACTGAAGTCAAAGATTTCTCCTGAGACCAAAGTCAGTTCTGAAATAATTATATCAAACACAGGCATAATGTCGCTGACATTTTAAAATATCGTTTGTAAAATTGTATAACTTTAATTTTTCATTTTAAATATTGTAAAAGGTCGTTTTGTTACAAATACCTGGGATCTAGTTTGAATCTCTTTATAGGAAACACAAAAATAAAGTCTTTATTCTATTAGTCTTATTTATACTTACGACTATATGAAATGACATTGATGATAAGTCACTTAAGTTTGATTGCAATTTTGAATATAACAAAATTGTTGCTCACAATAATATATAAGTACTTTACTTTAATGGTTACTAACCCTTGACTATGATTATACCGAATCTGCTGTTAAACTAAGTTCCCTACTATTTGACTTGCATGCACATTCACTAAAACACACGCATACATACACACATATACACACGCAAACACACACACACACAGACGCGCGCGCGCGCGCGCGTGCACATACCCACGCGCACTTATTTATACTGATTGAATTCTGCTTGCTTTAATTATTTCAATAATGTATGTCTTATTCTAAAACTGTTTTGTTACATAAATAGTTATGATCTTTGTTTTCGGAAGTGGGCACTGACCCCTGTCACACAGGTCTTTATCCTATTATAGGACTACATTATAAACAAGTATGTAATCAATTTATGTGACAATAAATAAATTTATTATTATTATTAGTACATTTGTTATTTTAAATAGAATGGTGCCGACCTTTTTGATAAATTAACATTCAAAATTGTTGTTGTTTTTTGACCGTATTGCTTTCTATATATTTTAAAACTCTGAAAATAAATCCGTTATGTCCGATATAACTTTATTACAACCCACTCACTCATTTCACTAACTCTCCACTTCAAGTAGCGTTGAGTGTTGTGGACATTTCAATAAGATTTTTTCATATATTTTCTTTTTTTACATTTTGTTCTACATTTTCTGTTTTGTACTGAAACCGAATCTTTCTTTTCTGATCATTTGGTCTGTGACAGATATCCTTATACCCAGATTGTGGAAATACGACTTATCGTGGAGTTGTATAAACCGAAAAATGGTGAGACGGAATCTCATATATAACATAGCTCAGGAATCTAGTTCGGCAGTATTTTCCGAGTTTTTCCCGAAATTTAGTTTCCTATGTTTGTATATAAAAAGGCAATGACTTTCTTCTTAATTCTTAAATTGATATCATAAAAATGGTTGAGAATCAGTTTAAGCTTGTGCCAAAAAAGTTATCACGTCCCAATTCCTCGCATAAAGATCGTGTTTTTTGGTGATTTTATCAAAACGTTCGGCTCTCAGAATTTTTTCTTCTTTTTTTATAGCCAGGTAGGCAAATAACTCTACCCCACCTGATGTTAAGTAGTGATAAAGTCCAAACGCGAAAGTAGCTGATACAGCAGTTATAAACTGCTACACCAACCATCCTCACTTTGCCGATAAAAAAATAAATTATAAATTTTATTTATAAATTAAAAAAAAAACTATAAAGTAAATTAGTGAAAGTTGAAAAAAAACTACAGAAAGACTTGGCTATCCATAATTATAATTATGACCATGCATAAGTTGGTTAATCGACATGATTTATGACAAATGTGCAGTTTAAAGAAAAACCCTGTACTTATACGTAATATATAAGGCGATATTTCGTGCCAAATTTCATAGTTTTGGATAAAGTGTCCTATAAATTTCGATTCTCTTGAGAGTGTCGAAATATACGTTATTTGAGGCATAAACGGCCGTATCTTTTTCACGTTAACTTAGAAGTTTATTTTTTCCCAGCTTCAATTTTTAATTTCAACTACATATACGTTCCTAAGATAAAATGTCTCAACATACAGACAAACAGGCAAACAGGTGGTCATATAGACAAAAATATGATTTTATAAAAGTTCTGCTAATTAATTTGGGGTTAAGGGACTTTTAAAAACAAATTATTGCTATGGTTGGTTATGGTTATGTCATGGATGGGCGACCGGAAATAAGTTTATCATCACGGAGGATCCATGCTCCATAAGCCACGTTGAATCCGCCCAACTGAAGGCGTGGGCATGTCGTTGACAAAATCAGTTTAATAGCGAGCCCTTCCATTGTCATATTAAAACACGGTGAAATCGATGGAACAAACCCGTAATCTCAATCAGTTTAAAGAACATCTCTTGAAAGAGTCAAACTGTATATGTACATAGGCGCTTCGTTTAATGAAACATGGGAAACCGACAACGAGATCAAGGACCAGATTAAAATAGCTCGTGGTTCAACAGAGTGAAAAAGGTTCTACTTAACTAAGTACTTGATCTAAGTTGACCGTTTTCTTCAGAATACGAATGCTTTATTGTCACATCTGGCCATTCTCTTTTTATAACTGTGAGGCATCGACTATTAAAGGTTCACGCACAGTATGTCAAACCGCTGCAGGGCGGAGCGGGCCGTAAGCGCAGCGCAAAATGCTTACTTAGCTAGCACATTAGTGACGGGCCGGGTCGTAGCGCTTTGACGAATTTTGGGTACAGTGTATTGCCAGACGTTCTTGCAACTGTATGCACTTCAATCTGTTTTTCAATTGCTATAGCAACCAAAATCCGCCGCAGAATATGCGGCCCACTGCGCTTCGGCATACTGTGCTTAGTTCATATAAAATACATAAACGAGCGATTAGAGCGGAGTTTTGCGCTGTGACCCTACTCGTTGCGGCCCAACATAATGCGCGCGACCCTTAAGAGCATTTTTTGCAAAAAATCGTAATTTTTGAGTTAGCCCCTTAGAAAAGATTTTGACTATTTCCAATAGAAGTAAACAGTAGATTTATTCTTCTTGTTGTAAGTTAATGTAGAATATTTGCAAATACTATTTTCTTTTTTTTTGTACTGATCATTCTACCACAGCTAGTTTACGGAAAAACGATAATATGCACAACTTCAAACGCTTAATTCTCTAAAAAATTGTTCAATAAATTAGATCAAATTAATTATTACGACATCAGAAATATGTTTTTGTTGTAACATAATGTATTGGAATTTTGATTTTGCTTCTCATTAATTATCAAAAAACATCTTACCTTCGTGAGTTTTCCCAAAAAACAATGCAGGTTTACCTCGAATTTTGATATTGAATTAAATAGAATTACTATCAAAAACTTTCATAAAACTAATCTACCATCATTGAACTACTGAAATATGTATATATATTTATAATTAGTTCATTAATAATTATTTTATAAGACTCGAAACATCACCCGTAAAATGTAATATATACTAGTGCAAATTTACCTACGCGTCGATCAGTACGGCAGCAGCGGCGCAATTTTGTAAAAGGACTCTTAAGGAGCACATACGGCTGACATATACAGAAATACATGACCCCCTATATGCTCTGGATAAGCTGCTAAGATTTACAAATGACGGGGTAATCCGAAGTGTAAAGAAGCCCTAAAAAACATGAAGACCACCAAGAGAAGAAATGTAGCTTGTCTTGATCATACATATTAGGAGCTGACGAACAAAACGGTGTAATTAGGCATTATTACCGTTTTCAAGTTATAAATTGCGCAAGTATGATAAATCCAATAGAGCGGTTTTGGGCAATTCATGTACACATTTGCAGTGCACATTTCAATGTACGTTAAGTAATACAAAAAAAAAATGTTTATACAAAAGTTGTTGGTAATTATGTACGGAACAACTTTTTCATTTAAAGTTTTCCATTAAAATGATATTCAGGGTGAAAAAGTGAAAAAACACTTTTTTTGAGACTTTGGCGCCACCTACAATATGCATTTTTTATTGTACAAGATTGCAACAAAGATATAAATTGTAGTACTCAACGCCCTCTCCAATTATGGTCGAAAAAAAAGTTTCTAAAATGCATACAAAACAAGAAAAATGCGTTTCAAAAAATGTTTTGACGGTTTTTTGGAGTTTTTCAAAAAGCGCCTACGAGTTGAACATGCCCATCGCTAAGGTGGCTTACTGACGTCATTTGGCAACAGAAAAAACAAGACTTACCCTTTAGGTTTTTTTTTTCACCACTCAACCTACAGATTGACTGTACTAAATAGAGAAAATTAGAGAGCGGACCATTACTGGCCAGTGTGGAAAATTACTATTTCATCTGGCATAAAACAAGGACTAATAAGTTGACAGTTGACAGCCAACATCCAGTAATGGAAAGGCACTATAAAGAAGAAGAAGCTTCTACTTTTCCTTATAATGACGATGAATTTATTGTACTAATACTACATTTGTTACTTTCAGGACACTTATATATACATCGTAAAGTTGCAAAACATTGTGGTCGACTGTTTATTTGTATTAGGATAGTCGTTAATGCAAATGAGATTGGTGGTTCCTTTCGGGGCTGTAATTAAACACATTTTTTATTACAGCTACTGAATATTTGTACATTTTTTTGCTTAAGATATTATGGCTTTTCCACTGTTTATACATATTTATATTAATTTTTTGATTTTTTAATAAATAATAGTTATTATTTCTTGAAATATCTCTGCAAATAATGCGAACAATATTTTTCTTAAATCCAAAATACAAATAAATATCCATGAATACTTCGAAAGACTTAATGGTAAAAAAAGACGATACACATCTGTGTTATGTTACTGACTTTTCAATGTTTCTTGTTTTGTTTGTTAACCGACTTCATAAAAAAAGACTCTAATTCGTCAGTATAAATGTATTTTTGTATTATTGTGGGCCTAGTATCATCAAATACATCTTTTGATACAAATGTTAAAGTTATTTAATATTTTTTTTAAATTGTTTAATTTCGCATTTAATAAAACACGTCCCGTAAAAAGAAGAGAGGTAAAGAAGCTAGACATCAAATTCCTTTACTGTGATGTACGTAACAATAAGATGGAAGCAAAGCGCTTATCGTGAATCCGTGGGAATATCTAATACATACGATATTATTTGTCACTCCTAGAATTGCTTGATATTAAAATGTCCTAAAGGTTCACAGGTGGCAGAATAATGGTTGAGCATAAATTTTAAATGCATACAAGGCAGCAGCTGTTACGAATCTCAAGCGTTGGGATTGCAAATTCTTACATAATATAGACTTTGAGCATCGAGTTAAGATATTAACTATTATTAGGTATATGTTTTTTAAGATAAAACCTCAGAAGGATAAACTTGAACACTTATAGGACATTTTTTTCTGTCTATCTGTCCGTCTGTTTGTCAAGACCGCATCTTTATCCCAGACACGAGTGGAGATGGATATGAGATGAAAATCATTTAAGCTAGGGACAAAATGAACGTATGCAACGTATGCTACGCATTATGACATCTAAAGTACGAAATTTGTATGAAAACATATGACTTGGAAACAGACTTGTCATACGCAACGCTGTCACACGCGTCCCATGCAACGTTCGATCTGTCGCGCCAGATCGGCGTGGGAACGTGGAGGGGATAATCATACGCTATCCCGCGCGTACGACTAGTGAGTTTCTAGTACTTACGTTCGCAGCGCATCAGACATCGATTGGACGTGTAGCGGGTTGTATTTACCTTGGATAAAAATGGGAGACGAACAACTCATAGGTTTGGTTAGGTGACATGAAGCAATCAATAATGCTATGAATCTCCACAAACTGTACTTTAGACATGCGGAAGTACATAAAGAATCGCTCTTTATCACATACCAATTTCTTTAATAATGTATGGTATTCACCAACATTTTCTCTTTATTTATCTCATGAACCCGATATCTTCTCTTAACTCTTTTTTTTTCTTGGCGCGGAAATATACTTTTAAAAATAACAAACTTAATAAATCATCCTCGAATTCACTGTCAGACTTAGAAAACATTGTGCACCTGAAGATATTACAACAGCGTCTGATGTCAATATACGTCGAATACGTGGGCCAAGTGTGCACACCATCTCTCCCACTTGCATTGCATACGTTGCGTACGTGGGCTCAGTTTGTTCCTACCTTTACTCTCAGTTAAAAATCTAAGCTAAGTAAAATTAAATAATTATACGACTGTTTGTTTATGCCGAAAAATGTATACTTTTGACAACAAATGTTAAATCAATAATGCAAGTAATTATATATTTTAGAAACTAAATATCGGAAAAAGCACGAAAAAAGATGGGGTATTCGATTCCTGACTTATTTATAATATGCATCTCATTACAAATTTGTTTGGAACCTTCAGTGGCCAAGCTCGACCCGAGCTGATCCGGTTTTTTTTCAAACAGCTCCTATGTTAAGGCGTTACCAAATCTTTCAGAGGTCTTACCTTTCGTTCTTCGATCAACAATATTTTATCGTAAGTCTACATATATTGACTGAGTTTCGAACACTAATAAAGAAGTTAATTAAAACTTAAATTGCAGCAGCTTTAACAAAAAAAAACTCATTTTAATAACCTAATATCTCTAAAAACCTAATAACTCTTGCAAATTTTGTTTTGTGTAACAAAACGATTTCGGTTTGGATAGTAAAAATCCCTTTAAAACTATATCTAAAAAGCTTAAAGTTTAATTGTCGAGTTGAGTTTTACTAACATATCAGGCGGTACAATTTATTTTTATGAGTGGGTCTTTTTCAAACATAATTTTCTAAACTTGAAACTTTTGACAGTAGCTTTCATTCTCTAAAGATCGTGATAATGATTACTGCTGTCAAATGTAGTTTTAGTTTAGGCTTAGAGAATCATCAGATTTAGGTATACTATTATTGTTTATTTGAATTAGTGAAATTGACGAGTTAGAAAACTGACCAGTGGTATGCTAACTCCACGGTTAATATAGTATTTATTTATTTATTTTTAATGGGAAAAGTTACAGCTATTCACACAAAATTTGGTTAACTATTTAAACAACTATTAGCCATTAACAAGTTTTAACTTATAAATTCAAGAAGTTTAATTTCACAAAGTCATAACAAATAAAGCAAAAGAAGACAAATTAAATTCAACCGCCTTATAACCGCAGATTTCAAATTAAAAAAGGACAGTCAACAAATATTATGATTTATTTCTTGTTTAAATCGAGGTAAGTATCGGCTTGTAACAATAAGAGCCTCAAAGATAAGTAAAATATAATACGGACAATGCTTCAAAGAGAGTGGATGAGACAAGCTATGCGAAATTGGACTGCCAAGTGTCAAGTGTCACTTTGCAAATACTTATTCTCATTTTTAAAATGACTCTACCAATTGTTTTCATAATCTATAAGATTTTCCTCGGTTTGTTTTACATTAGAATGAGAACACACTTTTTAGGGTTCCGTAGTCATGACAAGGAACCCTTAAAGTATAAAGTGGTAAAATCAGCCGTGTTACTTAGAGCGACTTTTAACAATAAAGTTAATACAATCTAAGTGCATGGCATATGGCGGACTAACCTATGGAAGTGAAGCGCCCGTCTCAGGATACACAACTGTCTTACAGAAGACCAAAGTGAAATAAAAATAAACAATTGATGGAGTTCACTTCCTACTGCCAACGCACATGTACAACCTTTGGGTTTGCCGTTCAGGTGTTTAGAAACTGCAGATGTTGCTTATTTATTATAAACAGCGCGATTGCTTTTACCCTCGAGATTTCAATGTTATTCTGAATATATATCTACTTTATAGTAATATAAGTTATTTACGGGATTGTTACCATGTACCTGTTTTTAAGCGAGTTTCCGATATTTCGGTACTGTTGCAAGCGCCATGATCACGGAGTAACAAAAGTAATTGCGGGTAGGCTGTTATTGGCAGACATACCGGTCTACCCTCCGACGAAGTCTTTTATTGCGTTCGATACCCGTACCACTGTTCACATTCTTATTCACTCGAAAACTTACTATAATGTTAGCGACCATGAAAGTTTAAAACAATATATATATCTACTTTCAGACAATAGGACATATCCGAGATGAGTGTGTATTGTTATATTATGTGTATGATAATATAAAAGTAAAATAATCTAAATAGACACAATCAAATCTGTTGTTATCTGTAATATTTTGTAAAAAAAATATTAATTATTTAACTAAATTTTTTATTGCTGTTATCTAAAAGATATTTTCGTTAATACCCTCAGATTGTAGGAAGGTATATATTTATTTTGTCCTTTTTACAATTTAACAGGATACAAAATAGAGAACGCTGGACAAATAACAATTCTTAATAATATTTTAACCAAGTTACCTTAGCCGCTGCTACTCTTGCTTAGAAAAAAAGGAGAAAATGATGAGGATTTAGAAAGAAAGAAAGACAGATTTATTTATATAGTTCATTCGAAAGAATTCCACATATTGATGCTTTCTTGTTTTCCAAAAGCCTTGAACAACTAATATGGATCTATAAACTTAAAATACTATGTATGGATCCTGGTAATTTAATAAAGCCCGTCTCTAATGTAGCTAGCAAAGTAACAGCAAGAACAGTCTGCACGTGCTTAGCTGTAAGTTACGTGACAAGAGCTTCACGTTTATTCTCGTGAAAATTGCGGCCTGATTTTACTTCTTGTAGGCAAGAACCCTAATGACTATTTTATTAAAAGTTTATGTAGTCTTTACGTGAGATACGTCGATAAGATAGTTTTCAAAATTATTCTTTAATATTTTTAGTATTTTTTATAAATATCTCTTAGTTCGTATAGGCTCTTTATTATGTACCGTGGTTGTTTCCAATTCCTTTTATTCGAATATTTTATGTTTCATTGGCTTTTAAGAGCAAGTAGAATCCCAATCTCCAAACCAAATTTCATTAAAAAATCTATGACATAGCCATAGCACACAACTATACACGGCGGACGTTATTTTTATAACTTTAATGTGCATTTTATAACTTTAATACTCCCGTTTTTACCCACTGGGTGCGGAAGCCTAAAAGCCAAGAATTATTTAAATTCGATAAAAAATGGCAAGGACTCATTTTTTCACATTTTTTAAATTAAGCTAATCAAAACTTAAGGAAAGTTATACTAACAGTAGGTCATATTCTATTCATTTTCTTACACGCAAACACATAAGTCAAATTTTATTCAATTCAAATTTATTTATTTGGTTGGACCAACAAGGGTCATGAAATTATTACATTATATAAATATATGATCACTTAAATATAATCCTAATCATCATAATATTCGATTGAACGATAAGCAAAAAATAAATCATTGAATCTTTTATAACTTGAAATTGTCAAATCAGAATTAATGTTAAACTAGATGACCCGGCGAACTTCGTACCGCCTTAAAAATTCTGAAAAGGTTAGCAAAATTAAACCTTATACTATAAATAAAATAGGCAATTTGGTTTGATAGTTCATTGGTTGCTTTAAAACTTTTATCTACACCCATGCTGTAAAACATCTATAAAAGATTCTGTAACTGACAACTTATTTCTAACATTAAAACGTTAAATGTCTTAATTAACAGAAAACAATATAACACCCAAACGGGTGTTAGGAGACTATATAATGATTGGCCCTTTAAGATGACTTCTTTTAAATGTTATCTGTATAATAAATTAATTATTAGTTTTCTATCGAATATGGTTCCACAATGATATTAAAGGGATTAAGTAACAAAATAAAATGACTTCAAAATGCTCAATATTAATATGTTTTAAAATATTGCAATATCAACAGAAACAGTTTCAAATGCAAAGGATCGTGTTTAAGAACCATTATTCCTTAATGGCTGCCTTTTCGTACCATGTGCGAACCGGCAACAATCAAACTTTGTTTATTCCAAAAATGCCATTGTAGAACACAAATTTTAATTGAAGATTGCAAAATTGCCATCCAAGAATAATAAAAATTACCGTGTTCAGTATTTTCTATATATTTTAATATAGCGGCCGCAAACGAATCCATGCAGTACTTTTTGAGTTTATCCCGGATATACATAGACAAACAGGCAAAAATTCTAAAAACTATATTTTTGGCTTTGGTATCGATTGTAGATCACACCCAAGTATTCTTTTAAAACAAATATTCAATATACAATTTTGACTATCCTGCCTTCCTTTTTACTTCGTTACTTCGACTCTGGATCAGGTACGTAGATAATAATACCTCCTACTAACTAGTTTAACAGAAGTATTTACTTGTGAGTATGTGTTATGCTGTGTGTACGTATGTGTGTTTGTGTGCATGCGTGTGGAAGTGTATAATTGTGTGTCTATGTTGTGTAATATTCTGAGTTATTCATGTAGGTTGTAAGGTATTTAACTTGTTCCCCTCATTAGCCTTATTGTACGATCTGCATTGATTGATGAAGTTACTTTTGTACGAGGATCTAGTAAAGTAAACAGCTATATGGTTAATAATATCTTTTTTTATTTTAAGTCGATAAACATCGTTAATGTCGTAATCTTATTAGATGCTTGATTGATTCCTTTTACTTTTTTTACTATTGACTTTAACATTTCTTTATTTCTGAAGGTTGTTTGGTCCTAATTTCGAGAGTTGAAGTAAGGGAGTTACGCTCCAACTGCTCAATTTTTTGTTGGTAAGCCTTATTGGTCTGCTCCAAAGTTAGCATTTTTTCCAAATACTTAATCATACCTTAATGATAAAAATTCGATGCTTTTCTGTTTTTTTTATTATTTAGATTTTTTATTTTAAGGATAGGTTCAAAAACTTTATCAAATTTTGAATTTTGCTGAGCTTCGTAAGAGTTAAACATCTCCTTTATTTGACTAAACAATGAAGTAGAACACAACGCCTCCTCCGTACATTTTCTTTTATAAATATCTACAGGTGATGAGATCTTTGTTGCAACCGGTCTCTGATTTTTGCACAGATTCAAATAACTGAGGGTCAGAACCATAGGAAGTAGCGGCAGTATTTAATGCATCAAAGCGATCTATTTTTTGTACAGGTAAACGTTGAGTTGTCATAATGAAGTAGTGTCAACTTATTTCACCTGTTAAATGTTACTCCAATACGGCGCCGGTGCAAGCGCCGGGCCATTTTAGTAATGAAGTTTCTAAGGTAAACAAATGCAACTAGATGCAGGCGGCCAGTTCACTGCGTACGCCGGTGACTCCCAGTATGAATGAATGAATTAATGCGCGCGCAGCCGTGCAACAGTGTAATGTAGCTATCCCGCTCGTGGTTCTATGCTTTTCAGACTCAGAGATAATGTCGTAATGCACAGACCTTCACAAGAACTCAGTAGTGTTATGCGCTCCTGTCCCCGTAGCTCATGTACCACAATTTATATTATTTCAGGTTATTGACGTGACAGTCTTATAATTCGATGGAGCCGCCTGCACGCACGAAAAAAACATGACTCATGCGGCGTTACCTCGCTCTGAGACGTTCCATTTAAGGCTTGAAGTGCAAGCGAGAGCGCGCAACGAGCGACAAAGAGGCACAATCGGCCTCCGCGTACGGCAGCGTTCGACATCTGTCTCTCTCCTACTTGAGTGAGCGATGCGTCCGCGTGGACAGCTGCTATACAATAATACATTTACATGTTTTCTTCAAGTATGAAGTGCAGTGGATAGTGCACATTCATACTTGTAAAAACTATGTACATTGTAAAAAAACGTCACGTTCAACTATCGTCCGTAAACCGACTTTAGAGACGATTTTTTTATCATGTCTTTCTTTCGAACTCCATAGTAATTTAACAATTGACCGTGATAAAAACAAATCGCGGTGTTCATGCTAAGGGGGTGGGATGGGTGTTATTTTGGATGAATTTTGACACACTCATCCATATTTAACTTATTATTTTTTAAATTAAATTTACAATTGCTTTTACACACGTCCGTACGCCAAGGTGATCCAGGGGAGAAAGGACATTAGTATACGTTCCTCTATAATGTTGTACTAAATGTCATAATAACACTGCTTTTTCGATCCCTTCCGTGCAAAGGGTTTGCACATCAGACAGCCACATTCTCACTGCTAGAGGCGTTATTGGTATATTTTTTTGAATTTCAAAAAAAAAACATCGTTATTCACGCACGTTACACTGCCACAGCGCCGAAAAAAGATTTTAAGTTATTCGAATTTTGAATTCCCGTTTCCCGTCATTTTCCTTCGTCATTAGTTAAAGTCTTATATGCAACTGTTTATAATTAGGTATTAAAATACACTCCCTCACTGATACTATTATCAAATTATAGTTTTTATACCCCACATTATACCACAGTTGCATAGATAAATTATTAGCGCAACTTATCTTAGGCTCCTGTTGCTTTACACCCCACAATGGATAAGTCGTATAGCTATGTATCTAATATTACACGCCTATTGTGATGTGAAACGGAAATCACAACGTCGCGATGTGTGTCACAAACGTAAACACGATATCAAATCTGCCCTATTTCGACTAACTCGTTATTTATTGTCAAAACCAGGGGTTGATTTTGATCAATGTGGGATATGTTCAAGTGAAATAGGGAGGAATAAAAACTTACTGAACTAAAATGATAGGCAATCCTTTATAGAATATTATACTAGTTTTCATTGTATGTACTTATAAATTATTTACTTAAGAAGTTACAATCATGAAAGTTTAAATATTTTCTAAATTATTGCTACAATATGGGAGTATAAAGTTTTCAGAGATCATATATTACAATGTATGTATATTATAATATGTGTGTTTCTTTATTGGACTATAATTTCTTAATACCTGGAGGGATTGTAGAAGAATCTTTTCATTAACGCGAGTGACACTGGCTATGATATTAAAAAAAACCGCAAGATTGCATAGACCACAGATTAAGCAAAGACAGTTGACCATTTTTAAAAGTGAATCAAATTACAGATTAACCTTTATGATTGCATTCCGAAAACATAGACCTATTTTTTTAATGAACGTTAGTTTTAAATTGTTTACCACACATTAATATGGAGCTACTCAGGTATTCTCACAAAAAAACATAAAAAAAAAATAAAAAAAGATAGTCCTGCCAAAAACTAAGTGTAAGGACTTTTTGGCGAGATCGGGAAGCGTCAGTTTAGAAGTTTTGTTTTTCTTGTTAAAAATTGTGTTGTGGTGGATGTTAGTGTCTAATAATGGTGGATTATTAACAACTTAGTGTTGGGGAACATGCACAAGTGCTGGCAAGTGAAACAAAATAGCGGAAAGTGTCTTTCGACGTTCTCTCGAGAAGTCCACGGGGAGGTTCCAGCAAATCCCCACACTTTTACTGAAACATAGGGAAAGGGGGATTGACTTGACTGCCACTTACTATGACTTGATTTATTACTCTGACCACGAGTGCGTATTTGTAAACATTTTAACACTTGACACTGGCTAAATGCACAAGCCGTGCGAAGCTATTTAAAAAAAAAAGTAAGTGTACAAGTATTACTATTAACTTTTGTCATTAAACCTTATATTTTTTTGAAGTGAAAACTTCTTTAGCGGCGTTGTACACTTTTTTTGTATGGGTAAAAAATGTTAAACTAAACACGTGGGCTGGTCGCATCATCACACACAATAAAATTGGAAAGGTTGTTGACTTTCAATATATTGGACGAAACATAGTAATATTTTATTTTACCGTATTATAATAATAAGTCTCTATCTAGGACGTCCACGTGGCAGCTTTATTGCGAAGAAAAAGGTGCGCTTAAATGTGATTCATATAAGTTGATTTCTTTACAATATATGTCGCTAAGTGCGCTTAAACGTGATTAATGTAAGTTGATTTTTCTGAGATATAAACTTTTTAATATAATATAAATTGTCATATTTGTGTACGATAGCGCAATAAACAAATATTGTATTCTACCACATACATGATAGTACTTGTATACTGATAATTAAAGCAATTCGTGCAAAATTATTCCATAACCATTCCAAATTATACAAAAAAAATGCACAGCGTTAATATTCAAGTTTTCACTTCTGCCGGGACTCCCGGAGTGCAACCCGTCGTTATTTTTCATTACAATTCAATAAAATCGACAAACTGCATTCAAATAATTTTACATAATCGCCTGTCTGAGCCGGGAGTCGAAACCTATAATTTTACTGTACCGGTCGAAAGGTCTAATCATATACATTGATCTGTATTCTATCTTCTAAATATCATAGTATCTCGTTTCTTTATACTTAAATTGAAATAATCTATTAAAATTATTTGAGACTTAACACCTTCCGTAAGATGTTTCATCGTTAGATTTCACTACTTACTTATATAGGTATATCAAGAAAAAAAAATATGCCATGTATCAACATTTGCATTTTTTTAAATTAATAGCTAAATGGAAATAGTACTTGTTTTTAATTTTAACACAGAGTTAATAACCTAAGGCGCGGCCGTGTTAAAGGGTTTTTAATGAGTGGTAATGGTAGTAAGTTCAGACAGCCACAGGTCAAGTTACCTTAAACCAACGAATCCTTAAACTATCAATCCAAATGCCTTTATGCTTTATATTACTTGACGTAAGATTTACATTCATCATCAGCCTATTAATGTCCCCACTGCTGAGGCACAGGCCTGCCCCATGGATGGAATAGGGAGAGTTTGGGCCATGACCCACCACTGCGAAAGTTGCTTAACTTCAACGATCGCAGCAGAACGCGCTAAACACTTGCACCATCGAGCTCCTCGTCAATTTAATTTTAAATTGACGACAATTTACAATATATTGATATATAGTCTCGTATAATTTTTTCTAGTAATATTTTCTTAAGATTTTGACTTCGAGCAGTTACATGCTTAAAAAAATAAAAATTATAACTATAATTGCTATTTCTTCAAACATCTAAATAAACTCAAAAAAACCGGCCATTTTTATTGCGTTCCTATAAATTTGTTCGGTTTTTTATGTGAAAAGACTAGACGGCTCGGTAGGCCTAATCACCAAATGCCAAAGATGCCTACTCCGTGAAGAGTACCTTCCCAAGCTTATCGTTATAGTCCCCAGCTCTCCTATATGAGAGGAAAATCCACCTAATTCTATCTCTCCCTTCAGCACTTATCGTCGTGTTTATAAACAAGTAAAAGTAGTTACTTTTGCTTATTAACTATTACTTGAGCAACTTCCGTATATATAACGTCAGGTTGCGGTAGCATAATGGTCAGTCAGGACAGCGAAGGGTGCGGATTCGAGTCCCGTCTGCTGCCTGATCCGCGAGGATTTATTTTAGTAAATTTTTCTTTGTAATTACTTTATTATTTTTTTAGCATGTAACTGCTTGATGTTTAAATCTAAAGAAAATATAACTAGAAAATAATCCACGCGGACCAGGCAGCAGACGGGACTCGAACCCGCACCCTTCGCTATCCGGGCGAATGCACTGACCAATTATGGTACCGCGGCCCTGACGGCCGCGTGAAAATTCCTCCAGCGATTCTTAAGCTGCAAGGCAACGCCATCTCTTCTCATTGTAGGTAACAAAGAAAAAATAGCAATTATAGTTATATTTTTTATTTTTTAAGCATGTAGTTACATTGGCTTGGTGTTTAAATCTAAAGAAAATATAATTAGAAAAAGTAATTATTTGATTATAAATACGAGTGTTAGTATTTTGTGTTTGGATAAAAAAAAGGTTGGTTTTTCTAAACCTTGCTTGCAAGCCCAATAACGATTCCGTGACTTGACGGCGCCATCTTTAATGCCCACTCCCCCTTGAGAAAGAGCAATGTGAGTAAGAGGTGGGCGAAACGGATAAAAGGGTCTCTGACTTTCACTAAGAGAACTCCGTATATCTTACGATTATTCAGTGAAATCACAACAAGCAAGTGCTTCATCACTGCAAAAAGCGGACACGAAATAGGGGTGATGACGGGGTACAGTAAACAAAATTCTATTTAGTCCGTCAGTTAGATGATCAAAAAATAATGGACACGTATTTTATCTTTGGGCAATCAACCAAAAAATGACAAAGTTATAGCGCGTCTAAGTTTGGGAGTAGGGGCTCGTGACGTCACTTTTAAGTGAAAATTGTACCAAAAGTGACGTCATGCGACTTTTTAAATCAATATATCTCTGCAATGTTTATATTATGAAAAATAAGAAAAAATACGTGTCCAATACTTTTTGATAATCTACCTGATAAACGAAGAAGAAAAAAAAATAGTCATCATCCCTATTTCCTGGTTTGAAATTGTGGAGACTTTTTTATATCAAATTTTTATTATGCAAGTGATTTATATAGGAAGAGTACTTGGGTACCTATGTGATTTTCAACATTTACTAATTTATTATTTTTAAACACGAGATATAAATACCACTTTGCGAAGATTACGCATTCCCTTTTTGTAAGATCCATTGCGAGGCATTTGTCCGTTTTGTTTTTAATATTTTCGTCGGTTTCGTTCGTATTACAAAAGGAGGTTTAGATTAAAATAATGTTTCTTTCAGCTTTTTTAGGGAGAAGTAATGATTTTGTGATAGGTAAATATGTTGGTTCTTTGTTTGAATAATTAAAAATTTCTCAGAAGTTTTATTTACATTGTTCTCTGTTTTTTTCTTTGTAATATCCCTTGTAATGTAGAAAAAAAAGACGATTATTTATATAAAAGAAGCGTGTTAAAAAAAATCTATATGGCAACATACCATAAAAATGTTTTGGTAGAAAGTTTATTTAAGACTGGCTCTTAAAGCTAGTTGAGGTATTGAAGTCTCCTTATCCTTGATAGATGACTTCCTTAAGCGTTTCAGCATCGCGAATAAAATGTAGGTCACTGGAAAGTTTCATTCAACCCTATTTTATAAGGTATACTCATATATATATATACATACACAGGTAAACCTAAAGGTTTACTATGTATTAGGGGTACCTCTTGCGCAGATCATGCGCACAAAAAACTGACACCATTTTGAACCTTAATACTGCCTATTAATTATGTTTTTGAAAGTTTCTATAAGAAAAACTGTTCACAAAATGAGTAAAAAAGTTTCTACTTGCAAACTTCCAGTTGAAGTTAGTATCATTGATTCAAATAAGGTATGAACATCTTACACAAATCTTACATAAATTACCTACTATAATCATTGTAACCGAAAATGTTTTCACAATTCGTAATCAGGAAAAAGCCAAGGAAAATCTACATATGAAACATTACTGCTGTTATACAAGAAAAAATATGGGAACTAGTTTACTAATAATAAGAGCAATTTCATACCGCTTTCGTCCGTGACTCGTCATCTATCACGCGTCGAGATCGCTGTGGCACCTGTAGAGTGCGGTTTTTGCTACATGCCGCGGGCGGACGCGGACACACGCGGGTGGCCTCGGGTGCACTGACGTCCCCTCCCGCCGCATCGACCGTGCGACGATTCCAGCGCTCTCCACAGTCTACTATACAACATTACAGTATTATAAAACTATCCTGTCACAGTTAAACTTCCAACCGATTGAATTATGTTTATTTATTAATAAACATACACTAGCAAATAAATCAAATACAATTACATACCAATCAGAAATTGTGAACCATCTATTTATTTAAAAAAAAAAATCTGATTTGCTAAAATAAGTTAAAATATTAATGTTTGCGAAAGGTGACAATTCTCCTAAATATTAAAAACATCCCAGACTACTTTGAAATACATTTATTGGTATTTATTTGTGCGATAAAAATAATATATGTTTGATTTTTTAATTTCATTATAATTTCTGGATGACGAATGAATTGCATGATATAGCTAACGATAGTAATCCTGTAAGAAAAGTCTTTAAGTTGACATGATAGATGATCTGAGATGATGATATTACTGAATCTGTTATAGTCGGATAAACTATTTTTTGATATAAAAGACCTGCAAAGGTCTTGAGACGATTACAGAGAAAACAGGTGTACTGAAACGCTGAGTGCATACTTTCTAATGATCACAGTTTAAGTCGTGGCGCAGCAACAGTAGTACGCCTACGGGGGTGGCGGATGGCGGGTCTTGAAATTTTAATAAACGCCTTGATTTTAGTCTGTGTTGTGTTTCTTTTTAGAAAAGACACTCTTACAAATTTCGTGTAGGAAATACTTGCTCTGCGAATTTAACTCTTATTGCTACTTAAAAACGTGTATATATTTTATGGTAATGTTGAGAAGAAGTGTGATATAATGTAAAAATATGAAGAATGGCATTTACACTAAAATATAAAACGTATGAACATGGCTGGGTTTTAGGAAAACTCGAGAGATAAAAAACCATAATTGGTTATTAAAAAAATCACTTAATACAAACACAAACCCCTCAGTAGCTCCTATTTAAAATACTTTAAAAGATTTGGACGTGACCAAAAGATATGGCCGATTGTTGTTTTTTTTTTTTGCTTCCCGGCTATACTTAGAGGGCTCAGGTTTAGTAGGAGTAGGAGTATTCTGTCACACTCGAATAAATTCAGAAATCCCCGCTTGGGCTCCAATACCATAAAGGTTGCTATGCGCAGCGATTTTATTTAATGAGTGGTGTGCGTGAAAATATAAGAGATTAAATAAATATAATTAGTTATTAACCCAAATGAGAGTTTTTGATATTTAATTGACATTCGATATTTCTTTGACTTTGACATTTTATTTATTGAAGAGCTCGATGGCGCAGGTGGTTCCCGCATTCGGCTGCGATCGTTGAAGATAAGCCACCGTCGCAGTTGACCAAAAATGATCTATCTCGAGTTCCTCCGTGCTTCGGAAGGTACGTTAAGCCGTTGGTCCCGGCTGCAACTGCAGTTCGTAGCACCAGCCAATCCGCACTAGGCCTGCGTGGTGGGTCATGGCCCAATTTCACTATTCCATCCATGGCGAAGGCCTATACCCCAGCAGTGGGGACATTAATAGGCTAAGGATGATGATGATGATTCGATATTTATATTATATTGACTTTTGGTTTTTCTTTTTGTTAATTATTTTACATGAATTATTGTATTTTTAGTTTTTTATAAGAATGTACTGCAAATGCAGTACATTCTTATAAAAACCTAATCCTTGTTATATCGGGTACAAATTAAAAATAACCACCTTTCAATGTTCAATTCAAACATCGTCCCCTGTTCTAATAAAGTTTTTTTTTTTGCTAACAAGCGCGTATCGCAAGTGGATGAAACTCGCGCTCTGAATCCTATATAGAATTCATTTCAAAAAGTTGACCATTGGAGCACCAAGATTAAAATTAAGTTAACTAGTAATAAATTAAATTAATATTGTTTTCTCTTTCAAAACTCTATATAGCTTTTGAAATTAATTCCACACGCTAGATACGAGAAATGTATCTATTTTTTGTAGAGGTATATCAATGATTAAAATAGGTATTTACAGTGTTTCTCGTTTTATAATTCTGCCATTGAAAAGCGTTGAATTATAATAAGTTGAGTCCACAATAGAGCATTTCGGCCGGTTTCCACTTATGTGGCACTTTGGCGAAATTGCCCTGGGACGTTGACGCAGTACCTATCTGTTTGACCAACATTATTTCTAGTTACTTACCTACTAGTTTTACAGCTTGAAACGTTGGGAAGATTTTGTAAGCTCGTAAGCCAAAAATTTTGGCATTAGCGAGATTTATAAAAATAGGTAGGCATGGACAAAAGCAGGGAATTTATAAGACGAAGGATTATTAATGAATTTATGAATATTCAAGTTAATCTTCTGTTTCCGAAGAAATCGTGATTCTTAGGTAGATATAAATCTGTTTGTTTTTTTTTTCAAACCACTGGTGTTAAGAAAGTATTAATGACTGTATTTTCTTGTTTCTTTTCCATAGAAGCTTTTGTAGCTGTTATACTAATAAGTATACTTAGTATAACTTAATAAAGTTCTGCTAAAAATCAGAAAGAAGGATTATGTTTTTAAAGAGGATTGATTATTACCTTCACAGCAGGAGACTTTATCAAAAACAAAAATATAGTACACAGAGGTAAAGAAGTAAACATTTACTTGTTATTCTTGTTTTTTTAAAGTAAAATATCAGCTTTTTCAAAATGGATACAGATTTTCTTGTTTGTGCAATTGAATGTTTAATCGACAAAGGATATCCTCTATTTTTTAAGATAAGTCCAATAAATAAATCCTCCCCAAATGATGTTAAGTGACGGTGGAGTCCAGAAGCGAAGATAGCTGGTACAGCAGATTTAACTACAATACAAGCGATCCTCACCATGCCGGCCTGCGAGCTGAATTAAATTAATTATAGTGTTTGTGGTTATTACCTCTGTAGAATGTTTTTCTCAATCGACAACAGCTGCAAGTGAAGTGCTCCATTCCGCCCGCTTGTTCTCGCCCCATTGAGTGCACGTAGTTGTGATGATTGAGTGTGATTTAAAAAGCTATTCTTACCGGGCTTGGGCGCCGTGAACTAGCCCTAAGTTCTAGTAAGAAAGGTAACCTAACCTAACCTACCTACACAAAACCTATACAAAAACGTATGTTTTTCTCAAAATAAGTCATTATGCTTACCATAATGAAACGGAAATAGACAAAAAATAAAAGAGGATTTAGAGAAGAACATAGAATACATTTTGTCACGAAATACAAGGGAGTTAAATGGAGGATAGTTCTTTTAGGAAGCCAATTATAGGTACAAAGTCGCAAACAATCTGCTAGTCATAAGTATCTTTGACTAGTAGGTTGTGTGAGTCTTCGCTACAATAGCTACTTATGCAACTGGGCTTCATTTGCCACCAGTACCCAGTACTGGTGGTGGGTGTACCCAGTACTGGTGGTGGGTGTACCCAGTACTGGTGGCGGGTGTACCCAGGCCACAAGAACTGTCCCTTTCGTTTTATCAAAAGAAATAACCAAGGACTCTAGATTTATACATCTCGTTAACAACTACCGTTTCTCTTTCTTAGTGCTGTTCTAAAGTTCCTTTCCACTATGGACCATTACCCTATGAAAATGTTGACATTTATGACACTGTGAATTGAAATGAATAATACCCAGGGACGCGATTCATCCCGAATTTTACAATTCATTAGTTTTATACGAAGACGACGGCACGGCGGCCGATCAATCAAAACGTAGCACCTGTTACCAAATAAATTGTGTAAATTGGATTCCCGTTTTAGAATAATATAATATTCCGTAGTGAGCTACTTAAGTGACAGAAAAATTTTGTTGATCAGTTGCTATCAAATTAACTCAGAGGTCTCAACTCTCAATTAATTTATTGTATTATTTTTGTGGTTTATGTTGTGTTTGTATTATAAAAATGTAACTGACAATCCATAGCTAAAAAGATAAGCTTTCTCAATCAAATCCAAATGCCATGCTAATCTAAGATCTTTATTGCCATTCACTACTTGGGTTAGCTAACACCGACTCTAAATATTGTTAATTTTACTTTAAATGTTATTAATATGTGAAGTTATAAGTATAAAGGATGAGAATCAATTCTTAATGTTTTGTGTGTCTTTTATATTAATTGTTTAAAACCTACAGAATCTTAGATCATACCTTTTTAATGCTAAGTAAAATTTTTATGTGTTGATTACATTGTATTACTCTGCGTATCCCTACTCGATAACAGCAAACTTAGAACTATGTACTACAAATTTTTTACTGTATTCTATATAATTCTTATTTCTACTGCCACTATATTTTTATTAGTTACAATATACTTAATCTAATGGTCCCGACTCTAAAAACTATACTAAATAATATATATGTTGCCATAGTAACATAGGCGCGAAACAAGTCTGCTGTGTGTGAACATACATTAGGGGGACCAAACCATTACCTTAGATTTGATAAACCACAGATACTTGCAACTGAACAACAATTCATTTCTAGGATGATACACAAAGCTATTGAGATTAAGCAACATCCAATAGGGAAGATGGTTGGTATATACCACCAGATTGGGAAACCATTATACAATAGATAAAATCCCAACCCCGAACACACATTCCAAACCTACAGATACTTTTGGTTATTTTTGTTTGCATGATTTAACATCAGAAGGAGACAGAAAGCCTCTCTGAGTGTATTTCGCCAGTTCTTCTCAGAAAGGCCTCCCAATTTTGGGACTGGTGGTAGTTGACGATAGTTAGGGTCAAATAAATAAACTCAAAATTATGAAAAGAATTAACGGAAGTACTTTATTAATTAAATTAGCTAATAAAATCATACATAGACAATAAAGTTTTAAAAATCTTCCAATGAAATATCTGAACGCTCAGTAAAAGTCTTTCGAAGGTAGCTCGACAAAGTAAATAAAATCATAATTCTGACGACGCAGAATGAAAAGGATGCCAAACGTCATAAATAAATAAATCATTATATCTTAACCGTTGAAACTTGATTTACTTAATAAATAGCTTTGCTATTAAATTAAAGTAATCGTATCGCAACTGGTGGTATTCTATTAGTTATTGGTTCTGTAGGCCAACAGTGATCTTCACCATTATACTCCAGCAGATGATGTTTTCTGATAGGATATAGACAAATTGCTACATAATCAAAACGTGGTCGTTTACTGCGGGTCTTATAAGGAAGATCAACGTCACACAGCAAACGGTGGAGATAACGATATTTGGTATTTCCATGCGCGATAAAGTCAAAATCTGTAGGAGAACTTAAGTAACCTACATCCTCGAAGGATTACTCTAATGAAATGTCATTAGACGGGTTACGTAGTGAGGAGAACCGATTGCCTAGTTAAACAGAAAATATGTAATCCGTTGGTATTATTGTTCTTGTAATGATTAAATTCTTTAAAATTTACTTATATAAGTTTAAAATAGCCATTGACTTTTTATAACATTTTCAGCAACGGGTCAAGTTTAATTAAAGAGGTTGATCTGAAATAAGAAGAAACCGGGAATAATCACCTTGACGTCAGGGGCTAATGGATGTTCAGTAGTCTCCATGGACAGATAAATGCACGAGATTAACGTATTGATTCTCGAGTAGGAGATGAAAGCAAGTGAATAGGTGGTTTCAAAATAAAACATTCGCATTATCTTTTCTCAGTGCAAGTGAACATATAAGACAAACTGGTTAATTACTCAAAATCAATGAATTTCTATTTCTATAATCTTTAGACACGGACCCGAAACCTTAAGGTAGGTATGGCATATAAATTCCTTGGTCAATTTTTCAAATTTATTAAACATTTCATTTGTCAAAAATATCTGAATTTTGGCCGCTGCAAAACTGCTTGTATTTATGCTACAATCAGATGTCATCAATGCGGCTAAAGGTAACAAAGTTTATTACCTGTTCAACAATAAAAAATCAGTGACTTTCCTATTATTTTCTAGTACTTATCGCTAATTATTTTCAGGAACAGAGTAGTGTAAATCCTGGTATCAATCAACACCGGCAGGAAGGTAATAGTTATTTATGATACAATTGCGGTAAGTTGGTTATTACAAAGAAGTAGACGAATGTAAGCTCGAGACGAAGTAGAGAGCTTACCATAGTCACGAGTTTGTAAATACCAATCCGAATGAGTGTCATACAACGTTCTTCATCACATTTGCGAGAATAGTACCTATATACTTATATACCAATCCCCTATTAGCACCCATCAATCCCCACTATCACCCTCTAATCCCTTATAATCACCCACCAATCCCCTTATCACTCTCGTATCCCTTTTCACCCTCGAATCCCCTTTACACCCTCCAATCCCCTTTTCACTCTCCAATCCCTTTTCACCCTCCAATCCCCTTTCCACCCACCAATCCCCTATTATCACCCATAAATCCCCACTATCACCCACCAATCCCTTATTATCACCTTCGAATCCCTTTCACCCTCCAATACCACTTCTCTCCCTTGAATGCCCTTTACATCCTTCAATCCCCTTTTTACCAACCAATCCCTTTTCACCATCCAATTCAATGTATTATGTTGTATGGTGTGTAATTCTGAACTTTCGAACAATGTATACAACCTCCGTAAATGCATTTTTTGCGCCAATGTGTTGAAAAGAATATTAATATCCAAAACTTATGTTTTAGTTAAACATAAGTGTTGGATTGTTTTTTCAAGTAAAACCTTTCTTTAGATTTAAACATCTAGCAGTTAAATGTTTAAAAAAATAAAAACATAACTATAATTGCTATTACTTCTTTCAAATGTTTAATACTTGAAAAAGTATTCATTTGACATTGTGGGTTACCTGCAATGCGAACAGATGGTGCTGCCTTGCAGCTTAAGGCTAGGAAATTTTCGACGCGGCCATCAGGGCCGTGGTAGCATAATTGGTCAGTACATTCTCCCGGATTGCGAAGGGTGCGGGTTCGAATCCCGTCCGCTGCCTGGTCCGCGTGGATTCTTTTCTAGTAAAACTTTTCTTTAGATTTAAACATCTAGCAGTTAAATGCTTAAAATAAAATAAAAACATAACTACAAGTGTTGGATATTAATATAAATAAATATAAATATTTCCAACACTCAAGCACTATCCCGAATAGGCTTGTGTTATGGGATACTAGGGTAACGGATAGAATACATATACTGTACATATATAAGTATGTTTATACAGAAATACATATTAAACATCCATGACTGGAATACAAATGCTCGTGTTCATCACACAAACATATGCCCCCACCGGGATTCGAACCCAAGACCTCTCGTGTCGGCTACACCATGAAACCCGGCGTAAAAATTACTCGGCCACAGAGGTCGTGAAATTATAAATTACTTAATAAGGTTAATATTACTTAATAATTTTGTTGTTATTAGGTTTGAGACATAACTATCTGATTTTGTGTTGTAGTTTTGCAATATCGTCATAGTAACTTATTTGCAAGAAGGATGTTACTGAAAGTTTACAATGATATATATCAAGAGTGAATATATTGGATTCTGTTGAAGTCTATTATACAGAAAAGGCCCTAAGAAACAGAATAATTAATTTAATTGAGCCAACATAAGTTGCTTAGAACTAATTATAATATTGATCAATGGATGATATCATCAAGCTATGATTGATATTTAAGTAATCTACTTAGACGAAACCCAAGCCATAAGATAAAGATAGTTACGTACGAGTACATGCTAATCGCAACGTATCCCTTTGATCACATTTAGAGCTCATGATTTAGCACGCAACAAGAGTGTAGCTTGTGTAAACTCTAGCCTAATGTTTAGGTAAATTACGTTAATTAATTAAGCCATCCTCCTAAGGGAGCATAACTTTTCTATACGTAAAGAGAAAATTGAACGTTGCGTGTACCAAAATTAATTTAGTTTAATGGGTGTGGCTTCCGAGGTTCTTGCAGATGCTCGGAAGTATGTTGGTGAGTTGATGGGTCTGTATACACCGTGAATTTTGAGTTACCTAAGAAAATTTAAAAGCGAATTCAAGCAACGATTTAGGATATATTTCCGCAAAAAGAAATTTTACTTTAATTTTTTTTTTCGAGTATCTCCACATTTTATCAAGAATTGTGCAATTATGACACGTAATTAATTTTAGTTGACTTAATTTGATTTAAATAAAACTTTTTTTTTCCATTGGAGAGGTAAGTACTCATTCCTGTTTTAATTTATTATTGTGTTAGTATTCATGTTAGATGATTTCATTTATATTAATAGATTCAAAATTTTATACTAAACAAAACAAAAGCCGCAGTTATTTACAATTTCACAGGTGACAGAAAAAAATACAAAACGTGTTGGTCTAACTAATACACTTAACATGCTGCTAATGTTCCTAAATACCGAACTCTCGAAAATGCCTATCAAATTTTATCCACTTAAGTAGATTCTTTAATAAAATGCGCCTCCGTAAAAATGTCACCTGGCAAACAAAGACATCTCATGCTATTTACAATATATATTCTGAAAAGGGGAAAAAAGATCCGAAATTGCCTAAACCCTTTTAGCTCGTAACCTATTTTGCGGTGTGCTATTCTAAATGATACACGTCACGTCCCATTGTGCGGTAGGTACGAGGCGGATGACGATGCTCCAAACGATGAGCACACTTGACGGCTCTACAGCCGTTTTATAAAACGTTAATTATGCTAGGGATATCTCGATTTTAGACGGTTGTACTGTCTGATATAGACTTTTTGGAACGAAGTTCCTTTTCGGGCGGCATGACGTATGGGGAGTTGATGAAAAATCAGTAAGATTTTGCCGTTACAACCTACCGAGGCAGCTGGGTGAGTAGCTAGATGGGCCGCTAGGTGGATTTTGACTTTGTTTAAAGTGTTGTATAATAGTTTGAGGGAATCGGGGGATCAGGCCATGACCCACTACGCAGCCCCAGAGGATTGGTGGGTAGGTTACTGTTTCTATAAAGAATAGAGATATATTGAGATGGCTAAGGAAGGCCACTGGTCCCCATCCATACTGGTCCCATTCCACTGTGGGCCCAATCGGCACTGGCTCCAAATATATGAATTTTCATACAGATTTTGCCGGCGGCTGCCCGCAGGTACGTGGGACATTCAGAAAGTTTTGAGAAACAAAAAACTAACTTCTATGAAAAAAATGTTTTTATTAAATCTTTTTGAAGAACTGTCCACCAGCCTCTATACAAAGTTTCATGCGTCTGAACCAATTTACAAATCATTTTTTCCAGTCCTCCGCAGACACCTCTTCCACGGCCTTCTCAAACGCTGCTAGCGCTTCTTCCGGCGACGAAAATACTGAGCTGATTTTTTATCGTAGGTATGTTTTTTAAATTTATTTATTATATTGGTGCGGTAAGTTGGTTGTTGCAGGCGAGTGTATAAACGTAAGCACGAGACGAATTCGAGGGCTTGCCATACTCACGAGTTTGAGGGTGCCAATTCCACAAGAATGTCATACAACGCTTTTCGACTCATTTGCGAGAGAACTGCAATTGGGAGTGTGCGATAAAACGTTTTACCGCACGCTCCGTATGGGCCGTAATTTTTAAATTTCGAACAATATTAACAACCTCCGTAAATGTATTTTTTGAGCAAATGTGTTGAAGGTATAGTTATAGCAACCATTAAATAATCTTTAGTTATAGTCCCAGTGTAATCTTCTATAATATAAAAATGAATCGCTGAATGTTTTGCTAAGGGCAAATCTCGAGAACAGCTGAACCGATAATAACAATAATAAATAAATATTTTCAACATTCAGTAGTTATGTAAATTATTTACATAACAAATATATTAAATAAATGAAAAAATATCCTTTGCATACATACAAGTAGGTATAATCTAAACTTCTCTGCCTAGAACCTGCTTTCAAAGTAATTTACAACAACACAACAATTTCATAAGTTGATTTTAAGAATGTCAGCCGGGAAACTGCGATCCCTGCAGTTATCCAAGTTTGAGTTTTCAATAAAACTTGTGCTTGTGTTATAGAAAAACATTTCTCATAACATAACTTAGATTTTCAACCCTTTTACGCAACCTTTTATTAAATGGTTAAAATACTCGTACTTACTGAAGATTTTTTAGGTTATATATAATTCTTAAAATAACCAATCAAAATAATTATTATGTGTACTGTTTGTAATTGAGCGTTCCATTATATACCTTTATCTCTAAATATACTAATTAGATCGACGAGACACGAACCCGCGCTCTTCGCTTTCCGGGCGAAAGCAACTGACCATTATGCTACCTCGGCCCTGACGGCCGTGTTGAATTTTCTCAAGCCTTAAGGCAGGCTGCAAGGCAGCGCCATTTCTTCGCATTGTAGGTAACCCACAATGTCAAATGAATCTACCTTTACAACTATTAAACATTTGAAATAAGAAATAGCAATTATAGTTATGTTTTTATTTTTTAAGCATTTAACTGCTACTAAAAGATGTTTAAATCTAAAGATTTTTTTTTCTAGTAAACTTTTCTTTAGATTTAAACTTCTAGCAGTTAAATGCTTAAAAAATAAAAAACGTAACTAATCTTTAAATTCATAATTTTCGCAGTTTTATGCTTAAAAATCATTAAAATCAGTCTACAGCTCTTGCCAGCTGATAAAACAGACTAAGCAATATAAAACATTATAGTAATATAAGTTATTTACGGGATTGTTACCATGTACCTTGTTTTTAGCGAGTTTCCGATATCAGTTACTCCGTGATCATAACGCTTGCAACAGTGCCGAAATATCGGAAACTCGCTAAAAACAAGGTACATGGTAATAATCCCGTAAATAAATTATATTACTATAATGTTAGTGACCATGAATGTTTAAAACAATATAATATAAAACATAACGATGAATTGTGAACCGTCCCTTTTTAAGGCGGTTTAAAATAACTCAATCGTTCAGGGTGTCGCGGTTATTAATTATAGAGCAGCATCCACACTTTTCCATCATAATTTTAATCCCTGTATTCATATTAAAATTTGTATATTTTGAAAATTGACATCATTAAGTGCATTACAACGTCTCGAGAGCGACCGCAATAAAAAAGATTTTAATCTATTTTTATCACCCAATCTAAGGTCCGGGCTAAAGGCAAATGGAAGGTACGTGTTCTAATTATATTGGGGCTAAAAAGTAAACCGCATTAGGGACTACATAGACAAAAGCTGCTTTAATGCTGGATTGTAGTGATGGACACATTTACCCCGATGTTCTTGAACCAATTGAATGTTAAGAGTTGTGTTTAACTGACAAGGGTAAAGCAACAAGGTATTATTTAGACCTCGAAATAAATTTATTATTGTGTTGTGTTGTAAATGTTACCTACTTAGCTATTTAAATATGCCTTCGTTCTGAAATTAGTTTGACTTTAACTAAAAAACTATTATCTTAGGTAGGATTTAAGAAAAAATAATATTAAAATAATTTGTTTATTGTATTGCATCTTATATGAAAATAAATATGTATACTATTTCTAATACGACATATACGAGTAAGTTGTCGTTAGATGTTGTATACGTATTAGGATGAAAATTAGTTTAAGCTTAGAAACTGGATAGTAATCTGAACTGCATACATATCAATTTTATTGCAATTTGAATGACCTGATTCCAGATTACAATTAATTATTCTAGTGATGAGCCGTAGAGTAGCAGGAAGAATAAAAGTCGTAAATATTTTATAACCTAAGAATGATCCGCAACTTTGTTTTTAGTGATAGAATATCGAATGGGAAGCTAGCGACTCTTTTTTTGTAACTTATTTTATGATGGCATTAAACTTTTATTACTTCGTTACATTTGTGTCGAAGTACGTATATTATTTAACTTTTAAATGTGACACAAATCGATGTCCTATTTATTGGTATAGTTGAGTTTAATGTATTGACTACATGCTGACTGGGAACAAAACAAGAAAATATAACGCGTAACAGTAATTTTCCTGTGTATCATACAATTTTAGTTAGAAATCATAAGTCATTCCTCATAAGGCTTTGATTAAGGCTTCCATTTGATTTAACTACGCATCGGAGGTTTTTGATTATAGTTAAATTATTTTCAATACACGTTAACCTTTATTAATGTCGGACAATAAACAGAAGGATTTATCATTCAGTAGTTCCAAAATCACTGCGAGTTAATGAATTCATTGTAACAAACTACGGCTGAGAAGGGTTTATTTAAGTTGAGTACGGGGTTGACTTATCTCGGTAATCTGAGAGCCGACCGAGGGAGCACGGCTGCCCATAGCCTTTCCGAATTCGACAAATTTCTACTTCACCTAATAGATAACCAGAACAGGGAGCAGTGAGTGAAACTTAAATTGAAAGTAAACTTAATGATTAAACGAACTTACCTGTACGTGAAGTTCTATCATAATTATACAAAGTGCTTCGTTCGAAAAGATGAGTAACACTCTTCCGCCCAACCCCGATCTCTCGCATGCCGATGGTTTTTGGGAAATATCAAATGCGGTAAAATATGTAAACTAAATAAGGTAGGGTGGGAGGTAGTCGATGCACATTAGGTGTACCCGCGTTTTTCTTTTTTTTTTTGGCCTCATAAATCTCAAATATAGTGGAGTGATGATACCTAGATCTACTACTACAAGTAAACAGATTATAATAAATATTTCTTACAGGTTACTTACTCATCTTGAGAACGAAGCACGAGTATAACTACAATTATCAAACATTGTAAATTATTTACTCACAAATTTTGTCAAGTTCACTTAAGTACTTACTTCAAATAAGACTCTCCTGGGTGATTTTTATACAGTTATATTTTATAACCTGTTGCAATTCAAAGAGATGAATATAAATTTGACATGTATCCAGTGATATAACTTGCTTAATTGCATTTGAGTCGTTTAAGCTTATAAAGGATAAAATAGTACAGAACAAGGCAGGTTTGGGTTATTTTCGATTCGAAGGTTTTGTATAGTCGTACAGGTTATTAAAATTTGCTATTGCAATGCACATTCAGTGGAATAGCGCTGAATGACGGAAAACCAGAGGAACGATTAGCGGGTTTAATATTAGTTTACTTTAATGATACGGAATCCTTAACATCAAAAATTGTATAAAGTATATGGTAACCTTTATGTCTAATTTTGTTCTATTAATGAAGCTATTAAGGGAATGGTGAGCTAAGAATAAAGCTTTGAAACAGCCTCCATCGAAATGGGAAATATAATGGCATAATTTGGACCAAGCGAAAATATTGTCGATTAGGATTATGAAACATCAAGGCTCGTAGAACGCCTACACAATCCTACATACAATTCTGTTCCAAATTTTTATTTATAATATTACTAGCTGTGCCCCGCGGTGTTTCCCGCAGTTTATTAGGGATATTTTCCCGCAGTAAAACGTAGCCTATGTGTTAATCCAGGTTGTCAGCTAACTCCAAACCAAATTTTATGAAAATCGCTTCAGCAGTTTAGACATAAAGAAGTAACATATAAACACACTTATTCGCCTTTATAATATTAGTGAGATTGTATTACTTCTGTAATTACAGTGTTTTACTTGTGTTATTACATTACTTGTGGTACAAAACTTCATTGTGGCAGAAATAAAAAAAAAAGTCCAAAAAACAAAAAAAAAACACGACAAAACATTATTAAGAGGGTATTGTAGCAGGCCGTGAATACTCGCCTCCTGCTCCTCCATGCAAGCTCTGCGCAGACCACTGTCCAAAGTCCGAGACACCTATGTTTAAAAAATGTTTATTACAGTGTCACTCATATTTTTTAAAGTGTGTATGTGTCGGTAACTTACATAACTTTGATCAAAACATGAAGATTTTTCAAAAACTCCGAGTCTTAAACAAGGTGTAGCCTTTTTTTTACGTCCAATGAACTGTGCTTATTGTACAAGATGCAAGTGCAGGCCTGTGTGAAATATTGCTCGCATGTCTAGGATGGCACCGCAAAGTAGTTCCTTGATGCCTTGCATAGATTGTAGCGCCTCGCTGCCGAAATCATTGGTGATGTAGAGGTGCCCAACTAACAACTTCGGGTCTTTACAGTTGTCGGCATCATTAAGCGTATACTACTTACCGATTATATCACGGCGAGTGTTCTGAGGAATTATTTTCCCACCTTCCCCTTTCCTTCAGAAAACCACACGCACTGGCCTACGTTGTCACCGACTTTTTAAGGCGAACAAAAATATTTGGAGATCTGTTTTTGTTTCGCACGATGCGTAATAACTCAATGTCGCACAGCGGGCAACGGAAGGAGCGATGCTCGATATTTCCCTGCGTGATAGAATAAGATATTTCTCGAATGATTGCTCAGCTGAAGTGGCAGTGGGCGGGACAAGTTTCTTGAGTGGAGATGGTGCACCGAACGACGCTCCCACCAGGTGGACCGACGATATAAATAGCGGAAAGCCCCTGGATGTGAACAGCCCAGGATCGAACAACATGGAGATTTTTGGGGCAGGCCCATGCTCAGCAGTGTGCGTCGTATGGCTGAATGATGATGATCCGCCAATGGAATGCTTTGATCGCTCACGTGTTCCCTCCCGCCTTTAACCCGAGGTCCTTTAAGAGGCGTGCGGAAGCAACTCGCAGGCCGGCAGAGTGAGGATGGCTGGTATGGGAAGTAAAACTGCTGTACCAGCTATCTTCGCGTCTGGACTCCACCGTCGCGTTACTTCAAGTAGGGTGATGTCATTTGTCGGACCTTTCAATAAAAAAGTAGCCGTGCTAGTGCTGCTAGCCGTGGGTCTGCCTTAGGTATGATTAGGCTTTAGGCAATTTTCGGTATGGTATGATATGATTGATTCCTGGTCAAATGTTACAGTGACCCTATTCGACCTTATTCTGATCAGGCAGTCTGTTGCCTAATTCCTTCAGTCTACGGTAGTATTCAAAAATTAGGCCAGTAAACATTATGTTGTTGTCCAGCGCCTTGATGGCCTCCGCTACTCTGGCAATGACTACACACTCCGCCTGGAAGACCCCCCAGCTTCCAAACTAACATGTATGGTTAATCCTACCAGAAAACTGCTGCATTTGTACCAGAGTTGGTTTTGGAGCTATCTGTGAATTCTCCAAAACCAACTCCGGTACAGGTGCAGGATTGAAGTCCTCGTAGCGTTGTATTCTGTATTTTTATCAAATACTTGAAGCATTTAGTGATTGCAATTTTATAAGATCCACATTATTTTCGATGATTGACTATGACGATGACGATGATGACTTTCCCCTTAGAAAAGTTTCTTATTATTAAACATTATCTTAGATGTGTAAGACACTTTCCCATATCTCTTTTTGCTCTTGTCAGTGATAATATACCATTATGTCCATTACTAACGCATTCTATTTCTGTTCTATCCAGCAAATACAAACTTATACCATATATACTAAAGTAACAAGTAATAGTGCCTTTGGGTAATTTTCTCTTTCAGAACTTGTTTTATAAATAAGAATCATTTGTGATACAAATTTTGTACGTAAGTGCAAGCGCTCGCATTTCGTGCTACACAAATCTCCTTCGCGATAACGAGCAACGCTTTATTCGGTCTAATTGAATTACTCTCTCTGATGATCTCATCATCGCCCTTTCCCACTCTGACCTTTCCTTTATTTAACCTCTCCCCTTCTAAAGGTTATCTAGTGAGTCGTGACATTGAAAAATTGATATAGACATACCTTGACTGACGCGGGTATTCAGGTCAACTGATTGCGCTGGAAATTTTAAACCCTTTCGTTTCCTCTTTTAATTTGTTTTGGGTTTTCAGGTAACAGCTTTACATTTCACTTACCCATTTTAGTCACACTTGTCTCTCGGTAGCTAAAATTAAATAACCTGATTTAATTTTATGACAAATATTTTTAAACTAATATACTCATTATAGCTATCTATATGGAGGTAATGGTGAACTCCTACAAAATAAACGCTTTAAAAAAGAATGTTGGCTAAATTATATACTTAGCGTTAACACTATTCATTTTCTAAAGTAAGAAAAATATGATTCAATTAACAACATTGCTACTATACTACTTGTAACTAATTTATAAAATATTAAAAATGATCATTTAAAGTTTTTTTTTCTTGTAGTTACAATTTTCTTTAGATATAATTAAACATCTTAGAAGTTAGACGCTTAAAAGTAAAACATAATAAACTGATCATTACCTAGCTCATTGCCAAGATATGGACATAACTGTCCACGTAACATCTTTGTCCTCTATTATGCCACCAAACATCACCATACTACCTAAAGACACAATTATCACCTAACGACCTAGACAATCTGAAAACATCTATAGTATTTACAGCAAGTCTATACCTATACTCTTGCAATATTCGTATTTCCTGAATTACGAAATATCCTAAAAGATGTTTGGTTTGTTTTACAACACCAAAGTAATAAACAAGTTTAAGCGTAAAGTAGGTGACTGAATTAGTTATGTTTATACCGAACCAGTATTAACAGCGGCGTTATGTTTCATTCAAAATCATTTAGTTTTGGTACGAACTGCGTAGGTAATAAAATTAGAAAATGAATCACATACAAATTGTATTACGGTTTAAGTAACGGATCTAATGAAATCGAGACCGATAGAAGCTGCTAAATTAAGTCAATTGTGTTAAAATTAAGAACGTTTATTGAATGAGGGTTGGTGTTGCAATCATATAAATGGACATCAAATAAGTAGATTCTTGTGTGACTACTTTTTGTGTAAAGTATGATTTACATATTTAATGCGATAATTACATAAATTATAGTTATGATAATATGATTTATTCAGTATAATTAATTACCAAATATTTTAAAAACAAATCTTTCTTTTGCATTTTAATTTATAATTATCATTTATTGACGTTCTTTAGAGTCAAATGAAAAATAATAATAATAAGACTATTATTTTAAGGTAGATCTGCGTTAACTTTAGTATATTGAGGTTCCTAAACGAAAATATTTGTAAAGAGAAAGGATGAAAAGTATTTTATCACCAAGTAATAAACTATATTTTTAAGCATATAACTGCTAAATATAAACTATATTGTGCCAAATTTTATCCATATAAGTTCAGTCGTTTTCGCATGATTGATGACTAACAAAAATACAAACTTAAACATCAGAACATAAAATATAGCCTATGTTACTCAGGAATGTATTTATGTATGCGTTCTACAATGGAAGGATATTTTTAAAAACATATCAACATACAATCACAAATCTTGTGTTTTTATAATATTAGTAGGTATAAGATATTATAGGATCAGATTACAGAACTATGATTATGACTGAGATTATAGGAAAATACTTTTTACATTAAATATCTACCAAAAGGTACATATGAGTATAAGAATGTAGATATCCAAATCGTTGAAAATCCTGCTAACATGTGTGACTCATGGCTCTTTTAAAAATTTAAAGGAAAATCCTATCACACCAGTAAAAGCGCTTGCTCTAATCTAATCGGGCTTTCATACCGCCGGCACATCGCCATCCGCCTACCGCACTTCCCTCGCCTGCTTTGAATCAGCCATTTTCACGAACTGATTTTATCATATCGAGGTAATATGCCATCGAACCATGCAAATTTGCAGTGTTTGATATCTACTTAATATTTAATTGAAACTTAATAATAAGTTGCAATTAAGAGTTCAGCCCGTTAACACTATCAATACAGTTTAAATGCACTCAAATATAGTTACAGTTATGTTTTAGTGAATTGCAACAACTAAGTATGTTTTTTTCACCTAAAGGTACAAGTCCGAACTGAACCGCAGACGACAGGCAGCAGATGCAGACTACAGGCGACACTACTAGTTTCTATGAATCTCTATGAAATTGCTTCCGAGCGCGGTGACATGCCGCGGCTGCAGAATGCATATAATGCACGGTCAGCCGCAGGTGCTAGCCGCAGTGTCGCCTGCGGTTGTCTCCTGCAGCCCATTGCGGAATTGTACCTTAATTCATGCGTTTTTTTAAGCGAAGATGTCATAAGATATTGTGGTAAAAATATTAAAATATTAAAATACCCAATAGTATCCATGAAATACGAGAATAATATGATTAGTATAAATTGTACTTAATAGTTCTTGAACATTTGTGTCAAATTACAATTTTTAAAAACTTATTAATATTCTTACCACGACAATATTTAATTCTGGTTTTCTGTAAGGCCCAGCTTATATACTCAGACTGGGAAACCAATTAACTTGATACCTATATTTAAAACTAAACTAATTTTGGTGTAACTGACCAATATTTGTGGTAAATAAATACTACTGCTAAGTCCACCAAAATTAGACCACAGAACTAGAATTGGGCAAAATATCTTAATCAAAATCAAATGATATAACAGTGACAAACAAGCATATGGCCCGCCTGATGGTAAGTGGCCACTTTAACTTATGTACGCTTGCAATACAATAAATATCACTTACGCCGGTTGCCTAACCTGGTCCAATCCCCTATCCCCTTACCCACCTTAGAGGCCTTTTTTATAACGCAGGTAAAAAATCTTTTTACAGACGACGGCGCCTTTTAGAGGCACACCGCCGAACGGACTTCACACCTGGCTCCCGCAAGTCTTACGGACCCCCCCCCCCCCCCAGTGGCTGCCTACCGAGGACCCTGCACCTCTTACGGGCGCTTTACGGCATAATATCCGCTAAAAAAGTCGTGCGAATACCTTCTACACTGTTTAATGCGAAGCCGCGGGGTCCCCGTTAGGGATTCTACCACGACTCCGCACCCAGCAGCTTCCCGGCCTCGCCGGGGCTCCAGTGTTTTTTTACTGTGATCTTCTGTAAGGTGGAGATTACTTCCCCAAACGGGCGCTCCAAATCATGCGGGAAATCCGCTATGCCCTACCGCTCTTAAAAAATAACTCTATATCAACACTCATGCAGACCAGAAAAACGTCGTCGTATTAAATTGCGGAAGGATACGAAGCATCCACACTCACGACCTATCCGCATGACATGACATTGAGCATAGCTGGTAGATCTAGTGCGCGAGCAATCATAGCAAAATATACGTAAGTTGGCTGCAATGGCCAGGGTATCGATTCTGCTTCGTTAACGTTAAAATCGTGTCTCAATTGTGGTTCAGTGGTATCGATATTTAATACAGGTTTGTCACTAAAACATAAATTAAAAATATATCAGGGTAACTATAACAAATGAGTAAGTAATTATATTTCTAATTTCGTGTTTTAGTAACAATAACTGTTGCAAAAAACGTACCCCATTTCTTTGTTTTTTAAAAAAAATATATTCTGCTCAACGACCTCTAGACAAAAAAGTGTCACATTCTGGGGTAAAAATGAATAAAAAATATTCTTGTCTCCTTTTCATGTATGGGACTATATATATAAGTATAATACATACCCCTCATAAAACCCCTCATAAAAATAAGTAAATTGATTTTTTAACTAAATATTCGGCTTTGGGCAAGCATTCTACATAGAATACCAAAATTTTAGTTCTGTAACTCATTCTATTTTTGTTTTAGAGACCCGTGACATACGAACAGACAGACAGACGAGTTGACAGTAACAGGGTTCCATTTCTACATCCACAATGCTTCATATTCCTATCCTTTAAATTCATTCATCCTAGTTTTTACCTGCGATATTAGGTGTTGAGGTAATACAATTTGTTCTCTCTGTAAAGTAGGTAGTAAATCATTTAAATTCTGTGGTCTACATTGGACACCATATTTTCAAAATTAAATTTAAAACTCCCCACTCAAAAAAGAAATATTTAAAGTTTAGCTGTGTAGGTGAAACTTAAATATACTTCAAGTAGAATGAGGTTGAGCTGTCAATGGCGGCGTTAGTCCCGTTGCACACATTCATGAGGCCAAAGCGCTGTTCAATTTCCTCCTGTCAAGTCGTGCAACAATTGCATGATCATACATGAAATTCATAAATGACAAGCAATTTTATCTGCATTTTTGTCATATTTTAAACCATAACAATCATACTCATTGCAATAAATGGTCCCACGGTAATATTAAAGGAGAATGAATCGATTCTTAAAACCATGGGCCAAAACAATACGAAATGTCAATTAAAAGATTTTTTGTCATGTAATGCTCACTGAAAATACTGCTTCTTTTACGTGTCTGTTAGCTTGCGATCCATGCAGAGCTGTAGCTATGGGGGTAGGCGTAGGCTAAAAAGGATGAGAGACAAATCCCTACCATAAAATACTATTGCCCTACCTTCAAAATTCGAAATACCATCAACTTATGATTGAAAAGGAAAATACAACTAGCATAACGAAATTTCCGAAACGGTTTTGAAAACGCCTGAACGGTTTGATCTGCCTGGCAGGTGTGTATTTAATAAAAAATTAAGATCGATACCCATAAGTAATAGTAAAAAATTCCCTTCAGTCGTTTTCGAAACCATTTTCTGAAACCAGTTTCATGTAATGAATTTAATTCTTCTTTCAAAACTGGTTTCGCATAAAGAAAAAAATTCTGCTTTCGAAAATATATTCATATTTCTTGCATCGAAACTCAGCGATCTTATGGTTGATCGCTGGTGGATTAATAAACATATTTTTGTTGTTCAAATCTTGGTTATTCTTTTCTCAAGTGATTCTTCGTCATACAATAAGTTATAGGTTATGGTATAATTTACCATCAATTATTATGTTTATAAATCCACCGGAAACTACCAGAACGATATGATCTTTTCCCTTCAGCCGTTTTCGAAACTGTTTCGAGAGAAGAATTTAAATTTTTCTTTCATTTGACAGTATGAAAAGTAAAGCAGGTACCAATTATTGGCATGTGTATTTAATATAATTATATGTGTAAATAACATAATAATAAATTTAACCAAAACTTGTTATGATGTAGATTGTCACGAGCTTTAATGTTGTTTTAACTTCTTATATTATTACGTTCCCAAAACTATATCGAGCAGGCCCAGAGTCTGGTAAAACAACGCCCGTTAAACAAGCGACCTAATAAGGCTTGTGAAATACAACTTCAACAAATTCATTATGCGTATTGACGACCTTATTTCCCGCATAGTATTTTACGAGGTGTTACACTACTGACCTGTTGAATGGGCTTGGCCGTGGGCCAATAATCCCCAGAGGCTCTTTTACATAATTCCCCAAACCTATGATAGAGCACGTTTTAAAGCTATTACACGATTGATCGGTATTTCGCTCAGCGTTTTCATCGAAAAACTTTGTCATGTATTTTATTTTTCAATCAGTTTTTTTTTTTCAAAATGCCAACAGGCTCAAATACTAGTACGTCACTCCTAGTACTCTATTCTTTTAAGCTATATTATGTTATTTTGTTATGAAATATTCAGTTTAAAATAAAAAATAAAAACTATAACATTTCGATTCGGATTTTTTAATTACCGACTTTGGTAATTGGAACAGTGTACGTACCTAATGTACATATATTCCAGTCTACTGTGGAATTCGTCGAATAATGAGTGAGATAAGCGTATGGATAGTTCAACTAATCATTACAAGCTCGCTGTATCATTAACATTACAAATTATTTCACTTTCTTTGAAATAACAGCAGCGTAAGCGTATGGCCCGCTTGATGGTAAGAGACCATCATAGCCTATAATATAGACGCTTGTGATAAAAAATAATATCACTCGCGCCGTTACCTACAATGACCCAATCCCCTAACCCCGTGAAGCTCTTTTTTTTATAAGGCAGGTAAAAAATCTTTTTACAGACGACGGCGACTCTAAGAGGCACACCGCCGAACGGACGTCACACCTGGCTCCCGCAAGGCTTACGGACCTCCCAGTGGCTGCCCACCGAGGACCCCGCAACTCTTACGGGCGCTTTACAGCATAATATCCGCTAAAAAGTCCTGCGAATACCTTCTACACTGCTTAATGCGAAGCCGCGGGGTCCCCGTTAGGGATTCTACCACGACTCCGCACCCAGCAGCTTCCCGGCCTCGCCGGGGCTCCACGGCAGGGGTCTCCCGAGGTATTGCGGGGACCCCGCAGACGTGCGCAGGATGGCCAGCGCGTGGGGGCTGAGTACGCGGCCTAGTGCCCACCGTACCGCCCCCCGTTCGCTGTGGAGGGCATCTTGGGCGTTCCCGTCCAAGCAACCCTCCGCCGCCCCCTTTGCAGGACAGAACTACAAGAGGGGGCCGCCGTTCCTGGAGGGGGGGAACGGGAGGGGAAGCGTAGTTCTTCCTGTCCCTCTTCCCTCTCCCGGTCACCCACGTCCCCTAGCGTATTCTCCTAGGAGAAGAAGGGGAAACACGGGCGACAGCAATCGTGGGGGCTCCGAGCGGCCAAGGCTATTCGGACATTCCCCCGGTACCCCGTGAAGCTCTGGAACCTTACTCACCAACAGAAACACACCACCACCAAAAGGTAGTGTTATTTTACTGTGGTCTTCTGTAAGGTACTTCCCCCGACGGGTGCTCCAATTCGAGAGAAAAGTCCGCTATGCCCTATCTCTCTTCATTAATAAACAAATATTAATATTTACTGAAACAGTTAAATATAAGTTATTTTTATCATACACTGTGTTCATTTGCTTGTGTATCTTTTATATTTGACACAGCGGTTGATATCTCCCTTTAAAAGCTCATCTCTATTCACCTTACGTAAGTAGTAGTTGGAATTCACTATGAATCCACGTCACTGAACAGCGGAAAGTGTTAAATTTTAGCAGCAAGCGAGCGCGAAAATGTCGGTACTTACATTTCAAGATAATACAGGGTTAAAGAACGGGGTAGTGTCGGGCGCCACTTTATGTGCCATTTTAGACTTTGAATGCAACAGTTTATGAGTTTTCTTGGTAACTGTTGTTGACTTTAGAAATATAAAATTCTGTACACTGTTTTCATGAAAACTTCAAAAACTTTTTCAGTTTCAAAGATTTCTTCTTATATACTAAAATTGAGATTTTAAAGCGACAATTTACATTATTTTAGTATTATGTTTTAGAACGGCTACGAAGTTACACACTACGGCCATAATAACGATGCAATAGAAGTTTGACGAAATATCGCAATGAATCTGAACAAACATACATCAGACACTATAAATTGATAAACAAAATGCAATGCACAATTGATTTAATTACTTCAATTTCATTTGTATTGAAAGAAATTAGAGAATATATATTGTTAGATGGTAATAAATAAAATAAATATTTCTATCAGTGAAACCAATTAGCCTAGCCCCAACATCAGCACTGTAAGGCTTGTGTTATGGAATACTAGGGTAACGGATATTTTGTACTTATACATATGATAGTACTATTTATCTACAAAATACATATAAACATTCAAGACTCAACTACAAATGCTTTTATTCATCATACAACATACCCCAGCGGGATTTAACCCCGAGACTTCAGAGTAGACGATGCCTTTTCACCACGGAAGTCTTTAAAGATATTGCATGTCCTTAAATCAGTTGTGTCATAAAAAGGAATGGCGCTTGTTTCTTATGATCACAAAGTAATCGGTAGGGGAAATGAAACGGCAGGTAAGTCGTCTCTTTATTGTTCTTCTAAAAATGGTTACCTGTATTATGTTGTGCAAATTGAATTGCGGGATCAACCACATAAAACAATTGTCATCATCTGTCGTTTCTTGTGCTACGTTGTATTTCAATTAGCTTCAGCTTCTGTTGCGAAAGCTTTAGTGTTGGATGGAGCGTTTTCTTCATTTTATATTGCGCCTTTTGTACTTTGTAGCAAAACAATGAAAACGCGAACACTTTGTGTTGTGGACAATGGTAAATTGCGTTTTTCTTAGATGTTCGTAAGGCTTTTTAGTTTAATATTTATATCTTTAAACTGTCCTGAATTTTGGAAAAGTCAAAGGATGTTTGATGCATATGTTACCGGCAATCTGTATAATATGGCATTCTATTAAATATTTTCTTTTTTCAATGAAGAGGAGAAAAAATGCATTATAAAATACCTAGGCAATTTATAGACTGCCTAAAACGTCAAGGCAATGTAAGAAAAAAATTATATTTTGCCTAGGTATTCTATACAAAGCCCAATGCGCTGTCAGCAATGTGTGTAAAAGAAGAGAGCGAGTCAACTTTTCCTTATTTTATTTATCTACAATTATTTAATTTTGTGTATTATCTATCAGGTGGCTGGAGCTTCGCCGGCTGCTGCCGCGTCATGATCGCTTTGCTCACTCGGCTTGGGCTAAGTCACTAACTTAACCTAACCCACTGTGAGTTGATCAAACTTTCATTGGATTCTCATTCAATCCGTGAGAATAATAAATTCTGTCCGTCATTTCATATCCAAATGGGTAGGCTAGGTTAGGTTACCTTTTTTGGCCTATAGGCGTGAAGACGCAACTTGTAGGCTGGCAAGGAGATAAATGGCTGTTCATTACATCACCACGTAATAAATGTTCTATGTTAAAGAATATGGTTTCCGCACTTAGTCCTTAAGTAGACTATTGTACGTGAGCCTTTGCGATCGATTACTCCAACCATCTATCCCTCTATCAATCTTCGTAGTCTTCTCAGGGCATCCACGAGAAATTTCGGTGTACCGAAATTCTCGCTGCGGATCTGGGCAACGCCTGTGCACTCGAGGAGCACATGTGCCACCGTTTCTTCGGCCTCCACATGCTGCCCCTTCCCTCTTTTCAGGGCACAACCTAAGGGCACAACACTGGCGCTACAGAGCAACATTACCGTGCTAGGTATGGAAGTTCGCTCAGACCTGAATCCAAAGGACTACATCGAAACCGTGATCAAAACAGCTTCACGCAAACTCGGAGTCCTGAAAAAGGTGCGGCGTTTTTTCACTCCCGATCAACTGTGCTTGTTGTACAAAATGCAAGTGCGGTCCTGCATGGAATATTGCTCGCACCTCTTGGATGGCCCCGCTAAGTACTTACTCGATGCCTTGGATAGGTTGCAGCGGCGCGCTGTCCGCATCATTAGCGATGAAGAGGTAACTAAGAAACTCGAGTCTCTACAATTACTCCGCGATGTGGCATCAGCATAAGCGCATTCTATCGGCTATACCACGGCAACAACACTGGATCGATCTGGAAACGCGCTGCCTTCACCAAAACTCTTCTACAGCTAAGCAAACCTACATTGTGCATGGAAACAGGTGCTATTACTGGACATGCACATTTTAACAGACATCTTTTCAACTTAGATGTCACGAACAGCCCCCTATGCAGAGGATGCATGGAGGCAGAAGAAACAGCTACTCATGTTCTGCTGGAATGCAACGGAGTGGAGTGAAATACCGGGCGAAATACCTCGGCTCACCGAAAACCTTCAAAAAGCAGTCACCAATGTGAAGGCACTGGCGGCCTTGCTGGCGGAGCTGGGCTTTCTGGAGTGATTCCGGCCACACACTCTCCTCACGCAAAACAGGCGTTAAAGGACGACGTGTTCTGTGGAGTTATTCTCCCTTATCCCTTCATCACCTTTTCTTCAGAGGACCACGCGCACTGGATTAAGTTGCCACCGACTTACTGCGGCCGTTATTCCTACACGAACAAAGAAATTTGGTGACTCATTTCTTTGTCGTACTATTCGTAAGTGGAATTCTTTACCCGCGAAAGTGTTCTCTCCTTTCTATAATCTGGGGTCCTTTAAGAGAGGCGTAAAGAAGCATTTTTGCGGGCCGGCAAGGTAAGGATGATTGGTGTAGCAGTTTATAACTGATGTACCGGCTATCTTCGCATTTGGACTTTATTACCACCAATGACTCTGCCCCACCTCATGTTAAGTGATGATAAAGTCCAAATGCGAAGATAGCCGGTACATCAGTTATAAACTGCTACACCAATCATCCTTACCTTGCCGGCCCGCAAAAATACTTCTTTGCGCCTCTCTTAAAGGACCCCAGATTATAGAAAGGAGAGAACACTTGCGCGGGTAAAGAATTCCACTTACGAATAGTACGACAAAGAAATGAGTCACCAAATTTCTTTGTTCGTGTAGGAATAACGGCCGCAGTAAGTCGGTGGCAACTTAATCCAGTGCGCGTGGTCCTCTGAAGAAAAGGTGATGAAGGGATAAGGGAGAATAACTCCACAGAACACTCGCTGTGGTATCTTCTTGCTTCTGGGACGCTTTTCACGAACTTACTCTGGGCAAGCAAGCGTTGTGCTACAAATTGGACTCACTGTTCTTTCACCTTCAAGTGATACTGTCATGTAATGCCCCGATTTTCCGAAAAAGGACGCAACGAATTCTGTGAATTTTCTTCACGTTTGTCAGCAAACCATCAAAAGGGGCGACCTACTTTGACGACAGTTTTTTAGTTCGGGTTCAAAGTAGTTAGGTTTCGTCACATGTTACGAAATCATAGACAGCCAATGACTTTCCTCCGTTAAACTTTATTGTCATTTTACGGCACCACTGGACATTCAGCCGTTTCTGGAGCTCCATTATGTCATGTGGTAACCATCGAGTGCAAAGCTTCTGAACTTTCAGGTGCAAATGTAAAATGTTTTGCACTTGGCTCATTCCGATGCCTTACATAGTTGTAGATAAGTAATTTTTTGTGCGTATCAATTAGTTGTTTTACCTTGTCAAGGAGGTGATCACATCCACGTCAACATTCTCCAAACCATGAATACACAGAGCTGCAATATAGTGCTTCATTACCAAATGCCAATTAAAGTCCCTGGTAACCGTTTGCGACTTAAAGCTAGCTAAAATCATATAAAGATCATTCAACAAAAATGTTCACGACTTATATTTTGATAATAGTGTCCCGCCCTCGTCTTTTTCGATGTAGAGCTGTAGTGTAGACTATAGTTTTTGTTCAAAGGCTTGTATTATACACAATGACTTTCTAATTACGAAATTGAGCCGTCAGGTAGGGTTTTTAAAAACTAAACTTTAAATTATAACTTTATTTATTTAAATGTTTTACAAAATTACTTATACTAATTGATCCCGATGATCCGGTCTTACAAACTATACGTCAAGATGCTTCCACGATTGAAGCTCAAGCAACTCCCAAAACTGTCCGAAGGTTTTACATTAACTAAATCTGTCTAATAAGCACTTTTCAACACGATTGCTCAATCGAGCCACCTGCACTTGGGAAACACATAATGTACGCGTGACGTATGAGTGACGTAGACGAGTCTTGTACTCGTAACACCTTCCCTCCTAGATGAGCAACTATTTGCGAAGATTGAGAGCAAATGTTGCGGCTTTTCTTTCTTCGATGGATGGTGTAGAACCCGCTGATGCCATTTCCATCTCTTGAGGCTGTGTAGATTTAACTCGCTGTTGGATCTTACGCCGTCTCAGGTAGTAAGCCACACTAATGAGTGCAAGTGCACTTAACAGTATGATGACGTATGTAGGTATCGTGGTGTGATATAAGCTGGATAAATCCACGGTGTTAATTCTAACAGGTGGGTCCATGAGTAATTGATGTTGAATATTGTGTAATTTGTTCAAATCAATTGTTGTGAAATTATAATGTGGTAAGTTTTTCTTCGAATTTGCTGACATCGGAGTCGAGTGTGGGAATGTCATTATTTCAACAGGTTGCCCACGAAATTTGTCATCAGTATTAACAATTGTGAATTCTGGTGTGTGAATGCTGCAATTTCGGGGAATCGTTGCGAAGTAGCTTCCTTTTAACAGATGATATTTTTCTTGTCCGCATGATATTTTTACTTTGATTTTGTTAGGTAATGATAAAATATAATGTTGACTGTCCAATTCTAGTAGTGCTTCCTTCAGGAGTGATATGGATGTAGGATGGCACTCTCCTGTATTCTGATGATAAATGAGATTGAAGACGCAGTCACTGCGTGTTCGGGTTTGATGGTTAAGCTGCTGCTTGCATATGTACCAGGTGTCGATCTTCGGGCATTCAGCCTCCATGTACGCAAATTCCTGGGAAATGGATGCCATGTATGGGAATGGTGGAAGGATAATTTCTGAGTTTTTATTAGGAACAGGACAGAGTCTATAAAGGTCATATGTTTCTAGAGACATTATAGGAAACTTCAAGACAATTACAATTTTCTTATCAATAAAATATGATCCTAAGGTAATTAGATCGTAATAAAACCTAACATCTAAGTTTAGTAACGCATTGGGATTATATAGATTTTTAAGCTGTGTTAACATATTTTTTAAATCACTTATATATAGTATAGAATGGTGCATTACGTTTGTGCGACTAAAAGCTAAAATATTACCTAATCTACTTATTTCAGATGAGAGTTCCAGAATATTTTCCGTAAGTATGCTAAATAATTCGGAAATCTGTGTAAATTGATACATCTGTTCTTTTTCAGTTACAGATGTATTACTTATTGAAATTATTGCTTTTTCTAATTTTCTTTGATTTGAAGAGATATTATTTAAAATTTGAGTTTGTTGGATGGTCATTTCTTTATATAAACTAATATGCTTATTAAAACTATCCGAAAGGTCTTTGTCATTGTTTTGCAATATTTTAAGAGCATTCTCGAATCTCAGAGCATCCTCGTTATCGAGGTTACCCGATATACTTTTAATGAAAGTTCCTAGCGGGTTAAAAAGTCCTCTTTTAAGCCTTTTTGGTTCAAAGGTTTCTAATTCTAGTGAAGTTTTATTAAGTTTGCCGAATAAATGCAATATTTGATATTTAAATAGAGCAAAATGTCTATTGGATAGATCAGTTAGTTGAGTCTGTAGTGAGTCAATCTGTTGTTGGATTTCGTCAAGGTCAATTTCTTGGAGGAAGGTATGGTCATGTGATACAATTTTCGTTGAACCAAGTTTAAAGGGGAGAAGTCCAGGTCCGTCGGAGAGGTCATCAAGTCGGATCATGTTTTGTGTTAGTGGACCTGCTTGTGCTCGGTCCAGGTCCATGAGTAAGGGGATCCTGTAACAACGTAACCTCATTATTTTTCTTTTCTTGTTTAAGTCTAGTCTTGGCAACTGGGCCTCGTTTTCTGGATGTGTAAATATGTATTGGCAGATTAGTAACAACCTTATCATGCGTATAGCGGGCTGCAGTTTTCTGCCTACTAGCAGCCGGGTTTTTAATGTAAACTGTTTGATCTTGATTATACTGAATTTCTGGTTCGCGATCTAAGTTACGGCGCTCCATAATAGCAGTACGCTCGGCGTATGACGTGTCATGTATAATGTTATATACCGTGTCCATTTTACTACGATGTTCTTGTAAGTACTGTTGTAAAAGTCGTTCCGATAAATTTAAGTCTGTCGAGTTTCTGGGGTCAAAGTATCCAGTTATGAGGTCAAATGGTCTGCACTTTGTTAGGCTGTGGATGGAGCTGTTATACGCGATGATTGCGTATGGTATTAAATTTTGTGTAGGCTCATTTTTGTGTTGTAATTTTAATAAACGAATATGTTCCAAGAGGGTGCTATGGAAACGTTCTATCATTCCATTTTCATTAGGAGCGTGAGCTGTTTTTTTCAGATGCTGCACCTGATGTAACTTTAAAAATTCGCTCACTACCTGATTCACAAATTCTGTACCCTGGTCTGTGACTAGGCGCATAGGAAATCCGTGATGAGTCGAAAACGTTAAGAGTGCTTTAATTATATTTGGGGCTGTGCAATCTGGTAATCGGTACACTTGAGCATATTTAGAGAAAGAGTCTATAATTGTAAGATATTTATCCTGTTCTATGGTGAGTACATCCACATGTGCTACCTGGTATGGTTTATACGTTGGAGGTACAATTTGAAACTGAGGTTGCAAAGGATGGCGATCATATTTAGCGCGATTGCATATGTCACATTGATTTATATATTTTGTTATACTGTCTTTTAATTTTGGCCAAAAATAACGTTGAGATAATGCTAAATGTGTCTCATTTATACCTCTATGGTTGGTTTTTCCTTCATGGTACTTAGATATTAAATCTTGTTGGTTAAGAAAATCACAAATATCTTGAATTTTCCTTTTTGACAAGGACCAGGTTGGCTGCGGCATTTTTAAAGGTTTTTTGTAGAATGGGTACAATATCGTACATTTTATTGAGAGGCTGTACGAGGATTGCTGTGCGCAATTTGGGATCAATGTGATTTTTTACGACAGATATAATATCTTCTTCTAGGTTGTTTTCCGAAATTTGAACTATTGATTTTCTGTATGTCTCAAATGGTACTGTCGTTTTTGATCTAGCATTACAAGGGTTAGTGTTAACTTTTATGATTAACTGTCTTTTGAATTTATTTAGGGGTTCTTCTGATACTGGTAGTTCGAGTATGGGATGTTCAACACTAGTGTGATTTGTGTCTTCTTCAAAGCCTGGTAGGAAAGGTAAATTATCGTAATTATCGGGTGGTGGACTAGAAAGTGGTCTCATGCTCGGTGCTGTGTCAGTTGAAGATTGGCTGATGATGGGCCTATCATCGGGAGCAGTGATTGTTGAGGATGACGAATCACTAATTTGAATGATTGATGGTGATGATGAGGAGTCGCTGATGTTAACCACCACTGAATCTAACTCTTCGTTATGAATTTCAACGCGGGACAGTGCATCTGCGTTAGTATTTGCTTTGCCTTTTTTGTAAATTATGGTAAAGTTATATTCTGCCAATTTTAGTCGCCATCGAGTAAGACGAGAATTAGGTTCTCTTATATTAAGAAGCCATTGAAGAGGCTTGTGGTCTGTGATAATTTTGAATTTGCGGCCAAATAAGTAGGGTCTAAAGTATTTCGTTGCCCAGACTATTGCAAGCAATTCCTTTTCGATGGTGGAGTAATTCAGTTCGGTGTCGTTAAGGGTTCTGGATGCATAAGCGACTGGTCTGTCTGAGCCAATGGGGCCTTGTGACAAAACGGCTCCTAGGGCGACGTTTGAGGCATCCGTAGTCAAAATAAAATCTTTAGATAGGTCTGGATACTGAAGAATGGGGTCGTTCATTAGTAAAGTCTTGCAATGTTCGAAACATTTCACATAGTCAGGGGTCAGTAAAATTTTAGAACCTTTTTTAAGGCACGTTGTAAGGGGTTTTGTCAAACTCCAGGCTGAAGTAGAAGGTCGTATGATACCTTGGTCAAGCATTTTTTTAATTTGTGTTCGAACTTCTTGCCTATGCACAAAGGGATATCTGTAGGTTTTACTATAAACGGGAATTTCGTCAGTGGTTGTTATTCGATGCTTAATTTTGTTTGTGAATGTCAAGGGTTCGTCATCGAGATAAAATATGTCGGAATATTCTCTACATAATGCAAGTAAATTGGCTTTCTCCTCGGCATTCATATGACCCGTTCGTAACCGCGAAGAAATTTCCTGGAATCTCACGGGGTCGTGAGTCATACAGTTAATTGTGTCGGCTAAGTCAGTTTATTCATTAAACACGTGCACCTGCAGAGGTTCTGATAAAGAAAAAGTAATATCATTTTCAGATGGATTTAGAATTTCTATATAAGCCTGACTGTTTTGAGCGAACGAAAAACAGTCCGTGATATTGCAACCACATATGGTTTGGGATTTAACACAAATATCGCCTTCAGAAATATTAGTTGGAACCTTAACAATCTGAGTTGATTGCGCGGGAATAACGGTCTCAAATAAATTAACGTTTGTAGAATTGTACATTAAGATTGGATTTTCTGCATATTGTGTCTTTAATACGTGAGAGCTGAGGTCAATTTTGGATTGCCACTGTTCTAGAAGATCTAGGCCAATTAAACCATCGAAATATTCGTGAAATCGGTAGACAAAAAGTTTTATAGGGTTTTGGTCATTAAATTCGGGAAAACAAGGTATGGTGACTGAATAGTCATTTCGAGTCGTAGCGTGTATGTTCGTGACGATAAAAGGGTCGTAATTCAATTCGAAGTTTGAAAAAAAATTCTCACCGCTTCAGGGCTAATAAAAGATTGATTAGCGCCGGTGTCTATGAGAAGCTTTAAAGGAGGATCATAAATTTGAATAAACGGTAGCTGTCTTTGATTTTGGAGATGTAACTCTATTCTGGGGATGTCTGATCCGGAGTCAACTGAAAATTTCCTTGGTCATCATAGTCCACTGTTGTGTCAGTCATTTGCTCATTGTAGTTTTCAGCTTCTAATGCGTATGCCTGCTGGTCATAGTCAAGGTCGGTATTGTAAAAAGTTTCAGGGTCAAGGAATTCGTTGAAGTTTATTTGTGGTGAGTGCGTATTTTGATGAGTGGGGGGTAATACTCGAGCAACTGGATGGCTAATGCCGCTCATAGGCTTAGGAAAGTTTTGATAGTTCTGTGCAAGATTTCCTCGAGGGGGGATTCGGAAACCAGTGGACATGTTAGAACGCGGCAAGGCTCTCATCATCTGCTGAGTCCTTGAAGGTCCTTGTTGATATGTAAAATTATTGTGTGCGGGGGTAGGCCTAAAGCTGTTATTAGAAGAAATATTTTTCGGTACAAAATTATTAGCAAAATTGTTAGGGAAAGTGTCTTGTTGCATGAAAGGGTATTTAAAAGGTTTAAATTGACGTGTAGGCATTCCAGAATTGAATTGTCTCGGAGGCATAAGTGAGTCATGCGAATTAAAAGGTGAGTAATTAAACGGGGCATTGTTAATCGATTTCTTAGAAATTAGCGGGTTACTGGCTTTAGATTGTAAGTATAAGACGTTTAATTCTTCCTGAGCAAATTCCAAGGCCTTTTCTAGCGAGTCGGGGCGCATGCACCTGACACGTGAGCCTAAAGGCTCGGCTAGGCCTCTGGTATATGTTTGAAGAGCTAATTTTTTGTAAAGTTCACGTTTAGCCTCAACTGTTTTTTTAATTTGTTCGTGTAATTCTACATAAGTCATAATTATACTAAGTAAATTTTGAACTCGCTCGTAAAATATTTGCGGTGTATCGGAACCTTGAGTTAACATAGATAAATCGGTGTATAGGGCGGACTCGTCTCTGTGATCCGAAAAGCTGTTAATTAGCGCATTTCTTATGCCATTCCAGTCCTGGGGGATGCCATTTGTTGCTAATGTTTTAGCAGCAGGCCCGGTCATTTTATTTAAAATTCCATTAATTAAAGCGTAATTATTTAGTTCATTTCCCGGAGCTGGATTAACATATGTTAAAATCAGTTGGTCGCAAATGTTCAAAAATCTAATTAAAATGTTCGAATTTCCATCAAACTCAGGGACTAGTCTTAAAGATTTCCAAATCCTTTCTGTCATATCGTTTGAATAAGCTACAGATTGTTGTTCGGTCGCCATTTCTTCTTCTATGCTTTCTAATGTAGATAACTCGATTTCGCGATGAAACCTTAATTCTCTAGAATTAGGACGAATACTGCGCCGCAGATTCGGTCCTATATCTCTACTTTTCTTTGGAAAAAAAATCTTGAAAACTTTCTAAACTATTAAAAGAAAACTTAATTAATTTACTTATTAAGTCCTACGGGAGACAGGAAAGGGGCCGCTGTCAGCCAATAGGAATAACTAGCAATCTTTCTAACTATAAAAAAAAATAATTTACTTATTAAGTCCTACGGGAGACAGGAAAGGGGCCGCTGTCAGCCAATAGGAATAACTAGCAATCTTTCTAACTATTAAAACATACTTATTTAATTAACTTATTACGTCCTACGGGAGACAGGAAAGGGGCCGCTGGCAACCAATAGGAATACGTAACTTATATAATAAAACTCACAGGAGCAGGATGCTTAGCTTAGTGTGGTGATGGGCCATCGATTTTTGGATTAGCGCCGGTTTTCGAAGTTGATTCTTCTTTCCCGTCTGACGACTGCTTCGCGTAGATTCGTAGAGATAGTCGACACGCCGACGACACGACTATCAGGCTGATCGAAGTATGATGCTCGCACTGACTCGACTATCCTACCGACTGCGCCAATTACGGAATTGAGCCGTCAGGTAGGGTTTCTAAACTTTAAATTATAACTTTATTTATTTAAATGTTTTACAAAATTACTTATACTAATTGATCCCGATGATCCGGTCTTACAAACTATACGTCAAGATGCTTCCACGAATGAAGCTCAAGCAACTCCCAAAACTGTCCAAAGTTTTTACATTAACTAAATCTGTCTAATAAGCACTTTTCAACACGATTGCTCAATCGAGCCACCTGCACTTGGGAAACACATAATGTACGCGTGACGTATGAGTGACGTAGACGAGTCTTGTACTCGTAACATTCTTCAAAATAATTATAAACATTCCATTCCAAATAAAAACATCGTTGCGTAGTTTAGGACCCGTTGTACCGAATGCACCATTGCTTTGCTGTTCAGATTTGAAAAAATCTTTTTGTATTTTTTTTCCAATTAGTGTTTATCAATTGTAATACCTAAAAATTCAGTTGTTGGTACTACATCAATCTTTTCATTTTTGTAAGTTATATGCAATTTAATTTCATTTTGAAGGTATGTCGTAAATTGTTCTTTTTTGAGTTTATTGTAAATTAATATTAAAGTTATTATCAGCCAATTATTTATATAATGTGTATATTTAATTATTTAGTCTTGTAATTTAATGTCATCTTTTTCTTTAAAAAATATAATATTGTCATCAGCGAATAAAATGCAATTTTGTGATTATAATATATCGGGAATATGATTTATATACACTAAGAAAAAAAGAATGGCCTAACCATACTTCCTTTTGGCACACCACAGTCGTTTAGTTTATATACCGACCTATAATTATGTTTTGTTGTCATTTCTCGGTTTGGCTTACTCTTGTCACTTCTACACATTGTTTTCTATGTTTGAGAGAACTGTTTATTCAATCATGTGGGTTGCACACCGTACTTTGGTTTCTTATACCGTACTTATAAAGTTTGTTTGACAAAATCGAGTGCTCTACAAAATCAAAAGCCATACTCATATCTAAAAATATAGCTGCGATTGGTATTTTATCATTGATTCTGAATTTATCGAAGAAGGCTATAGGCTATATAACATCAGACTGCGACCAGTAGCAGCGAAGCATCGATGAAAAATGTTGCAAATATGGTTATCTGTATGATTCCGTTGCGTGCGCTGGGTAAACGGTTAAAGTTACACAAAAATCATGTATGACGGAATTATTCCTACTCTAACATCAGGTAGGTTAGAGTCATTTGCCTACCTCTTTATATAAAAAAAAGTATAATGTTGATGTTTCATTAAATTAAAAAACAATAATGTCAAAGAAAATAGAACTAGAAAAAATCCAGTCGGCCCAGGTTTCAGATGGAAAAAAAATCTTACGATTTCTAAATATTTTAAACATCAAGCAGGTTAATGCTTATATTCCAGAAAATGAAGCTCAACAAGCCAAGCGCGTGTCGTGTCACGCACAGTGTGGGGTTCTGTAGTTGCCTGTAGTTACCTCAATATATTTGAGCAAGAGTCTTTATTTTCTATATCGGAAATTACCTATGAATACCGCCGATTTTTTTTTGTTTTCTCCCAGGCGGGGGAGTGCATGCGAAATCTCTTGGATACCCTACAGCCGGCTGCAAGGATGTCAGACTTTCACTGACTAAAAACACCCATAGTTCATGCTCGCTAGAAGGGCCTTACAAGCTTCATCTGAAGCGATCGTCTCCTGAGAAGGGGGTGATGAGTATAACCGCTGATATATTCAAGTTTAAGTTATACGTAACGTTAGCGCGACATAGAAGTTATTGCTGTTTATAGTCGCGGTTGCGTTGTGGATCTAATGATATTTTATTGTGGTTTTTAAATAGTTTTTTTTTTTCATTTGTTTCAACGCAGGGTTTTACGTTATTATAACTACATCTATGTCAAAGCTAATATATATATTACTATACACATAATAATTTATATATATTATGTGTATAGTATATATAAATATAATACAAAAACATACAATAAAATTCAGTGTGCTCCGAAAGGTGCGCTCAGCTACACTACACAACTACGCCCCATAAAGTGCAAAATGTCAATAATGACATTTGTCGCACCCGGAACTTAGGCTTGGAACGCAGGTTCGAAACATACCCCTATTCGCAGTCACCGTCATGCCGGCACCACACCCGGCCACCCACGTCACCTGCAAACCCAACATCAGCTGGTCCCTTTCACTCTGTATAAAGAATGACAAAGACAGACCTCTGTCAAGTCAACAAACCCGAGTAGCCAAGTGAAGTGCCGGCATTTTTTTTTTTTATTATTTGTTTGTTTATAGTCAGGCAACGTAGGCCCATAGATAAATACCATACCTTATAGTCTAACATAAATACAGATATAGGTAATACATTATGTGTTAGTAATTAAAAAAGAAATAACTATGTTAGTAGAAACCTAATTAACACGTATAGAAGGCGACGTGTGAAGCGGAGTGGTGTCAGGTAGCCGGCCTCGGAACCGTCGGAACACAACACCTTTCGGCCAAAAATCTTCTTTCATGAACGTGGCCAGATGTTCGGTTGGCACCCGCACCACAAAGGAACTAAAATTCACCTTGTGGCGGGACTCCAACCGTGCGAATCTGAGGGAGAATTTGGTCTTAATCCGCATGTACTCTACGATCTCCTCTTCCTTCATAGAGTAATGCAGTCGGGACACGTACAGCGGCGTCGTCAGTATTGCAGGACGCAGCAGATAGTTCTGGCATTATCCGATGTTTCACTAATCTGTGGTGGTGCGATTTTGTACCTTGACCTTCTTATGCCACGCATTGTGCCACGTGTACTTAATTTACTGCCACGCAGAATACCACGTTGGATTGCAAAATAAATAAATAAATGCTACATCAAAAAGACGAGCCTCGGGGTCAAACCAACCAACAAGTCACACAGTGACGGATACCGACTTCCAAAGCTTTGTATGCATTGCGTGAAATATTAGTTTTACATAAAATCTGTGATTTTTACTTAGAATTTCTTTTTAATCGATTTCGGTACTTAAAAAGTAATAAAAAAAATTTTGATGATATAAATTTTAATCATAGGGCTGTTCACTATCTTCTGTAATCATTTCAAGTAAATCCATGTAGGACGAAAAAATTGCGAACCAAAATGCTTAATTACCTGGACTACTATAAATATAATAATAATGTCAAAGGTTAAAAAAACTTCTAAAACGTTTTTTGGCGAAAACATATCTTTTGATGTTATCAAATGCAAAACATCAAACAATATTTAAGATACTTCTCAACGGCAAGATATAATTAAAATGTCTTGATTATATTTTACTACTTCGCCTGTGGGAATAGGGCCGTCTCAAACTATGTTTAGTCACACTAGAATTCGGGGCCCTTTTGCAAAGTCAATAAAGCGGATAAACTATCAACTTTATAATAATTATGACCATTTATTATGGATAATCAAATATCCATTCTAAGGTAATAAGTTAAGAAATTGTGTCTGTCTTTTTCTTCCTCTTCACGCTTAAACCGCTGAACCTATTAAGCTGAAATTTCATATAGAGATAGCTAAAGTCCCGGGAAAGGACATCCTAGGGTGGATTTTATCCCAGAAATCATAATTTAAATGGTCGTTCGTCTATTCAAGTATTTTAAAATATTATAAAAGGTAAGATTTCATTGTTTGTTTGTATTGAATAGGTTTCGAAACTACTGGACCGATTTGAAAAATTCTTTCACATTTTGAATCCTTCATTATCCGTGAAGAACATAGGCTATAGAGTATTTTTTTTTAAGTTAGGGTTCCGTATGAAAAATGAATTATGTAACCCAACCTGTGTAAAATAACCTTATGTCGCATACGCTGCGCAAGACATTAACAATAGAACAAAGATATGTACTAAAGTTTTATAGAGGACATCGATATCTACAAAAAGTGTGCAATACTATATGTCTAACTATCACAGTTATGTCACAATTAGTGGACTGCTGTTTTACTCGCGTTAATTTGAAGAAAAAGGTTATAATGAGTCAAACTTAAAATATGGACATATGCTGTCGCGGACTTTTTTACAGAACTTTAAAAAAGGAACAATTCCGTCATACATGATTTTTGTGTAACTTTAACCGTTTACCCAGCGCACGCAACGGAATCATACAGATAACCATTTTTGCAACATTTTTCATCGATGCTTCGCTGCTACTGGTCGCAGTCTGATGTTATATAGCCTATAGCCTTCTTCGAGAAATTCAGCATCAATGATAAAATACCAATCGCAGCTATATTTTTAGATATGAGTTTGGCTTTTGATTTTGTAGAGCACTCGATTTTGTCAAACAAACTTTATAAGTACGGTATAAGAAACCAAAGTACGGTGTGCAACCCACATGATTGAATAAACAGTTCTCTCAAACATAGAAAACAATGTGTAGAAGTGACAAGAGTAAGCCAAACCGAGAAATGGCAACAAAACATAATTATAGGTCGGTATATAAACTAAACGACTGTGGTGTGCCAAAAGGAAGTATGGTTAGGCCATTCTTTTTTTCTTAGTGTATATAAATCATATTCCCGATATATTATAATCACAAAATTGCATTTTATTCGCTGATGACAATATTATATTTTTTAAAGAAAAAGATGACATTAAATTACAAGACTAAATAATTAAATATACACATTATATAAATAATTGACTGATAATAACTTTAATATTAATTTACAATAAACTCAAAAAAGAACAATTTACGACATACCTTCAAAATGAAATTAAATTGCATATAACTTACAAAAATGAAAAGATTGATGTAGTACCAACAACTGAATTTTTAGGTATTACAATTGATAAACACTAATTGGAAAAAAAATACAAAAAGATTTTTTTCAAATCTGAACAGCAAAGCAATGTTGCATTAGGTACAACGGGTCCTAAACTACGCAACAATGTTTTTATTTGGAATGGAATGTTTATAATTATTTTGAAGAAAGTCATTGTGTATAATACAAGCCTTTGAACAAAAACTATAGTCTACACTACAGCTCTACACCGAAAAAGACGAGGGCGGGACACTATTATCAAAATATGTCGTGAACATTTTTGTTGAATGATCTTTTTATGATTTTAGCTAGCTTTAAGTCGCAAACGGTTACCAGGGACTTTAATTGGCATTTGGTAATGAAGCACTATATTGCAGCTCTGTGTATTCGTGGTTTGGAGAATGTTGACGTGGATGTGATCACCTCCTTGACAAGGTAAAACAACTAATTGATACGCACAAAAAATTACTTATCTACAACTATGTAAGGCATCGGAATGAGCCAAGTGCAAAACCTTTAAATTTGCACCTGAAAGTTCAGAAGCTTTGCACTCGATGGTTACCACATGACATAATGGAGCTCCAGAAACGACTGAATGTCCAGTGACAATAAAGTTAAATAAAGAAAATGACAATAAAGTTTAACGGAGGAAAGTCATCGGCTGTCTATGATTTCGTAACATGTGACGAAACCTAACTACTTTGAACCCGAACTAAAAAACTGTCGTCAAAGTAGGTCGCCCCTTTTGATGGTTTGCTGACAAACGTGAAGAAAATTCACAGAATTCGTTGCGTCCTTTTTCGGAAAATCGGGGCATTACATGACAGTATCACTTGAAGGTGAAAGAACAGTGAGTCCAATTTGTAGAACAACGCTTGCTTGCCCAGAGTAAGTTCGTGAAAAGCGTCCCCGAAGCAATATCCTCCTTTACCAACATGACTTATCCTCACTTTCCGGGAAGACGCATCCGCTATTATTTCCAAAAATCAAAGACAAACTTAGCGGCACACATTTTACGAGCCCTGAATTGGCGATGAATTCGTTGCATATAGCCATTCAAAAGGCCCTTGCGGAAGAATGGTCCAACAACTTTATACAATGGTTTCAGCGAATGAAAAATGCATTAATTGCGAGAGAATGCTTAGAAAAACAATAAATGTATTGTAAGTCTGATATAAAGTCTTTTATCAGAATCCAGAAACTTTCAGTATGCCCTAAGTATTAATGTTTATATAATAATGTTGATGTCATAGACTTTTTTGATCACTGCTTACCAACTGCTTACTGGTTATACCTACCGGTGTTGTGCAAAAACGACAAACAATGCTTTACATTTCGGTTTTGAAACCGCAAAACTACGAAGTGCCTAAGCTTAGAAATTATTTGGATTATTTCATATTGAGTTGTAACTTTTTAAGTGACAAAAGAATCATGTGCCCGACAATATGTTTTGAGAATAAATGCGTGAGTGAAATAATTGTTGGTGCTTCGGGGCCCCCAGAGGATGGGGCACTGAGGATGGGATGCCCTAGGCAAACTTATGGTAAAGACAGTATTGTGTAGGACGTTAAAAGGATCAACAGCCCAACATAAATAGCGGCAGTAATTTTGTTAGGATCGTTTATATGATACGCCCTCTCTAAAATTCTTATGGAGCAACATGAAGACAGCGCTATAAAAGAATCTGTTTTAGATAACATCGTTCCCGCATCAGCCCCCAGGCGGCAGCTTTCAACATCTTTCAGTGCTATAATTCAATGTGCTAAAGCTCTAGCACAATGACATAGTTTTTTCATCACACAGAGTTTCAATGCGTCCATTCCATGAAATTCCTAGGAGCTGGGCAGTTATTTATGAAAAACGAAATTATCAATGTATATAATTATAAACATAGACAATAAAAATAAGATTTAAATATCTTATTTTTAATGTGTTTGTTTATTATTGGGTATAAAAAGATGACAACTCTAGGATAATTCAAAAGTTATTCGTCCCTTGATACGATGAATTATTAATATAACGTGAGTAAAATTACACAAAAATAGTTAAAATTAAATGCCTATCAACAAAACCAATTAAAATGATCTGAGGCCCATTTATTTTATTTGTCGTCCTTTTTTTATGAAAAGGATAATAATATTATAAATGATCAAAAATATGCCCGTGTGTTTAACCGTGGAGCCAGTACCTAGACTGACAAAGGGCTAAGCACATAGTATGTATTAGTATAAATACACATAACATAGCTTTACAACTATGTAGTTATATGTATTTATAAAATTACTTACCTATGTTATAAAATGTTATTAAGAAAAACGTATAAAAATACTATTCATATTTTTGTTGACTTACATTTTGTTTGTACTTGGACAAGTAATGCATAATGATTAATTTTAAAAATACCAATTGATACCATTGGATATACCTAGTGGATATAAGTAGGCTTTTGTGTAAAATAATAGAAAAAAACTTGGGAGATGTACTGGTAAGATGTAAATACATTCAGATTATAATATATTGCATCTCTAAGCAGTATTTCGGAAACATACTGACAGTAACATCTGTGTAGGAGGAAACATGAGTGAAAGCGAGATATTCTCCGTAACGCTCCGATGAATAACACGTCTGCAGTTTCTATAATGGATTGACTGTCATTTAGGTGGTGTTATTTTCCTTTATCAAAAAAATTATGAGACATAACGAGTAAAGTAATAATAGAAAAACAGTTAGGAAGGAACTCCTAATTCACTTTTTATTAATTTAAAAAGTTTCATCACTTTTGAAAGTTGCTTCTTTGGCGTAGGCCTCCTTCAGCTTGCTCCAGTTTTCTCTATCTCTAGCTTTTGTTCTCCAGTCTGGTCCGGCTCTTTGTTTGAATATGTCCTCTCATCGATTTTTCGATCTTCCTCTACTTCTTTGTGCTTCTCTTGGTATCCATTCAGTGATCTTACAAGTCCACCTACAGTTATAATTATAAATCCATTCTACACACGTGGTCAGCCCATTTTCATTTCAAGCTTCAAGTTCTTACTATTGCGACAGAGACCTTTGTTTTCCGTCTCATTACTTTTTTTCATTTTCAGCCAATCTGTTTTCCTCATTTTTACGTAGGGGTCCCGTTTGGCAACCATATCTAAGGCAAGGTAGAATTACCATGTCGACAAGTTTGCTTTTTATTTTGATATTGATGTCCTAATTTTCATAATTTCTTTTAGATTCCAATATTTCTTCCAAGTGATCGCAATGCCTCTGATTATTTCTTTTTCTGGTAGATCTTCAAACGAAATTGATTGACTGACACGAAAAACACAAAAACTGACTAAAAAGTAAAAAAAAACAAATGCACAAAAACTAATTTAAGTTTGGTGATCCAGCTGCAGAAGGCTTATCGGTGTAGTTTATAGGTCGTTTCGGGTTGTTTTTAATCGTCTTTAAAAAGGAGATTTTCCTTGTAATAAAGCGCCCTTCTAATATCAACTATTATGTTTTTTAAAGTCATAGCTAGTCTACTTTCACTCGTGGCGATGTAAGGACCCTATATATCTACATGTATTCAGACGTGTTTCAGACATTTAAAAGTTAGTGGGGAATGAAAAGGTCACATACAAACATAATAATTATGTACATATATGAACTCTACTACATTACTTTCCTTTTCGACAGTCGAGTAAAATCAAAAGTGTGAATAATTATTTGTTTGAAGGTTTGAAGCTAAATTTTTTAATGTAAATATTGTATCATTGGATATCGTATCTTTTTTTGAAAGTAAGATGACTTGCTTGTATCAAATCGATACCTACATAAAAACTATTTATTCTATTGAAACAATAAAAGTCTTAGAAACTTCCTAAGTCATATAGTCTAGTCCAATCGAGAAGCCGTTAATAGTAATTTATCTCCAAATCCTTTTAGTTGTAGAGGGGAGAAATGCTCGGCCTCCGCCGCAGATGGCTTTTAAGGCTCGAAAACAATCGTTAAGGCGTTTGGATTAATAGCCGGTGTTCAGTTTTCGCCGTTCGGAGTCTCGAACTCAACCCTCTTACAAACTGAGCTCGAGTTATGGAAGCCATGATTTAGGAAAGCAACTAAAATTTCTCTTTTCATATAAAGGAGATTTTCAAATGAAAAAAAATGTGATTTGTCTTCGTAATGACAATTTAACATTCAGTCTAAGATATAATATTTACTTGTTTTCAGACATTTCAAACCTTGTTTTTTCAGAATTATTTTGTCTTGTTTTTTTTTAATATTTATCTCTTTTATTCTGCCGCCCCTTTAATAGCAGAGTGGACATGTGACATAAAGACGAAAGAAAATAATACTGAACAATCAATTGATACCATGTTCGTTGTTGTTGATAAAAGGTTTTAGTTTTAACTTGCAATCTATCGTTCGAATCAAATTTTCTATCATAACGTTAAAATTTTTAAATCAAATAAAACTAGTTTTAACGGGTTCAGGCACGAACTTTATTTATTTATTGACGTTTCAGCCTTTTCAATGATTTTTTATTTACTTTCTCGAGCTACCTTTAAAACTAGTTTTATTCAATGAGTGATGTGCGTGAAAACCTAGGAAACAAATATTTTTAAAACAGTTTTTCATACACGTTTAGTTTGTATCACAATGAATAATGGTGAATGAGTATTTTTTGTGCATTTCCGTGATAAAGTATCAAATGAAAGTTTTTATTGAGAACAATACGAATATCCTTCAGTAACTTCTGCTTTCAATTATTTAAATAAATAATTTACAATGCTAAAACAATTAGCATAATGTAAGATCTTTTTGAAGATCTACTGAGAAAATTATTCGACTGTTTTCAATGTTGCTAGGAATTAAGCTGCCAAAAATCATGGCTACTGTGTTTTGGGATTAAATCGGATTTATGTTGATTACAAATAATAATAAAACTTATTATTTTCAGCTTCAATTTCCACTGTAATAACAAGGATTGAATGTCTTATTTAAGCAAAAAGCGATTTAGGTATATACCTAAACTTATTATTATTAGTACCATGAATTTTGGGATAACTAATAAACTTTATTAGCTATTTCAGACAATGACTTAGGTTATATTTCTACAAAAAAAAACTTCTCAGTTTTTGGAAAAGTGTCATGTTTACTAAATAATTGTGCAATTATGAAACCTTAACAATTTTAACGGTCTCAAATTGTTTCATATAAAACTTTTTCTAGGATCTGTATTAAACAAATAATAATTCCATAATAGGCAGGTATATTATATACAAATTTGCGCCGTTTAAAGATTTTGTGTAAACGATATATGTAAAACAAAATTTTTATGGGGTGTAGTACGTTTACTGTTTAGAACTATTCTCACTATTTTTATACACACAAAAATCAAGTTTCTCAGGTAACTAAAAATTCACGGTGTAGATAGAAAAATAGGGCATAATAGCAGATCCAATAGAACGTTCGTCAAATACTGTAGGAAAAGTAACCGACTTACAGTGACATTCACGGAGTAGGGTACAAGGTCAGACCAGGTGACTCGCGAGTAACATGATAAGTATTATAGACTACGCTAGAAGTCCAGTACCATCAGAACGGCTTCAGCATGTTTGCCTCCCATAAAATATAAAAATATGGAGGTGATTGAGCGCTATCGCAGCTGGCTGCTGCACATGTGCACGCTAAGGATAAGGCCACAGAGATTTCTGACGGCAACATCTATACGCCCCACATAAAATTAACGAAGCAAGACTTGAGACTCCTTAGTAACATATGATACTTGCTTGAATTAGCATGAGTATGTCATAACAGATAAGTTGGCTAAGTTTTCTGCTTTAAGAAATAAGTGATTAAGATAGGAGAATATACTTATTTCTAATAACAAGAAAACTGCATTAATATGAATGAAAGTTACTTGGAATTCATCATTGTCTTTTACATAGGTAGTACGAGTTCGAATTATGGTTTAAAAATTGAAATAAATTTTGAATCCGAAGTCTCTGTTTAATCCACTCTAAAATCTCCACTACACTACTCGCGAAGTTACCCTGGTTGAGACACAGACTACCTAGATACTAGAGGTTTATATATTATAAATGCGAAAATGTTTCTGTTTGTCTGTCTTTATGTCTGTCTGTCGGTTTGTAACTTCTTCACGGTCAAATTACGGAACCGTTTGAGATGGAATTTAGTATAGAGTTTTTATTCTAGAAATCACCCTGTGAGAGGATGAAAGTTAATATGGGACACCAATACATCAAGCACCCAGTACTCTAATTATATTATAAATGTGGATTTTTGTATGTTTGTGTTTATTCTATCACGTTAAAACTACTGAACAGCTATAATATTTTAAACTTTCATGGTCACTAACATTATAGATATTAACGGGATTGTTACCATGTACCTTGTTTTTATTAGTCTCCGATATTTCGACACTGTTGCAAGCGCCATGATCACGGAGTAACTGAATATCGAAGTATAATAACGAAATATCGGAGACTCATAAAAAACAAGGTACATGGTAACAATCCCGTTAATGTCTATAATACTGAACAGATGTTGATAAAATTTGGTACGTGTATAGTTTATGGCCTGGATTGAAACAGGATACTTCTATCCTGGAAAATGTTAGGTTCCCGTGATATTGTCAAAAAACTAAACGTGGTCGAAGTTACGGGCGGCCGCTAGTCACACTAATATTATAAAGGCGAAAGTTTGTGAGTGTGTATGTTTGTTACTTCTTCACGTCTAAACAGCTGGTGCGATTTTAATAAAATTTTGTATGGAGTTAGCTGACGCCCTGGATTAACACAAAGGCTACGTTTTACTGCGGGAGAATATCCCTTATCAATCGCGGGTAACGCCGCGGGGCGTTTTCGATACTCAATCACTCAAATATTTCTGTACGGAGTTGGATGACATTTGGTACACTTAAGCTAGGTAGGTTATAGTTTATTACCTGGATGAAGTTATGGGGTACTACATAGTATATAGTTATTACCTGGATGAAGAAATAGGATACTCTTTATCCTGGGAAAATGTTAGGTACCTGTGGGATTCTCAAAAAAAGTAATTATGACAGACAAAGTCGCCGGTGGAAGCTGTATTAAGGAAATCCTACGGTTATTATAGGTCTAAGAGCAAAATTTCAAACTCCAAATAATAAGCGTCATCATTAAGTCACAAGAAGGTGGCAATATATGCCATTGTTCAGGGAATAATTACTACAATACAATTGTATATACAATTGTTAACTAAAAAAAATTCCACGCGTAATTTTCTAGTTATTTTTTCTTTAGATAAACATCAAGCAGTTACATGCTTAAAAAAAATAAAAATTATAACTATAATTGCTATTTCTGCTTTCAAATGTTTAATACTTGTAAAAGTATTCATTTCACATTGTGGGTTACCTATAATGCGAAGAGATGGCGCTGCCTTGCAGCTTAAGAATGGCTAGAAGAATTTCGACGCGGCCATCAGTGCGGTCAGTGCATTCGATCGGATAGCGAAGGGTGCGGGTTCGAGTCCCGTCTGCTGCCTGGTCCGCGTGGAATTTTTTCTAGTTATATTTTCTTTACATAAACATCAAGCAGTTACATGCTTAAAATATATATATATATATATACATATGTGTTCTCATGGCCACATATATTGATGTAAGAAGGTATATTTTAATTATTGAAAGTGGTAATTGTAAAATTACCACTAATAATTAGGTATTATTAAAGTACATCATGTAATGTGAGTTAAATGTGAAATAAATTCTCAGCTCTATAATTAAGAGGACATAAATAGTTCTTGACACACGGGCGGATAACATAAAAATATTTGTGGGAATTTAATCATTTCAGTTATGACAAGAACCCTGAAAACAGAATTGTGATTTTAAAACTGCAAGTCATGGGCAGTTGCTTTAATTAGTAAAGAATGAGCTTCCAAAAGCTAATTACAGAATTACTCCCGGCCCGGCGTTCGTTTATTATTAACGTTGGAAGCAAATGTTTCCGTTCTTTTAGTTAAAAGGGTTAATTATATTATAAGCCTTTTAATGGAATTTAGGGCTATCATGTTATTTTTAATTTGATCGCCTTTGGTATTATTACATAGTATTCCAAATGGGTACAATTTAAGCGATTAATTATATCCCGGACGAGAAGTGTACGAAAAACTAACTACACAGTTGCTAGGTTAAGGTCCATAGCTCATTAGATCTACCCGGCACCCGACCAGCACCGACTCAACTCGTGCGGTTTATATTCTTTGTATGATTTTCTATGGGTATGCGCACACTACATCAACTCCGTACCGTCATAGGATCGCATCGCTTGCAAGCTGTCCACGCGCGGGCGGCTGGTGGACACCGCGCGGTGACCACCCGCTGCTCACACGCTTGCCGTGTGCAGTACCTTAGCACGAACGAATACTGTATTCGAATAGTTTGCGAGTCCCAAATGTCATTGTCAAATGTTAAGATAAGATAAAAACTGTTTATAAAACAACAACAACAAGTAACAAAACAAGCAGATACAAAACAAATGTAGTATGGAAACTTGAACATCAGCGCCACAACGGACGTAACGTGAACTAAAAATCAGTGCTAACACATTTGACAGTGACATTTCGCAATCTCAAACTATTCGAATTGGATATTGGTTCGTGCTAAGGGTACTGACCCCTGGTTGTAAGCGCGCAGCTTGTATATACAATTGTATTGTATAGCTTTCCTCACATTAGCTTCATCCTACTTTATATTATAAATGTGAAAGTTTGTATGTTTGTGCGTTTGTTACTCTTTGTTAGTTGTACCTAAGTTAGTCGTATTTTTATATTACTGAAAAATATACGTATAATGTATCATTATATTACAATTCGATTTGATTTTACAAAATACTATAACTCCAGACTGACCTACAGTTTATCTAAGATGAAAAAATATTTTATGCTGATGTACCTGTCAATTATGGAATGTGTCCCCGTGTCGAAGTAGCGCTGAGTCAAATAGACCGTATGCGGGCCCGAATAGCAAATAAAAGGGAAACCCTTAATAATACGCGGGATATCTGCCGAATAACAATAAATTCGATAAACGCAGAATATTATAGCGGTAGGATTTTTCTTCTCTAACACTGCGAGTAGGAACTTGCAGATAGATTTTTGATTAAACAAGAAATACGAATTTCGTCGGAAAGTTTTGGATAGTTATGTTACATTCTTTATAAAATGTTAGGAAAAAGATGTTTTTTTTTTAACTAAACTTAAACTTCTTCTGAAGTTTTAGTTTTATGGATATTTCAAACTCTGAATGCCGCGCACCATAAGGACATTAAAACAATTTGGGTTAAATAGATCACCACTCCAAGTTACACAGAAAGCATTTCAAAAAACATAAAAAATAATGTTTATAAGAATCCATACACGGTTTGAAGTGCTTATCATACCAAATAGTGCTTATCATCTGTTGTTTAGTATTATCAAAAACGAGTTCAACAAAATTTTCACCAGAAAAGAGGTAATGAAAAACCGGCCAAGTGACTGTCGTACCACGGGCAGTGTAGGGTTCCGTAGTTGCCTGTAGTTACCACAATATATTTAAGCAGGAGTCTTTATTTTCGGAAATTATATCGAAAAACTAAAATACCTTAATCAAAGTCAACTGCATAATTCGATTTTATATTTTTTTTTAAATACCAATGATAACAGCCGATTTTTATTTTGTTTCCTCCCAGGCGGGGGAGCTGGTGTGAAATCATCATGGATACCCTACAGCCGGCTGCAAGGTTATGTCAGACTCTTACTGACTAAAACCTTCATCTGAAGCGATCCCCTGATAAGGGGATGATGCGGTATAACCGCCGATCTTTTCAAGAGCTTATATGCTTTTTATAAAAACGTAACGTTAGCGCAACTCAGCCCCCCCCCCTCCCCCATAGCATGAGCATCGCAATAAACATTATATCATGTTTTTTATCGTGTCTAACTGTCAAATTCCATAGTAATTTGACATTTGAGCGTGATAAAACCAAACGATATATCATATCGCGGTGCTCATGCTAAATCAAAAAATAGTCTTAAGTAGTTTTAAAGGACCTATAAACAACCTGCAACACGACGCGGTAAGTGATAAAAAAAAATCGTCTCCAGGTTACATGTAGGGGAGCTACTCGAAAAAATTATATTTCAAAATTTTATTCTATCATTATATCGGTGTGATTCGTATAAATATCTCTACAAAATTACACAACTCTAGTGCTAATAGTTTCCAAACAAAACCGGGGACGGACAGACGGACATGAAGAAACTATTAAAGGTTCCTTGTCATGACTACGGAACCCTAAAGAAGGTAAAAATAAAAAGGAATTTTAGTGACTGGGCTACTTCAGGTATTAGATAAAATAGGGATATACTAAATGTTCTTTATAATAGGAAGACAGCATACAACGATGTAAAATTTAATGAATTTGTAAGAAACTACTCCAAAACATTTAGAAAAGTCCGTTATCAAGCTAAGTCTGATTTCACCAAGAATAAAATTATCAATGCCAGACATAATTAAAACTACTTGGAGAGTAATTAATTCTGAGATTGGGAAAGAACGTCAAAAGGACTCAGGCATGATACTTAAAATAAATTACATTATAACTGAAGATAAATAGAGATAGTTAATGCTTTCGAAAAATATTTTGAGTACGTCCCCTTTGAGATTACCAAGCATTTGAACTCACGATACATAGTAAAGTATGTGCAATTTTCAAATCTGGGGATATTCTCAATCTTTCTGCCTATAGACCAATTTCCGTGCCACCAGTTCTAAGCAAAATATTATTGAAAATACACATATTGAAGGACTCGCTAAAAAGCTTAGCTCAGCTGCATAATAATATGCAGTTAAAAGCATTAGAAAATTGGCAAACGAAGCGATGGCAAGACTGGTCTACTTCGCCTATTTTCAGAGTTTAGTGGCATATGGTATTCTACTTTGGGGATCAGTAGCAGACATTAATACGATATCTGTTATTCAAAAATGTGCTAAACTAACATATAAAGGGGATAGATTTGTTTGTTCACTTGTATTGAATAGGCACCGAAACTACTAGACCGATTTAAAAAATCCTTTCACGTCTTAAATCCTACATTATCCCGGTTGAACATAAGCTATAGAGTATTTTCAAAAAAGTTAGGGTTCCGTATGAAAACTTCGATGACGTAAAGGGTGTGAAAAAAATAGCAAAAAATAACCTTATATCACTTCCGCTGAGGAACTTATTGACAAAAGAGCAAAGTGATGTACTAAAGTTTTATAGAGGACATCAATTTCTACAAAAAAGTCCGCATCACCATATGTCTTACCATCACCATTATTACAGGTGTGTCACAACGAAAGGTCCCCTGCAGTTTCACTCGCGTTAATGAGGACAAAGGTCATAGTGAACCAATCTTAAGATGGGCATATGCTGTCGCGGACTTTTATATGGAATTTTTAAAGGGAAACAATGCCGTCATACATGATTTTTGTATAACTTTAATCATTTACGCAGCGCACGCAACACAATGCTAGCTCAAAATGGAATATTTTTACCCGTTTTAATTTTACATCAATGATCAGCTCCTACTGGTTGCAGCGTGATGTTATATAGCTTTAAGCTTTCCTCAATAAATGCACTATCGAACACAAAATAGTTTTTTTAAATCAGACCATTAGTTCCTGAGATTTTTACGTTTTTTCCAAAAAAATAGTGCGGCTCCTGATGTTTTCACTATCAGTTAAATCAATTTTCATGGAAGGTTTATAATTATATAAAGAAATTCGCTGTGTTTAATACAAGCCTGAGAACAAAAACTATAGTCTACCTGCACTACAGCTCTACACCGCAGCTAAGCGAGGGCAGGCCACTAGTTCATCTATAAAATGAAAGCACGCGATTCCTTAGGAAAAAATTAAAGAGTATATACTAAACGTTTTTTTACAAATATTACGTTTGTACGAAAAATCATCATATCTTTACAAAAAAGTGTCCGGTTCACGACTTAAATCATCATCAGCCCATTAATAACCCCACTGCTGGGGCACAGGCCTTCCCTATGGATGGATTAGGGAGATTAGGCCATGATCCACCACGCGGGCCTGGTGTGGGTTGGTTGGTGCTAATGACTGCAGATGCAGCCGGTACCAACGGCTGAACGTGCCTTCCGAAGTACGGAGGAGCTCGAGATACTAAATTTTTGGTCTCCCATCCAATGACCGACCACTGCGAAAGTTGCTCAACTTCAACGACCGCATCCGAACGCTCTAACCACTGGCGCCATCGAGCTCCTTCATGACTTTAATACTAGTAATAAAAATAAATTATCGGTCCCCCACATTCAGGCTCAGTAAAAGCAGCAAATCTTTTCTATGCCGTAGTGTTACCTTTGATCAGATATTTAGTTATAAAAGGTACGATGTCGTTGCCCGGATAGACACTAAGTTTAAAAAAGTACTAATTAATAAGGCCTATTACAAAGTTGAGGATTATATAATAGACAAATTTACATGAAATTAGATTAACTCTGCGCTAGCAATTGTTTACTATTATTATATTTTTGTTCGTATAGACGACGTCAAATAAGTGCCTGTAAAGGCATATGTTGAATTAATAATTTCTGATTCCGATTCATTTTAACAAACGAATAGTATAAACTTAAGTAGAAGTTAAGGTCCGCATAAACTTTGCAATAAGTTCACTCAGCTTCTTGACATTTATATTTGTATTTCAGAACCATTATGATTTACACTGTATTACGGTTGGATGGCATATACAAATGCTTTTGTAAAATATTTACTATTAGTGCTGCAAACCTTATGGCAGCTGTACAGCTTTTAGATATTTTTAGTGCATTTGGATCAACAACAACCTTTTCAAGTAGTAAATAAATGCTTAGTGCTGTTTAATAGCATAAAAATGAACCATTATAATGCACCGTAAACCCGTTATACAGCTTTCAGCTGTTTTAAGTGCTCTTTGTTGCGTAATAGCACTTATAAGTGGTAAGTAAATACCTAGTACTGCTGAACAGCATAAAAGTGAATCCATGTAATGCTTGCATTGTAAAATATCAACTGAGTTCTGTTGAAAATCTAACAGCTTCTTAATCAAATACACGTAAGTTATTGTAATGCCATAGGTTAATAATTGTTCACGTGTGAGTATTTATATCTACTGCCGCATTAATTTGCATTTTTAAAGGCTCACCGGGCTGCTATATACCGACATCGTTTTGTAAAATATTTAGTAACCAAAACATATTATCATTCGGACCTATTTATAAAGGCAATATAACTTTAGTATCATGATATAACTCAATTTAATACTGCCCATCCAATACAATTATGTTGAAGACATAATCAAAACACAAAACTAGAATGCGATAAATAACTTGACATTGACCACAATAATGCTAATATAATGCGTAAACATAACTATTATGAACCTATTTAGGATCTAAAACCATATAATTTGTGCACAAATAAGCATTACAGCTGCCGTAAATACGTTTCTAAAGCTTTTAAATAACTAACTTAAAATGATAACACGATACAGAATTGCTGTAAGGCGACCCTTATACAACTTTTGTGTGCGTCACTGCTGTTGATTTTACATGTTAGAACACATAAAAATACCTTTAGTAAATTAATACAATGTAATGTAAACGCGTTTTGTGAATGGGATATTTTTTTTAACTAATATACATATTTATGTATAAGTTAAACTAGTTAAAAATCGAAAAAAATATTTTAAATTTTATATTATGTTCCTTAAAATTATAATTATTGTTGTACTTAAGTTTTTCAAAAAGAAATCGTCGAACATCTTCGCTTGGTAATGAAATCAAAATTCTATTATCTTTGTCAAATTTCTCATAGTTGGTTTGCATTAATTACTAAAAGCTATAATTCATTTCAATTATTAAAACCTACAAATAAGAGAGGGGTGGAAACAAAAGGAGTGCCGTGTGACATTAGGGCTAGCTTACAACAAGTCCGAACCCTTTATGGGCGCCGCTTTACGAAAACAATTATAATGATTTATGGCAGAAATAAAAACCCTTGAACCCATTCTGCAGCATTTTTGCGTTAGCAATAGTCTACTTTCATAATAAATATGATTTATGTTTCGTTAAATTTAAAAACAAATAAAGGTCAGCCTGCATAATTGAAGCTGTATAAAATGTTAATAATGACAATTTATTTCTAAATAAAGGCCCAGCTAATAAACAATATGAGTGTTAACATAAATATCTTGAAATTTAATAGAATAAATAATTTCGAACATTAATTATTATAGCGGTCCTAAGTCATTATCATAAATACTTATTCGCATCTTTGCCTTTCCGTATTAGCTCAGTCTTACTCATACTCAAGATTTTACCTTAATTTTGGTATGCTCTAAACCTTTTCAAAATTCTGATTAAATCTTTCGTTTGTTGTTTTAAGCCAAAGGTAAATAAAGAAATGACTTTTCGCTATTTTATTATGAGATTCTTTAGCTCCAAATGCTCCAATGATGTTAACTTTATTATATTGACAACCCCCGTGGCACGAGTGGTTTGTTCAGTCAGATGCTATAATTTGGGATCCATTTCACTGAAATACATTCTCGTTGCAATAAGGTCGAAATCTCAAGATGAAAATAGCGTTGAAACTTCAAGTCAGAATTTATTATCATTTATTTATTTTATTATCATTTTTTAATATTAACCTCCTTGCTAAAGGTATAATTTTGTTTTATTTATTATTTTATTATGAACATTCTGTCAGTGTCACACAAGGAAATCATATTGACAATCTAAGAAAGTGTAATCAATTCACTATCTTTTTGTTCCTCAGATTTTCACGCACACCACTCATTAAATAAAACAAAGTATCAATGGTATAGATGCACTGATTTATTTATTTATTGATGTTTTTCATCCTTTTCAGGGTGCGTCCTCTGAATTATGATTATATTTACTTTTGTCGAGCTACGTTCGAAAGACTTTTAATGAGCGTTCGGATATTGTATTGGTAGATTTTTAAAACTTTATTGTGTATGTATGAATTTCTTAACTAATTTAATTAATAAATGTAAGGTCATACTAATTGTTTATTAACTTATTGTTTAATCAAAAATTAAATCAATTAAAATCATATAAATTAAGAAGACAATAAAGTACTTTATTTAATTCTTTTTATGATTTTGAGTTCATTTATTTGACCCTAACCAACGTGAACTCACTGTATTTTCTGAACTCCTTATCAAAATTTTCACTAATTACTTTATTCCTTTTATTAGATTTTTTTAAAATAAAAGATACCAATTAACATAACCAGAAATAACAGTGGACATGATAAATAGTAAGTTTATTGATCAGGAATTTCCCTACGCTTCTCGGATCCGTAAGGTTGGCGCGTGAACTGATCAGTTGCTTCTACTGTTTCCAGTATACAAAAAGTACTCTATGCTCTACTGACATTATATAATCAGTGCATGATTGGGCCATTGCAACGTTTTCAGTCAAAAAATTTGATCATATGACGTCCTTTTGCTGTCCCATATTAAAGAACGTGACTGTACGCTGGGATTCAAGGTGTCGCCTTCTTAGAGGTCTCGTTTTCGAATCCCGGTGGCGCAAATGTTTGTATGATGAATACGAGTATTTGTACCCAATTCATGGATGTTTATATATATTTATAGATAATTACACTTCTACATGTACCCTAGTATACCATAACACAAGCCTTACAGTAATTTAGGGCTAAGCTAATTGGTCTGAGTGTTAGAAATATTTATTAAACAAGTTGTAATGTATAAAATGTATGATAAACAACAACTTTAAATAAATAATAATGAAATACTATTAGACTACTAGAACACAAAAGACAAAACATGACAAACAGGAAGTATGCAATACAAGCGGCCTTTTTGCTATGCAGCAATCTCTTACAGGCAAACCAAAATAGAAATAGAAATAAATATGAAGAACAAAAAGGAGGGAGCTGTGAGAGTAATCTATATATATAAAAATGAAACCCGTTTTCCGTTGTCACGACATAACATGAAAACGGCTTAACCGATTTGGCTGATTTTTTTTTTAGAATATTCCTTGAAGTACGAGGATGGTTCTTACGAAGAGAAAATTTTAAAAAAATGCCTGAAAATGTCAAAAATAAAACTTTTCTTTACTCCCATACAAACGATTCGTAATAATACTTAAAAGTCAATTTGAACTTTAATACCATACCATAAATTTCAAATGTTAGTGGAGAGATTCTGGGAAGGCAAAACAGTTGAGCGACGTGATGTCAATAGAAGTTTGGAAAAGATAAAGATACCATCTTCAGTTTTTTTATAATCTACTAGCTGACCCAGCGAACTTCGTACCGCCCTAAAAAAATAGGGGTTGTCCAGCGGACAAAATTGTGAATCTAAACCATTCTCAGATCCCCTTGAACACACACAAAATTTTTGATCAAAATCGGTCCAGTCGTTTAAGAGATGTTCAGTGACATACACACTCACAGAAGAATTATATATATAAAACTCAAAGGTGACTGACTGACGTAGTAATCTATCAACGCCCAGCCCAAACCACTGGACGGATCGGGCTGAAATTTGGCATGCAGGTAGATGTTATGACGTAGGCATCCGCTAAGAAAGGATTTTGATCAATTCTACCCCGAAGGGGATAAAATAGGGAATGAAAGTTTGTATGAAACTTTGTCAATTTTAAAACCGAACGGGCTGAGACTTTGCATGCAGGTATAAGAATAATCATAGATGAATGTCATTGTGTATAAAACAAGCCTGAGAACAAAAACTGTAGTCTACGCTTCAGGTCTACACCGAAGCGAAGCGAGGGCGGGCCGCTAGTAGTTAATAAATAATAACACATTCTTATGTAGTTTTGATTTTGAAATAGACCCCGTAAGAAATGGTTAAAAAATTACAACTTTAAAAAATATATTTATATCCATGCTGGACAAACTGGGGTAAAATAGGATCAAAAACATCCCCCAAATCCCATACGAAATTTCTCCGGCTCTAAATAAATGTCCGGTAACTCAGATTTTAGGATAAAAAATATTTAAAACTACCTGAAGTTTCTCAATTGCTATTAGCGGATGTTACCATAGTTTTTTGCCTGTACAAGTTTTATATGGGCTAGACGTAAAACAATCACTTAAGAAAAATACTTCAGTCCTTTTATGATTTTATACTATTAAACAACGAATGACCAACCGCAAACCAAACAATACGTAACGTACCGCATCAAAACAAAACCGAGCCGGTCAAGAAGTAGTTTTCGATAAAGAATCTGTATAGTTTCAGTATCTACGGAAACGGAAAGGAATCGAGACCCCACCGACCCGTGTGCGGAAGGCGCCTCCTTGATAGGGCAGTTATTGGGTGTATTCCGTAATATATGTATACCAGTATACTGGCCAGTGGTGAATTATTCTGAAATATACTGTGCACTGACGCACATAAATGGACGAAATATTAAAAATAGCCCGATTAAAGAAGATTTTTAATCCATCTTATCAATTAAAAGGAATTATTTTTGTTCGAATGCCATTTATGTTCTTTAAATAAAAAAGAAATAAAATTCGAATGCATCTCACACACGATCGGTCATACGTACCAGTACAATATGGCGTCGGATTCGTGACGTCATTACCACTGGCCAGTATACTGATATATATTTCGGAATACACCCATAAACTCGAATCTAAATGTCAAGTTTGTAATGACAATCAGCGCCGCCTAGCATTTCTTTATAAGATTACTCATGTTGATGCTACCTAAAAAGTCTTAAGCGAAGCTTTGAAAAGCATCTCTATAAGTTGGAAGTTTTGTCCGCAATGGTAGATGGCGCTTTTATAAAAGCAACTGGAAAAGCATTTTCGTCTTACTGTTTAGTACCTAAAGTAACTTATCGCTTTTTATATTTTACAGGCTAAGATATTTTATTAGTATTATGAAGTTATAGAGTTCGTTTGCAATAATCTCAGAAATTATTGGATTAAATTTGAAAAATTCACCTTGCGTAAAGGCTTTATTACAGCACGCAACGATCAACAGAATAAAAGCGGAGCATCATTGAAAAATGTTGCAAAAAAGTATTCCTTTTGAGAGCTTTTGTTGCGTGTACTGTTAAAGTTACACAAAAATCATGTACGATAGAACATTGTTACACTTCAAAACTTGTAAGAAAAGTCCCAACAGCCTTTTTATTATTTACTACGTATATTTGAAATAATTAACAAAGATGCAACGATGCAATAAAACTTGAATAGGCCTTAATTTGAATTAAGAACTTTTGTGCAAGTGGGCCTTAATAATAATAAGTCTTTACCTATGACATTGATGTTCTGCCGTACTGACTATTTCAAGATAATTTTTTTTCGCTAAGAATTCTAAGTTCAAATTATATTTATTTTTAAACTATAACTACTAAACTAACTACTAACTAAAACTGTAACTAGCGTCCTGTTTTTAGTGCATTTGTACGTTTTTCGTCATTATGTATTTGTTAAAAACTCGAGTGATTATGGAGTATGAGTACCGTCTTGGCAGCAAAGCGGCAGAAGCGGCACACAACATCAACGACACGTATACGGAGCGAACACTACACTAACGATTGCACTGACCGTTATTCGTGTGCCCGCTTCCATTCTAGAAATTTTGACCTAAGAAATAAACCCCGTGGTCGACCGAAAACTTTAGTCGTGAAATGATCGCCAGCGCGAAGTACGCATCGAGTTGCACTGCTCAACAGGCACACAAACGAAGGCATATTAAATCGCAATGTCACTTGCGATGAAAAATGAATTCAGCTCGACAATCGCTAGCGCTCAGCAAGTTGATTAGTCCTGGTTCAGCACCCTAACAATGCCCCAAATGAAAACTAACTCCTAAAAAGTGATGGTCACTGTTTGATGGTCAAGCGCTGGTTTCATTTATCACAGCTTCTTACCAAACGGGATGAGCATTACTACAGATGTGTACAGTGAAGAACTGAACACAATGATGGAGAAGCTCGCAGATCTCTTACCAGCTTTGGTCAATCGTATGGCTCCTAAAACGGTCTCTAGGTTACAAGAGCTGGGGTTGGAAGTACTCTGTCATCCACCGTACTCGACAGAACGTGCCCTTACAAACTTCTTAGTTTTCGAGAACTTAAATAACTTCTTAGCATGGAAAAAATTCAATAACAGAGAGGCAGTTTAAAATGCTTTTGAAGAATTTGTTGGATCCAGTCCAGTCCAGCAGACTTTTTCAAAAGGGGCATCAATATCCTACCAAGCTACAAAAACACATTGATTTCATGGATAATTACTTTGATTATAGCTATTAACGGGATTGTTACCATGTACCTTGTTTTTTATGAGTCTCCGATATTTCGGCACTGTTGCAAGCGCCATGATCACGGAGTAACTGAAGTAATTGCGGGTAGATGTTATTGGCAGACATATCGGTCTACCCTCTGAAGTAGTCTTTTACTGCGCTCGATACCCCTACCATTGGTCACGTTCTCACTATTCACTCGCACCTGTTCCCGACACACAATACTCACAGTATCCGATCGCGGAACGACACTTTTTTGATTTTTACGGTTTTTGCACATACGAACCACTGGATTCCAGACACTTGACAATTTAAACCCATCCTCACGATTGAAATTTTTGTGTTTGGTTATTTCAATCGCTTTCCTGACCAATCTTGGTATGTAGTGGCGTTCTGTCGAGATGATTTGTGGATTATGGAGCTCAATCCAGTGATTCGGACCCGAATCGATTAAATGTTCCGCGATAGCTGATTTCTGCGTATCATTGCTTCTGACTGCTTTTATGTGTTCTTTCATTCGGCACGCTATTGTCCGCTTCGTTTGGCCAATATATGAACTACCACAGCTGCAGTCGATCTTATATACACCAGGTTTCTCCAAAGGGAAGTTGTCTTTGGGAGATCGTAGAAACTGTGACACTTTTTGTAAAGGAGTGAAGACAGTATTCAGTGAGTACTTATTAAGTATGTTCGAGATCTTGTCTGTCACTCCTTTGATATATGGCAAAAATACTGGTTGCCTGCTTACTATGTGTGTCTGGTGCCTTAATTTGTGTTTGGGTGGAAACTGTCCCTTGTATCCATTATTCTGTAGGACCCGCCGTACATACTCCAACTCTTCGTGCAGGTGTTCCTTGTCACACAAGTCATATGCACGGTTTGTCAGTGAAGTCACTACAGAATTTAGATGTCTGGGGTGGTGATGCGAAGAGGCGTTGAGATAACGGTCTGTGTGTGTGAGTTTGCGGTGAATGGAATGACTCAGCGATCCATCATTCCGCACCCGAATCTTTACGTCAAGAAATGCCAGACTTCTGTCTTCTTCCATCTCATATGTGAAATGCATTTTGGTATGGACTCCATTTAAATTTGCCAAATGAGCCTCGACATCTTCTTTGTTTCCTCTCAATATACAAAATACGTCATCAACATACCTCTTCCATAGTGCAATTTCTGTGGGGGCAATATCGGAGACTCATAAAAAACAAGGTACATGGTAACAATCCCGTTAATAGCTATAATGTTAGTGACCATGAAAGTTTAAAACAATTACTTTGATTAATAAAAATAACAAATATAGAAAAAAAGGGCGCCAACTTATTCCATGAAAAAGGCAATTTCATAGGTAAAGACCTACTATGTGTATTTCAATATATTATTAGTTTGGTTATTTTCCAGAAATTTAAAGAAATCATTTTTTAAGGAATCTATGTAATAATACAATATTGTCATCATCATCATTTCACCCGCGAGACACTGCTGCAAAATTTAGTTTCCATACAAACTTGTCACCCCTATTCACCCCCTAAAGGGCGAGTTCTAGGATAACACAAGCCTTATTGTGCTTACTTTGGGGCTAGGCTAATTGGTGCGAGTGTTGGAAATATAAAAAAAAAAATGCTGTACTGGCCAAATACGTACGAGTAGCGGCTGGCATGAGTTATATGAAAACCCATATCTGTCGTGTTTTAGCGGCCAAAATTTATTTTTCCTAAACATGCTTGGAATTGTGAGCATTATTTTGACAACCTTCTTCGAAATAAATCGAAATTGCTATACTGGTCATATACCTATATGCGAGCAGCGGCTGACAAAAGTAGCATGAAAATCCATATCGTTCGTGTTTTGCGGCCAAATAAATTTCATAGCTAAGTCATATCTATCGTGTAATTAAAAAATATATCGATCTTTTACTCCGATCACGGCAACCAAGGCGGTACCTTATTTAAGGTTTTATTTAAACTTCGAACTATAAAATGCTGTATATTAAAAAAAAACCAAATTAACACTCAAATAAAAAGTTCTGCCTAGGTATAGCTTAGTTTTAATTTCCGCGCGTTATTTGTGAAAATTACTATACAAGCCTTGGCATCAACTAGGCATTGATGGACTTACATATGTGTAGGGATACTATTTAAAAATTTGAAAAGTCCTGACAAAAACCCGGACATTTCGATAAAAGTCCGGACATTTTAGTCACAAAATGCAAACATCATCCACTTAGTTAAAATGATATTAGTCGCATCGCGAAGGGGATCTCGTTGTTGATTTTTAAAGATCCTATATATTGTTTTAAATGAATAAGACCTCAATAAAGATTATTTGATATAACTTAATAAGTAGTTTTACTCATATTCCATAAAATAAAAAAACGGACAAATTAAAAGTCCGGACAAAAGGCAAAAAGTCTGGACATGTCCGGACAAATCCGAATGGATGGTAACCCTACGTATGTGTGCCTCGGCTCACATTATTTACACGTTCGTCCACCAACGCCTCTTTTATTTATTACACAATTACGACGGACGTGTGATAAAACAAAACCAATTATCAGTTAAAATCTCTCCAATTCGTAAAGTACAACTAATGAATGAGAAAGCTAAAGGAAACAAAGGCTTCTTTATCATCAAACTTCGAAATTGGCTTTAAGTGTCAAATAAAAAAGATATAACGCTTAAAAACATTCAAAATGAAGATTTATTTTACGCCTGAATAATTTATAGGATCTTGCCGTTTTCAGGGCAAATCGAAAAAACCAACCAAGTGCGAGTCGAGTTCACAGGTTTTCATTTTTTTCATTCATTTTTTTTCATATTATTATATGTTTTAGCATTTAACTGCTGATGACTAAATTCAAAGAATATATTACTGGAAAAAAATCCACACGATCCAGGTTTCAGACGGGATTCGACACCTCAAACAAGCTGGGGAGTGACATGGCTGATGCATCATCGTTGGATCGCAAAAAGGATGACTCATCCAAATGACGCTCCAAACAACCAGCGCAGAGACTGACACTGTTCCTGTAGCTTCTAATAATTCTGCGGCTCCTAAAACGTAGCCTTGGCTGTAAAACGCAGTAAATTTCAGTGAAGACCAGATCCTCTCAGTAACCAAATCGAAGGCCGACTGTACAAAAGTTGATAGTTTTGTAAGCAAGCTTAGGTCAAACGATTTCGGTAAGAATCATCTACTCTGGTTTTCTCCTTCAGGACCAGTGCCGATACCCAAGCTCCCGGGCTGAGGCGGATGAGGGTCTGTAACGTATTTAAACATATTTATAATGTATTTGTTTCTTAGGTTTTCACGCACATCACTCATTAAATAAAACTAGTTTTTCACGAGTTAATGCTTAAACGTCAATAAATAAATAAAGTTTCGTGCATTAACCCGTAAAAAACTAGATTTATTTATATATATTTATAAAGTCTCACATCGGGAGATTGGGTGACGGAACATGTCCTGTAGAAGAACACCAGCCTAGACTCCAGATTCTTAAAAAAATCTGGTGGACTAAGGGTTCTTCAATGATGCAACAAATACACAAATGACACACACGTGGTTTAAGTTATAACTTAATTTGTTCGACGCGAGAGCCCCTATACCTGATGACCTCGTCGATTGTATTTTTAATTAACCGAATGTTTAATAACCTATAACCTATTACAATGGTTCATTTCATCGAATGTTTTTTAATCAAATTACTGCGGGTCTGTTTTACATTTCATCGATAGTTCATTTCATCAAATCACATTTGATTAAAAATTATATTGTGCGTACTTGTGTTAACAAAATTATACTGCTAAATTTGGATAATTTTATTCAAATATTAATTCATCATCATAGGTATAGTACGTGATAATAATACGACAAAGCATGCGGATATATATTCAAAAACTGTTTTTAAATTCGCAATATTATTACACAAAAAGACATTTACACCGATAATAATGTGCGGCGGTACTTGGAAAATCTGCATAATACCACTACAATTTGGTCTTTAACTTATTCTGGTGACTTGGCTTATGGAGTGCAGATCGTTCATAATTAAATTACTGTGCAATGGCTGCTTTCTAAAATGAAGAATACGCTGATATCGTGTAGCCGTACAATCTGTATCAAGTTTCTTTTCGGACTGTAGGCTAGGAGAAAATTTACAGTCAACACCTAGCGAAGCAGCCAGCTAGGCAACTAGCTAGGCAGCTGGATGGGTAGCTAGATGGGCAGCTAGGTGAGCCCATTCTGCACTGGGTCAATTCCACACTGGGACCATTCCGCACTATTCCCCGTGATAAAATAAGAGGGAGGCATTTTTTCAGCCGTGGTATATTTTAGTTCATAAAAATTAATGAAGTTAAAAGTATATTGTAGCACCGTTATAAGCATGTCATTCAACATTAAATGGCAATCAACGCGGATGCGTAACGAGTTCAGTGAGCAACGTACAACATATTCCTGACGAAATTCACTTTGTAATGGAACTTTGCAGTTGATTACAGTATAATAAGTAATGAAAAATTACATTATTTTCAATGAACTTGACGACCTCTATTGCCGAGTGGTTTGTACGCCGGGTTTCAAGGTGTCGCCAACTCGAGAGGTCCCGGGTTCGAATCCCGGTGAGGCCAGGTGTTTGTGTGATGTTTACGAGCATTTGTACTCCAGTCATGGGTGTTTAATATGTGTTTATATATAAAAATACTTTTGTATGTATCAGTATATATATGTATATTGTATCCGTTACCCTAGTATCTCATTACAGAAATTGGAGTGTATATAAATAAAACTAGCGTTATATTGGTGTCGTTTCTGGCATGATTCTCTAAACCTAAACTTTAATTTGACAACAGTGTATCCTTCTCATTATCTATACAGAATGAAAAGGAGAGACTGATGTTTATTTTATTTTTAAGTTTAGATAATCATACCAGAATAATTGACACCATTGGTTCATATTAGCAAATTAAATTATTTAAATAATATAACATAAGTAGGAAGTTCTTCATTTAGTTGTTAGTAAATCAATTTCCTATTATCAAAATAATAATAATTTATTTTTCGTGTTTTATTTCACACCTACTTTGATTGTCTCTTTAATTATAATGGTTATAAATAATTTACATAAGATATAAATTATTTTATACGATATAATCCTAATCCTAAATAATATTACAAATGTGAAAGTGAGTTTGTTTGTTTGTTACGCTTTCACTCCTAAACAACGGCTTTGAATGAAATTTGGCAAGCATATAGTTTATGACCTGGATTGAGATACAGGATACTTTTTATCCCGGAAATAAGTTAGGTTCGTAAGGGATTTTCAAAAAGCTAAATTTAACGTGGACGAAGTCGCAGGCGGCCGCTAGTATAATATAAAGCAGCATAACTCGATTAGGTAAGTAATTTCTTCTAGTCTGACTCCCTCAATAATAAACGAGGAATAGGCTTAGCCTAGCTACGCCGTTTTTTGTCTATATCACTCAAATGCCATTTGTAATTCAATGAACAAAGACAAGACATGGAGTAACTAATCCAATCTTAAACTTCGTTTATTAATATGGGGGTGAGAATATTATATATAAGCGAACATTTGTGTTTTATTTATAAGATAAACTATCTAGAAATTCAGCAAGAATATACTTATTTAAGTTAGATTTTTTTACGTATATACAAATGAAATAATGAACTTAATTGTCTTATCAAATTGATGGTTAGAAAATTATTGAACTCCATCAGCCGCAGTCCAATTACTGTGAAATTTATTAAAAATACAGCTGTTGTGGTGGCGATGCGTGACCTTGTAAGGCGTATTTTCTTCCTCCTCATAACAAAGGAAGATTAAGCTTTGAAAAGTAACGCTGTGTTTTGTTAACACAATTTAAACAAAATTTTAATGACATTTGTGATTTGATGAACTGCGTGTTTGGATGTCGATCATGGACTTATTATATATAACAGGACTGAGTACTTTTACTCAAAAAACGGTCAAAGTGAGAGATATTGAGATAGGATTGTGTTCCTTTCTAAAAAGGATGACCGTGACTTTTTTAGGAATTAAACTGTCGGGAGTTGACAATATTATAAATATTCTGGTTGGAAGTGAAGGCTTCATAAACACGTAATAATGGTAAAGTTCAATGTAAAAATTCACGAAAGAGCGAGTATCCCCTAATACAAGTAAAATACTTAAAAGGGGACAACATGTTTTTAAGGAACTTGTAAGCATTAAAGAAAAATTTTCTATTTTTTTTTTATTTTCACACACAACAGAGTTTTTGGTATCTTCCCGCTTCACATGCACACCATTAATGCATTTTTGTCTCATTTCCTTATCCTTTGAGAAACAAAAAATATAATTATAATTTTACAATTAAAGCAAAAAATGGTGCACATGCGAGATGGTTCTTTGTTTAGTATCAAATAGTGATATAATTGAAGAAGACTTCGAACGGCATGGTTTTTTAAATACATCTATTTAAATCAGACGGGATTTTGGGTTTTTCAACATACCTACCTTATGATGACAACACTTCTAATCGACTTCTTGGTTCTTTTGTGCATACGAAGAAATTTATATAGCTTATGATACCGTCAGTTATTTAAATTACTTGATTCACACCAATCATTTGTGGATTATCGTAAAGAATTAATTAGTCGTTTAATAATAACATCAATTATATTTAAATTCTTAAGCATTTATTTATTTAGGCAGGAGCTGGATGCGAGTAGCCCAAGATCGATCTGAGTGGCGTGCAATTGGAGAGGCCTATGTCCAATAGTGGGCTAGGATAGGTTGTTGATGATGATGAAGCATTTAACTGCCAGAAGTTTATATCTAAAGAAAAATTTACTAGAAAAAAAACTAGGCAGCAGACGGGGCTCGAACCCGTAACCTCCACTATCCGGGCGGATGCACTGACCTTTCTTATTTTTCATTTTTCATTTCTTATTTTGAAAATTTCTTTAGATTTAAACATCTAGCAGTTCAATGTTTTAAAATGCTCGTATGCCCCCTATAACAAAAAAATATAGAAATATTAACACCTTAAATCTATTAAGAGGAAGTGACACTCAGAAATAAATCAAAAACAAAAAAAATACGGACAAGTAGAATAATCTTTTAAAATTTTTAATACTTCAAAAAGTGATACTCATTGTTGGTAACCATTTAGTTAATCATTTCACATTTCATAATAGTAAGATTTATCTTTAATAACTAGGTTAATAGCGCTTTTGAGCGGTACGTACATTACACTCACCTGTCCTGTCTCACATCCTATCTGACAGATTAACCGACTCTGTAAGCTCGGTTGTTTAAACGACTTACGTCGTTGCCAGATTTTGGCTTTATCATAAAACACTACTCCAGCTATGAATTATTTGTAGCTGACATGAAAGAATTAAACTTATGAGTGATATAGGGAATAACAGAATTTCCACCCCAATTGGATCGCTCGTCTAAAGACTTCCCTAGATGAATGGTAACCCTTATCACTTATTATTACAGAAGACTGGCCACCTGTAATGACACTATTTTGTTTATTGCACAGCTCTAGTTTGGTGAGATGTGTGTGTGGTTAAACCTGTATGTTTTTGGCACATCATTAAAAATACATTGACTTTAATATACTTTGCTACAACTAAAAGCTTTAATTACTTAAATATTGATTACATTACCAAGGCTTCAATTATTTTTATTTATACATCAAGATTTTACATCTTGCTACCTGGAATACACATGCTACCAGAAATGCATGCTTGTTTGCTACTAGCTGTGCTCATTTACAGCATGCTCTCCGAGTGTGCACATTTGCTCATGAAAGCACGGACTTGCGCAGGCATACTTATTACGAGCATGCTTCTTTCGAGCTCGTCTGAGACACACATGCTCAATTTAGCTTTGAAAATGTATGTTTCTTTGTGGAATTAATCAAATTAAGTTATATTATTACTTGCAACACACTCGCACCCCGGAATAAATAGGTAAATAAATAAACCAGCTTTATTTTCTTCATAACAATTTTGTGCTTAACAATAAACACTACGATATTATTAACGATATTTGGCTATGGAGACTGGTGCCTGAACTAAGGTTAGAACCCGTTTTACAGGTAACCAGGCCCCCACAGCCCAGCCGAATTTAGTATTGCTTACACTTTATTTCTTACCAAGCCATCATTTTTTTTTTACTTTAGTTTAATTTATATCAGTAGGTAAGTATATAAGTGAGTCTGTGTGTGTTTTATAAAAGATAATTTAATATGAAAATAGATTCAGTTGCTGTTTGCTATCATTGCTATATCATTTGTAAGTACACTTGCGTAATTTTTCTTTTATTACATTAAAAACTCGAGCTTCAATAATTACACCTTTCAGTAAAATGCTCTTGGATCTATTGGCGAAAAAGATGTAACAAACGCAAAAACTAAGATTTTCTGCGATATAAAGAAATCGTTTTTGAAAAGAAATAAGTACGCTAAGGTGATATTATTTTTCAATTTTCCCGTTTGATAAGAGCATAATTACATTCCATAAACATTCATAATAGACTAAGAGCCGGTGGGAGATCGACCTTCACCGATCTGATAACTCGATGAGACATATTTCATATCAAATATGATTTATAAACAAATATGCCTATGACGAATTGCCTATCGAAAAGTGTTCATAGCTATTTATAATTTAATTAATTTTAATCAATTTTCATTCTTCACCGACTTTGATTCACGTATTTTAGTTAAGATACATAGATTGATATTAATGAGTTTTTATAATTTCCGACATAGAAAATAAAGACTCCTACTCAAATATATTGTGGTAATTACAGGCAACTACGGAACCCTACACTGCGCGTGGCACGCCATGCATTTGGCCGGTTTTTTTATTTTAAAACTAGCAAACCCGGCGAACTCCGTTTCGCCACCAGATGGCTTCGTTTTTTGTAACATTTCGTTTGGTGATTAAATGATTTTTTTAAAATTTTTCCAGAATTTTCTTTGCTATAAACCTCACGGAGCCCGAGACCTTTCCAACGAAAGCAAAACCGTGGAAATCGGTTCGTGCGTTCTGGAGTTATAGCGTCAGGAAGGAAAACCCGACTTATTTTTATATAGTAGATTACTCCGCATTTTACACGTTATTTATGATTTCCAAATATAAAGCCACTGACTTTGTATTTTTGAAATAGTAAGCAGATTTGGTAAAATATCGCTACCTGAATCACTATGTGGACATAGTCACATGAAGTCACATACATGGCTTTATGTGACTGATGAAGATTGCTTAAAATTGCGCCCTGAAAACTGTGGTTGGCTCTCAGACAATTGGATTTGTTGGAGACCTAACACCCTTGAAAATTTATGACATCGCACAAATCATGGATAATGGAGGTGAAGAAGATTTATTAGAATCTGATTTTCAGTATACAGTTTCTGATGATTCCGATGATGAATAATAAAAATTATAATGAATATTTGAATTCAATTTTTTTATGTATTTTGTATGCTTAGTAATTAATTTTAAAAAAAGAATCTAGATATTTATTTTTATAAGTAATTTAGCTTTAGAATTAAAAAAAATGATGATTTTTTTATTTATTAATAAATTAAATTATTTATTTTTGGTTATTTCGTAGCTGTAAGTATATATAGTGTGGAATAATACAAACATTGTGATCGAAATCAGAGTTATAATAAATTAGAGTTCTCTCGCACCTATCAGAATAGCTAAAATTCTAAAACTTTATAGCTTGGCAAAAATAATTTGTGAACGATTTTTCGCAGGCAAGCCTATATGATTGGTTTTGTAATTAAAATATCTTGCCTATGATATATATTTCGATTGGTTAACAGAACGGTGTAGTTATCTATATTGACTTACCTATTCACATCGGCTTACCTGGTAGCCATGCACAGAAATAAGTAGGCAAGCCTACCTTGGCATATTCTGTGTGTTAAAAATTATTATTGTTGAGATAAAACTCATTCGGTTATCAAAAGAGTGAAGGTGATGAAATAAAATTGATTAAAATTAATTAAATTAAAAATAGCTATGAACACTTTTCGATAGGCAAGTCGTCATGGGCATATTTGTTTATAAATCATATTTGATAATGAAACATGACTCATCGAGATATCAGATCGGTGAAGGTCGATCTTATACGGTCTTCCCTATTATAACTTTAGTATAGAAATATAAGATCTAAAGTTTTCTCATCTGCTCATCGAGCCATCGTGATTACGAAAACAAAATAATAAATACTACTTATAGCGTACCCTTTTTCTGGAACGACTGCCACGTAGCTTTTCCGAATAAAGTTTTATAATATATAACTAGCATTTACCCGCGACTTCGTCCGCGTGGACATAGTGATTCAGGTAACGATTTTATACCAAATCTGCTTACTATTTAAAAAATATGAAGTCAGTGGCTTTATATTTGAAAACATAAATAACGTGTCAAATGCGTAGCGTGCCACGCGCTAGTAATTCTAAATTAAAAAAAACCGGCCAAATGCGTATCGTGCCACGCGCAGTGTCGGGTTCCGTAGCTGCCTGTAATTACCACAATATATTTGACCAGGAGTCTTTATTTTCTATGTCGGAAATTAGAAAAACCCATTTATATCAATCTATGTATCTTAACTAAAATACCTTTATCAAAGTCAAACTGCGTCTCAGACTCAAAATCAATTTGATATTAGTTTTTTTATATACGAAAGATAACCACCGATTTTTTTTGTTTCCTCCCAGGCGGGAAAGCGGTTGTGAAATCCCCATGGATACATAATCTTCCAGTCGGCTAAGCTTTAGCAGATGTCAGACTCATACTTACTAAAAGCTTCATCTGATTCGGTATAACCGCTGATCGTTTCAAGTGCTTACATACTTTTTATAAAAACGTAACGTTAGCGCGACTCAGAAGCTGTTGCCGTTGGTACGTACTCGCGGTAGCGTTGTGGAACTAATGATATTTTATTGTGGTTTTTAAATAGTTTTTTTTTTTAGATTTTGTTGAAATGCAAGGTTTTTCGCTACAATAACTTCACCTTTGTCACTATTAATGTTTTCTTTAAAGGAATTTTGAATAGGTATGAAATTTTCTTTAACCTAAGTTGAACGACTATTATTCTTTAAGATAACAAATCTATCTAAACCGAATAAGTGAAGTATTCGTGCCAAGTTCAAAGTCTATTAACTCAAGGAATAAGATTTTTCATACAAACATTCATCCTCTATTTAAACCCGTACGGGGGTGAATTTTGAAAAATCCTTACTGAGTGCACCCAAGACCTCATAAGCCTAACATTTGGAACCTACGTACCTTTGGAGTATCTAGAGCTAGCGCATTTGTGCTATGCGTTGATATGTCAGTCAGCCAGTTTCTTCTATATATAAATATTTAGATGTATTGTTTGTAATGCGAGTAATGCTTTTTGTGTAAGTGTAAAATAACGCACATAGGATTATTTAACAAAATGTTTTGTCTAAGGAAAATTTTACTATAATAACCGATTAATTCAGGCCTAATTCGAACCAGTGTACGGAGCACCTATTAATTAATCTGTGCCAGCTATCCGGGATGGTTGTCTTTAAAAAGAGTTTTCACTCGTTCCAGCCGTCAGGCTGGCTCATGATGATACTCGTAGTGAATATCTCAGTAGCACACTGACACCTGGACCGATTGGATTTTGTTCCTAGTAAGATTTTCTTTAGATTTATAAATTAAACAGTTTTATGTTTATAATAATAAAAAAAAATCAGATTCTTCCTTATAACACTCGTAAAAATAGAAACGAACAGCGCATTACCTGACTCAAAGAAGCAAGGTTCAGGCCAAAGCCAAATTCCTATGACGATACCAGTACAGAACATCTTATTCACACCGCTGAAAGCTCAAAATAATAATAATTCAAGCAGTAAGTAGCGGCAACAATGAGGTTGCCAACTGTATCCAAGATCAAAAACCTACCAAATAAGGATACTTGGGTTGTAGGGGTATAACTGCAAAGACAACCAAGGCTAAGGGAAGTAGAAGGCCATATTATAACAAAAGGTCTCTATTTCTATCACTAAGGTGCATAAGTATACAACCAAGAAGGAAATTACCGATTTGAAAATATACGAGAGATTATTATTGTGTGTAGTACGGGTTGTATTATTATGGCCGGGAGATCAGTACTTAGTTATCTTAATGCCTACATTGAACCACCTAGTGTCATAGTACCTATAATAACATACAAAGGAGTAGCTCGATTCAGGAATGATTCTCCGTTAAATTTGACAACATTGTAATTAATCATAATAAAAAATTAAATTGGTCATTTAGTCTTAGATTTAGATAATAAATATTCCAGGATCAGGTCCAATGTTTAGTGTTGTACTCTTAGATTAAAACAAAAAGGGAAGATACGGTACGCTCATACTAGCATAAAATAAAATATGGTCTGACTCCGCTACATAAGCAACTCACACACGCACACGTCTATAAATAAACATTCAATCGAGCGAGCGACACAGAACTGTACGTTACAACGCAGCGCGAGCGAAACGATGAATCTACGCGAAACGTTGAGCTGTATTGTTGTCCTCTTCTTGATAAAAAAATGGCGATTCCGTAAATAATATTCACAACAAACCGTGATTTTTGAGAAAAAAATAATTTTACACTTTTACGAATAAAAAGTGTTGCTGAGGCTTTTCTTATTTGATTTTGAACTATTTTTGTTCTTTATAAATGCATCGAAGGCATTATTTTATCTTGTGTTGTTGTATGTTGTTATTGTTTTCTGTTATCTGGAATTGCGAAATAAAAAGCAATTTTACAAAATGTAAGTAAAGAAGCGAGCCAAGAAGTAACATCAAATATCTTCATATCACCTCACAGGATCAAAAGCAGTTATTTTGATTTAGTTTTTGTTTTAAATTCTGTAACAAACAACGCACAAAAAGGTAATGGTGAACGCATACGCATTTTTTTTTATAGATAGGTCCGACAAAAGACTCTACCCCACCTATTGTTAAGAGGTGGTGAAGTCTAGTCGTCAAGATAGCTGATACAGCAGTTCTACCTGCCACATCAACCATCCTCACCTTGCCAGCCTGCATGTAGCTTCTTCACGCCTCTTTTAAAGGATCCCACATTGTAAGAAGGAGGGAACACGCGAGCAGGCAGAGCATTCCATTTACGGATAGTGCGACAAAGAAATGAGTCTCCAAGTTTCTTTGTACGCATTAGAATTGTGGCCACATTGAGACGGTGACACCGAAGGCCTGCGCGCGCGTGGTCCTCTGATGGAAAGGGGAAGGTGGAATAAGAGAGAATAACTCTTCAGAACACTCGCCGTGGTAAAGACGATAGAACGCACTTAGTGACGCCACGTCGCGGCGTAATTCTTCAATTCTCTCTCTTCAGGCTCGAGGTATTTAGCCACCTCCTCATCACCTATGATGCGGATCGCACGCCGCTTTAACCTATAGCATAACCTAACCAGCAGCAGCAACCAAAGCATCGAGCAAGTACAATATAACAAGCACAGTTGCTCGGGCGTGAAAAAGCGCCGCACCATATAATATTATGCACGCAGCATATTAGGTAATATATTGCTTGAGTCACACTTACTATCAAAACCAAACATGAGATCTTTTAAAACAATAAATGGGCAAATTAATACTTGATAAAGGAACTAAATGGTTTCCTCTAAATCCTATTTAACCAATTACTGAACATAATTTTTAATAGTACCTTCAATCTGAGCTTTATCACTAATAAGCAATTAAAAAGTCCAATTAAAAATGCTGATTTCAGATTTCGTCCCTGGGGAACCTTCTACCGGGATAAATACTCAATTACTACCTTATGTTATGATTTTATAATATTGGTACTTTTTAATATTGATATTATTAAAGTACTTGTGTTGGCAGCCCCATGCACCATGGTATGTGTTGAGGGAGGGGAGTCAGTTATGTTCGAGCCATCGTAGAAACTAGAAATATGTGTTCTGACTAACACGACTTTGTTATATTTAAATAGATTTATTATAACTACCTATTTCTTCGTATACTCAAAATATCGAGAGTCATTTGAAGAGCATAGTTTTAGGCCCACTTGTACCAAAGTTATTTATTCATATTTAAAATCTAACTGTGTTTAAGGCTAATTCTATCTATTTTTGACTTAAAACAATTAACAAATGAGATGATGTGTTTAACACTTAGATTAAAACAAAAAGGAAAGATACGGTACGCTCATACTATCACCAAATAAAATATGATCCGACACACGCACACGTCTGTATATAAACATTCAATCAAGAGAGCGAGACAGAACTGTACGCTTCAACGCAGCGCGAGGGAAACGGTGAATCCGCACGGCTGAACTGTATTGTTGTCCTTTTCTTGACAACAAAATGGCATTTACGTAAATAACATTCACGACAAACCGTGATTTTTGAGAAAAAAATGTTTTCACAGTCTTACGAATGAAAAGTGTTGCCAAGGCATTTGTTATTTGATTTTGAACTATTTGTGTTCTTTATAAAAACATCGAAGGCATTGTTTTCATCTTATTTCATTAAACATCTTTATAACATAGAATATACGCAATGTTTTTATATTGGGTGCACATGCAGCGTATTTGAATGTCCAATTGTGACCAAGCGAAATATGGTCATGCACCTCAGTTTAAGCGGATCACTTTTGAGCCGAGAGTGCCGTATCTTCCCTTTTTGTTTTAATCTAAAATTTAACACGATTAAGGGTCTCTCAGACAGAGGTGGCTGGCGGCCGCGGCCAGCCGTTATTGGTCGCTCGTGTTTGACCAGTCGCTTACATTGCAAGCAAATACTACTGGCCGCTACCCCGCAGGCCGCGTCTGTCTGAAAGAAACTTTAAGCATTAAATAGAAATAAGAATTTTGGTGCAACTGAGCCTTAAAATATTCATTTCTAATTAAAGGCATGGTGGGTTGGGTTTTCCGAATTAGAGAACATGTCTGGGGTATTTATCTCTACCACACAATAGATGATAGTGAATTCACATAAGTTTATATTGTATTTCTGTTGTTGCGTACGATTCCAGTTCCAGTAAAGAGACACTTTACAATAATAGAAACTACACCAAGGGGTAGTTTTCTTATCACCAAACCTATTACAAATTATATAAACAGTAGCGGTCTCCCCATGACTTCGTACATGTTAACGTTGTTTTTTGAGAATCCCACAGGAACCTAACATTTTACCGAGATAAAAAGGATCCTGTGTCTCAATCCAGGTCATAAACTATTTGCGTACCAAAATTCATCCAAATCCGTTCAGTAGTTTTTGCGTGATTGAGTAACAAATATATACACTTTCACATTTATAATAGATATATTAGTAGGATAGGACTAGTAGGGGTAATTTATATTGGGTACTGTAAAACTAATAAATTTAACTTAAACATCTGGCTTTAGATTATCTGTATATACGGAAATAGCAAATTGAACGTCCTTACAAATTTCTCCGTTGCGCAATCTAAGCATTCACAGTCACAGAAACAAAAAGATCCCCAACCGCATGCATGAAAATCAGTTATAAATCCACTAGAGTATTTATCTAAAAACCATTTCTTGTTTATGAGAACTGAATCAAGTTTGTGTAAAAAAAGTAAAAATAACAACTTTATATCAGGTCTACTCGTATAAACCATAAATAAAACATTTTTAATGAATATTAATATTCGTTTTCAATATAATACATTTCATTGTGTAATATTTGCACTATCATGAAGTTTCGCGAATGATGAAACACACAACATTTAAAGTATGCATTACGCCGAGATGCAGAGAGATAAGAACTCTACCGTCTGTTTCCTTATTCTTTAGAGGAAATATATAACAGAACTCGTTGCAGCACCGGCTAGACCACTTTCCTCCGGCCACAAGCGGCTTACAAACGCTCCAATTTAAACATTACCATAATCTGAAGTGGCTGCAGTAAAACGACCATGCTACCTAAACGAGTCGGGTAATATTTAGTATACAGTAAAGTACACACGACGTGCAGAGTCTCGCTAATTTCAAATTTAATTTCCGCGCGTAGTCACGTTTCTTTAGTTTAGCACAAACCGAATCCGTGATTTTCGTTTGAAAATGGGAATTAGGTGAGTACTCAAGCAAATGTATATTCCTTTAACGTACAACATTCGGGTTTTTGCCCTGAGGCTAAATTATGGACGGATTTGGTGCTACTAATGAGGTATGTTAACAAATACTTGTACACATATGTTTTTTTCTCAAATTCTCATGCTTGGAAATTTGAGCATTATTTTGACAACCTTCTTCGAGATAAATCGAAATTATATATAATTTGAAACTAGCCTAATACAAGCGAGCAGCGGCTGGCAAAACTTGTATGGAAATCCATATCTGCCGTGTTTAGCGGCCAAATAAATTACTTAGTAAACTCATATCTGTCATGTAATTTAAAAATGGAATGATCTTTTACTCTGTATCAAGGAGTTAACTTATCAAAAGTTTTATTTAAATTTCGAACGGCCGGCCTGCAAAAAGAAAGCTGTTTTGTTTAGTTAAAGAAAATAAACAAATGAACACTTTAACGCGAGAAAAGTTACTGTTATTCGTTGTATTTTGAATAGTACCCAATTATTTAGTTTTAGTTTCCGCGCATTATTTGGGAAAAGTACTCTAAAAGCCTTGGCTTTGATGGCCTTACGCGTTCGTCCATCAATGCCTCTTTTGCTGGCCGCTGCAATGTTAACATTATGAATATTAATATTTATTGTACAATACAACAAAAATGAAATTTAAAGAAACTAACACATACACGAACACTTGGAAACCATAGTACACAAAAGTAAGATTACATTTGATAAAGTGACAGTATACAATAGGCGGCCTTATTGCTCAATGACAATCTCTTCCGGGCAACCTATTTTTAATAAATGTTCTTTATTATATAAACCTAGAATTTCGGTGATTGAAATTAGTATTAGGTGGGTATTCACGTACATGCCACATATAAAGTTATACTGTTATAGCAGATGTCAAAATTCACATAAAATTATTTTACTATAAATGAGGATACCGTTATCTACTAATTTTGAGTTAAAAATGCAAATCAAAAGAATCCTCAAGAATAAAAAAAATTCAAGCGGACCAGGCAGCGGACGGGACCGCACCCTTCGCATTCCGGGCGAATGCACTGACCAATTATGCTACCACGGCCCTGATGGCCGCGTCGCAATTTTCCTAGCCTTAAGCTGCAAGGCAGCGCCATCTCTTCGCATTGTAGGTAACCCACAATTAAAAACTTTTCTTTATATTAAAACATCAAGCAGTTATACGCTTAAAAAAACATAATCCTCAAGGATGTTTGCTAGATGATAAATAGTATATTTCATTACTAGTACGGAATGGTTGTCATTGCAAAGAGTTCCGACAAATGTCTACCCGAGCCGAAGGCGAGGGTTGACAGTCGGAACGAGTTGCAATGACGGTTCCGTACGTGTACTGAACGACTATTTTTAATACAGTTGCGAAAAAATTAAGCAATTTAATCAAATTATAAAAACACAATAAACTCAATTAACTAATCATTTATTTCTTATAAAAGTTATAATTCACATATACATTGAAATTGGTACAGTTTTTTATACTAACTGGGGAAGTTTTACGTTGCATATTTACTGTTTGAGACAAACTATTATTAATTTCGTATGATTGTTCATGTATATTTGTCATACAATGGCGTTTGCTAGTTGATGGAATTGGATCTGATGAATTATCATTATCAACGAAGGTACTCGTAGATGCACGAACGTTCTCTTCAGCATGTGAAGGAGACGGACTGGACCTTAAATTAATGGATTGTGTGATCTTTTTCCCAGTTTCTAGTTTGTTGTTTAATGAATCACCAATATAGCTTTCTGCAACTTTGTCCGATTTCCAACCACCTAGTCGCTTTAAGGACATCAAATTGGCTCCTGAATCTGCCAATAATGTAGCAGAGGTCCTTCTGAAGCTGTGCCCAGTATAACACTCAGCATCCGGCAGACCAAGAAACGTAGCCATTTCTTTTGGCATATTACCAAATTTGTTTATGCCGATTACTTGAGCTGTACACTTCCCTTTTTGGAAATTTTGAAAAAAACGGTCGGATTTTCCTTTTTGGGACCGCTGGTTCATATATTTTTTCACTATTGTGAGAAAATCTCCTTCAACAACAAAGCTTCGCGGTATCTTATTTTTTGTGTTTGGAATCTTGATAAGTAGCATTTCTCCATGGACTTCAATATCTTTTAAAGTAATATTGGCTAACTCCTCTCTGCGGCAAGCTCCAACAACGCCAAAAATCAGAGCAACCTAAAAAAACGATTTGATTCATATAAATAATGTATTGACTGTATTTTGCGATTTTGTAAACTGAACACTAAAGAAAAATGTAGATATGTATACTTATTAATAAATTACCTTTGTGGCTAAATAACAATCATCGGGAGCTTCTTTCAAAAACCTTTCCACGTCATTCGATGTTAATATTTTCGACTTTTTACTGGTAAACCCGTCTGATTGTCGTTTTAAGAAAGAATTTAATTTTGGATATTGACTTATATCCACGTTGTTCCTTATTTTCAGCATACTTTTTATCATCGAAAACCTTGACCATAACGTAGAAGGTTTTAATTTTGCTGAGAGTTCGGAAAAGTATGCCAACATAACATTTTCTGAAAAACTATTTGCTTTTTTCTCTTCTTTCCACGCAATAAATTCATCGTATGTAGATATGTAGCGAATTTTTGACTTTTCCGGTAAAATGTTCTCCGAAGCATTTTGTGCAATTATACTGAGTTCCGGTGGAAATAATTCAAAAAAATTTAGGTCGAAATTACTCATTTTGTGTAAAAAACAACTAAAAATAAAATTTCCGAAAATTTCGGAAAATGGCGCCAACCGTAGAATGTAAGCAGTTTTTTTTTCACCCATTCTGGTAGGCAAAGGGAACTGCCCATACAGCCAAGTCTTTAGTACTTAGTATTTTTTATTATAAGAAATGAAATTGAAATGAAATGAACTGAAACCTTACCTAACTCATTCAATCAATTAATTAATTCTGATATTGAACAAATTAGTATAGGTAGCTTCTTTTTAAAAACAAATAAACCTATTTGCATGAATCGCAAAAACTTCTATGATTTTTTTTAGTTAAAACTTCATGGTTGTTTTTTTTAATAGAAATAATTTTGACAGTTGGGAAAGAAAACGCACGAGTTCGGGAAAGGCAAAAAAAAGCACGAGTGTGAAATAGCCCAGATCCCGAACGCTACACGTCCCTGCAATACGCCACTTTTTGAGCAACTGTATTAAAAAATATATTACAGCTACAAAATAAATTCTCATTTTCTTAGTTTTCCTAGTGGTTAAGATGTAATACACAAGTACACTTTGTACTTGTGTATTACATCTTAACCACAACATATGTAATAAACGTCTTTGACAATTTAATGAGCAAGATTTCATACAATACTGAATGATAACCGAAGCTGGTAGGAATCTTGTCTTAATAGTGCTGTTTTTTTAACGTTGTTTTTATTTTCAACCAACACGAAAAACGGAGTAGGTTATCAATTCGACGCGTATATTGTTTTTACGTATGTTTTTACAGAAAATTCTGATTTCGATAATTATTTTTTATTGTTAATGGTATACACTGAAATTAGTACTATAAAAAAATAAAAAAAAAACTTTATTTTAGTGTAGCTCCGCGACATGTAAAGTGAGGGTTATTATTTTTTTCATCGTCTACCCCATCGTGTGGGGTTTCGTTGAATAGGTCCTTTAAAACAACTTCGGGATTGCTATGACTATTTTTTAATTTAGATATCCGATTGTGAAATGTAAAACCTTCAAGTGAAAATTTTTGTATTTGGCATTTTTTATAGGGGCGGGGCCCTATAAAACTAATGGCTCCAAAAATCTGAAAAAAATCGTGATAATAGTTCTTTTCATAAACTTCCAAATAAAATTATGACGGTTAAGATAGATCAGTTAGTTTAAGAGTAATAGTTGTTCAACTTAGGTATTAGAAAATTTATTACCTAATAAAAAATCCTTAGAAGAACTCATAAAAGTGACTTAGATGAAGTAATTGCTTGCTTATGTCGCGCAAATTATTGAATTGAAAAACTAAATAAAAAAAACAATAAATTTTATACGGAACCCTACACAGTGCGTGGCATGACACGCACTTGACCGGTTTTTATTAGAGAGTATACCTCAGAAAGGTCCTAGATAAATTTGAAAACAAAAATTATAATTTTGGCCGAATGAATTTTCGAAAAGAAAGGGAGACAGAGTAAGAAATGTGCGAACAGTCTGGGATCGATTCCATTTCGAAATTATTTCACGTAATAATAATTTATTATGAGGTAGGTATACAGTAAGTACAACTACTTACTACTTAAATAAGCCTTTACAATCATGAAACTATCGAGGGATTAAAACCACGTGCAAAGCCCCAAAAGGTAGGCCACACAATTAATTCTGTACTTAACATTAATGAGTTTGGTATACTCATAATAAATAGTTAAATAGTTATCTAAAATTCGCTGCGAGTGGTTTACGCGGTCAACATATTAAGTGAATTACAATAAATTGTAAAACTCTAAAATATTTATTTATGATACAAGTGTGGTATGTTGGTCATTCATTACAAACAAGTAGACTAATGTATTTAAGCCCGAGACGAAGTCGAAGTCTCTTACCATAGTCCCGAGTTTGTAATACCATTCGAATATCATACAACGGTTTTCAACACATTTGCGAGAAAACATTATACATAATTTAAGTAATTAAGATTTTTTTTCATATAAGCATTTCCAGGAGAGCGGAGAGGAGCTCGATGGCGCAGGTGGCTAGCGCGTTCGGCTGCGATCGTTGAAGTTAAGCAACTTTCGCAGTGGTCGGTCATTGGATGGGTGACCAAAAATTTACTATCTCGAGCTCCTCCGTGCTTCGGAAGGTACGTTAAGCCGTTGGTCCCGGCTGCATTTGCAGTCGTTAGCACCCACCAATCCGCACTGGGCCCGCGTGGTGGGTCATGGCCCAATCTCCCTATTCCATCCATAGGGAAGGCCTGTGCCCCAGCAGTGGGGACATTAATAGGCTGATGATGATGATGAAGCATTTCCAAATGGCGCCTCATGCGGGTGGTGAAAATGGAAGAAACTGTATCTTTTGTCTCTTTTTCTTTTTAGTATTAGGAGAGACATAGGTATAACTAAAAGCTATTCTGAGGAGGTTCGATTGAAATTAAAATAAAAAACAGTAAAGAATACGCACGGTGCCATATATGAGAATAATGCATGTGCATAATGAATTTTTAGCAGCCGTATTGCCCGTAATTTTTAATTTTCGAACAATGTGTACATCCTTCGCAAATGCAATTTTAATACAGTTGCTCAAATAGTGGCGTATTGCAGGGACGTATAGCGTTCGGGATTTGGGCTATTACATACTCGAGCACAACTGTCAAAATAATGTCTATTAAAAAGAAAAAAACAACCACGAAGTTTTTACTAAAAAAATCATAGAAGTTTTTATGATTCATGCAAATATTATGAAAAAGAAGCTACTTATTTGTTTCAATATCAGGTTTTAATGGTTTAATTCAATGAGTTAGGTTATGTTTCATTTCATTTCATCTCATTAAATTTCATTTTCATTTCATATCAATAAAAAAAATCTACTGAAGACTTGGCTGTATGGGCATAGTTCCCTTTGCCTACCCAGAATGAGTGAAGAAAACAAAAAAAAACTGCTTATATTCTTTTACGGTTGGCGCTATTTTCCAAAGAAGCGGATTGGCGGGAAAACTTTGAAGCGGGCGGTTTAAATTTTCCTTGCGGAAATTTTAAAATTCATTTAATCTATTAAAAATTTGTATTTATCTCATATTTTAATGAAATAATGGGAAATGAAAGCAGCGGAATGAATACATCTAAAAAGAAAACGCATAAAAGGTGTAAAGAAGATTTCATGTCTGATGGATCAATGTCAGAAGAGGAATATGAAAACAAGTATGCACCTTTAGAAAAAGGGATCACATCAGGGTGTACCCACACAATGCTCAAGGTACAAGTTTTATTGTAAATCTAGAAAGTCTTAAGCCTGATGAAAGGTTTGGCAATACAATTCCGATCTACTTGAATAATATATTTGGTTGTTTCATAAAAGGTGTTAAGCAGCTGAAAAGAATCAATGCAATAAAATATGCAGTTATTTTGGCAACCCAAAAAATGCACACGCTCTCTTTGACAATATAAACTTTTTAACCAACCATGAATTAAAAGCTGACATCTATGCATCAAATGCAGAGTGCGTTGGAATCATCAAATTTGTTCCAACTGGGTTGAGTAATGAGAATCTGTTTAACAAATTAGTATCTTCCTTAGAAATATTAGCAATCAGAAGATTCACAAAGAAGACTCCGGAAGTTATTCCAGTAAAAACAATTTCTGTTACTTTTGCAGGAAACGTTTTACCAGATTATGTTACCTATGAACTTTGTGCTTTACGTGTAGAACCTTATGTAACACCTGTCTTAAAGTGTTATAAATGTATGAACTTTGGTCATACTTCGAAATTTTGTGAAAAAAAAACATTGTTTGCTATATTTGTACTAGTCCTCATTCATTCAAGAAATGTGACAATACTGAAAATCCTACATGTGTCAACTATTACTTGAATAGCGACAATTATAATTATTTAAAAATATGTCAACGAAATATTCAAAGTTTGAAACCAAAGAAAGCCTTAGTTCAAAACTTTATAGTAATGATATAGATATTTTGGTATTAAATGAAAATTGGCTTAAATGTACTGATATTTTTATATGCCTGGTTACAGAGTTCTACGCAAAGATTCAGGTATTGGTATGGTAGAGTAACTGTTTTATACAAATACAATATTGTATGAAAGTTATGATGCACTGTTTTTACAAATGAAATTCAAAACATAGCAGTTAGTGTTGAGGCTTATTATCTATATTAGGCTGTTATTCCCCTCCAAGAAACAACCGTTTTCCAATTAACACTCTAAGAAGTATAAACTATCCGTAAATGTAATACTCTGCCCGCTCACGTGTTCCCTCCCTCTCACAACTTGGGATCCTTTAAAAGACGCGTGAAAAAGCAACATGCAGGCCGGCAGGGTGAGGATGGCTGGTGTGGCAGGTAGAACTACTGTATCAGCTATCTTCGCGTCTAGACTTCACCTTCACTTAACATCAGGTAGGGTGGAGTCATTTGTCGGATCTATCTATAAAAAAAACAAAATTATTGACTGTAGAGCAAAGTGATGTACTAAAGTTTCAATATAGTATAGAGAACATATCATAACAATATAGTAATATATGTTACTAGCGGCCCGCCCTCGCTTCGCTTCGGTGTAGAGTTGAAGTGTAGACTACAGTTTTTGCTCACAGGCTTGTATTATACACAATGACATTAATCTATGATTCTTCTTATAACTGCATGCAAAGTCTCAGCCACATCGGTTTAAAATTGACAAAGTTTCATATAAACTTTCATCCCCTATTTTATCCCCTTGGGGGTAGAATTGATCAAAATCCTTTCTTAGCGGATGCATGCCAAATTTCAGCCCGATCCGTCCAGTGGTTTCGGCTGGGCGTTGATAGATCACTATGTCAGTTGAGTTTTATATATAAAGATTTACGGGATTGTTACCATGTACCTTGTTTTTAGCGAGTGGCCGATATTTCGGCACTGCTGCAAGCGTCATGATCACGGAGTAACTGAAGTAATTGCGGGTAGGCTGTTATTGGCAAACTTATCGGTCTTCCCTCCAGATGTTTGTGTGATGATTACGAGCATTTGTACTCCAGTCGTGTAAGATGTATTTCTATATAAATATACTTCTATATGTACAGCATATGTATTCTATTCCTTGCCCTAGCATCCCATAACACAAGCCTAAGGCCGTATATAGAAAGAAAGCTGGAAGCCGACCAGGTCCTTACCGGTAACCGGCGCAGGCATTTTTATGGACCAGCGCCGATAAGAGCCGAACGTCACCGACAAGTGCCAACACGTGCTGGTCAGCGCTGGCACCGCCCTTTGAAATTAATGAACAACTAGGCTTCAATCTGCTTCCTTTATGTAACTGTTACCAGTAAACAGCTTTCTTTCTGTATACGGCCTTACAGTGCTTACTTTGGGGCTAGGCTAATTGGTGTGAGTGTTGAAAGAACAAAAAAACTCTTTGACAAGGTAAAATTTATGGTTGTTCTTCATTGATTTCGAAAGTAATAATTTCCGCGCATTATTTGAGAAAAGTACTATACACAAGCCTCGGTCACAACTAGGCATTGATGAACGTATGTATGTTACACGTTCGTCCATCAATGTCTCCTCTGCTGGCCGCTGCAGTAACGTACTATATCTTAACTTCGTTGCAACCGAGTGTTCTCCACGACACTAAAGTTTGCTTTTTTCTGGCGCTTTGGCCGGCCGCTGCATCTGCAAGCTCGGTTTGCTAACTCGACTCACACGTTATGATCACAACACTAACCTAGCCCAGTGATTTTTATAAGTGTCAACAGTTTGGTCCGACAACTAATTAGAAATGGGTTTCACATGCTAAAAATATATAGTTAATTTGAGTTCATAAAAATGTAGTTACATAGTAGAATACCTGATCTATATCTGGTGCGAGTGGTTAATTTTATCGTGAAGACCTCGCAGTGTGGAGTAATATAAATTGTCAGAAATCCATTTGTAGGGGTTGAATTAAGGCTATAGGCGAGGCGAAGATGACTGAAAGGCGCGTTACGTTGCCGCATCATCAATCTTTACAAAAGGAATACACTCAAATTTAACATCAAGTGGAAGGGGAGAATTTTCTTCTGGTGCCTTGAGTAAAACAGAAACAAGCGGAGAAGCGACTGGGGGAGAAGCAAACGACGGAAATCACTAATCGATCCGACGTCCTACGTTGCGGCTTTTGTATTAGGATTCACCTAATCCCTTGAGGTAACTACCCCAGAATATAATAAGGCACTCCAATCCAAGTGAATAATCTGCCTAAAATAGATTTCGATGAAATATTGTTTTAAGAATAAGGTTTTTTTTTGCTTCTTTAAGAAAACTCGTTCCAAAAGAGGTACACGTACCTACTCATTACATTAAATACTAATATGATCTCGAATTAGTATTTTTGTATTTTTTTTCATTTACAACACTCATACCAATTAGCCTAGCCCCAAGCTAAGCACTATAAGGCTTGTGTTATGGGATACTAGGGTAACGGATAGAATACATATACTGTACATATATAAGTATATTTATATAGAAATACATATTAAACATCCATGACTGGAGTACAAATGCTCGTATTCATCACACAAACATCTGCCCCCACCGGGATTCAAACCCGGGACCTCTCGAGTCGGCGACACCATGAAACCCGGCGTACAAACCACTCGGCCAAGGAGGTCGTCATTCATAATATGTCACGTGTTTCAGTGTATTATTTTCGTATATACGTATTATTTTATGAATAAAAATTATTATAGCTCTAGTTACTCGTATAACAAAAGTAAAATCAATGTTCAGTCAGCTGCTTAAGGCCTATATAAGTACTACTGATTTCTGTCTTGTGTCGGATACAAACTACCAATGAATTTTTGATTCTATAGAACCGTTCAGGTTCTATTTATGAACTATTCGTTTTATATTTGTAAAAAATATGTTTGAAACCTTCACGTTGCGCCCTTTCATATAGCTAAATTTCAATGTTTAATTTTCTTATTCACTCCCAAAAGTATCCCCATAGTAGGATGTTTTTATATACTTGTCTGTGTTCACAGACCTGAGTATGTATAAAATTTTAAGGGTTCCGTTCTTGCCCATTGAGGTATGAAACCCTTAAAAAATAATATTTCTGTTGTTGTATAATTTGACCCGTTTTAATGTTTTCAGATAGTCACAAACAATAATAAATAGTTCACATTACACTCCAGAGTATAGATGGTAAACCATAATAGGATTCTCATTAATTATACTATACATGACATAAAATGGTTTCGAAACCCTGCTTCTTTCAGCTTCTTTTTTAATGTTATCTGGAATGAAGTAATAGTGATCTAGGTGTCAATTCGGTCAAGTTTAAGTAGTAATCGTTTTAGTAGTTATGATTTTTGCCACGGTTATCGTTACCTAAACAAAAAATTACAAATGTGTTTACTTTCTCATTTTTTATTGGTTACTATATATTCATTTATTATTTTATGTTTTAGTGATCTAATTAGTGCTTTATAGAAAGACTTACATTGAAAGATATTAAATTTACACTTTTATAGATTTAATAAACAATACCAAATTAATATAACAACTCGTCAATGGCCGTTTGCTTCTTCTCTTCTCTCTCAGTTTGATGCGTAAACTGAGAAGTTGTCTTTCCTTACCTTGTCATAGCAACATGTAAGTACCTACTGTCAAAATGTCTCAAATTATTGCGTGTGACTGTGCAGCATATATTGATCTATAAACTTGTGAACCTGTATAAAATAAACACGTTTCTATTTTATTTTCAGACTGATCATACTTTTGGCACTCCTCGTCGGAGTCCTGTACTGTCTTCATCTCCTCGTTAAGGATTATCAAGCACTTACAGCACCGCGACTTCTGCGGTTCTTGTTCAAGAGGGATGTCAACTCTTTCAATAATACTGTGGTAAGGATTTTTTAGCATTCATATTGTAAGTAGCACACATTATTGTATTTTAGTATTTTGTGTCATGACTGTAGATAAGTATTAAGGGTTATGCATGTATATACCCTTTTTTGTCAGGGAAATGCCTTACGCATCCTTCAACTACTGGGGGAGCAAGAAGAAGGTATGTGGAACTCCTCCATGCTCATTTCAGCTAACCCTTGGACCGGATGAAATGAGCAAGGCCCTATCTAACGCCCTGAATAGGGCCACTAAAAACCAGACAATACTCCTGCACCGAATCAGCGGGTCGACGTGGGGCGTTGAGTTGCATTGCACGGTTCCTGTGACCGCACATTGGGGGGAGTCCGGAAACGGATCACCTTGCGAGTAGGTGCGCTGCCAGTTGTAAATCGGGTGCCGTAACACCCGCACTCCCGGCGCGCATTGGGTCCCCCCAATGCTGCGGTCCTCAGAATGCATGTCGGGAAACCGGTACAGGAGTATTGTCTGGTTTTTACCGCTCTGGTAGGGCCCTGTTCATTTCATCGAGCTTCAGAGCTGGGAGAAATGAACGGGGTGGAGTCCCGGATACCTTCTTCATGCTCCTCAAGTGGCTGAAGGATGCGTACGGCACTTCCCAGACATTAAAAACAAAGAGGTAAATATATTTGGGTAGAAATATTATAAATTTCCCTGCCTAATAGAATCAAAAATAAGGGAATCCGCAAGAGTACTACAGTTAAATTAGCTACACATGCAATCTAGTGCGCATAGTCGGTCCCGCAGTATTTGTCGAACAACAAAGCCGACCTGTAGTAATAGGGGTGATGACGGAGTACAGTAAACGAAATTCTATTTAGTCCGTCAGTTAGATGATCAAAAAATAATGGACACGTATTTTTTCTTTGGGTAGTCAACCAAAAAATGACAAAGTTATAGCGCGTCAAAGTTTGGGAGTAGGGGCTTGTGACGTCACTTTTCAGTGAATTTTCACTTATAAGTGTACTCAAACGTGACGTCATGCGACTTTTCAAATCAATATATCTCTGAAATGTTTATATTATGTGAAAAAAGAAAAAATACGTGTCCAATACTTTTTGATAATCTACCTGATAAACGAAGAAAAAAAAATTAGTCATCATCCCTATTACTGCCGAACATTCATCTACACAGATTCGTTTTTACCGCCCGGCTTTGCCGATTAATGCCGGTCCGTTTATGTGTGTAGCTACCCTAATTGATATTGCATGAAGAATTGCTTAGTTGATGTGAATGTGGGGGGGGGGGGGGGGCATAGCGAGGAGAACTCACGGATGACTGTTGGGGAGTAAAGAAGCGACCGCGCACGGGACGGTGACGAGGCAACGCTCAGTGGGCAGGCCCGCCATTGGGCGAACCGACGACCTATTGAAGTCGCGGGAAGCCGCTAGATGTGGACAGCTCACGACTGTTCAACATGGAGTTCTTTAGGAGAAGCCTATGCCAAGTGGGCGTCATATGTCTGAATGATGATGATGATTATAAATATACAGTAATTTCAGGCACAAATGTTCGTATACAAACAATTCTGGTAAGAACAATACCGGAATTGTAACCCAGGGCCTTAAAGTGGGTATCATCCTAAAAAGCCGGTCTACATAATTAATTATCACTACCTATGTGGTAGTGATAATTAGACGTAGAGCTCGTCTTTTAAAACTAATTTGACTTTTGCAGTTACCGGTGTTGTTTTATTGCATAAAATATCGTTTCCTCTAGAAACACTACCCGAGAAATTATTCTAAAGATCAAAAGTAATGCTATTCCTTACGGGCTACTTGAGTAAAACGAGTAAAATGTCCTCTACAGAACAATCGTGAGGGACCTGTAAATATCGGGGACAACCTTACTGACCACAAAGCCATTTATGTGCTTATTCATAGAATGCGTGAATAGGAATGCGTAGGCTTTTGTCACTATGAATCAAAGGAGTCGAACTAATAAATTAATGATACCTCATACTATACCAAATGTAATATATGTGTCTATACAGTACATTTTTATATCAGTACAAAAATATTTATAGGCCTTTTCACATGCTCCTTTACATGGTGGTATAACGGGTGTTGTTCGTGTGGACCTACGGTCCCACTTGCAGCAATGTTGCTTAATCTCAATTTAACAATGACAAGATTTAGCCCATACAATAATATCAAATTGATGTTTTGTAATTTTCTATGGGTTAAGCCTAGTTTGAGTTGAATTGAGATTTTGCAAAATTGCTACAAGTGGGCCTAAAGCTAGTATACCTACTTAAATCTTATCGGTCGGAGATGAAGTCAAACTATTTTTTCTCGACCTTTACAGCATTGATATTTATTCCGTTCCCAATAGCGATGATACAGGAGATGCCCGTTAAATTGAAGCCATATAAATTCACATTTTACAAGAAAACAAGGTTATTTCAAATTCGGTCTGCTCTAAGACTTGGATTTATTTTTTAGCATTAAATAAAATCGTCGGATGGAGGAGGAAAGCAACCAAATTACCATAATAACATTGCGAAACTGAAATACATAGTATGGAAATCTAGCAATCTCCTTTAACATAAATCAATGTTGGATTCACATTGTCTCTAGGATCTTCTCATAATAAAAGTATCAAATTAAAGTAGTGATAAGCCTCATTGAAAATAGATGTTAATTAAAATGCACCGCTCTGCTAGTGAGATGACAAACCTCATATGTTAAAGAACAATGTTTTTTTTTTCAGAGACCCGGCGTACGGTGGAAGATGATTTTAATGCATGACCCAATACAATGTGCCCGATACCTTTTCTGCAATCTCGGCAGTCGTTCGAGTCACACCGATGTTCAAAAAGGATTTATTTATATGTTAACGTAAGTTCCTTGTACCAACCTCGTTGTGTTTGAAAGGAGGTCATAATTTTGTGTCTTTCGATGTTTCGCACATATCCATTTTCTTCTGTCTTGGCCGCGATACTAGAAGCTGTACTAAAGTGAGCAGTGGCCAATTCCTACGTAAAATGGAATTCAGACCAAAAAGAGTCTTTAAGGGGCGTATCACATTCGTAAGTAGTTGGGATGAAGTTGCATTAAATACATGCGCATAGGTATTGGGAACATGACACAGAATGTGGCAATCGGCTACCAACTATAAGGGACATCTATATTTTTTTCTTTTAATTATAGACTTAATAGCTGTTTTATTAAAAAGATATTTTAAAATTTTATGCACGTTTGTTATCAGCAATGTCTGTTACTAGTCACATATTAATAAAACTCTTATTTTTTTTTTAATATTTACCGTTAATGTAATTTTGGTATGTTTTGGTAAAGAGACTTGACTCTATATTACGATAGGGGAAAACATTTGTACGAGTAACCCTTGGGAGTAACTTTTTCTGACTTATCTTACTTAACTTATCTTAAACTCGTTTTCAGTCATAAGCAGGTGCTTATAATGGTGGCTTTGTTTCAGATTAGAACCGAGACAACAAGATATATTGTCCCACGAGGTATTCCTTAAGGCATACAATTATGGTACAACCCTCAAAGAAGAACGTTATTGTAAAACAGAATATCCTTTATGTCCCTTCGACTCCAAATTACTGTTTGAACTAATCGAATATTTGTTAAAGCATTAATTTCGTACCGTCTTTTCAATAGCTTATAAGTTAGATGTAAGTTATCCCAAAAGATTTTAACAAAGCTTGCAAAGACATAGTGGATAAATTCTTTAGAAATTATGATTATATTATTCACTATACACAAACAGTGCGATGAAAATTCTAAATATAACAAAAAGTCAAACTACGTCAGGCACAGTTTAATAAAACCCCGCACACATGTTAAGTGTTAATTTTATTAGGTTTACCAGTTTTTGGCAATCAAATGATGGTTTTTAATGACAATTAGATATTTCAGAAAAAAAATGCAAAATTATTTGAAGGTAATCCACATATGCAAAGTTAAATAATCAGTCTCTTGACTAACAGCATAATGTATCACCATATTACCAAATAGTCTATTAAGTAAATGCTTTCGAAGCGTAACAAAGTGTTTTCGCACAATTTGGCCCAAAACTATCGAGAAAGTTAGAACGAATATTGTTATTTAAGTTCTAGGTCATATATACTTAGCGCCTTAAATCTGAAATTACTATTCAGACCTAGACATTTGTTTTTATTGTTAAATATTTATACAAAATTTGAGTTTATTCTTTGATTTTCCAAAGAAGTAGGTGTAATCTTAGATTAAAAGTTTAATCTTAGGGTATAATTGAAATGTTTTAGTCTGTATTTGTATGGTAGCGCTTTATTGAAATTTCTTATCCAAGTAGGCAAGATGCTTTTGCTTCTGAATTCATTCTTACTTCGGTGTGTGGCATGCACACTAAAATACTGTGTGTGTGAGCACACTAAACAAAATAATACTAGAGATGTAACGACTCGACTTTTCAAACCGGTTCAAACCGGTTTGAGCATAGACCAAGTTGCATCGGTTAACGTCTTCGTAAACCGGTTTATCGTGGCATTCGTTTGCAATGCGCTGCGCGCATGTCAATTCTTGTTTATGCCGCCATCCACAAATCGCACGCGGCTCCTGACGTGCTTTACCGACCGAACAAAATTGACCGACCAATACACACCGACTTACAGCAGCGGATACGTTTAGCGCAACAGCCATAACCGACTTACCGACCGAACCGAAGTGAAACGGACTCTGGTAGATTTGACGGTGTAGTTTTGTTTTCATTATTATGTAATATGCGACGTAATCGCCAAGCTTCTAAAAAAGTAGACCAAATATTATTCCTAAATAGTTTATATATATTTTTTAGTATTTTTTTAAACACGGTATTACATAGATATCTGTTTTAATTGATATTTTTTTATTTTGACATTTTTAATTCTGATTTTTCAATTACCTTTAAATATTTGCACGTTGTAATATCAACAAAATATGTAGAATAAAAAAAAATTAACACCTGTTGTTTCATAAGTTTCATTCGTCAACTCGTCAAACGGTTCAAACCGGTTCAAATCGCGGTTTACTAAAAATTTGGCGGTTCGGTTCGAAAACCGATTTGCATGTATTGCTAACCGATCAAATCCGGTTTGTCAAAATTAAAGACCGTAACATCGCTAAATAATACCGTAAATTGTACATAAGACATTTTTTTCGTAAACTGCAAAAATCCTGCATTATCTTTAGCCTGCTGTCTCTTTTTCTAGCGTTTCCAAGCAGGCACTAAAAGCTAACTTTTTCACACATACATCTTTTATTACATTAGCTTCTTGTATTCTTAGGTATATTTTTTTGTGATATTTTCTTGTGATGAGTCTCACCAAATAAACTATCATCAAAATAAAAGTGTAAAATGTCATGGAAACTGTTAGTTGGGAAAATGATTTTCGAAATCCATGTTTGGGAATCGCTATTTTCTGTTACATACATTGCCGATTGCGCATTTGGTAGTGTATACCTAAATATAGTAAAAAATAAACGACAGGTTGCACTCCGGGAGTGCCGGCAGAAGTGAAAACTTGAATATTAACGTTGTACATTTTTAATGGTTAGGGAATAATTTTGCACGAATTACTTTAATTATCAGTATAAAAGTGCTATCATTTATGAGGTAGAATACAATATTTATTTATTGCGCTATCGTACACAAACATGACAATTTATATTACATTAAAAAAGTTCATCCCTCAGAAAAATCAACTTCCATGAATCACGTTTAAGCGCACTTAGCGACATCTATTGTAAAAAAAACAACTTACATGAATCAAATCTAAGCGCACATAACGACATCTATTGTAATTGACGTCCTAAATAGAGACTTTTATTATAATACGATAAAGTAAAATATTACTATGTTTCGTTCACTATATTGAAAGTCAACAACCTTTCCAATTTTATTGTTTTCGCCAGATCCCCGATCAGGCCACGTGGCATTATGCGATCAGCCCACATGTCCTGACGCGAGTTTAACATTTTTTAACCATACAAAAAAAGTGTACAACGCCGCTAAAGACGTCTTCACTTCAAAAATAATAATATGTCACACGACGTTTTAGGTATTGTATACATTACCTAGGTAGGTATTGTATAGATTACCGGATTATAAAGGTTGCCGTAACAGATGTGAATGCTACTAAATGAATAAGTATAAAATCTGGGCCATGCACCCAGGAAATGATGAGTTAGTATGTGATAATATCTTTGTTATATACTTTCGCAAAGCGACTTGCAATAAAGCCGCAAATGTTAGGAATTGGCAGAGTATCAAATGTAGTTTGAGAGTTAAAATGAAAACCTATGGCCACATGTCGACGCCAAATTAAGCATTGGTTGGATCTTATAATTTTCGTGAAATACATCAAAAATAAAGTAATTGGGTGCCTGATTACCGCTCACTACAGTCTCCGAAGTTGTCCCGTCTCTAAGAAGTTATTAGGTACATACAGGGTGTAAAAATCCTATGACAAAGACTAAAACTACGCATTTTGTACACCCAAACAAGTAATATTATAAAATATTAAACGTTGAAATCATTTGTATTTTTAAGTTAAAAATACAAAAAAATATCCAGTATGCAATGAATAGCGCGTCGCGCTACTGTGGCGCTACGCAAAGAATGTGCCTGTGTGTGCGTGTGTTTAAGTGCGTCGATAAAAATATTAATGTAAAAATCTTGAAAAAGAAATGTGACTTTGACCTTCAATATCTCCATAATCATAAATTTCCCAGGTATGGTCCAGAAGAAAAAAATATTGTCGTGATATGATGTGATGTGAAAAATACGTGGCCTTCGACTTCGTTATAGGATTTTTACACCCTATATACATGTTAGTATACTTCCTGTTTCTTACTTTCTACAGAGACTTTTCAAATAGAAGGGCACAGCCAAAGAAGAGCATTAGCATTCTTAATGTTTTGAGTACTCAAAGAATTTAACCTAAAATCTTAATTTAAATAATAACACTAAACCTAGAATTTTGGCTGTGCCTAAATATAAAAAGAACCTGATTGGCCAAACAAGGAAGTTCATTCAAATTAGAAAAATGTGCCATGACCTCCTTCTTTCCAGGGCCATTCAAATATTAAAATCACTCAAGAGATATGAAGCACGTATGAGCAAATCTTCACAAACTTTTTAAGATGTGGAACCTTTCCGACTTTCTTTGACAAGACACTACGTAACCTCAACTACAAGCGCTTCATACTCGTCTGGGAGTATTTTATATCTAGGTTTTACTGTATGCATGAAGCTTGGAGCTGGTAAAACAGAAAGTTCTTAATTTAGTTGCTTTTAATTTTTTATTATTTTTTAAAGCATGTAACTGCTTGATGTTTAAATCTAAAGAAAATATAACTAGAAAAAATTCCACGCGGACCAGGCAGCAGACGGGACTCGAACCCGCACCCTTCGCAATCCGGGCGAATGCACTGACCAATTATGCTACCGCGGCCCTCACGGACCGCTTTAGTTGCTTTTGTTAGAATTTTGTTAAGTATATATTGTTGTAAACTTTCATGGTCACTAACATTATAGCTATTAACGGGATTGTTACCATGTACCTTGTTTTTTATGAGTCTCCGATATTCCGGCACTGTTGCAAACGCCATGATCACGGAGTAACTAAAGTAATTGCGGGTAGATGTTATTGGCAGACATATCGGTCTACCCTCTGACGTCGTCTTTTACTGCGCTCGATACCCCTACCACTGGTCACATTCTCACTATTCACTCGCACTTGTCCCTGACACACAATACTCACAGTATGAGATCGCGGAACGACACTTTTTTTTTGTTAAGTACATTTATAAGTTCACAGTCATTATAATTGACTATGTGATGAATAGACAATATATCCTAAGCACATTTATTTAATTTTGAAAATACGTAATATTATTCTTCTGATATATGTCTACATTGGTGGATATGCGCATAATATATTAAACACTTTTTGTGTTGTTGTTATTTTCGTGAAGTTAGAAAAAATCAAAATCACGTGTTTTCCATTAAAAATTCCTAGTTCATCTGGGTAATTATTTACCTAGGTGCCTTTCAGCCAGTTTCAATAAATCAAACTCTAGTAAAAGGTAAGAAAATCTGGTTCCGTTTGTAAGCAACAGTTATTATTAAAGTATTAAAAATATCTAGGCAACAAAGATGAATAACAACTGTTGTTAAGGCAACGGAACCTAATAACCTTTACTTTTACAAGAGATTGATTACTGAAACCGGCCGTTAGAGTTTGTTCTACAAAAAAACATTTTAATCATAATGTAATAATGTACAAGAACGTCTTATGATTTACTAATAAAAAATAAAGCACCAGTGTATTCTAGTCCAATAAAAAACTTGTTTTATTTCAAATTTGTATTTTTTCTTCTACTTTTTGTTTTCTTTTACATAAAGTGTAGCATTTTCCATTTTCGGATATCGAAAGGATCGGAGATCTAATTTCCCCATAATAAAAATTATCAAAATTGGTTCAGAAATCAGGTCTTAGAGTTATATATCAGAAACACTGCATTTCGGATGTTTCTAATGCTGGACTGGAAGTTATTTATATCCCATAGAAAAACAAATGAGTCATTGGTGTGTATGGCAGAAGTTACTCAAATAATCTTATTTTTTAAATTATATTAAAATTTTTATAACCTGAGACAACCCCTTCTAGAATGAAATGTTACAAGCAGTAATTGCACCGGAGAAGATCAGCGAAACGCGAGTAGGCTAGAAAATTGAAAGCAAGTATAATAGTTCCGATAGTGATGCCCCTTGTTTATAGGCGATTGTTAATGAATGAATGAATGAATTATAACTTTTTTTTACATAATAACTTTAACTGCAAAAATTATTTTTAATAATAACTTTAGAAAATATAAGAGTACAACGGGCGGCCTCATAGCTAAAAAGCAATTTCTTCCAGGCAACTGTAAGTTAACAAGAATTTAACTAGTTCTCCGTGGTGTTACTCGCGTTTCATTAGGGATATTTTCCCGCAGTAAAACGTAGCCTATGTGTTAATCCAGAGTGCCAGCGAACTCCATACCAAATTTTATTAAAATCGCTCACGCCGTTTAAACGTGAAGAAGTAATAAATATACACACTCACATATTCACAAACTTTCGCCTTTATAATATTACTGTGATAATGAAATTACCTTAAATACTCATAAATATTTACTTATATACCTTGGTTGGAAATTTGCATTTTAGCTATAAGGCCGCCCTTTGTAACCTAATCTTATCTAAAATAATTGTTAAGTTATGGTATACAATAAAGTTATAATTCATTCATTTAACAGTCGCCTATAACCAAGCGACAACATTTTCGGAACTATCGGAACGTATATATATATATATACTTAGAAAATGTGACGACATGCTAAAGTGACAAATAATGCTTATGTTATTAGACAACACTACCAATAGGTCGAGAGGTGGTCGGACCTGAGCAAACCAACGGTTGTTCTCTCGACGTGCGTTCCGATCGCAAAGCGAGCATCGCTTGGTAAGTATTGTTGAAGTGAAACTTTTATATAGATGGTGGATATAAAGATTTTGTTGTCACGAAAAAGCGTTACGTAGATGATATATCGCGCGGTGAGAGGTGGCAGCAGCGGAGGAGAGAAGTAGGTAATGCCGTTTAAGTTTCACTTCTACGGGGCTCTCTTTTCTTTCCTAGCTCTTATTTTTTTTATTTATTTATTTAATCATTGATACATAATTTTATCATATTTTAATACCTTGCCAAACCGTAAACATCGATACCTATCTAGTCATGAGAGAGTTTTCATTGATAGTGTAAACAGCCATAGAATTATTATTTTGTCACCGACTAATTAATTGGCAATGTTTTGAAGCAAGCTAACAATGTTTTTTAAGCCAATTGGCTCATTAATTTATTATCAGCATAAAGTTCTGTGAATTCTAGCCGCAAAACTTTTCTGAACTTTATTTTTACCGTCCCAGCCAACCTTATTACTTGAGTTCACATTTTTAGCCTAAAAAGTTGAAGGAAAGATCCTTCAAATTCGTTCATTTCACAGTTCACTGTACCCTATAGGTACGATGCGTACAGAGCGGTTCCGCCTAGTTTGTGTGAGTTACATGAGGCCTGTCTAATGAGCTTTTGGTGACTCATTATACATATATTATTATCAAAATACGGTTGGATTGCAATCGAGTCATTAGTTCTACATAAACATAATAAAAAAAAAATAGTTTTGTGAAACCACGATGCAAGTTCAATCATCATCATCAACAGCCTATCCTAGTCCACTGCTGGACATAGACCTCTCCAATTGCACGCCACTCAGATCTATCTTGGGCTACTCGCATCCAGCTCCTGCCAGCCACCTTGCGCAAATCGTCACTCCTAGGCAACACTACGTCTAGGCAAACGTGAAAAGTGAAAGTGTAGGACGATGCAAGTTAAACTTTTTCAATCATTAATTAAAAAGTTCTTTCTTAGCTGGGAATCGAACCCGGGCCGCGTACCTTGCATGCAGAGAGTCAAAATGGGCTATTTGATAGTATGAAAAATAAAGTACCAATAGTTGACAGCTGTATTTAATATGAATATTAGCAGCGATTTCACTATTCAGAGAAAACAAATAATTAACAACTTTTCTAAAAAATCATTAAATAGCAATGATTTATTTGGTCTATGATCACGTGACCGAAAACGCGTGGGATTGAAGACTAAAATTACGTCACACGTTAGTAAACTTCCGGTCAAAGGACATTACATTATATTGTTTGACGTTTTAATGACAGTCTGGTGACGTCACACACCAGTGAGACGCCATATTGTACAATGAAACGTTTTCGTGGCAACTTGAAAATTGAAGTTTTGATTTTGTTTTTTTCTGTACTGAAATACACTACAGAATGATGAATATTTTTTGGACTTAACTTTTTATGGAATGAACAAACATTCATTAATAACGTGAGATCGTTTTCTAAAAATTGTGAAATACCCTTTTCTCTAATACCAACAATAGGGTATATGACAGTTTTAAAAATAAAGTGCCAATTGTTAGCATCTGTGTTTAGAATAAATATTGGCAGGGGTTTTTACTATTTTTACAAAAAGAAATCATAATTTTACTAAAAACCCACGAAAAAGATAATAGTTTACTTATCTATTGTCACGTGACCCAAAAGGCTTGAGATTGGCGGAGCCTAAAATGACGTCACGCGCAAGTAAACTTCCGGTTAAAGTGACATTACATTGTATCGCTTGAAGTTTTAATAACAGTTGTGTGACTTCACACACTAGTAAGACGCCATATTGTCCAGAAAAACGTTTGGTTATTTTTACTGAAATACACAACAGAATGATGAATATCCACTTTTTACAGACTCCATAAACATAAGTCAATAACGTGAGATCGTTTTCTAAAACTTGTCAAATACCCTATTAAAAATGTAATGCGGCATGCTAAAGATGAACAAAAAATATTGTGGCGATATGTAATAAAAGTGACACTTTGAAAACAACTTCTGTAATGAAATAAAAAAACAGAAGCCAATACTATTTCGCCGACCTTCCACGTTGGGTTGGAGTAAACACCAAATGCTATCGGCACACTCAATAACCATCTGAATATAAATTGCGGTGTAAGAATTGATTGAAAAAATAAAATATACTCGTGTTGTTACACTATATTGTTATCGACTGAAAAGTTATGAAAGCAGAAATCAGAAATCAATATATCTTTATACAAATTGGATGTATAGTACAACTATTTTGAATCGACCAAATTTCTTTTCCGTACCACTCGTTATTGGACATATTTTTTAGCTGCGGAGAAAAAGGAGCGAAAGAAACTCCACAACATTAAACGTATAATGTAGCAACATTTACAAATTATTATGTTGTTACAACGTCAATACAATCATGATTATTTAATATAGAAAACCGTTGGAATAATTGGAACAGTTCAAACCCAAGCATTTTTGTCTGTAATATAATAAGACACTTTGTAATAAGCTTTTTTAATTAGTGTTTTTTTTTATACTAAATAGGATTATTGCTTGTATAGGTATTTTATCCGCCAAATTAGAAAATACCAAAAATCCATTTTTCTTGTTTAAAAATTGAAATTAATTTTAATTTCTTTCTATTTCTTTATGATATTTTATTTAAAAAAATGCTATTAATATGATCACGACGCGAGTCTTAATAAAATTATGGACATGATCATTACCTGTCATTACTGTTCATGCAATGTTCTTTAAATGATGAATAAATAAAGGAATCTTGCAAATTTACTATATAAATAATCTTTTAATTATTTTTTAAGTTGACTATATTAAGTAAATACTCTTATTACTTTCATATAACGATACCGGTGTTAATATAATTTCCGTCTTAAATATAATGATTACATTTTGAATGCGAAATTACTTAAGTCTTTAGTTTTTCGACAAACCCACAGGAACATAATATGTCAGTTTGTTTAAAGTTATTCTATGTCTTAATACTACTCGTAAATGCGTACCAAATTTCATCTTAATCTGTTCTGTAGGTGATTGAGTAACAAACATACAAACACACAAATCTATATTTATTTGTTTCTCAATTTAAGTTTGTGTGTACTAACATTCCCATTTATAAGTACAACTAGCGGCCGCCCGCGGCTTCGTCCACGTTAAATTTAGTATTTAGATAAACAATGAGGAACATTAAATATTCTTGGGATAAAATATATCCCATGTCTCATTCCAGGCCATAAACTATATGTGTATCAAATTTCATCCAAATTAGTTCAGTCGTTTTTGCGTGATTCAGTAACAAACATAAAAACTTTCACATTTGAAAGGTAACAGTAGGAGAAATAGTAGGAATATTATTAGTCTTATTTGAGTACAGTTATGTTGTCTTCTTGATTGAAATATGAATAGTATGGAATATGTAATTAATACCGTATGCCTACCTTTCTAAAGCTTACAGGGTTCATTGTAATGGAATTGAGGGATCCCGCTTTTACATTATTAAATCTATTAGTTGTGAAATCTGCTTTGTTTTCTCTTAACAATAGTCCTTTGTGCACAAACATTCGTGGTGTGGCGAATTGTTTTTTTTTGTTTTATTCTGTAAAACTTTGTATACGTATGTCGTCAGTAAAGCCTGTAAAGGCTACGAAACGTCAATAAATAAATAAAGTTTCGTGCATTAACCCGTAAAAACTAGTTTTATTTAATGAGTGATGTGCGTGAAAACCTAAGAAACAAATAGTATTATAGTATATATTATGAAATCTCGTACCAAACAGTATAGAAATTGAAAGCATTATAAAAAGCCCAAGGCGAGACAGGGCCTCAAATAAGTGATGTTTGCTTTTGCCCCGTGTTCCGTTGCTGTGCTTAGTTAGACTGGTTTGACACCATCGCTTCGGTCTGTTTGACACTGGCATTTTTTATATATAAAAACATTAACTGTGGTACTGAACCATATATTTTTTAATATATTTAAGCATTTAACTGCTAGATATTTCAATCTATAGAAATTACTACTTAAATTTTCTTTACATTTAAATATTTTTATTTACCATTTGTTATAAGCAACTGTCATTAGATGAACACATTAAAAGCTCTGACGAGATCATACGGAATCTTAAAGCTTCACACAATCAATGATTAACTTTATAAGAGCAACAGTCTTTCAAGATTTCTTTCTTTCAGTAATGTATACCTGTGTTTACGAAACTTCGGATCCGGAAATTAAACTCGATAGCGTTTCTTTGTTTACAAAGCAATGATTTAAAGGAAGACAATGTTGTTATATCTTTCTATTAGATTTTTAAATCATTGGAAAACATTCAACGTTCGATTTGTAGTGGTATTGGTGGCATTATATCTATTACAAAAATAATGGCAACCTTGGCTGTTTGCTGACGTTACATTTAGTATACGGTGAGATGAGAAAGGCGCGCTGCACTGGCGGGACCGTAACGAAATCCTTAGTGGCAGTGAGCAGGCCATATTGCAAGGAGGACTGACGGCCGTTGGAGCGGAAGGGTCCTCGAGTAGCGGCCGCGTACCGGGAGACGCAACGTTGGTAGCGCCCCCCACAAGGTGGGTCGACGATCTGATGAAGGTCGCGGGAAGTTGCTGGTCGCGGGTAGCGCAGGACCCATCTGTTTGAAAATCCTTGGGGAAGGCCTATGTCCAGCAGTTAAGGTAGTAATCTAAGTGATTATACATACATATATGTATATATATATACACACACATATATATATATATATATATATATACAACGGATGTACTCATTGTAGTTCTAGTAGTATACAAAGCCTTTAAGGGTTAATTGAAGTTCGGAAATGTCGAAGCTGAGATACTTTCCAAAAATGTTCAATGGTGGTATTGGTTATTGCTTACTCTATATTTTTTTAGCAAGAGAAGCAAAATTCCCGCACCGCCCTATCGCTACATTTGACAAGGACAAATGACACTTAGTTTATCAGCGTTATTATGTAAAAAAATTGCATCACCCTTTCGGAAGTAAGTAATGTAACCATACCGGTTATATTGAATATATACTTATTTAGTAGATTATATGCTGATTTCATTACCTTATACGATTTCTAGGCATTAAGCTACTAGTATCTTTATAAAATCTCACCTGCTCATAACAGGCTCAGAATGAGTTTTGCCAGTGGTATTTCAATCAATAGTTTATTATCAATTTTGCTATTAAGTATAATGTCTATAAATTAAAAATTAAATTGTGGAAAAAAATCCTCGAAGTCCAGTCATTAGACAAGTTTAGGGATAGAAAATCTTTTGAAAAATCAATAAATAATATTGTTAATATGTTTAAATATTCCAAATAAACGAAAGAGTAATACTCACCAACTAATAAAAGACAGTGGGAATGAGTGATGTGCGTGAAAACCTAAGAAACAAACAGGGAATCAAAATAATGAAAAGTACAGAAATATTATCAAAAACTGTAATTCTTTGTACTGTAAAACAGTAATTCTTTATTGTCAAAAACTGTAATTTCTACTGTATTTATTTTTATTAATTAAAGAGTGAATTTTTATTTGAAAATAAGTATCTTGTTAGTTGTTTTAACATAAAATAAATAATAATTTTAGCTGCTGCGTAAGTTTGATAGGTTAATTTGTTTAAAAAACCCAAAATAATGAAAAAGTAATACTTCTAAAGAAAAGTTTACTAGAAAAAAATCCACGCGAACCAGGCAGCGGACGGGACTCGAACCGAGCACCCTTCGCAATCCGGGCGAATGCACTGACCATTATGTTACCACGGCCCTATTCGCCGCGTCGAAATTTTCCTAGCCTTAAGCTGCAAGGCAGCGCCATCTCTTCGCATTGTAGGCAATCCACAATTTCAAATCAATACTTTTTCAAGTATTAAACATTTGAAAGAAGAAATAGCAATTATAGTTATGTTTTTATTTATTTTTAACTATTTAACTTCTAGATGTTTAAATCTATATTTTTTTTCTAGTAAACTTTTCTTTAGTTTTATATATCAGAAATATCAGAAACTCGTTAAAAACAAAGTACATGGTAACAATCCCGTAAATAACTTATATTACTATAATGTTAGTGACCATGAAAGTTTAAAACAATACTCGTATATAGTTGTTTTAGAGTTCAATTATTGGTTACTTTTAAGAAAATAAAAGTTTGTAATTTATTATTTTTTATTTATATTAAAATTTGAAGTTGGTATTTTCTAGCAGATTGTAACGAAACTGTTACACTGAATAGCAGAAAGGGGTTTATCCCGCGTGGGACATTTAATTTTAGCTTTGGGGCGTCCTGTCGAAATCAGGACGTCGGTCGTCTGGCAACGCTGATTGTGACCTACATTTAAGTAATGTAACTTACCTCATACTGGGACTATTACGTCCGAATTACATTAATATGTAAATCGAATAATAAAATCAAAACAACATGGAATGTTATAAATCGTGAAACAGGCAAAGGAAGGACACGTGGCGATATTATTGAAATTAAGTCCAATAACATTCTAATAAAATCTAAAGAACGTATCGCTAATATTTTTGATTATTATTTCGTTAATATTCCTTTTGTGGCTACATCTAAGTGAGCTCTTCACCGGTGGCTGCCAAAATATTGCTCGAGAAATATGTACACCTAGGTGTGATAAGGTGTTTCAGTTCAGACATTAATTTTATTGATGTTATTAAGTGTTTTAAATCTGTTAAACAAAAAAAATCAAGTGATTTATGGTGTATTTCTACTAAAGCTATTAAAAGTATAATACCCGTCTAGTTGATATATTTAATAACTGTATTGATCAAGGAGTATTTCCGGATTTGATGAAATACAGTAAAGTTATTCCTCTTTTTAAATCAGGAAATAGAAATGACCCTGGAAATTATAGGCCTATATCAATACTACCGGTTCTGAGTAAAATATTTGAAAGAATTATTCTGGAACAATAAATGCCTCATTTCAACCTAAATAAACTTTTGCATAGGAAACAATTTGGTTTTACTAGAGATAGATCTACTACTGATGCGGGTGTTGCACTTGTAAGGAGTATATTGGAGGCTTGGGAGAGGTCGTAGAATGTCCTTGGAGTGTTCTGCGAATTATCCAAAGCTTTTGATGTCAAAAGAGAAATTTAAAGAAATTGGCATTATGACTGTTGCTTCTCAATTTATTTATAATTGCATACTCCTCGTTAAAAGTAATATCAATTTGTATACCAAGCACAGTTAACGTGCACAATTTTAACACAAGGAATAGAAACAAGCTTGCATTGCCAACCTACAGGTTACAGAAGGTTTACCGATCTTTTATGGGTCAAGGTATTTATTTTATAATAAAATTCCTGATGCTATTCTTGAGTCACCCATAAATGAGTTCAAATGTCACATTAAAAGTTGTTTACTTCAGAAAGGCTATTATACTATTAAAGAATATTTTAATGACAAACTGCATGGCTGTAACCGTAAATTTGTTCTGATGATTTGCAATTTAAATTACCTTAATTCTAAGTAACTATTTTGCAGTTTGGTTGGAGTGGTTATGGGTAGTCATGCTCTATTTAAAAATCTCTTCGGCGATGTCGTCGGTCGTTGCGTTCCCTAAAATATAGTTGAGCGAAGCGATGGCTGGTTCATGCGTCATGCTCGTGAACAGGTGCTGCCAGCAGAGATGAGTCTGCTCTATACTACTTTATTATTGCACTGATAATTAATTATTTAATTTAGATTGTATTTTAAATTACCCAATTTGTATTTATACTATATGACACAGCCATCAAAATGTAGGGGATCATTTATTATTTCTTTGTCTACTTATTACTATTACTATAGCCTACTTATGACTGCAACTGTTTAAGTAATCACATGCATATGTCCTACCGTTGTGCTTATAGTTTATTATAATAGTGTACATTAGTTCTTATATTTTTTTCTATATTTGTAACATAGTAGCCATATGTTGTTATGAGTACTCATACTCTCTTAAAAATCTCTTAGCTGGTGTCGTGTGAGGCGGGTCGTTGCGTTCCCTAAAAAATGGTTGAGCGAAGCGATGGCTGGTTCATGCGTCATGCTCGTGAACGGGTGCTGCCAGCGGAGATGAGTCTGCTCTTGCTACATTGAGTACTATTAATCGTTGTACTTAACTTCATTTTTTCAATCGTTCATTTTTTTATGCCTAAACAGTAGGACACGGCATTACTAAACATTCCTAAACTTTGTTAAACCAGTTTTTTATATATATATATTTTTTATTCTATAGTCGTATTTTATTATATTATTTACATTTGTAATGGAAAGTGACTTCATGAGTTACCTCATATTGAAGTAATTTTTCAATTTGACGACTCTGTTTAAAATACAGGGAGAAAAAAACAGCCCTTGCTGAGTTTCTTGCCGATTCTTCTCAGTACAAAGTCTCCCGCCGTAGATTTGAGATCCGATGGCGTAACTTATGCGACATTCACAAGTGCTTGTAACAGCCTAGATTGAATAAAGATTTTGATTTTTTTGATTTTGATGATCAATTAACATAGTAAAACAACCTACTCCTTTGGGCACTCGTGCAACTGTGTTAATTTATTATTCATACTCTACCTATTTAATTATGAGTACCACTATAATGGCCGACACAAAATTTTGGTCAAAGGATTTGAAAGTTACGCAGTTACACAGACGTAGACGCCCGTTAATATTTAATGCCAGTCTGAGCAAAAGAAAACAACAGGAGAATTTTGCGCAGTAGTTGCCAATGTTTTCCTATGACTTTTATCTATGATTTTTTTGGTTGATTAAAAAGAAAAAACGAACATGTATGCAGTTCACATGCGATAGAAGTGACCTACAAAAATGTGAACACATGTAAGTTCTTCGTGTATACGTCTGCCGGCTGTACACATTCGCCGAGAACTGTGTGTGTATATATATATATATATATATATGTAGGTCAGAGAAATGATCCCACCCCACCTGATGTTAAGTAACAGTGAAGTCCAGACGCGAAGATAGCTGATACAGCAGTTCTACCTGCCACACCAGCCATCCTCATCCTGCCGGCCTGCATGTTGCTTCTTCACGCCCCTTTTGAAGTATCCAAGGTTGTTAGAGGGCAGGGAACACGTGAGCGGGCAGATCATTCCATTTATGGATAGTGCGACAAAGAATTGAGTCACCAAACTTCTTTGTATGCGTTGGACTAGAGGCCACAGTTAGCTTATTATAATCACTAGCTTCCTGCCGCGACATTGTCCACGTTAAAGTTATATATGAGGTATTTAAAAACTTTCGGCGGTCAGAAATAACTAAATGAAATCGTAAGCGATAGCCTTAGCCATAGCAATCCTATTAGACCATTGGCCCCCTGGTGATATACTTTTCGGCGAATCATTTTTATGTATAGAGATTTTATACTGAACTGTAGTAGTTTATGTACTCAATCAACATATGTAGTCATTTTGCGACCTAGTCATTGTAACATGTAGTCAAATAGAGATGTAGTCATTTCACGATCTAGTCATTATTTCATGTGGTCAAATAAATATCTTGTCATTTTGCCATCTTAGGCATTATACGATGTAGTCAATTAAAGATCTAGACGAAATGATATGTAGTCATTTTGCGATATAGTCATTATTAGGGGTTAGCCACACTGCGACTAGACAATCTGAGATCAACCCGTATATTATATTTCTGCTGTTATTTTGTCTTAATATAGCAATACTGTAAATGAAAATTAGATGGCGCTTACATCGATACAATTTATCTTTATCTGCAGATTTCAGTTTATTCATTTCTAAAAAGTAATGAAATAACCTAGGAGATGTTGCATTTCTTTTTTTTTCTGGTATAAAGCCGCAATCATATACACAACTCACTTTAGACTTCAGCAACGGCTTTTTACTTTTATCGGCGATTTAATGTATACTTTTTGTGGTCCGCATAACTATCGCACTGCAATTAATTGCAAGTGCGGACGGTTTTCGTTTTGGTTTTAGCTCTAATGGCGCAATTACATTTGATCGCTATCCCGAATGCGATTGCCTATGGAATTCGGACAAACGACTCAATACTTAAATGAACAGAGTGGAGTACGCCCGTATTCGAACGGTTTTCGTTTTGGTTACCCGACGCGACGCCGAGTCTTAATGCGCCCTAATTGACGGACTTAATAGAATTTCATTTACTTTATCCCTTCATCATACCTATTATTCACTTGGTCGATGAATCATACATATTTTTTATATTACTCAACCACCGAATGCATTATGCTTTTTATTCCATACGATGAAACTAGATCTGTGCCAGCGTCGAGATATCGCTGGCCGACTGGGTGGCGCCATCAGCCTTCATTCAAAATTTATCGCTGAGCGGCTGCAGCGCTACATGAAACTCCAATTCAAGTATGTTTACACGAAATGAGTACTTAAATACAGTAAATGAAAGGATATAATTTTTAACCGACTTCAAAGAGGAGGAGGATTTCAATTCGGTCGGTGTGTTTTTTATGTATTTACAATACACCGAATCAATCGAATAAATCGATTGATTCTTTTTTGTTCGATGCGAAATAGTTGTCAATTAGTCCCATATTTTTTTTTATCTAGTTTGGTTCGGTAGTTTTTATTTGAAATGCAATTATGTTACCCGGACAATGTAATTTTCACAATACTTTGTGTATCTACAACGATTACTCGAAATATTTCTGGTCCCATTTGAGTGAATATTCTTTTGTTCAATGGGAGGGAGATACTAGCCGTTTGGTTTCATAAAACAGTATTTAGTTTACTTGGGCGATGTAATTTTCACTAATCGTTGAAATGAAATATTTTTTTAAACAAAAAATAAAACCGACCTTACAATGGAAAATGGAACTAAAAAGTAAATCTGGTTCTTGATTTGGAAGTCGGGCGGGACCAAGATTGAAACACTAGTAGTTTTTTTTTAGATCAGTTAGTATCACATTTGAATCTGAAGAGGTAGATCTAGGACTGATGCGGGTATTGCACTTATTAGGCATATATTGGAAGCTCGGGAGGAGTCGCAGAATGTTCTTGGAGTATTCTGTGGCTTGTCCCACGCTTTTGATTGCGTTTAGCATCAGACGCTGGTGATGAAGTTGAGTCACTATGGAGTCAAGGCGTATGAAGAACAAAATAAACGTATAGTTTCAAAAACCAATTGAACTATCATAGGGTAGTTTTTACCATTTATCGAATACATTAAATTATTTTGAGGATAGGTACTTTAGTTTTAGATAAAAGCGCTGCAAGCGCTTTCTCCTCCTTTGGTATTGTTTGTTTTGGTTGAATGGGTCGTCGCCCTAGGTAAACAGAGGTCGCTTGCAACGAAACTGGGAGCCTACATAAGTAGTTACAGAGATACTAAGATCAACACATGAGATAAATTAAGTTCGAGAACTGTCAATTTTGGTTAGGACCTTATCTATAAAATAAAGTAACTTAATAGTTATTTATGCAACTGTTGTATAATGGGGGGTATTATAACACGAATGAGGGTTATAGTATAGTTGATAGTATCACATGAGTGTTATAATACCTAATTATAACAGTTGCATACTAGATTTTACCTACATATATGATATGAATCCTCTAATAAAAGCTCTGAAACCATGGGGCGTTCTAAGAACTTAAAATTCATGAACAGTTTCAGCGCGCGTGAATGACAATGTTCTTTTGAAATTCATAATACCACGCATCCAGCAGTGAAAATTGTGGCTGTCTGATGAGCAAGCCCATGGGCGCAGGAGCTATTTGAAAAGCGTAGGAGTGTTATTATGAAATTTATAAAAAAAACCCAAACTGGTGTTATAACGGGTTTTTTTTTATTATGATCTTTTAATGTTAGCAATGAGCTAACTCTCGTTCCGTCTGCTGCGTGGTCCGCGTGTAATTTTTTCTAGTAAAATATTCTTTAGATTTAAACATATAGCAGTTTAATGCTTTAAAAATAAAAATTTAACAAGCTGTTTCAGAATCTTTAATAGCGGTTTTAAAGCATGGGTGTAGACAAAAAACTTAACAAATTCTACGCTTCTAACGAATTTATGAACTACTAGTGGCCCGCCCTCGCTTCGCTTCGGTGTAGAGCTGTAGTGTAAACTATATTTTGTTCTCAGGCTTGTGCTATAAACAATGACTTTATTTATATAATTACACGTGTTATTGTGAGTCAACCATAAAAGATAGACATATGCTGTTGCGGGATATTTTTTAGACAATTTTATGTAGAATATTTCCGTGATACATGATTTCTATGTAACTTTAACCATGAAGGCTGCACACGCGACGGAAGCTTAAAAAATGGAGTAACTTCTCCCGTTTTCCCAACATTTCCCTTCACTACTCTGCTGCTATTGATTGTAGCGTGATGAAAAGTATACTATAACCTGCCCAGGAGTATGAAGAATAATTGTACCAAGTTTCGTTAAAATCCGTCGAGTTGTTTTTGTTTCTATAAGGAACATACACACAGACAGACAGACAGACAGACAGACAAAAATTTTACTGATTGCATTTTTGGCATCAGTATCGATCACCAATCACCCCCTGATAGTTATTTTCAAAATATATTTCATGTACAGAATTGACCTCTCTACAGATTTATTATAAGTATAGATTAGCTATTGTCTGCTACTGAGTCTGCAAATATATATAGGTTTCACATACCTACAAAATTTCATTCCGTAAAATCTGTCCTTCTACAATTCTACAAATACCTACTGTGCCTATTACAGAACTCATGGTATGGGGACCCCAAGGGATTTTGCAACTTACTCGAGCGCGGCAAAATAACATAAGGAGAGAAACCTTGCATCTTGTAAAGTACTACAATTTACCAACCATACTTAAGATCTTTATGTAGTGCCGAACGTCTATGGCAGCCAAAAAAAACCTTTGCAACAAACGGCCATGACTTTTGGTCACGTCCAAATTGTCAGGCTTTTGATAGAAACTACTGGAGGGAGGAAAAGGTTACGTGACGTAACCTTTTCTGGTGACAAAAAAAAATATTAATCTGCCGGTTTGCATGGTCTGGGGGTGGCCGAAGTAAAGGAAGGGTAAGATTAAATATTTGATATAGTTGGCCTGCGCAGACGAGGAACTTTTGTCTGCGGAGGGCAAAAGACCCTTAATCGTTAAAATGATGTCCACCGAGGACTTGCCAGGGACTCAATGCACACGATGTGCGAATATTTGCTGCCCGAAAAGCGCACGCTATGGAAGTACATATGCGCAAATTAAATAAATAGAATAAATATTTTCAACACTCACACCAATTAGCCTTGCCCCAAAGTAAGCACTGTAAAGCTTGTGTTATGGGATACTAGGGTAACGGATAGAAAACATAATTATATTGCACATTCTTATATAAGAATATTTCTATAGAAATATATATTGACATCCATGACTGGAGTGCAAATGCTCGTATTCATCACACAAAACAACTGCCCCACCGGGATTCGAACCCGACCCCCCGAGTCGGCGTCACCATGAAACCCGGCGTATAAACCACTCGGCCACGGAGGTCGTCAATTTGTCAATCATTATCTTGTATTGTAATTAACATGAAGTTTAAGAAAAAGAGAAAGATAAAAAAATATTAAAGAGAAGACGTTTTAAAAGAGAATAATGTACCCTTAGTACGAGTTTGAGCCCATGAAAACTATCATAATTTTTGTAATTGTAAATTATGTTTCTATGTCCATTTTGGTAAAAAGTAACCAAATATACCTTAAATTTAAGAAGACGCAAATGATTTTATGATAGAATTTAAACAACTTTATTTTTATTGAAACGAAAACAATAAAATCAGTACCCTTAGTACGAGTGCGAGCTCACGAAAACTATCATAAATTTCGTAATTGTAAAACTCGTACTAAGGGTACTGGGTCCATATTTTTAAATCAGACCGAGCGTGCAACGCGTATTGTGTTAGTTGCTGCGCCTTGTCACTTGAGTTCTATTTTTTCAGGGATTCCAGCATACTTTTGCCCTGACCGGTCTCACGGTGTTCCCGTTTTTTCGGGGGAATTTATGTACACGGGTCTTTTAAGTCCTCATGTGTATTACTCCATAGAATTATTAGTGATCTATTGGTCCGTGGACAAGTCAAAGTCACTCGTCTGCGCAGGCTTATTATAAGGTCGTCCATAAGAGTCGCGCACGTCACTTCTCGGTGAATATGGGCATGAAGGCTCACTTATTATAAATTCATCATTTCTCTCTGGACCTAATTATAAAGAAAACGCGAATGAAGTTGCAGACATAAGCTAGTATTCAATACACCACCAAACCCAAAATGTTTGTCACTGAGGAGTTTCTTTATTTATCTCTGAAAGTAGGTATTTAATAACTAAAATTAAACGATTTACAATTCATGCATATTTCAAAATCGCATAACATAAAAAACAACCCTTCTTGTCTTCTTAGTCGGGCTCTCTTGTCAGAGTGGTCGTGGTTGCGCTGGCGAGGTACATGGTGGGGTGTTCTTTGGGTCGCTATCAATTCCGAGGGTAGCTTTCCTGAGCCTTCTTATACATTAAGACAAACACCTAAAATATAATTAGACGACCTCCGTGGCACGAGCGATATGTATGCCGGGTATCAAGGTGTCGCCTACTCAGAGGTGCCGGCTCAAATCCCGGCGGGGCAAATGTTTGAATGATGAATACGAGCATTTGTACCTAATTATGATTTTATTTATTTTTTAAGCATTTAACTGCTAGATGTTTAAATCTAAAGAAAAATTTACTAGAAAAAATCCACGCGGACCAGGCAACGGACGGGACTCGAACCCGCATCCTTCGCTGTCCGGGCGAATGCACTGACCATTATGCTACCACGGCCCTATAAGCCGCGTCGAAATTTTCCTAGCCTTAAGCTGCAAGGCAGCGCCATCTCTTCGCATCACTCTTTAGATTTAAACATCTAGCAGTTAAATGCTTAAAAAATAAATAAAATCATAATTATAATTACTATTTCTTCTTTCAAATGTTTAATACTTGAAAAAGTATTGATTTGATTTTTTCTAGTAAATTTTTCTTTAGATTTGTACCTAAGTCACGAAAAATATGAATTTCTAAAATAATATACTTACATTATATATTCTATCCGCTACCCTAGTCCCATATCTAAAGCCTTACAGTGCTTACTTTGTGGCTAGGTTAACCCGGCGTCAGCACAGTCAAAATATGCAACAGCGACAGTAGGGTTGGGTCGAGAGGACCCGTATAAGAAAACGCCATAATTGTGAGTTTACCTATAATGCGAAGAGATGGCGCTGCCTTGCAGTTTAAGAATAGCTAGAAAGAATTTCGACGCGGTCCGTGAGGGCCGCGGTAGCATAATTGGTCAGTGCATTCGCCCGGATTGCGAAGGGTGCGGGTTCGAGTCCCGTCTGCTGCCTGGTCCGCGTGGAATTTTTTCTAGTTATATTTTCTTTAGATTTAAACATCAAGCAGTTACATGCTTTAAAAATAATAAAAATTATAACTATAATTGTCATTTCTTCTTTCAAATGTTTAATACTTGTAAAAGTATTCATTTGACATTGTGGGTTTACCTATAATGCGAAGAGATGGCGCTGCCTTGCAGCTTAAGAATAGCTAGAAAGAATTTCGACGCGGTCCGTGAGGGCCGCGGTAGCATAATTGGTCAGTGCATTCGCCCGGATTGCGAAGGGTGCGGGTTCGAGTCCCGTCTGCTGCCTGGTCCGCGTGGAATTTTTTCTAGTTATATTTTCTTTAGATTTAAACATCAAGCAGTTACATGCTTTAAAAATAATAAAAATTATAACTATCTTTTTAATGTCATTTTCATAAAAGTGTCACAAAATATTAACAAAATGGACAACCTCTGTCTTAAAGTAATAAAATTTTAACAAAACAAACTTTTTTCCATAACATAAACTAATTTGTTACATATTAATCAAATCTTTAGTAGACTAATAATATTATACTATTAGTATCAGTCTCATACGTCAGTCATAGTATCCTTATCATCTGCGCAATCTCGGCAGTACAACATTGCATGCTCACTGCAGATGTATTTGCTACTGCTCCGAAAAGTATTATAAGTTTTTCTATCTTATTTGGCAGAACAATCTTAGCATCTCTTTCTGACATAAAGTATCTTCACAGGTGGCTCCTCATCAGGTACCTACTCCTAACAACTCTCTTATTCTTTTGCGCATAAGTCTTGGCAAGTGAATGACATCTTTACGATTGCGCAAATGCATAAGGCTTAAGTTTCTTTAGAAATTGGCGTTGCTTTGACGTAGTGTTGTTATTCTTGTTATGTATTATGTACGCATTTATTCCAGACATATTTAGCATGCCAAAAATAACAAAATAAACAATATAAAACAACAAAAAAACATTTGTTTAAACGGCGCAAAATTACGACACGAATAGTATAGTTGGGTCATATTTACCTTTTTCGTGTTTGGCCGTGTCTATCACTCGCTGGGGCCGCAACACGACTGAATGGCGATATCCCACGTGGAGGGGGGATCATTAGCCCCAGCTACTGAGAAGTTTGGCAAAGTCGCACAAACATTTTAAGAAACACGCTCATTTGAAAACTGCTCGGGTCAAATAGACCCAACTCTTCGAACGCCGGGTTAAATGGTGAATGAAAAAAAATATTTTTGAAAATAATCATAATTTTACCAATATAAACTTTAAGAAAAAGATTTGTTTTTCATTTATTACATTTTTACATAAAGTCGCCTAGCCGTATTTACGATGCCACGTTAATAATGCCATCATTAACCTTAAATTTTTCGAACTTTGATAGTTAAATAAAATACAAAAATTTCTTTTCCACTCTTATTTACAAAAGTCCCGTATGACCCGTTCGTGCTTCCGACTTTCCTCGTACGATAACTTCGAAACTATCCACATCAGAAGCGTAAACATCACGACCGCGCAACAAAAGCCTCGCAATAGCAATAACGCTCTGAACTTGGCAATATATTAAGTGAATACGATTCCTTTCTTTTCTTTCTTTAGAATACTTTCTTCGCAAAAAAAAAAACTCTGTATAAACACAAACAACTACAAACAAAGAATTTGATCTTTGTCATTTTGTTCGTTGGTAACATTGGTCTATTTAAAAGAGGGAATCAAATGTTATTCTATTTTTAACGAAATGTCGCCATTAAATCAAATATTACCTTTTTACAAGCTTTTATTTATATTTAAAAAGCTAGTATAAATCATTTCTCGAATACTTCTTATTATCCGATTTGGCTGAAATTTGGCGATCATATGTTAGTCTGGTGACAATGCAATCATATGGTACCCTGTAGCTGATCTGATGATGGAACTGAAAGGTGGCCATAGGAATTTTATTATAAAACGACATAATGCCATCGAATTTGGGCTCGTATGATGCACCTTGACGAGCACTTTGTCTCTAGATGGTATCCAGGGTCTGATGGTGGAGCTGCAAAATAGCCATAGGAAGTCTCTAATAAAATGACATAATTCCATCGAGTTTAAGCTCGTTTGGTTCGTCTGGCGGAAAACATAAGTGGTCGCATTGCTCGAAGTTGTCACCAAACTGCAGTCAGTTTGGCGACAACTTCGAGCAATTGTTTCTTTAAAATACATTTGTATTTTTCTTTTTTAATAAATAAGTAAATAAATAAAACGAAAAAGAATAGGCAATAGTGTATGAGTGGTGTAATTATGTACTTTTCTTTATAAAAATAATAGTAAAAAAAATACTAATTTGAATCCAGCATTCTAATATTAACTAGTATCAAATCAGTGGGTTTGTTTATTAAAATCAATTAGGTCAAAATCAATTGCAAAACTCTGTTCTATCGAGACTTGGAGTAATATAGCGTATTGTCACGTACGCCCATTCCAGTGAACATTCATATGATTTCTTAATAAAGAGCGAGCCGGCGCACGCCTGGCACCCATATCAATAAGAGAGCAAAGGAATTTAATGAAATTCCCGTCTAAGAATTCCGACCGCCTTGGAACATTCTAATTCACATAGAAATATAGCTATATTATTTTTAAATTACCTTATTTCTGTAGATTTCATTAATAATTATCCTCAATGGATTCAATTGTTATTTCTCGTGTAGTGACTAAAATAATCTTACTATCGTAATTTCTTATAAATTCTGTTATGGAACATAAATGTACCAAATACTCACATAAATAGAGACAACGGAGGTAAACGGAATCGTTGTCATTACATTTACGTGCCAAATTTACTAATTGTCATTGACAGAAAAACAAATGCATGGTATTCATTCATTTTTCATTTATTGATTTCATTTACTCTGAAACGCTGATGAAGATAATAATTATAAATGATTGTAATATTAAATGAATTAAAAGGTAGACTTTTAAGCAGTAAACGCTTTTGTTCATCTTTTTTCAGCAATAAATCAACTAGATCTGACTAAAAGAATTTTATATACCTTTGTACAGCTATTTTGACGACCTCCGTGGCCGAGTGGTTTGTACGCCGGGTTTCATGGCCGTCGCCGACTCGAGAGGTCCCGGGTTCGAATCCCGGTGGGGGCAGATGTTTGTGTGATGAATACGAGCATTTGTACTCCAGTCATGGATGTTTAATATGTATTTACATAAATATACTTATATATGTACAGTATATGTATTCTATCCGTTACCCTAGCATCCCATAACACAAGCCTTATTATAGTGCTTACTTTGGGGCTAGGCTAATTGGTGTGAGTGTCGGAAATATTTATTTATTTATTTTATATTTAGAAGTCCTTTTTTATATAGCCTTAGTAAGGCTATATAACAAAATTACACCATTAATATAACCTCAATAAATTATTGCAATTAATTTTCTCTCTAACTCGGAACTCGCTATGCAACACACAGCTTACGCACAGAACGTATTCAGAAGCAGTTTTTGAATCATTTAGCATACAAGGCAGAAATTAACAAACAAATTAAGAGTTATGTCAGTCGCATTAATTTATTTTTAATTAGAAATTAGGTGAAAAACTTCGTATCTATTGTTTCTATACAAAATAATACGTAATGATATTGATTGCCCTTTTTTATATAACGCTGGTAAAAAATCTTTTTACAGACGACGGCGCCTTTAAGAGGCACATCGCCGAACGGACCTCACACCTGGCTCCCGCATATCTTACGGACCCCCCCAGTGGCTGACCACCGAGGACCCCGCAACTCTTACGGGCGCTTTACGACATAATATCCGCTAAAAAAGTCCTGCGAATACCTTCTACATTGCTTTATGCGAAGCCGCGGGGTCCCCGTTTAGGGATTCTTCCGCGGCTCCGCACCAATGATATTGATTGCCCTGACTTACTCTCAAAATTTAAATTAAAAATCCCCTTTAGATATGCCCTAGGCACGCATTAACCTTCTACATCCTCCGTTACGTAGAACTGTTTTAGTTCCTAACTCTATGATTCTGAGACTTTGTAAGCTTCACAATAAATATAATAAGCAGGTTGACATTTTTCTTAACAGTTTCTGTAAGTTTAAACAATTAGTTAACCAATTAGATTTAAGTTAAGAAACTGTAATAAGCTTTAGTGTTTACCCACAAAAATTGTACACTTAGTCCTAGTCTTAGACATTGTATACTTATTATCATGGTGTTACAAATACTGGTAAACCAAATAAATAAATAAAAAATACCGACTGCTCCACTTGGTCAGGCCCACAAGAATTGGCAGTTCATCAATCCTTTGCCCTTAGCAAATTCTAAGTATGTTACAACCCTGCACAAGAAAATTGTCTGCTGGAGTGTTCCATTAATTTTCCTTCGTGACATTCCATTTGAAATAGATTATTGCAGTATCGGCAATGACTGTCAGGTACCAATATGTAGGTAAGCATATTTTAAAGTTTAAATATGTTTTAATATGGTTTGTATATGCATTATGATAATAACACAATAGTAATTTATGCAACTGTTCTATAATTAGGGGTATTAAAACACGAATTTGATAATAGTATTACATTAGTATTTTAATGCCTAACTTTAACAGTTGCTTGCAAGAATTTATCTACACCCATGATATGAATCCTCTATAAAAGATTCTGAATGTATGGGGCATTAAAAAATCGTGAAAAGTTTCGACGCTGTGTTAGTATTGCTAGACTTTAGTAATACATTTAATTCCGTCGACTATATTATGGAACAGTAAAAATGGACTGACATGTTTGAACAGTAGATTAAGAAGTTACATACAATTCATCAATTTTTCATTTAAATCTAAAACAATATATATATATATACCTACTACCATAACATTCAACCAGAAATTAAGATTTAAGATTTTATTTCTTAGATTTTCTCATAATATTTTAAATATTATTATTATTATAATAATTACATAGTAACGCTTTTGAATGAAAAGCCAAAGTACTAATAACATCCTGTACCCTTAAAAAAATCTAAAATCATGAAATAATTGGGCAATCCCAGTATTTACCTATTCTAAATAGCCAACATGTAATTTATTGCTTGGTTTTATTTTCTCAGTACACAACAAAATTAAAATCTTTAAATAATTGTTGAAAGTCAAACTGGAATAGGGTTGGCTCCATAGTACATTGTTTTTACAAAAGCTTATTGATTCAAATTAATTTATTATTATTGCTATTAGATAACACTAGCACCTAACACTCAAAAATAATCATTAATACTCAAAGATGTGGATTTTGCCAAAAAGAAGATAATGATTTTTTATCATTGGGTGAATTTAGAACCAAATAGGCATAAATTATTTTCTCACTTGTCTTTTAGAATTTGGTAAAAGATATGGAAGACATATAAAAACCAATTCAACTTTTATGATGATTTATAAATATGATTTCATTGGGACACATGTGCAGTAGCAATTGATTTATCAGAAAATACTACCCCAAAATGAATATTTAAACTTTAAACACTAAAGAAGTACACTATATTGTCATTATAATTATCAAACAACTATATAAAAAATGCACTAAAAATGTAATTCAGTTCTGATGAAAACTGATATAGTTATAACATCCATATCATAATGAAAAGTTTCCAACTTGCTTTGAAAACATTATATTATTAATTTAATAAGACCTCTGTTATTTGAGATATTCAGACAGATTACTTATTAGTCTTGTTAAGAATTCTCCATTGATTAAATATAATGTAATTTATAATGTGAGGTTGATAGATAAATCAAATATCTTAGGTTACCACACTCAGTGGTTACTAATAAAACATATCCAAAGGAGTAAAGAGATACTCAACTGGTCAAATATACTCGATATATTTAATTATTCTTTATCTTATTGCAATGTTATTAATAATATAAATCTTGCAAGGTTTTTTACTTCTAAAATAAGTTTTTTGGACTCGATGTATTGTGTTGGAACATAAAGTAGGTATTTTCATCTTTATGCGCATTATTATCTTTATCTTTCTTTATCTTTAATAGAAAAAATTACTACAGTCATAATTTTGCTTTATTTAGTTAAAGGTATAATTTTGCTTTATTTTCTGCTTAGACAGTTCTTAAATATTTAGTAAGATTTTACTGTAATGACAACATTGATTCAAAAATAAGAAATTAGTTATAATTAAAATCTCTTATGACACTTATAGAACTGTATAAATGTTCTATTTTAGCACATTATAGTAGTTTGATTGTATAATGAAATTAAGAAAATTACAATTATCAACTATTCAAACATTTCAAACCCTGAAGACCCCTTTTGTTTTTAGAATAAATCATATCATTTGTATATTCTCAATTATTAAATTAGATTCCAATGAAGTAAAAACAATTCATCCAAATAATCAAAATAATTCTATTTACATGTTTATAATTAAATCTATAAACACCTGATTATGAGGCTTTGACAGACAATGAATATAAGCTGTTTCTTATTTCATATTACATAGAATTAATCACGGATTCTGATTTCAGCTCTACAGGTTAATTAATCGCGAGAATTGAGCAGCGAAACATAATTAATAATAAAACGAACTTACCTGTACGTGAAGTTATATTATAATTATGTGAGCTGCTCAATTCGAAGTGATTAATGGCTATCACCCACCCTTTTTCAATTTCCCTACCCCATGAGAGCAGTCTGAAATCAGCTTTGCAATTTGTAACTAATTTAACTATTTATAGATATTTAACTCTAAAGAAAAGTTTACTAGAAAAAAAATCCACGTGGACCCGGCAGCAGACGGGACACGAACCCACATCCTTCGCTTTCGCAAAAAAAATCCCCCAACTATTTATAGATATTGTTACATTATAGCCATTTACAAGATTCTTTAAACATAACAACATTCAAGTTGCCGCGCACTGAGAAGAGACAGGAGCTGTCAGAAAACTTAATAAAATAAGTGTTAAAGCCGAGTACAGGTTAATTAATCGCTTCGAATTAGTAGCTCACTATAATAATATAACTTTAAGTTCGTTTTATAATTAAAAAAACGTCAATAAATTTCCTGAAAACAAGTATATTGCTTACACTTTATGGCTTACATAAGAATTTGTACTAAGTTTCAAGTTAATTAACCAAATGAATAAGATATTTCATATGAACTGTACACCCTGTTTTCATTCCCACAGGGAGGGAATTTAAATAAATCTTTTGGTTTGATTCCATATCTTGACTGAAATATTATTTACACCAATTTCCGATTTAATTAAGCCCCGCAGTAAAATACTCCCGAGTGAAATTTACTACCCCTTTTCACCCTGTTAGCGGTAGAGTTTCAAAGAAACCTGATACAAGTTATTCTTTATTCCTGGTTTTTTTACTATAAATTTTGAGATAATCGATGTGCGCATTAAAATTCATCCATATAAGAACTTCGATACATTCCTCGCCCCCTTTTAGGGGATATTTTAGTAAAACTAAAAATTACAAATTTTATAATTTATTCAGATAAGTAATCGTGCCATGTTTCTAGGCTATTAACTCGAGGAATAAGATTTTTCATACAAACTTTCATCCCCTATTTTAAGCCCTTCGGGGGCGAATTTTTTGAAAAATCTTTTCATAGTCCTAGATCTCATGAGGAACCTACGAGCCAAGTTTGGAGTTCCTAGACTCAGCTTTTTGGGCTGCGTGTGGATTATCATTCAATATGTCACTCAGTTTCTTCTTATATATATTTTAAATAACGCAGATGTGAAATGTATGTATTTTTGGATTTTTTTACTTAGACATCTGAAAATACAAATAGATTCACAGGTCTGGGCTTGGCACAAGGTGACCCATGCTTACTAATTCTTTTCAATATTGCCACTTTGGGTATGATGAGAAAAATTAACAAGTTAATTCATCTCCCAATACGAGGTTGCTAAAATAGAGAATAAGTTAGTAAAGTAGGAAACACATGCTTAAAAATTTCGAAGGAGTATTTGAATAATTTAAATTATATTTTCTTTTGGAAACACCCTTATATTATGATTTATAATATTTTCGACTGGCATGTATATACAACTTAACATTGTACAACAGTTTTTGGAGGCTTACAAAAAATCTAGTTATTACTGAGTCTGCTGCTGTTCATAGAACAGGTTATATATAACATATATTCATAAGAGTAGGGTTACCATCTGTCCTCATTAGTCCAGACATATCTGAACTTTAAAACTCTAGTCTGGACTTTGTCCGACTCTTTAATTTGTCCGGATTTTTTAATTAGATTGTATATGAGTTCTCCTAATATTATCTGATTGCCTGGTAAACATACTTTTAGTGAGGTTTACGAAACGAATGATGCGGATTTGGCTTTTAATTCATTCTACAAATTATTTAAATTATTTAACGAATTGTGTTTTCCTATCCTAAAGATTAGAAAAAAAAATCAGATCAAAATGGCTGTGCAGTGGAATTAGAAAATGTAGTCAACATAAACTTCGATTATTACGGAAATACAGATTGTCAAGAAACCTCAGTGATGGAGATAAATTTAAATCCTACTCTACCAGGTACAATAAAATAATAAAATTAACTCAAAAATCTCAAAACAATCATAACATAATGAATTCAAGTAACAAGTCTAAGGCCGCTTAGGACGTTATTAATAATAATCATGAACACAATTACCCAACAGAAACTATATCTAAACTTCCCAATAACGATAAATTAATAACAGATCCTAAACGCAGTATTATGCAAAGATTACACATGATAATAATACAAGAAACCATAAAAATGAATGTTCCCAAAATACTGCATTTTCTTTTTTCTTACATCCCACAGATCCTTATGAAATAAGTATGATTATAAAAAATCTTAAAAATACCAAAAGTACAGGCCATGATGATGTCTGTGTTATCACACCGTTCCACGTTGACAACGTCGTGACGTAGATCTGTGGAAAGGCACATACTCATGTGTGTTCTTACGTGAGTTGTCAATTGCGGAAGATAGCGGAATAACTACATTTTAAAAATATTTCAAACAAGTTTTTTTTCCATAACATATGTGATTTGCACTTGTATGAAACTCAAACACGTATTCCGAATATACAAACTAGAAACATGTGGATAAATATTATAAATATGAATACCTATAACTGTTACTTTATTACAAAAAATAAAGATGTGGTTTTTGGTTCTACTACACCAATGGTCAAGAGATGGCGCTGTAGTCTCCTGAATCGCGCTTTGGTTCCGTTGTTCCAGATTAATAAATACTTTTGATAGGCCTTCACAATGCAGTCGTTAGCACCCACAAAATAGAGATTCTATTTCTATTTTGTTGGTAGATTTTCTTAATGTGCGGTAAACACAAAAGTAACAGCATGAAGTTCATGCTGTTAATTTTTTGTGTTACAGTGATGCGCGCGCATCTTAAAATTTCACTCTCATCATTTTTTCATAACGCGCCTAAAGAAGTATAACTTCAAAAACCTTTTTGTTTGATGGAAGTGAATAATAGTTTTAATTAAACATTTAACTGCTTGATCTTTAAATCTAAAGTTTCACCAAATGAAGGCTTCATTTTCATTTTAAAAATCAATATGAACATTAAAAAAAATTGATAAACAAACATATACCTTTACATCTTATTAAAATCGCGTTTTAATTAAAAACAAAATAATTAAATTTTACATTTAATCCGAGTTCATGGGGATGGAAAAGTGATTCACGGAGGTTGGGGTGGGTCTCACAGACCCGTTCATTAGATAGCAAATTATCCAATAATTTATAAATAATAAAGTCAATATTTTGTTCGTGTTTAGTTTATTAGGTATTTGTGTATACAAATAAAACACTAATATCGTATTATAATTATTATGATTTAATCATATTTATTACAGCTTTAAAAATAGCAGCAAACATCAACAAAATCTTTCTCTTCTACTTAATTGTAATTCTATTATTAATTAACAATCAGTTCTAATGTTTTACTGGCATTTTTTTAGGAAATTAAATTATCCTTACAAAAAATAAACAATTAATTACTCTGAATCATTATCTTTGGTACAGTTAGCACAAAAAGGTACACTATGTTCTAAACTAATTTGTTTGTTGTAACTCTCGCAGGTGTAATTTGTTCTAAGACCTTTCTGGCTAGGCATTTTTTATGAAGCTATTTTAGGTATAATGATTTGCAGTATGATTTGCAGCATATCCTTAGTGATGAAAAGATGCCAGCATTGTACTTCAGACATCGCTAATTTTGCTTTGGGTACTACACCTGGCAATTGATGGATTATGTTTTAGGCTCTGGTTCTGACATTTTGTCAAAAAGGCGTCTTAAACCATATTCTCTACTGTCTTTACCACGATAGGAACCCAAAGAACACTCACGGTTTGCGTTTGAAGAACTAGCCGATCCAGATACACAATACTTCACCAGCGAACGATTTCGACGATAATGCAATCAGCAGACTCAGACGTTGAGATATCATGCTCTTTGTCACTAGGATTACTACGCTCGCTCAAATGATCTTCTTCATCTCACATCTACTGATCTGACAACGCAGAAGCAATTCCGTTAGGCGATTGGCCCCCTACTCCCATTTGTGGTCCTCGCAGTGCAGTACCAGCTTGGTCAGCTCCCTTGGAGGAATTTCACCCGCATTTGCCATGTAGACTGAAGCCAGTACCAGGACTGTTTGATTATCTGTGGGGATCGTCACAGCTGTGAGGTATCTAGAACAGAATAAAATTAGTCAAGCATGGTTGTTTTTATAGACTTGGGTATAAAAAATCATGTCCTTGGTTTATCGATAGATGTGATTAAAAGTAACTTACCACCGATGTTGTCTAGACCGCAAATCCTACTGTTTTTGATTCAGGTTTCCTGTATCAGCGCGACGGTCATGTGGTTTATCTGCATAGTGTGACCGCTGTGACTCTTGAAAGTAAGTCTAAAGATTTTAAAGTCAATTTACCTAACACAATACCGAAAATATCCCGGACTTCAGCCTGTAAGAGATAAATATGGCTATTCGAGAACTTAATTAAAAACAGCTTGGCGCCGGGCGATGATGGAATCACTACAGAACTTCTGAGATCGGGCGGTAAGCCGATATTTAAGTCCTCCGGAAGCTTTATAGCTATTAACGGGATTGTTACCATGTACCTTGTTTTTTCATGAGTCTCCGATATTTAGCACTGTTACAAGCGCCATGATTACGGATTAACTGAAGTAATTGTGGGTAGATGTTATTGGCAGACATATCGGTCTACCCTCTGACGTCGTCTTTTACTCCAGAGGCTTTTCAATTCCATTATAATATGCCAAAGTAGGTTTATTATTTTCTTCAAAAATGAGATAATACATTGGAGTACTATCGACTAATCTGACTTCTGAGCCGCGTTCATAAATTGTTTTGACAGTTATGGCGAATTGTCTCGCTCGTAGGTTTGACGACTTTCAACCTCCCGAACAGGCAGGTTTCCGAAAACACTTTAGCACCATAGACAACAGAAAACAATAGGAGGAGTACAATTTGCCTGACATTTGTAGACTATGAGAAATTTTTTGATGCGATCAAAATCTGGGCGGTGTTTTAGTCTCTTTTACAGTGCCGATTTGACTATAGGTAATGTAGAGTTGTTAAGGCACCTTGACGTATACGCTAGCATGTCAGTCCGGTTTCGGAACCAGGAGGCCTACTCTATTTCAACGAAAAACTAAATTTCGATCGAAATTTCACACGTTCCTTCTTACTCTGTTTCCATTTCATTTCGAATATTCGTTCATCCGAAAATAGTTTGACATTTAAATTCTCCAAGCCTACTCTGATTCACAAAACTTTCGAATTAAAAGTTTAATTTGACAGCTAATTGTTCGAAATTTTAACCTCAAATTGACGAAATGAAAAGTGTTACCTTTTTATTTTCGTTATGGGATTTTTGTTTAAATTAAACCTAAAATTACAACTAGAGTATTTTTAATTAAGGCTGCTTAGCATGAGGAACATTTTTTAGTATGAAAACTTCACAAATAAATCAAATTTTCGTTTATTATTGTATTGCAAATATTTCAAAGTGTTACACGACAAATTAGGTTGACATAAATTCGATTGCATAAACTCTTTTGTTGTTTTAATGTAATCAAAAGTTGTCATAAAGTAATATCGTTTTGAAGTAAAAAACGTTGTCTAAAAAGTGTATACAAAAAGAACTCACAAACATAACTCATTCCATTAGTTAACGATAATTGTCTATAATTCCTATCCAAATGCAAAAAGCCGTGCGACATGGATTTGTTTTATCTACGAAACGGTTTTCTGCTGTATTACGAGTAGATAATATTTTCAAGCTTCTGGTTTAGAATGGTCGTGGCATTAACATCAATGGCGAGTACCTAATACACTTCTGCTTTACCGACGACCTTGGAAGATCTGAATTGTTTCCCGAAAAGTGGGTCTTAAGTTGATCATATATAAGAAGAAAATCATATCGAATGTCTATGTTATACTGTTTTTATGTAGCCATTAATACCAACATTGTGAACATTGTGATAATGGTGAGAAATAAAGGTTATTATTATTAATATTATACCCGTTCCAGTTAAAATTTGAAACGTCCGGGGTTTTTTCAATCGGGACATTGTAGCAAACAAACTTTCTACGTCTCTGGTCTAAGTAGTTGGTGTGAAACTGTTGTTGTTTCTGATCTTTACTACACAAGTGCTTTAGCTATACTTACATCAGGATAAGAGATAATGCATGTGATTTAGTCCAATATATATACATATATATATACATAATATTTTATGTGATTATTAATAAAATAGCTATTTCAGATCACTGAAAACAGTTCAGGAAAAAATAATTAGATTTCACTTGCAAATTCTAGCTTATTTCATTTTGATTTACCACTTATATCATTTTAAAGATAATTGTTAGGATACTTAGATCGTTATAAAAGTCAATTAGAGCAGTTTTTTTTACCACAAAATTGGTGCATATTGATTTATGTGAAAATATTTAGACGATTGGCCAGAAAATAACCTGAAATAATGATTCCTCAAACAGAAATTAGTAATGTTTGTTATAAAACTTTGGTAAAAGTCAAGAAACAAAAAAATATGTACAGAAATAACAAGATGATTACTTTACACTCGTTTTAGTCTGAGGTCAATTCAATGTGGTGCAAAATGATTTAAGTTCCATTATATCACTATACAGCAATACAAAATATCGTACTAAGTGAGTTCACTGGGTTAATTATATAATTTTAAAGAAACTACATACATTCTTTCCAAAACTAGTACACAACCTGATTACATTTAACGCTATCTTTCACAAAAAAAGATCAGGTTATCTCCAATAACCACGTAGCAGGCTTTTATTTTACTTTAAATGCCATTTTTCAAAAAATCGCGATTTCCGAGTTAGATCCTTTTCACTAAACGTACAGATAAAATACCCACAAAATACTTGATTACGTAATAAAAGATGAACAAAATAATTATCACTGCTTTAGTTGCCTATTGAATAGAATATATTTGATGCTTTAATAACAAGAAGTAGGTAAATAAACTTCGCAATTTATAATTATTTAAAAAAAACGGGCATAACATAAATTCACGTCATAAAAATTTGGAGTCTGCCGAAGACTCAATACCACCCTCCATACTGAACTGTCTACTTTAAACCATATACAAAGGGTCTGCGATCCCTGGAAGCTGTAAAAAACTCAAACTTCTTAGTTAACGTGCAAAATAGTTACGACCGTTTACATTCGAGTACCTACAAATTTGTGCGGAATCCTCGGTGGGCGAGCCCAACTCGCTCTTGTACGGTTTACTTTATTTAATTTATTCAGATGCCGATTCTTATATGTCTTTAAAAGTTGAATCTTTTACATGTACAACAAAGGACAATGCCGATTTGTATGGGAAGGTGATGCCTTTTTTTTCTCGTGTGCCCAATGACTAAACCTTGTTATTTTGGTAGAGAACAATGTAACAACAAAACTTATTTTGGCATGTATATCGCTTAACTTAGTCCGAGTGGAGTTATAAAGGTTAGAAGAGATTTTTTTTTGTTTTGGGCGGACGCTGACCAAACCTTGTTATTTGGGTACAAACAAAAGTTATTACGCCTTCTCTAACGCTAAACTCAGTCCAAGTTGAGTTCTATAGGTTAGAAGAGATTTTTCTGCGCAGATTTTAGCCATACCTCGATAAATGGGTAAAAAATATCGTATTATACAAAAATCATTGTGGCATTCAAGTCTTTTTTTTTATTCTATTGTGGTGGCGACATCTACATGCCCCACATAGTATAGCCAACATGTAGAAAATAATCACTCGCCTCCTCAAGATATGGCGCTACCGGCGCTCTGCTCACAACGTATGGAAGCCTACATAGCGCAAGTGAAATTCGGAGGCTTACGTTCCATATATGCAATGCCCTACCAACATCAATCGGGCTACGGCCCCCGAGTTCACCATCATCCAGCACGGTGAAAGATCTGCCTCTTGGTCTTCCTGCACTGATTTCCCTCAACTAAGCACAGCATCAGCAAGCCACCTTAAACCATCGCAGCGCCAACCATTATTTCTTAAAGTCCTTCTTCATCAGGTCAAGCAACATCAGCAGTCATACAGCAAGCCAGCATCAGACTCAAGGTTTCATCGCAGCTGTCAGCAACGCTTCCTGGACCTCCGACAACACTCGACGGCGTCATCACGACTTAGTCTTCGTAGCCCACGACCGGTACCTCACTTGTCAGCCACAAGCACTCCGGCGTGGCAGCCCTGCACACCAGCAGCTCGGACCCACCATCACACTCCGCCTGTCTCGACTCACCGAATACTGGAACAACTGTGCAGCACTGGCGACGACCCTTCACCCCACCCGTCTCAACTCACCGCAGACTGGCGCATCTGCAGCACTCCGGCACTTACAAGTTCTGACGCACTGACTGCTGAAAATACGGACTATCGAACTCCGGTCTAGGACGGGAGTGATGTGGCGGCGACATCTACACAACGCACATATAGCCAACATGGAGGAAATAATCACTCGCTTCCTCAAGAGATGGCGATACTGGCGCTGCGCTCACAACGTATGGAACCCTACATCGCGCAAGTGAAATTCGGAGGCTTACATTCCATATATGCAATGCCCGACCAACATCAATTTTGCTATGGCCCCCGAGTTTACCATCACCCTACTCGGTGGAAAATTTTCCTCTTTGGCCTTCCTACAATGCTTAACTCAGTCCGAGTAAAGTTATAAAAAGAAAAAAAGGTAATGGTGTTTTACGCAGTTGTTATCTGAGCCCTGTTATTTAGTTACATTATAACGTAACAAATAAATCTTATTATGGCATACTCATTATTGTATACTTAAACTCAGCCTGTTATGAAGATAAGAAAAAACATTGTTTTTCTCGCACGTGGCTCTAAACCACAAAGGCAAACCTTATAAGTTACAAAATAATGTAACAAACTTCTATGGCATGTAAATCAACTGCTAATTAAATTCGAGGGCTTTTAGGTGTGGTTTGAAGGAAAATCATTTATGTTCGTTTTTTGCGTGGTTACTAAACATGTCTTGTTACTTGGGAACAAAATAGGGTAACTTACAAAAAAATCTGGAATAAATAATGTATACAGCTAAATTCAATACGAGCAGTATCTCTGAAAGTTAGAAGAACTACAAAATCATGTCATGCTCTCCTTTTTTTCATTTACTTACACTACAATGAATTATATATTGCTTTAAACTTTCATGGTCACTAATATTATAGCTATTAACGAGATTGTTACCATGTACCTCGTTATATCGTATATCGATATGTCTGCCAATAACATCTACCCGCAATCACTTCGTTACTCCGTGATCATGGCGCTTGCAACAGAGCCGAACTCATAAAAAACAAGGTACACGGTAACAATCCCGTTAATAGCTATAATACAATGAATTATACTGTACAGTACGAATACCCTTTACGAGGTTTGAGTTGCGAAAAAAGTTGATAAGATAAGTCAAAGTCATAGAAAATAAAATTATTATATATTATTATAACATTTTCTTTTTAATATCAACATCTATGCGAAAACGTTTATTTTTTCTCTTCTCTCTTTTATAAATCAGCTCGGACTGAATTTAAAGATATACATGGCCTAAGTTTTGTTTGTTACTTTAGTGTATACCCAAAAAAGGCGCCAATTTCGGACATTGACTTTTATCTGTCACGTCCAAGGAAATTATGTAAGGTCATTCACGATATAGTAGAGCTTGAAAAAAAATCTGGTTCATGATTTGGAAGTCGGGCGGGGTCAAGATTGCAACACGTATTACCGATTAGAAACGAAGATCTATTCCATATTCAAGTTCAGCTTCTGACAGTTGACAATGATAACATCATGGCTAAACAGAAGGTTGGTGGCTCTTCGGAGATCACCAGTACTTATTTTAGACTCCTTTCATTTTATGCATTTATTAGTATTTGGAGGCCGAGAGGGAGGAATGACAAGAGAATGAACAGAGGAAAAAAATGAATTAAATTTTTTTTAAAGAAAAATATTGCTGTAAAACGTTGTGATACAAAACAGAATTTAAAATCTGGTTTTAAGTGTTATCCATGTCGTATACTGCTAGAAACAATAACCAAGCGTATTGTACAAGAAACTTCAGAAGTAATAATCTCTTGTGTCATTCCGTCCTGTTTTATTATCGCGGGTATGAGCTGTAATGCGGTTGCTTCTTCCCGAGAGGCCCATATTAGATATATCTTGAGAAATATTCGTGACGCGGCTCTGAGAATGATAGAATGAGAACTGAAGTAAAATGAACGTAGAGCAATCTAATTACATGTAGGCACTATGTGCGTGCTATTTGAGAGGCCACTGTGGAAAACGTTAAACCTACGTTTTATATACATAATCACTGTAGCATGTATTCATAAAGACTTAGCAGGAGTTTAAAATAAAAGTGAAACCAGAAGGAATATTTTGTAGCTGTTGTATTGTTATCCGAACGCTGCAACTCATCGGATGAGGGTCTTAGATGAATCGCCTCAATTACCATGTTACTGTATCTGACCAATTTAAATAATTTTGAGAATGGTTATATTCAGAAGGTAATTTGTAGAACTATATACAAAAATTTGAGCTCAGCTCAGTGACTGAAAATAAAGGAAATCTAGTCAGTTAGTGGGCCCTTAGTTCTTCTGTGCTCAAATTTTACTCTAATCCTACAAATTTGCAGTTAAAACTAAGTTTCTTTGGCAAGCTTTAAACTTATATTAGCAGAAGTAGTCAAATTGCAAGTACGAGGTTAATATATTCTACCAGTACATAATAAGGGGTAGACACCTTAAAGCTGGTGTAATTTCACGTTGGTATAAAGTAAAGAGGAGGTTACTTCTCCAGACGCAGGCTCTGAATGGGGTGGCGAAACCGTTAAGCCTTATCACTCTTAAAATTTCTACATACATGATAATACACGATTAACTTTAATATTTGTATATATATTATGTCTATAGAAATGTATTTCTTTGTACTAACATATTTTTGCACAATAACTACCTACACAAAATGTTTTAGTCTTACATATTGATAAACACAGCTAAGAATAACGATATAAAAACAAATAGCAATAACAAGAAATCTTGATGACTTAACAAAAATAAATAGTAAGCCTTAGAGATTCATAGTAGCACAATAATATTTATTTTATATTTCAAAGACGCTCAGATCAATTCCTTGTGCACCTTTTGCCACTCATGTCGCAGAGTTGAAAATGGAGTAACATGAAGCTAACCAAAAGACTTAGTGACTGTCTATATTATCCGCAGAGCGTACGGCATTATTGCTTTATGGACCGTATATCGAAAGTAATAAAGCTGTGAGTGCTATGTGAGGTATTTTGGATGGTGTCATTAACAGTACGATTGTACAAATTGAGTGAAGTTATGACGTAGCATAAAGATTCGTAGAAGCACTCCTGTGGATTCCGGATTTATGGGTTGAGAGAAGTGGGGAATGATGAATCGTTATATTACGTGGTGTCATTAGCTTAATATTGAAGGAGATACAAAATCTTTCTAAAGATTATAATTAAGTTCCTTGCCAGCAAGCAATAATAACCAATTTCATAATCAAATATTTTTGCAAAGCTCAGCAAATCAGATAGAATCCTCTTGGTACTATATTGAGTCATGGAACCTTTCTCACCAACAGGAACACTAGGAATTGAGAAAGTAATAGAGATTAGTAATACAGATAAGAAACACAATCGTATTTTAAAAGCAATAATAAACTAACAAAGATACCTAAGAAATAACGTAAGGTAAAAGTCGGATAGTTGACCCACTTTTCAATAACGACCTATTTTTCAAAATTGCATACTTACTGGAAGTGATGCATTATCTATATAATCGTAAAGTAAATCAATTATCTGATCAATTCAATATCGTTTATTCAGTCTTATATCTGATTGCGGCGTTTATCCGGCTTTTACCCCATATAAAAATATTAGATTTAAAAAAAATACTTAAATGTCATTTATACTAGTTTTATAAAGAGGGAAAAGAAAAACACTGGACCTATTTTAATTTAAAAATTATTACTCCATTAGATAGTTACATAGTGCAGTGATAAAGGCTATATTTTACCGCGTTAATATAAGTTAAGTCCGTGTAAAACCAGAACAGGTCGCTAGTAATAAAATTGATTTAATACAGTTGTTACTCTTGCAAAATTCATGGCTTTTGAAATTTAGGTGAATTTAACTCTCGAGGACACTAATTCTTTGAAACCGTTTTTGTAAGTAAAATTTGAATCATTGACGTCTCGAAGGTGACGGCTAGCCGTCTAACCAGTTCAGCCCAGTCGTAATCTGAGTCGACGCACGTACTAAATGGTTTTATGGCAACAAATCACTCCAGAATCCAGATGCACTACGGGTTGATAGCGAGGGGACAAGTTGACTATATGATAATGAACCGTTTTCGCTGTGATTATGTGATATTTAATGTGAATATGAATCAATTGCCTGTTATCAAGTTTCATCATGATTATTACCTATTGACTTCTGATGTGCAGATATTAGTTTGGATAATACTATAAAGGTGATGCATTATCCCGCTACGCAGGCCCAAGATCACTAGTTAACAAGAGGGTTTTCCGCCGGGTACCCCAAACCGTCGCTAGCGCCGGTGTCGTGAACAAACCTCCATAGTGTCTCATACTTTACTGACGTCCGGACGTAGACACGGTTTAAAATCTTGTCTAGATCCGGCGGTAGAACATCTCGTTAACAAGCCGCCTAAGGTCTGCATGTATATTCCTATGGCATAATACATTTATCACTAAGTTGCAATATTAATGTGACTTCCATAATCAACGACATTATTGCCATGAAGATCTCACTATTATTATTTGTAATAATAGTGATATCTCGTAATAAGTGACAGTTTATCGGCTCATCGCCTACAACAGCATTTGAAAGTAACGCAGAATAATGTCAGGAAACTGAAAACTTTTTTTCCCACACGGGGAAGGTAGCAAGATGGATGTTATTATTTCGAGTTTTTTTTTAGACAGGAACAGGTTAATCGGATGGAAGTGAAATATCAATATAGAAGTCATTGACTCATCTTGATTACAATTTCCCCGCGTTTGGGGTGGTGCACATCGATCATACGCCCCTCTAAAGATACCCATTGTATTCACCCTAAGCAATCAATCATTTCTATAATCCAACACTTACTATATAACATTATATGAGGAGACATGAAGGAGATGTGCTCCTTTTCAAGTTGACCAAAATCTGCCTTGCCATCTTGTATTCAATCGCAAGGACATGGAGTTGATAGCGTTACAATTTTCAACTCTCCTTTGTTTTGTTTGTGATGTTGTGGTGTTGTTGGTGTTGTAAACACTTTATAAAGGTACGCTTCCTTTATGGCTCAGAAAAAGATCCCGTATGTTCACGTAGGTGTTTAAGAATATTAGGTCGGAGAGCTCCTTCGTATTTTTTACCGTTGTTGTAATGAGGCTGTTAAATGGGAAAAAAACTGTTTTCGAGGATTGGCATTGCTATATTTACTCCTTTTCTTAAGTAAGCCCTACTTTTGTTTGTCAGATAAATAGTACAAACAGTTGATAGGGTGGCAAACAAGCATATTTATAGCCCGCTTGATGGTAATTGTAGCGTCAGCGTGTACTTTGTATCTAGAAAGCGCAGAATTTACAACTGACGCACATCAGTATTAGTTAGGAAAATTAGAATATAAGAATTAAATAAGAATAAATTTAATTAAATTTATTCTTATTTAGCGACATACTGACTGTTTGATTCCTCAACTTAAGTCACTAGGAGCCAAACCCCGACGTGATTCTCCGTAATTGCACATTTCAATAGACCTTCCACAAACGGATCTCACCGATTGAAATTTCAAGAGGCACATATTCACGGAGATATATAGTCATCACAGGAGAAAATAAATCGCAGCCAACCAGTAAGCCAACAGACAGCCGTAGCGGTGTGTCTGTCTGCCGCTCCAAACTTAGTTTTAAGCTAGATATAAGCTACTTTTAAGTTTAGTATTATAAAACTATTTTTGGCTCTTAACTTTTCCGGAATCTATGTGTAGGGTTCTTTCTCGGTATCAATTTACTCGCCGCTTTACGACGCTTCTTTTTCTTTATATTATTTATTATATCTCTCATACTTTTTTCATCATTTCCTTATATAATATTTACTTATATTTTGTAACTGTTCAAAATTATTGATTTTTCATATTGACGCGTCACGTCACTTCCGGCTCATAACTTTTTCTCCATTTTTATTTATTCATATTTTATTATATGTCTGCCAAGAGCGACCATAAACGTCTTCTTCAAAATTCAAAAATGTTTCTTTTGTTTTGGCTCGTTCTATTAATTTCTTTTTATTCTTTCGGATTTCAAAATTGAATGTCAGGCATAGCGGTATAAAAACCCTTATCATCTGGCATCTCGATCCATTCGTCGAGTTTCAATCGCAAACTACGCACTGTAGTTCTGGACGTTCCCGGGCCTTTGGCATAGGCTCGGCGTTCAAGAATGCCCCGCGTAAATATATTCCGCGCAAAACATTTATTCATGGTGTGTCTCCGATCTCCGATTCTCCTGCGGCATACGCCGTCACCTTGGCTTGGCTAGTGCGACGCTGATCGTGAGCGCGCCGCCGCCTCTGAGCGCACCTCCACTCCTGCCATGCGTTGCTCCTCTTGGGCGCGTCGCTACTCCTAAGCGCACCGCTACTCCTGAGCACGCCGCTACACCTGGGCTCACCGCTACTCCTGGGTGCGCCAACTCTTCTGCGCTCCGCTACTCCTGAGCGCGCTGCTACTTCTGAGCACGCCGCTACTCCTGGGCTCACCGCTACTCCTGAGCGCGCCAACTCTTCTGCGCTCCGCTACTCCTGAGCGCGCTGTTACTCCCGAGCGCGCCGTTACTCCTGAACGCGTCTCTACTCCTATCCTCTGACGTGTGTGCGTGCAGGCTAACCTTATGACCAAGTGCGTTTTCGTCGCGAGTGCGCGTCCCTTTACTTCGTGAGTGCGGTTGGTTCTTTTAGTTTTTAAGTTTTTCTCTCACTCTCTCTTCTTTTATGTTAGGTTTGCACTAAATAAATTACTGTGTTATTTACCATATTTCTATCTTTATCTTAGAAGTTTTAGAGTTTTCCTTTTTCTTTTGGTTTTTCTAGCGCTACACTCTCCTAACTCTCTTAGGGGAGTGTAACGTTACACTGTAACTCAAGATAATAAGCTCTATCTTTACGATGGCATACCAAACACAAAATGTGACTACACCGCCGCCACTATCAGCAGTCGTCTACCGGACTTTTGGCGAGATCAACCGCGTCTATGGTTTTCCGTGCATGACTGCAAATACAATTTTGTCGTTAGCAAGTTAGGGAAAGGAGAAGTCTAGCAGGTTAGCGATATCATCTTGAATCCACTTGGGAGTAGAAAATACGACGCATCGCCGTCACACCTATTGGGAGTATTTGAAGAATCCAAAAACCGTCAACTTCAAATGGTAATGAGTGAGATGGACCTCGGAGACCAACGACCGACTTAATTATTAAGTTGAATAAGCTTTGTAGTTCCAGCTGTTTTATACGTAAGCGATAGCAAAGATTTGGATATGTTAGCGAACATTGCCGATAAAGTCCTTGAGAACATGATACCTTTAGAAATAGCTGAAGTCTCTCCAAAGCGCAGTAGTCTCTTGGGTTCTGCGTGAATCCACGGAATCCCCTAGGATTGGGTCAGGATTTGGCATCAACGCGAGTTATAGCTTTGTTTCGCCATCATTTGGTCATTACTTTGGCTCCTTGTGACGGAAGATGAGGAAAAAAAAGCCAGTGTGTCAAATAAAACTAGTTTTAACGGGTTAATGCACGAAACTTTATTTATTTATTGACGGTGGTCTGCATCGTCAGAGACTGTATTCTGACGATGCCGACCTGAAAAGGCTGCGAAACGTCAATAAATAAATAAGTGATGTGCGTGAAAACCTAAGAAACAAATAACCAGTGTGTCGCTTGATAACTAAGAGCGTAATTTAGTCTTATTTACATCTTATACAGGGCGTCCCACGGGTTTGTCACACGAAGGGAAAGTATATTAAATATTGAAGATAACATATTTTACTGAAAGAAGGCATCATTTTATTTTTAATAATAAGATGAACTACATTCACAGTTTTCATAAAATCGCCTGCCGCAATCGGGAATCGAACTCGGGAAATGCGAAACAAAAAAACACATGTATTTTATTATAACCGCGGAAGGGGTTAATCGTGAGAATTATTTTTTCCTAAATAACATAGCATTTTAAATGAAAGAAAATTCACAATATTTGACATTTTTTATTAAACATAAACTTTTACTAGTAAGATAATGCTTTGAAATGATAACATTAGCTGTTGGAACCATGGAAAAGTAAGAGGAAATTTTCCTGAACAAAATTTTAATATCATTCACCTTCCCTTCATATAAAATGCTAAATTATTTGGCATAAAATAATCCTTACGATCTCTCCCTTTCGATAGTTATCATAAAATACGTCGTGTTTTTTTTTTAATTTCACGAGTTTGATTCCCAATTATAGCAAGTTTTTTTTTTAAATCTGTGATTGTTGCTCTAGTTATTATTAAAAATAAAATGATGTCTTCTTTCAGTAAAATATCCTATCTTCAATATTTAATATACTTTTCCTCTGTGTGACACACCCGTGGGACGCCCTGTATAAGATGTAAATAAGAATAAATTACGCTCTTAGTTATCAAGCGACACACTGGTTTTTTTATTCCTCATCTCCCGTCACAAGGAGCCAAAGTAATGATGAAATGATGGCAAAGCAAAGCTATAACTCGCGTTGATGCCAAATCTTGACCCAATCCTAGGGGATTCCGTGGAGTCACGCAGAACCCAGGAGACTACTGCGCTTTTGGAAGGAGCTGGGCTGACTGAGCTAGCTGGTTTCATAACCCTGCACGCACAATGGACCAACTTGAAAGTCTATGTGGGCGGTAAACCTAGCAATAAGGTTCGTAGATTCTAACCAGCACAAAATTAGATTCTGCTGAAAAAAGGAATATATCCTACGGGAACCGCTGAATTCCAATACTGCGAAAGTAAAGAACAACTCACCTTTAGCAGCTGCACTGACCCGGCACTATCCGGATAGTGCTCGAAGATGGAGCGGGATACTTAAAGGACCCGCCTCGACAGCAGCCAAGGTGGCGGGTGGTAGCGAAGTACACAAAACGCACTCAAGATCAAGATACAGCACTTCACTTTCGCCACAATTATAGCGCGAGCGGAAACGCGGATCCGCCACAAATAAGAGCCCTGGGACCTGGATACTTATTTAATGTTTGATTTATCTTGAAAGTTCACATGGTGATCGCTTCGCTTATCGTCACTAAACTTTATTAGTAAAATAACACGAGTGATATCCAACAGACACGTTCTTTGATTTGTTTTAGTTCCTACTCATCAATCCGCAGTGTAATTGCGTGGTGGTCCACAGTCCCATTCCACCAATCTTTTATTTATACAAAAATAATGACAGACATGGTCAAAAAATTAAACAAAGCTTTAAACCCACTCACTATGGCGGGCTTCCCGCTTCTGCAGTCCACAGCCAGTCAGTGACCCCTCACCGTGCTGTACACATAGCTGCCTAACTAGCTGCCCCGCTACTCAGGTACGGTGGGACACCCCCCCCCCCCCCCCGCCGCCGCGATCCTGAAAGGCCTTCAGTCATTCAGTCTCAAACCGATACGGGAGCACATCAAAGTGCCTCCGTCCTCTAAGCGCACTATGCAGTATTTACTAAGGTAGCACCGCATCATCCCCTTTCCAGGGGTTGATCGCATCAGATAAAGCCTGTAAGGTCCTTATGGCCATAGTCATCCCCCCACGGGTGTGTCTTAGTCAGTAAGAGTCTGACATAATCTTGTAGCCGGCTAAAGGGTATCCATGAGCATCTCACACACGCTCCCCCGCCTGGGAAGAAAAAAAAAAAATTATGGTAGGAGTACTTCACAAGATGTAATGTTGCCTGCCTTATGTTATTATGCCGCATTCGAGTAAATCCCAAAATCCCCGCTTGGGCTAACCTACTTTAAGAGTCGGCAATTCCTAACTAGCCGTTGTCACTTATTATGCGCGTGGTTTGTACTAACCATTTGAAAACATCAGACTACTATCATACAATTTGGAATGTAAAGGTATATGGAACGCTCCCGTAGACAGATTTTCCAGATTATGAATTACAGACAAAAAAAATAAAACGTATACAGCTTAAGCATAAAAGGAGTCTTTTGATTTTTTAAAGGTTATGGTGAGTCCATTGAAGAGAAAAAAATAGGTATAATATTTTCAACAATCAAAGCTTTACAATTCCATCTTACGTGATTTTCACGAGATAAAATGTCTTGGCTATAAATAGCAACTTTTTCAATAAACAGCTCTGTTGATTAGGTATCTCCAGTCCTTTGTGCAAAGCTTTAATAACATGGGTAGGTACGTAAAAGGCGATGAGCGCCCACCTTTTACTTGATAGCAGAGGCGTTGCAAACAAAGGATTAAACATGTCAAGTGGACAGACACTTGAAAAGCTGCGTACGGATAGCGCGTTCCAAGGAACCCATAGCAGACTACGCGTATCCTGAAACGTTATCCGTACACAATTATAGAGGAATGAGGTGTCACTACTAATGCCGGTCCCTATGCAAAATCGACATAGAGTGTCAAGTTGCGGAAATAGATATTAAACTAAACTAACGATAACTTATGTATTTTCTGCTGTTTCATTTTAATTGGAAGAAAATAACAGAAGTGGATTGAATATCGTCATCTTTAAAAACATAATTATTTGAAATTGTAAAATGTACCTTTAATTCTTAGCGTAACTACTTGCAATTAGAAAATTACCTTAATTTTACAAGGTTTAATATTTTTTGTACAAAATAGCTCACTAAACGACTATATTGTAATTATCTATGGCTAATAATTACTATCCTTAATATCTTCATTACTCTAATTTAGTAAAAATCTGAATTATTGAACGTAAATGTAGTTTACTGAACTTTTAAAGTTCTCTAGTTTTTTTTTTAACATAATCTTGTTCTAAGAATAATGTAAAACACTGAGGATGACAATGAGTCTATTTTAATTTCGATTCAATTTGAGATTAGCTGTAATTCATGAACCGCACCGACTTAACTTATTTAACAAAAATAAAAAAAATTAATTGGTGAAAATCTAATTAATCAAATCCATATAATACGGGACATCATCACCAGAAATCATCAAAATTGATCTACAAATCTCATGCTGGCGTTTCACTTGGCTATTCGTGTTTGCTATTTGTAAACTTGACTCCAATCTATTCTTTTCATTCCTTATAAAGAATCATAAATACAGCTTGCTGTCAGGTTTACAAATAGCAAACACGAACAACCAAGTTAAGTGCCAGCATCAGACATATTTACGAACAATGAGAACCTCCTAAAACACCATATTAATTTATATTGGAGTAGAGAAGTTAAATAAATTAATGTAAGTAAAATTTGACGGAAATGTGTCATGGGAATAAAATGTGATAATTTGAATAAAGTGTTCTGTATTTATTTTTAAAAAACAAACTGGTACAGTTGGCGGAATATGCAAATTGATGTAATTTGTAACAAGGAAGACATCGGATTAGTGGGGTGTAAGCTAAATGAGGGACTCAAATAGCTTTCCTGGATATTAGCCGATGTTGGTCGCTTGTGATTAATTAAATGAATTAAAATTATACCTTTACAGCTATAAAATGTATATTATCACTACATAGAATAAAACAAAGGCGCTTTCCACTGTCTGTCCCTGTGTATGATTAGATCTTTTAAACTACGCAACGTGATTTGGTGTGATTATAGGTATAATACATGCATAATATAGTAGAGAAAAACTGATAATTGTAGAGGTTTCTGATGTGATGTCGTAAATAAACATATTTTTCACTTACATGCAAACGCTGGCTGCATCCTATTTATTTAATTAATTGCACATGTACAGTATAATATATAGGATCCTACAAGATAGATCAAAATAATGTACTACAGTATTGTACACCTCAAAAAAGTGTACAAAAAGACCGCAATGCTAAATGTCTATCTCTTAGGGATAACCCACAATAAACAATTTTTTATTCTTAACTTTTTACGAGAAATAATGGCTTATTGACAAAGCGATTTTAGGTAAAACAGCATTAATTCTTATCCAGTGAAGTACCTTGTGTATTGTACATTTAATATAGATCAATGTGACCCGTTATAGCATGTAATTAAAAGGAATATTTTTCAAGATATTACAGATTTAAAATGCAGGGACATATCGGTTGTGCGGAGTCGCGGAAGAATCCCTAATTGGGGACCATGTGGCTTCGTATTAAGCAGTGTAGAAGGTATTCGCAGGACTTTTTTAGCAGATATTATGCCGTAAAGCGCCCGTAAGAGTTGCAGAGTCTAGGTGGGCAGCCACTGGGGGGTTCGTAAGACTTACGCGAGCCAGGTGTGAGGTCCGTTCAGCGGTGTGCCTCTTTAAGGCGCCGTCGTCTGTAAACAGTATTTTGTTACATGCGTTAAAAAAAAAGGACATATCGGTTGCGGCGGTACCGGCCGGGGGGCCCACAGCACATGCCTTTAAATAGCGCGTCCTTTTATATAGACCAAACCCGATGACGCTGTAAAGGTCATCTGCGACCAACACACTCAAAAAAAAACTTTCTCATAGAATCTATAGATACGTAGGGTATGTGTATTGATGGTCTAAAACTAAGGACATTATATCAGTTAGTGAAACCCGGGATCAGGACAGACACGGGTGAAATTTGAAACATATATTCGGTCTATCGCAGCTAAGCGACTTATTAATCGAAAATCTTATAATAAATATCTTAAATGCATGCTTGAAAAAAACCTTAATATTTTTATTAATTATTTGTCAAGCGAAGACGGGGCGGGTCGCTAGTTATTTCATAAAACACTTTTTGAACGATAATAAATTGTGTTCGATGATAGATAACTAATAGGATCACTCATCGTCATAATAAAAGTGGCAAAACCACTTGATACAGCGAATATAGCTAGACTTGATAGCAGCGAACCAAATACAGTACACATATAACCCCGATGAGATCCATTGAGGGAAATAATGGGAAAAGGGTTTCTTTTAGTCCAGAAGTTGATGTTGTCAATGTGTATAACAAAAAGGAGGAGGTTCTCAATTTGTGAGAACATTTTTTTATTGTTCTTGGCCATATCTCATGCATGCACCGATTTTGATGATCTTTTTTTTTCTTTTAATGAGATTTTTTGGCGAAATGTTTCTATATTAATTAAGTGAAGATGTGATGAGTACTTTCGGAGAAAACAATGGAACTCCTTAATTACAAACAGTCTTCTATTCGTTTTTTGTTATTGTGATATGAAAGAGGGAATGCAGGATAGGTAACGTATATTTAGTTAGTTGATGTTACTGTAACTTTAAAAAAATGTGTTTCATTTTTAATGCTGTGACCGTAAATAAATAAAAGTAAATGTACATGTAAATATATAACCGTAATAAAACTAAATGATAATTTGATACTTGAAATACCGATTTACCTAGTATAGGTTTGTCTCCAACTCATTTACCCTTACTGCCATTCGACTCTGGAATGCACTACCTCTAGACGTTAGAAACGCTCCAAACAGGACTGTGTTTAAGAGTTCGGTGCGGGACCATTATTTAAATCTATTGCAGAGTGCTTGAGTTGAATCAGCTTACTAAAATCGGACACTATATTATATGTTAAGAACTCCTTTTGATACTTATATTTCTTTATTTATGGTTTGTTACGTTATGACATTGATAGTTGATGGACAAAGAAAATATATGATTAATTGAAAAGTAAAAGATTATTTTATTATTTTAATTATCAACATTGTTGTGGTCCTTCGTTTCGCCGAGAAATGGATCAAAATATCTTGCGGAGAAGTGAAAGATTAAAGAAAACCCAAGATATTCAGACAACCGACAAAAAATTGGAAAAATCGTCGAAAACCCAATCTCTAAGGTCAGTCCGTACAATTGTTTCAAAAAGTAGTGCAGCGTCTCTGAAACGATTAGCAGAAGCGCGCGCCGCAAGGGAACTAGCCGAACTTGAGAAGGAAAGAATTGAACGTTTGCGACAACTAGAAGATGAGAGATTATCTGCTGAACGTTCTCTAATCGAAGCAAGGTTGGCCGAGGAAAGTGCGAGGCTTGAGGTGGTTAACGACGAGGACAGTGACCATGACGAGGGTGACCATCAAGTCGCTTCGACATCGCTATCAAAGGTACAGAAGTGGTTTGATTGCAGCGTTCCAGTTCAGACTACTGCTCCTGCTAATGATTTAATAGGGAGACATGACCAACGTAGTGACATACAGAACTTAACGCAAGCTATTACCGACGCAATAAAAATGTCATCTTCGGCTGCGCACGGAGTGTCATCAGAGGATAAAATGTTGAGCCGAATATCTGCCAGAGATTTGCCCGTCTTCTCAGGTGATCCTATTGAATGGTTGCGATTCAAGCACGCGTTCGAGACAACGACCAGGATTGGCCATTATTCGGATGAAGAGAATGTGGCTCGTCTACAGCGGTGCTTGCAGGGAGCAGCTTGGGAGGCAGTAGCAGCACGCCTCACAACCGTGACGTCAGCAAGCGAAATTATGAAAACATTACAACTCCGTTTTGGTAGGCCCGAACTAGTTTTAAATAAATTTACTAACGAAATTAGAAAAAATCCAAAATTGACAGGTTCTCGTTCCGATTTGATTTTACTCTCGACTAAAGTAGCTAATTGTGTAGCAGCCATTAAGGCAACTAATGTAAATAATTTATTTAACCACGATTTAATATATGAAATTATTAATAAATTGACAGAAAATCTCGTATATCGTTGGGTTGATTACTATATTAAGGATGCCGACCGCCCACGGTTATCTGCTCTCGCTGATTTTTTGATACGCGAGGCCGAAAATATTTGCCAGGCTGGGGTGGTAGAGGTTCCACTAAAAACTAAAACTCATTTGTTAGGTCAGCGTACTGTGATCACAGCTGCCGTAACACATGAAGATTCAATTAATATTGTTTCAGCGCAAAAGGAAAAACAGTTGCAATGTGTATATTGCAATACAGATGGGCATATGATGGATAACTGTTCAATTTTCAGAAATATGGATGTTAGCGAAAGATGGAAGTGGGTTTGTAGCCAGACACTATGTTTCAAATGCTTAAGCCCTAAACATCGTCGTGAACGCTGCAGGATGAAAAGACAATGCAAGGTATGTAAGAGAGGACATCATAGTTTACTTCATAGACATGATTGGTCGAATAATGTCGACACATCGAACGATACAGCTCCTAGTAATTCATCCCCACCCGAGATTACAAATAATACTTGGACTAACGCACTTCAAAGTAAACGAGTTTTCTTAAAGGTGATACCCGTGATTATACAGGGTTCGTCGGGAACACTAGAAACGTTTGCTTTGTTAGATGAGGGCTCCACTGTAACTCTCATTGATAGCGGTGTTACCGATAAAGTTGGTGCAGATGGACCCACTGTAGATCTCAATATACAGGGAGCAATAGGTGGTAAAAATAAAATAAAGAGTCGCGTTGTATCCCTCACTTTACATACAGCCGCAGGTTCTTATGCACTCGATAACGTGCGAACCGTTAATGATTTATCATTGCCTATCCAACATATTGATTACAACATGTTAAAACAATATTCTCATCTACAGGATATCAATATAAAACCATTTGTTGATCAACCTACTTTATTAATAGGTCAGGATAACTGGCATCTTATTATGAGTAGAGAGATGAGACAGGGACGGATGAATGAGCCGGTTGCCTCTCGAACTCTGATGGGTTGGGTTCTACACGGATATGTTTCCTCGATCACTAGAAATATACCGGAACTTAGCTATCATGTACGACATATAAATGCAGATGACGATCTACACGAACTCGTTAAGGATTACTTTCGTATAGACAGCATTGGTGTTAAATATTCAAATAACTGCGGTAACAAACACACACAAGAAGAAGAACGTGCATTACTCATACTCAATACAAAATCAAACAAGCTTGAAAATAGATGGGAAGCAGGTCTTCTATGGCGATCTGACGATGTCAAGCTGCCCAACAATAAGAAAAACGCTATGCAACGATTAATGATGATGGAGAAAATTATGGATAATGATTCTAGTTTTGCTACGGTTTACATGAAACAAATAAATACGATGCTTGAAAATGGTTACGTGGAGGAGGTAAAAGAGAAAATCTCTGGGGATAGGATTTGGTATCTGCCTCACTTCGGCGTACGTAACCCTAACAAGCCAGGGAAATTACGTGTAGTGTTTGACGCTCGAGCAGAGACCAAAGGTATTTCGTTAAATACGGAGTTATTATCTGGACCGGACTTACTGAATTCATTGGTTGGTGTATTGTTACGTTTCAGAGAGCGAGCTGTAGCTGTAAGTGGAGATATAAAGGAAATGTTCTTAAGGGTGAAAATAATTGAAGAAGACCAAAAATCACAGATGTTTTTATGGCGTGGATTAGACAGAAATGGACCGCCCCGTGAGTACAAAGTGACATCTATGACTTTCGGAGCAAAATCCTCACCCTGCACTGCTACTTACATCTTACGCAGGAATGCAGAGATATTTTCTGAGACTCATCCCAGAGCTGTTTTAGCAATAAAAAGGCGGCATTATGTTGACGATTATCTTGACTCAGTTGATACAGAACAAGAAATGAAACAGCTGATTGCAGATGTTGTAAATATCCATCGTAGCGGAGGATTTGAAATTAGAGGGTTTGTGACAAACAAACGAAATTGCTTACCTGATGATCTGCAAAAGGACACCGTCAATCTTCTTGAAAGTTCTACCGTGCAGAGAACTTTAGGCATTATATGGAGATCACATACTGATCAACTGGGGTTTGATCTAAGCCTTAAAAAGTTAAGCTCTGGAGTAGCGAATGGTACACAAAGTCCGACCAAAAGAGACATGCTCAAAGTAATTATGTCTATCTTTGACCCCTTGGGATTCTTGAGTCCCCTTTTGATCAGAGGGAAGATTTTACTACAAGATGTATGGCGTAGTGGTGTACAGTGCGATGAAGAGATTGGAGAAAAATTTGCTAAGATTTGGTTTACCTGGTTACAGGACTTGAAGACCTCTCAAAATTTTTATGTACCTCGTTGTTACAGTTTTAGTCAGTTAGATGCCTTTCAACTTCATTTGTTTGTCTTCACCAGCGTCGTGAAAATGGGGAAGTCGCATTCGTTGCGTCGAAGAGTAGAGTGGCCCCTTTAAAAACGACTACTGTACCTCGATTGGAGCTGCAATCAGCACTTATGGGTGCCCGTCTTGGTACAATGATAGAAAAAGAGCAGGATGTACGAATTGTGAGACGCTTTTTCTGGACGGATTCGCGTGCAATTTGGCATTGGATTCAGAATAAATCGTCCAACAAAAATTATTTTATCTCAAATCGATTATCAGAGATACTAGATCTGACGAAGCCCTAAGAATGGCGATGGTTACCTGGACACTTAAATGTTGCAGATGAGGCAACTCGGGCGAAGAGAAATCTGAATCCCTTTGGATCATGGGACCAAATTTTCTTCGATATGATAAGTCAGACTGGCCCCGAATTCAACCTTCTATGTCTACGGAGAAAGAGAACGTCTTAGTTATTCATACGTGGACTGATTATCCGCTGCCAGTGATCAACAACTTTTCTCAATGGTTGAGATTAATTCGTTCAACTGCTTATGTTTTATTGTTTATAGATCGACTGAAGACTAAAACACCGGTTCGGTTAAATGCAAGCCATATGAAGCGTGCGGAAGAGTTATGGATCTTACAAAGTCAACACGACAGTTTCAGAGAAGATTTATTGAAGCTACAAAATAACTCGCCCTTGCCGAAAGATAGTCGGTTGAAAAATTTAAGCCCGTACTTGAGAAATGGTGTCCTCAGGCTTAAAGGGAGAGCTAGCAGTGTGCGTAACGTTGATACGAATATGTTAGATCCGGTAATCCTAGATGGAAGACATCACGACTTTTGACAATGCACTATCATGTCAGGATGTACCATGGAAGCACAGAAACTGTTGTTAACCAGATGAGATCGAAGTATTGGATTATTAATTTGAGGTCAACTGTAAAATTGGTACAGCTAAGTTGTCAGTTTTGTAAGATACGCAAGAGTCAACCCTTACAGCCAACCACTGGAAATTTGCCATTCGCAAAATTAGCACACCACTGTCGTCCCTTTACACACTGTGGAGTGGATTATTTTGGTCCAATGTTAGTCACTATTGGCCGGAGACGTGAAAAACGGTACGGTGCATTATTTACCTGCATGACTACAAGAGCAATACATATTGAACTGGCTGGAAGCTTAACTACCGATTCTACAATAATGGCAATGAGAAGAATGATGAGCCGTCGTGGATGTCCGTCAGTTATGTACTCGGACAACGGCACGAATTTTCACGGAGCCAATGTAGAACTTAAAAGGGTAATAAGGGAGTTAGACCAAGAACATATTTCTACCTTCCTTACCAATAAGCAGATCGAGTGGCACTTTAACCCACCACTAGCACCCCATATGGGAGGTTGTTGGGAAAGAATGATCCGTTCAGTCAAAAGATCTTTGGCTATTGTGTTGAAAGAGCAAGCACCTAGAGAAGAAGTACTACTCACGTTTATGGCCGAGATAGAACACACAGTCAATTCCCGTCCTTTGACACATGTTTCGATATCACCCGGAGACCCAGAAGCCCTGACACCCAATCATTTTTTACTCGGGGAATCCTCAGATGTACCATGGCTTGGACCTTGTGAAGACGTAACGAGGAAAGGCTGGCGTGTTGCGCAGAGACTTGCGGATATGTTTTGGAAAAGATGGATTCGTGAGTACCTTCCGACGCTGTTACCAAGGACTGCTCAAGGTAGGAATATCGACCTGAAGGAGGGGACATTAGTTATATTGGTGGACCCCACACTACCTCGATATGTCTGACCAAAGGGAGTAATTTTAAAACTATATCCTGGTCGGGATGGTGTGTCACGTGTAGCAGACATACATACGGTCGGTGGCATCCTAAAAAGACCCTTAACTAGATTATTACCGTTACTTATAGAAAATTAGTAATAGGTTATTTTGATTATTATTCCCACTAGTAATAGGTTATTTTGATTATTATTCCCACTAGTAATAGGTTATTTTTATTATTATTCTTACTAGTGATAGGTTTTGTTATTTTGAATATAATTTGATGAAAGCGGTTGATTATATAACTTTAGTGTTAGGTTTTGGTATTTTTATTATTTTGTATGATTAATGAGGACGAAGCTGATTATTTTATGTTGTGGCGGGAGAATGTTAAGACCTCCTTTTGATACTTATATTTCTTTATTTACGGTTTGTTACGTTATGACATTGATAGTTGTTGGACAAAGAAAATATATGATTAATTGAAAAGTAAAAGATTATTTTATTATTTTAATTATCAACATTATAGGTACATTATTTAGTTATTTATGTATATATACACACACGTGTATATAATATTTATATGTATGTATGTGTATGTATAAAACGCTATTTAATTTTGTTTTTCTCATTGTTTGATGTTTGCTCATTTCTATGGTTGTCTGCCGTTTTATTGACTCTGCACGTTCTTTCAGATCGACTGGTAGAGAATGCCATGCTGTCATCAAGTCCGCCATATGCAATGTAAAGGCATTAAAGATTAAATAACTAAATAAATGTGGCAAACAAGTGTTTTTTCCGCCTGGTGGTAATTGAATTTCAACTGAATTGTCGGGCAAGTGGGTCAGGAATCAAAATTATTCAATAGTCTTATAAAGAACAGACTATAGAGCTTCGGAATTTCTTAGAGAATATCTTTCAGACACGTTGAAATCTTAAGAACAATGTGTTTTACATTGCCGAAAGACACCGTACCGTACAAAAGAAAAGGGGCTTTATTGAGCGAGCTCATGTAACGGCAAGTGTTTAAATTTGGAGCCCGTGTATGTGCCGTTGCGAGCTCCTGCCCGCACCAATAAAATGTAACGTGACGTAATTGCTTAAAAATATAGCTTTGACTTTGGTTAATTTGATAACTGAAAAGCTGTTGACAGTATAAGATGATATTTATATTCATCAAGTGTTTAAACACGTTTACGGTAAAGCTCAAGTAAATTCTGACTTATTTTCAATTATTTTAAGAAACGGACAGCGCATTTTTGCAATATATTATTCAAGTTTACTAAAATAGAAAGGCTAATAAAAAAATCCTTTAAATAAAACTAGTTTTCACGGGTTAATGCACGAAACTTTATTTATTTACTGACGTTTCGTAGCCTTTACAGGCTACGTCGTCAGAATCAAACTTTTATTTAATTTGTCGAGCTACCTTCGAAAGACTTTTATTGAGCGTTCGGTTATTTCATTGTTCGATTTTTAAAGTTTTATTGTCTATGTATGAATTTATTATTTAATTTACTGAATAAAGTATTTTATTTAAAATTCTTTTTTGTAATTTTGAGTTTATTTATTTGACCCTAACTACCGTAAACTACCACCGGTTCCAAACTTGGGAGACCTTTCTGAGAGGAACCGGCGAAACAAACTCAAGAGAGGCTTTCTATCTCCTTCTTATGTCAAGTTATGCAAACAAAAAGAACTTTTGGTGGCTCTCCTACATCGGACAAACAAAGAGGAGTATAGTTTTTCTGAGAAGAGAAGAACCTTTCTGAGAAGAACCGGCGAAACAAACTCAAGAGAGGCTTTCTATCTCCTTCTTATGTTAAGTTATGCAAACAAAAAGAACTAATAGTATCTGTTGGTCTTGCAGTGTGTGCTCGGGGTTGGGATTTTATCTTGTGTATAATGGGTTCCCAAGCTGGTGGTATATACCAACCATCTTCCTTATTGAAATTTGGATATTTTTAATCTCAATAGCCTCACGCATCATTCGAGGAATGAATCGCTGCGCAGTTGCAAGGATCCGTGGCTTATCAAACCTAATGTAATGGTTTGGTCCCCCTAATGCATGTTCACACACTGCAGACTTACTTTCGCGCCTATGTTTCATATCGGCGATATGTTCTTTTACCCGAGTCCCTATACTCCTCTTTGTTTGTCCGATGTAGGAGAGCCACCAAAAGTTCTTTTTGTTTGCATAACTTAACATAAGAAGGAGATAGAAAGCCTCTCTTGAGTTTGTTTCGCCGGTTCTTCTCAGAAAGGTCTCCCAAGTTTGGAACCGGTGGTAGTTTACGGTAGTTAGGGTCAAATAAATAAAGTCAAAATTACAAAAAAGAATTTTAAATAAAATACTTTATTCAGTAAATTAAAGAATAAATTCATACATAGACAATAAAACTTTAAAAATCGAACAATGAAATAACCGAACGCTCAATAAAAGTCTTTCGAAGGTAGCTCGACAAATTAAATAAAAGTTTGATTCTGACGACGCAGCCTGTAAAGGCTACGAAACGTCAGTAAATAAATAAAGTTTCGTGCATTAACCCGTAAAAACTAGTTTTATTTAATGAGTGATGTGCGTGAAACCTAAGAAACAAATAAGTTTCCTTTAAAAATACTGGATAGGTAACGAAATGTGTTCCTAGTTCAATATATTGTTTTAAACTTTCATGGTCACTAACATTATAGTATTTTTTTTTTTTTTTATAGTTAGGTCCTACAAATGACTCCACCCCACCTGATGTTAAGTGAAGGTGAAGTCCAGACGCGAAGATAGCTGATACAGCAGTTCTACCTGCCACACCAGCCATCCTCACCCTGCCGGCCTGCATGTTGCTTCTTCACGCCTCTTTTAAAGGATCCCAGGTTGTAAGAGGGAGGGAACACGTGAGCGGGCAGAGCATTCCATTTACGGATAGTGCGACAAAGAAATGAGTCACCAAATTTCTTTGTACGCGTTGGAATTGTGGCCACAGTAAGACGGTGACAACGTAGGCCAGCGCGCGTGGTCCTCTGAAGGAAAGGGGAAGGTGGGATAAGAGAGAATAACTCCTCAGAATACTCGCCGTGGTACAAACGATAGAACGCGCTTAGTGACGCCACGTCACGGCGTAATTGAAGAGGCTCAAGGTGTTTAGTCACCTCCTCATCGCCTATGATGCGGATTGCGCGCCGCTGTAACCTATCCAAAGCATCGAGCAAGTACTTGGCGGAGCCATCCCAGAGGTGCGAGCAATATTCCACGCAGGACCGCACTTGCGTTTTGTACAACAAGCACAGTTGATCGGGCGTGAAAAAACGCCGCACCTTGTTCAGGACTCCGAGTTTGCGTGAAGCTGTTTTGATCACGGTTTCGATGTAGTCCTTTGGATTCAGGTCTGAGCGAACTTCCATACCGAGCATGGAAATGTTGCTCTGCAGCGGTAGTGTTGTGCCCTGAAGAGATGGAAGGGGAAGGAATGGCGATGTTTTTGCCGTGAAAGCGCAAGCCTGAGTTTTCTTGGCATTGAACCCAACCAAGTTCCTGGTACCCCATTCGGAAATGTGGTCCAAAGCCTGATTGAGTTCAATGACAAGATTTTCCCGTTTCTCCCTGGTTACTGCCTGCCCAGCCGCTGCTTGTCCGAGATACCCCGCATGCACTGTACTATCGTCTGCATAGCAATGAATATTCCCAAGAGGAATCAAGTCATTGATATGCAGCAGAAAGAGAGTGGGGGATAGGACGGAGCCCTGGGGAACGCCGGCATTCACTGACATGAACCGCGAACTGCTACCATCCGTAAGGACACGAATTCTACGCTCATGCAGGAAGTCAGCTACCCAAGAACAGAACTGGGCTGGCAGACCGTATGCCGGAAGCTTGGAGAGAAGGCTTTTGTGCCAGACCCTGTCGAACGCCTTGGCAATGTCAAGGCTGATAGCCAACGACTCGCCACGCTTGTCGATAGCCTCACCCCAGATATGAGTTAATATAAGTTATTTACGGGATTGTTACCATGTACCTTGTTTTTTGCGAGTTTCCGATATTTCGGCACTGTTGCAAGCGCCATGATCACGGAGTAACTGAACTAGGCTGTTATTGGCAGACATATCGGTCTACCCTCCGACGAAGTTTTTTATTGCGTTCGATACCACTGTTCACATTCTCACTATTCACTCGAAACTGTTCTCGACACACAACACTTACAGTATCGGATCGCGACACGACACTTTTTTGATTATTTCCGGTTTTACACATACGAACCACACTACTCACACACACAGAAACTCGCTAAAAACAAGGTACATGGTAACAATCCCGTAAATAACTTATATTCCTAGTTCAAGTTGAGCAAAAAAGCTGGAAGCCACGCTTTTACTCATATACGCAACAGATTATAAATATCCACTTTTTATGGGTGTTATTATACACTAGTAAATAGCATACGAACGTTTTCAAAAACTTGTCAAATAGCATATCATTATTTTTTATTATATGTTAATTATTCACAAGTACATTACTATCAGTTAGCAAAGGCTATTGATCAGCGTCCATACATAGTTAGCCTAAGAACCAACAATCATGAAATATTATTTGCGTTTCTGTCGAAATTTTTTACCACGTACGACAAAACTGTGGAATATCTTGTCGCCAGCAGTGTTTCCGGACCTTCAAAAAAAGAGCGTACTCCTTCCTTAAAGACCGGCATCGCATTTGTGATACTCCTGGTGTTGCAAGTGTCCATGGGCGACGGTGATCACTTACCATCAGGCTAGCCGTCTGCTCGTATGCCACCTATAACATAAAAAAAAAACAATAAAACAGATCAACCTATGAATTTAGTATAAACTCAGTATGAAGTGAATTAATATTACAACTAATTCATTTTATTCGATGCGATTTTAAAGAAAAAGTATTAGGAAAAACTTGATTAGGTAGGAATCATGAATAAAATAAAAACTGTTGTTTTGCTTATTATTATTATTGACTATTTTTCACATAATTGTATCATATTGTTAATTGTATTTGTTTGTATATCACATGTAGGTATATTGTGTAAATATGCAGCTTGAATGTGTATCTGTTGTTCTTGAAAAATTTGGCAGTATGATCCTCTCAGGATGTTGTGGTACAGGTTCACTAGCACTTGGTAATAAGGGCTCTGCTCTTTGGTAACATCGATGGCATAATAGATAGCCGAAATAGTTAAATTAAAGGAAAAACAATCGCAAATAAACACACACAACAGGTAATTCGAAACGAGAATGCACTTTCCGCTTTATTATACTACTTTTTGGAATGCACGAATGCCCCAGATTACTACGAATGCAAACTGCATGCACCATAACCACAGAGTTACGAGTTTTATGCCGGCCCTTCACTTAACAACAGTTTGTCCTTGTCATAAGGAATGAAAAGGACAGACTGATGTCATGTTTTAAAATAGCAAATACGAATAGCCAAGTGAAGTGCCGGCATTAGGAAGAAAGAGTTAATAAATGCCAAATTGGTGTTGGTTCTTAGGCCAATTTTAACATTGTCCTTTTGGGAGGGAAAACTTGTACTGGGAGGAATCGCAATATGAAACTCAGCAATGGCTGTTTTCTCCCCTCCGTATCTTATTCATACAGAGACAATTAAAATATATCAAAAAGTTATAAATATGTTTAAGTTCAACTTCCTACATCTTACTTCATACTAATATGATAAATGTGAAAGGTCATTGCTCGTTCCCCATACATTAAAGGCCCTAGGGCCCATGCCCTTGGGCATGGGCCCCCTTTTGTCTAAAATGGGACATTCAGTTATCAATCACTGTATGCCTAATGTTTCATATGGGGATATTTTAGGAAAGGCAACCAAACAAAATTACAATAAATGCGCTACTCTGTTATTTTTTGTGGGAAATAGAGGCAATGTGAACAAAAAATCATTGATCCAATATGTGAATGAATTGAGTTCTTTAAATGTTGAAAAAATTATATTGTTTACATTGCCCTATTGTAGGAGTCTGCCAAAGGAGGAAAATTTATTAAGATATAAATTAAATATGTTTTTATTCACAATGTGTAAAAGTGAAAAATTTCATGTTATTGACACTAACAATTATGTTAGGAATTTATATTTGACCAAAGATAAATATTATCTTTCTAATTATTATAAAAGACAGATAGCTAAGTCGCTATCATATTATTTTTATATAACAGCCAAAAACTTGGCTAATCAAATTGCTTTTATTGAACAATGTTCTATTATTAACTTGACAGTCAGTAGCTCTTCTACTGACAAATTAGTAAATAATAATTATTGTTTAAATTAAATAATGAGACAAAAGACAATTCCTCTTGCATATTAATAAATAATAAAAATATTAATTTAACCAAAAAAAATCTATCCAAAAACTTAAAAATCAATGTAAACTTTATCAACCTGATGCATATAAATATTCAAGGAATGATGGGTAAGGACTTAGAAATTGAATTATTTATGAATTGTAACAATATAGATATATTTTGTATCACAGAACATTGGCTTAAAAGTCATCAATTCATGTTTAATTTTAATAATCATCAGGTTGGTAGTTCGTTCAGTCGAGAAAGTGCAATTCGCGGTGGCTCTTTAATTTTATTAAATAATACACTTAAATTTAAGGAACGTAAAGATATTGTGAGCCTCTCGGTTGAGCGAACAATAGAAATCGCCTGTGTGGAACTGGACCGGCTTATTGTACTGAGTGTATACAAACCTCCTTCAGCATTGTATGATTGTTTTGAAGAAATTATGGATGAAGCTTTAAAAAAAATTGTCATCACTGGTAAACAATTAATTGTTTGTGGTGACTTTAATATTAATCTATTAGAAACCTCTAGTTTGAGTATTAAATTAAGAAATCTATTTCAATCATATAATCTGGAAAACTTGTTCATGGAGCCTACTAGAATAACGGCCACTTCGGCCACTTGTATTGACAATATTTATACGGATGTAATACCACATATAAAAAAAATCGTTAATCAACTAGATAGTGATCATTGTGGTCAGTTGATTACTTTTCCACATCCAAATAAAAATGTAACCAAGAAATGTATCACTATTGTGCCAAAATCAGTTAATCGTATACAGCGTTTTAAAATTCAATTAGATAGGAAGTTGAGTTATTTAAAGTATAAAGACAGTCCAAATGAGTTGTATAATGATATTTTTAATATTTTTTGTAAAGAATTTAATGACGTCTTCGTCCCCAAAACCATATGTGTTAGTGATGCAGTAACCTTCAGTGAGTGGGCCACCCCAGGCATACATAACAGTAGAAGAAAACTTTATAAACTATACAATGAACGCAGCATTAATACTACTGAAAGTTTCAGAGAGTATGTACGTAATTATTCTAAGTTATTTAAAAAGGTATGTCGCACAGCTAAATCAAATTATTTAAGTTGTAAGATTAAGAATAGTAATGACAAAATTAAAATGACATGGAACATTATAAACAATGAAACTGGAAAATCTAAATCTCGAAATACCAGTTTTAATTTAAACATTGAAAATAGAAATGTTACATCAGATACTGAAGTTGTTACAGCATTTGAGAATTTTTTCACTGATATTCCAGTTTCAACTACAAAATCCTTGGACTCCTCCCCCATTGCTGCTGAATCAATATTAAAAGAAAACATAAAACAAGGTACTAGTCAATTTAAATATGTTAACTCAAAAGACATAATCAAATATTTTAACCAATTGAATAAAAAGAAAACCGCGGATCTGTGGGGTAACTCCGTGGATGTTTCTAGATCAGTAATTGAGACAATAGCTCCTATTCTGGCTAGCATTTTAATCAATGTGTTGACTGTGGTGTTTTTCCTGATCTAATGAAACATAGTAAAATAACTCCATTGCATAAATCGGGTAGCACATCTGACCCCACAAATTTTAGACCCATATCCGTGCTACCCACCTTTAGTAAGATTTTTGAAAAGATTATGCTAGATCAAATGCAATCATATTTTTATAGTAATAAATTTCTGCATAGTAAACAATTTGGTTTCACAAGGGGTCGCTCAACAACCGATGCCGGTGTTGAGCTTGTACAGCAATTTTTTGATACCTGGGAGAACTCGCATGATGCACTTGGTGTGTTTTGCGACTTATCAAAGGCATTCGATTGCGTTTATCATGAAACATTGATCAGGAAACTACAGCACTATGGATTTAGAGATACCACTCTGGATCTTATTGTATCATATTTGAGTGATAGGGTTCAGAGGGTTGACATCAATGGAGAAAAATCTCCTGGTTCGTCGGTTAAGATGGGAGTTCCGCAGGCCTCAATCCTTGGTCCTTTCTTATTTTTAATTTATATCAATGATTTGCCTTATTTTGTAAAGAATAACCATGAAATAGTATTGTTCGCGGATGAAACTTCACTTTTGTTTAAAATTAAACGTAGGCAGTCGCAAATTGACGACGTGAACAAGTTTATTTCTAAGGTAGTCCACTGGTTTAACGTTAATAATTTACTGCTAAATGAAGGGAAAACTAAGTGTTTGAAATTTGTTTTACCTAATGTTAAACAGGTAAAAACGAATGTAAATTATAAAGGATCGAAATGTGAGCCTTGTAGATACCACAGTGTTCTTAGGAATCACACTAGATTCAAAGTTGCAATGGGGCCCACATATTGATAAATTGTCGAAGAGACTTAGCTCTGCAGCATATGCTGTAATGAAAATACGTCAGTTAACGGATATAGAAACTGCCAGATTAGTCTATTTTAGTTATTTTCATAGTGTAATTTACTTAAAGTCTTACGGTATTTTACTGTGGGGAAATGCCGCCGACATTCAAACAATATTTGTGTTGCAGAAGCGGCCTATTCGATCAATTTATAATCTTAAAGTTAAGGACTCCTTAAGAAATAAGTTTAAAGAAATAGGCATAATGACGGTTGCATCACAATACATTTATGAAAACTTAGTATATGTCAAAAAAAATATTTGTTTATTTACTAAAAATAGTGAAATACATACACTTAATACTAGAAGTAAAAATAAGTTAACTTTACCTGCTACTAGGCTCCACAAAATTAATAATTCGTTTAGAGGCATCTGTGTTCGCTTTTACAATAAAGTCCCAAGCAATATTCAAGAGTTGAGCCTGACTAAATTTAAATCGACTATTAAAAATACTCTTATTAAGAATGCTTATTAAAAAGTGTCTGATTATATTACAGACAAAAATGCTTGGGTTTGAACTGTTCCAACCATTCCAACGGGTATTTCTATATGATATATATTATGAATCATGTGTTGATGATACTTTATTAAAAAGCTATATTTAAAGCTGATTACGTAAGGAAGAATATCAGACTATTTAAGAAGATTTGAATGACAAAACAGTGTCCTACAGATAAATGACTTTAAGTTTAAGTAAATATGTTGTGGTTGATATAGGTGGGTAATGGGTAGTCATGCTCTCTTAAAAGTCTCTTCGGTGGTGTCGTGTGAGGCGGGTCGTTACGTTCCTTAAAATATGGTTGAGCGAAGCGATGGCTGGTTCATGCGTCATGAGGACTGCCAGCGGAGATGAGTCTGCCCTAACTACTTTGATATTTAAGATGTAAACGTTTAATTACACCTATTATAAATAACTCTGTTTGTATTTGTACTGTGTGACACAGCAATCAAAATGCAGGCGAACAATTAATGTATAATTTCACATTATGTAATAAAGGGTGACTTCATGAATCAGCTCTGAAGTCATTTTTCAACTTGACGACTCTGTAAATGATAAAACAGGGAGAAAAAAACAGCCCTTGCTGAGTTTCTTGCCGGTTCTTCTCAGTACAAGGTCTCCCGCCGTAGATTTACGAACCGATGGCGTAGCTTCTAGACATTCATATGTGCTTGTAACAGCCTAAACTGAATAAATGATTTTGATTATGATTATGATTATTATGACTAGAACGCACAGCAATATGCTAGTTGTGTTCGGAATCATTCATAAACTCTAATTAGGCATTTGTTGAGATACGGACAACTTGAGGAACCGTGCCCTACAACAGAATGTATTAGATTTTGAGGTTATAATTATTGTACTTAATTGTAAAAGATGTTCACTTTATATATTCTGAATAGATTTAGTGTTTACCTCTATGTAGGCACATGAATAATATGCATTAATTGAACAAAAAATACAATTAATAATAAAAATAATAAATACTTATATTCATATTGATTTATGAGTTTTGACAATCGGCACCTATGATACCTATACCTACCTACCTGTAGTAATAAATAATAGATTTCTTTTCAAATGAAATGTTCAAAGTCTTTCCATTTACCTGTTTCTTTATTTTACTATCGGTAATTAGGTATGTACCTGGTTATCATTATGATTTTCATAAAAATAAACAGATATTACATGGGATGGGAGTATAAACTATCTTTACATAATTTCAGAAATAATCTTTTTATAAATATGATATAAATACTAGTAATAAGTATTATTAATGTATTTATTAAGGTAAACAATCTTGGCACAACTTTTGAACAAAATCACCCATTTAAAAATAAAATATTAAGAAAGCCAATAAACTATTACCTATAATAAATCGTTATTATAGACTGAAACCTATTGAATCTAGTTATCAGTTGATTTCGAATGCTGTATTTTTTATACAAAGGAGTGCCAAGATTGTTTATCAAATAGAACAAGTTGGATGAACAGACTGTAGTAGTATGTAGTAACAGAACTTTTGTTTTTTATTTTTTTATACAGATGTCCGTTTACTATGATTAATTGCTAATAAGTTAAAAAAAAAATAGAAAAATAATAGTGAAGGACATTCTTTTGGGCATGCTAGGGCCGATTTCGTCGATGTCATTTATATGTTTGTAACTCAATCACGCAAAAAATACTGAATAGATTTGGATGAAATTTAGCACGCATATAGTTTTGGACCTGGATTGAAAAGACATATGCTACTTTTTATCTCGGAAAAATGATAGGTTCCTGTGGGATTTTCAAAAAAATAAAGTTAACGAGGACAAAGTTGCGGGAGGCCGCTTCTTGTTACTTGTTGTGGGCCACCGTTTCCACACGCTTCGTACTTGGTCAATTGTGCATGCAGGGTATGTTGGGCTAGCTAGCACAGCCAGCCCAGCTCCTTAGCAGTAATCCCCTGGGATACTCAGAGGCCCCTTTGAGTGTCCCAGGGGATACACGCTTATACTTTCCAGGATCACATGAGTGGCCGTTTCGTCTAATAGAGGCGAATGAACGAGAACTGGTTCTCCTACTGAACAAGGTTTAAAACGTCAGCGTTCAATATGGCCTTTGTATAAACCGTGACATAACCAAGCTTATGGTTGTCGAATGAGATTACAAGTTATCAAGAACCTTTGAGCTGAGTGATTTAGACACAGTTACAAGTTTTGTCTATCAGGGATCACTTACACGCAATGACGGAGACTGCGAGCCGAAAGTGGTCAGGCGCGGAGATGGCAAAGGCTGCTGCGAAGCTGATGCGTGCCCTGGTCTTCTCCATTTTCTTGTACGCTTCCGAAACCTGGACATTGAAAGCACGCGTCCGTTCCAGGATTGATGCATTTGAAATGTGGTGTTCGCTCAGCATGCTCAGCACGCATAAATTGGACCGCACCAAGAAGTAATGCTTCTACCTTGAAGGAGCTGGATATCAAGACGCGTCTCTCTTCTATCTGCAAGCAGCGCCTCTTAAAATACTTCGGTCACGTGGCAAGGACAAGCCCAGATAATTTTGAAAGGCATCTTGTCGTGGGAAACGTGGAAGTCTCGATCAAAGAACGTTTTATTTATACAGCTTAAGATTTATCATTTAGGTGATTCACACACTGCCACGCACTACGCTGCGCAGCGCGAGAGTCGTGTTCTTATGTTGCTTACAAGTTGTTATTGTCGTTACTATCTTTGTAGTAAAACACGCGTAGTCCAACACACCGCAAATGCACTAACGCGCAGTATTGCAGATTACGCGCCTAGATGTAAAGAAACACGCAGCAACGCACGGGGATCCGGAGCAAAACGCAAAGTATGGCTCACCGAGTTCTGCATTATGGTGCGTGATTTTACAAATTACCGAAAAATATATATTTATATTTTTTTAAAACTAAGTAATTCTGGACAACTGACCTGACCTGACTGAAAACTGACCATTTATCGATCTTGTTCGTAAAACTCGGGCACTTGCGTATCGTGCCACGCGCAGTGTAAAGTTCCGTAGTTGAGTTGCCTTTCATTTCAAGTGCTCCTCACTCTTTATAACTCGTATTCACTCTTTAAAAAAAACTGGCCCAGTGCGTGTCTTAAAAAATAAAAATTATAACTATGAGGGTTCGTTGTCAGGACTACGGAACCCTAAAAACGTAAAGATATCGCGATTCAGCAGCCGTCGGTAGAGCGTGATTCAGAATCCATAGGTTTTTTATATTTTGTTTTACAAGGCTCGTTATGAGCTCGCTGTGAAATCACAGTAAACATTAATAATAAATTTGGATTAAAAATTTAATTTGAAACTTAATCGATTTTAATATTTCGTCTAAAATAGGGCTGAATTTATGCAATTTATGGGATGGGTAAATAAAATAAAGCTTTAATTTTATATCTTAGTAGACTATTGTGACTCGCATATGGTACTGGGTTAACCTACATTTCGTCCCTTTATTGGTAAAACCAATTATCTACCAAAAACTAAACTTGTGGCAATGATGATTTAAAAGTTTGACAGAAAAATTATGTAACTAAATTTCATATATTTTAACTGCAATCATGTAATTGTAATGAAAAAATTAATAAAGTATGTTTGTAAATCATAAAAATAGAAGTAATTTATTGAAAATGCTTGAAAAAATGCCAAAACCTATCTTTAGGGAGGTCATTTAGTTGGTTGTTCCTGAATAACGACATAAGTATATATATCATTAATGAAATCACTTGCAGCTTATCTTATAGCTTCACCGTAATTTTTCCAAGAAAGTAATAAGGTACCAAAAATAACTGTAAAAATAACACTCTGAAACATTCTACAAATTGAAATTTAAACAAATATAATTGGTTTTGCTTCAGTAAAATAAAGAATTGTGGTAAACTATCTGCAAAATGTTCATAGTTACTCGTATGTCTCCTTTTAGGTACTTTATGTGTTTTTTTTCTTTCTTTATTGGATCGCCAACAGTTACTACATCAATACATCTTATTTAATACAATTTTACACTTAGTGATATAATGTGTAACCACTTATAGGCGAACTCAACATGCATTACATTAAGCTTAAGCAGATAGTGGTGTCGATTCTGGCGTGATTCTCTAAACTTAAAACTAAATTTAACATCATTCTCTCCTTTTCATTCTTTATAGAGAATGAGAAGGATATACTTGGCGATGGGTGTGTGTTTCTATAAATATGTTTCAAAATTTTTTTTTTTTTTTTTATGAATTCGGAGGAATATGTAGGAGGATATGTGATCATACAATTTGTTTCGCAATGAGATCACAGAGTCATGATGTATGTCGACAATGTCATTATATTTGTTTAGAGTATAGGATAATCTCGCAATGGGCGAGATGCAACCAAGTACCGTTATTCTTAAGGATGGAAAAAAAATGGAAGCGTTTAACTTATGTACGCGCGTGAGAAGTTATACTTCTTTAGCATCATTAAAAATATTTTTTAATTGCATGCAAATAATTAATAATTGCAAAACACATACTTCATATATGTATAAAAATTGATTGTTTTTCCTCACTTAAACTTAGTAAGTTTTTATTAAAAAATCTGATGGTTTGATTTGATGATTGATGATGGTTAGTGACCATGAAAGTTTAAAACAATATACTGATGGTTTTTCTCATTTAATCTAAGTAAATAAGTTTTGTAACACCATAGTATTAAATATCATCACGCCGCCCGTTACTAGATGGCGCTGTACGCATGTGAATCGCGCTATCCTATACCGACACCGATTGTATGGCACATCATAGGATCAAATATCATCACGCCGACCGCTACTAGATGGCGCTGTACGCATGTGAATCGTGCTATACTATACTGACACCACTTGTATAAGGTGTTCTTGGGAAATTGACCAAGTCATCGGACTGCAATTTACGTCACCGCGCACGGATCGCATACACCATCAAGTGCTCCGAAGAAAAGCTGCGCTTTTCTGCCTCGAGAGCACTGCCTGGCGCCTCCGCGCCACCGTGGATACCGCACCTCTCAGCTGCAGGCCTGAGCGCGCCGTACGGCGCCGCTCGGCCACGATCGCACCGAGGTAAGCTCCACATCGCGCTGCAACGCCCATGTCACTGCAAATCCCTGTCCGCGGCCAAAATGAGCTGCTCGGCATCGCCAAGAGTCCAATATGAATTGGACGTGGTGATGGCCTGGCGGCTCATCGACTCCGGCCTCATTACGCACGGGCTGAAAATGTGGCTGTACACCTACGTCCGCCTAGCCGAACAGGACCCAAGCTCCAGCACAGATTACGGCCCCAACGACGAGCAAATCTTGGAGGCAAGTATCTACACAAACCCGCTGCCGCTCACGCTACCACCTGCGAAGTCGTTTTACCTAACGCCTATCGGGACACAACCGGAGGAGGGACGCTGCCGCGCGACATACACGCGCAACTCGCGCCTCCACCGATCCCGCAGCGTTGGAGACTCACCCGCACCCAAACAGGCCCCGTTACCTACTAAGGTAACCGCCCCAGCACCGCAGCAACAGAAAGAAGACCAGCTCCCACAAGAAGACCCCCCCGCCGCCCACGAACAACCACAGACCGAGCCGCCCACTGCTTTACCGACACACACCGAGTCGGTAAGCTATGCCCAGGCAGCGAAAATTTTCGCGTCTACCCGCATCGCAGCAGAAAATAATTCGCCTACCGCCGCACCACCCGCCGCCGTGTCGACCGCGCAGCCGGCCTCCCGCGGCACTCCCACGCTCCCACGGGTCCGCAAACACCCGCCGATCGTGGTCGAGCAGCTGCGGGACTGGCCGAAGCACCTGCGTGCGATACACGACCAACTCGGCCGAGCTCCAAGCGTGCGCCCGTTCGGTACGGGCGTACGATTCACCCCGCAAGACGACAACGAGGGCCGGCTCGTTCGGGCCTACCTCTCCGAGCAGACCGGACTAAGCTGGTACGCCCACTCTCGTCCCGAAGACCGCAGCCTAAAGGTGGCCATCCGTGGGCTACCTATGGACACCAGCCACGACGACATCGCCAAGGCCTTTTCAGAAAAAGGCTTTGAGTTAGAGTACTCGAAGCAGATCCGGGCGCGCGCAGGCCGCCCCGGCTCGCTATACTTCGCTTCGTTCCGTCGAACACCAGACCTCATCCCAGCCATCTACTCAGTGAGTGACCTCCTGAGTATGGCCGGGATCACCATAGAAGCCTGGAGAGGAAGGAAGTACGCCCCCGCGCAGTGCCACCGCTGCCAGGGGTTCCGCCACTCCAGCCTCGGCTGTCACCGCGCGCTTGCTTGCGTGCGCTGCGGTGACCCGCACGCCGCCGCCGACTGCCCCCGCCCGCTTGCGCAACCCGCTACCTGCGTGAACTGCGCGGGCGCCGGCGACGCGCGAGAAGAAGAAAAAAGGACCAAGTCACCGCTTCGTAGGTAGGGCCTATTGTCTTGCACGCTATACGCTTCCACCACGTGGGACGTCTTAGTGTCTTGATCAAATCAGAAATCAGAAATCAATATATCTTTATTCAAATTGGATGTATAGTACAACTCTTTTGAATCGTCCAAAATTTTTTTTTCCCTACCACTCGTTATGGACATATTTTTTAGCTGCGGAGAAAAACGAGCGAAAAAAACTCCACAACATTAAAAGTCTATGTAACAACATTTACAAATCATTATGTTGTTACAACGTCAATACAATTATGATTTATTTAATATAGAAAACCTGTTGGAATGATTGGAACAGTTCAAACCCAAGCATTTTTGTCTGTAATATAATCAGACACTTTGTAATAAGCTTTTTTAATAAGTGTTTTTTTTTATAATATCTTTAAATTTATTTATGGCTAACTCTTGGATATTGCTTGGGACTTTATTGTATAAGCGAACACAAAGACCTTTAAATGAATTATTAATTTTGTGAAGCCTAGTAGCAGGTAAAGTTAGTTTATTTTTGTTTCTTGTATTAATTGTGTGAACATCACTGTTTTTAAGAAACAAATTAATATTTTTTCTTACAAGTAATAAATTTTCATATATATATTGTGATGCGACCGTCATTATTCCAAATTCTTTAAACTTATCTCTTAATGATTCTTTAACTTTAAGATTATAAATTGATCGAATAGCTCTCTTCTGCAGCACAAAAATAGTTTGAATGTCGGCGGCATTTCCCCACAATAAAATTCCGTACGACATTACACTATGGAAATAACTAAAGTACACTAATCTGGCCGTATCTACATCCGTTAACTGGCGTATCTTCATTACGGCATATGCTGCAGAGCTAAGTCTATTTGACAATTTATCAATATGTGGGCCCCATTGAAGCTTAGAATCTAAAGTTATCCCTAAGAATACTGTGGTGTCTACAAGGCCCACATTCCTATCCTTTACATTCACACTGGTTTTTACCTGTTTTACATTAGGTAATACAAATTTCATACATTTCGTTTTTTCTTCATTAAGTAATAAATTGTTAACATTGAACCAGTGGACTATCTTAGAGATACTATTGTTCACGTCGTCAATAACTTTTTCATTGCGTTTGAGTTTAAATAAAAGTGATGTATCATCCGCAAACAATACTATCTCATGGTTATCTCTTACATAGTAAGGTAAGTCATTATAATAATATACATGTACTTCCCGCATCGCAGCAGAAGATAATAATATACATGTACTTCCACCCTTGTGGGAAACAGTAATACCATTTCTCCTACAAATATTGAATAGTAATCACAATATAAGTATTTTCTACCTACGCCTATCTTTAATTGACGTCAGTCTTCTCACACTCCCCCTTCGCCCTCCCGCACATTCTTACAGTTTTATTAAAAAAAATGGGTGCGTGTACTTATGTAGGCGCGTGAGAAGTTATCCTTCTTTGGCATCGTTTAAAATTAGTTTTTAATTGCATGCAAATAATTAATTACAATAAATTAATAAAAAGTCTGGAAAAGGACGAAGTCAATAAAGTTCAGTTTTAATTTGAAAAAATAAATAAATAATCAAAATATTCAATTAAAATCGCTACTGAATATAATTTATTAGAACATATGTGATTTGCACTTGTATGAAACTCAAACACGTATTCCGAATATACAAACTAGAAACATGTGGATAAATATTATAAATATGAATACCTATAACTGTTACTTTATTACAAAAAATAAAGATGTGGTTTTTGGTTCTACTACACCAATGGTCAAGAGATGGCGCTGTAGTCTCCTGAATCGCGCTTTGGTTCCGTTGTTCCAGATTAATAAATACTTTTGATAGGCCTTCACAATGCAGTCGTTAGCACCCACTAAATAGAGATTCTATTTCTATTTTGTTGGTAGATTTTCTTAATGTGCGGTAAACACAAAAGTAACGCATGAAGTTGGTCGCTAAAGCGACCAACTTCATGCTGTTAAAATTTTGTGTTACAGTGATGCGCGCGCATCTTAAAATTTCACTCTCATCATTTTTTCATAACGAGCCTAAAGAAGTATAACTTCAATAATAAATATGAAAACAGTGATCAGAGGCGACGAGCGTCCCAACATGTGCGACTAAGAGATCCTATTACTATTTTGTTGGAAGCTTTTTTTCGAGACTTACGAGTAATGTGCGGTTTAGCGGCCGACTTCATGGTGTTACTTTTCTGTTATAGACTAAGAGCTAGCGGTCAATCCGAGTAACTTGTTTGACACAAGGCTAGAAATTTGTAAAATAATGTTTTAGTATTGGTTAACTAAGAAAATACCGTTCTGGCAGGCATCTCGCGGTTGCGTCATCATCCCCTAAATTTTTGAAAATGTTAAAAAAATAGTAAAAAAAATCTGCTTTTACAAGGCTAAAATTTTAATATGTTTTAATTTACATATGTTTAAAGGTAAAAAAAAATTGACAGTCGATTTTGTCGGTTGCAAGTACGTGCCAACCCATAATAAAGTTGTTATGGGGATAGCAATTCATAACTTGCTTTTACAAGGCTGTAATTTTGAGAAAATATTCTTTAAACAATTTTATAAATATATTTAAAAAGCCAGAATATTCTGGCGGTTGCAAGTGTCTACTAAGTTAATATATAATGGTCGCGACGCGTCGTAAGGTGCGAGCGTAATAGGCTTATACGGGTCTCTGTGTCAGAAAGGGAGAGTACATCTATTGTGTGTAGAGTGCACGTGCCTTGTGCATGATCTGAAGGGAAATTCTGTTGAGATTTGTCAGTTATAACGCTGAGTAGTGCAGAGTTCAGATCGTTACAGTCAATATTTTCTATACACATTTTAAAATTCTTTACTGATTTCGTGTTTGTGTGTAATTATTTTATTTTTTATTAAGTTCTAGTGTTTATTATCAGTGTAAGTTATAGAACTATTAGCGTAAAGTATAAGTTTTAATACTGGTGTTAATTATGGAAACAATGAACATTATTTGTGTCATATGCAGACGTGATATCTGCGAAAAAACAATTAAATTTACATCCAAGACTTTGGCAAAGTGTCATGAAATTTTAAAAATTAGAAAACTTCATAATCTAAAATATAATAATATTGTTCTGCCTGAAGATGTAAATAATATAGACGGATATCACGTTAAATGCTACAAAAATTTTGTGGCGGTAATGAGCAAATATTTGGAAACACCATTACAAGGTAAATATATTTCACAACTATGTACTTAATACTATGTATTAAAATGCGATTTAAATAAATTAAATAAAAAAATGCTAGTATTTTCTTATATTGATATTTGTTAAACAACTATATTTTTAAAATTTTATTTCTTTTATGGTAAATTATGGGGTCAATATAACATTGAAATTTAACTTAACAAATATTTTGTACTGATTCCTGAAATTTTACAACTATTGAAATTTTAGTTCAATGTCTGTTTGGAGCTCAGGGCAAATAATTACTAATTCCTAATCGTTTTCATTAATAACTAAATATTTAATAATTAATTATTATGCAATTATTTCGGTAATTGACTTAATTTTATGTAAGAGTGAACGCCACTGTAATAGGTCAAAAAATATTAATTTTTTTTGCATTCTCTTCAAGTATAGATATTCAAAAATATGTACATTCAAAAGTAAAAATAATGAAAATCGACTGAGTTACCGTTAATTTAGTGGGATCAGGTACCAGGGCAGAATAGCGCAGTCAGGTATTGTGCTCAGGTAGCGCGCCCAACTGTGATTCACAATTGAAAAACTTTAATTGCGTATTTCTTGAAACGAGTATTTTCAACCTTGTCCTGACGAAGACACGAAGACTAATAAAATTTTATTTTCAAATTTTCGTAATTGCAATGGCTAAGTGTAAGCGTGGCCTATTATTGAAATTGCCAAATTTTATTAATTACTATTTTTTAAAATACATGCAATTTAGTAAATTTTCTATATTTTTTAATAAAAATTTGTAAATCTATGGTTTAATGTATACTCTATCAATTATTTTTTAACCGATTCTTGAATAATTAATTATATATAAGTAAAAAATTTACAAACATCGACAATTGTTCTGACTGTTACAGTGGTGTTCCTCCTTCATTTTTTATGATCTTCGAATTGTTTAAAAAAATTTAGTAACTGGGGCAGGCTCATCATACTTTTTATAAAGCTGACTTTAACTCTAATTATTTAAATTTATATGCTTATTTATGTACATTATTGTTTTAATAATTTGCAGTTTTAATTCTTTTTATAAACATATATTGATATTACTTTTAGAGACCGCTGCAGAACGAACAGAAAGGATTCAAATGCCTGAAGATTTACCAGGGCCGTCCTCTCAAGATGATAATAGATTAGTGGAAGGACTTAATCTGAGTGAAGCTGATATCCCAGATGATACGATTCAAAGTACTGAAGAAAACCTAGGAAGTGTGGAAAAAGTATGTTTCGTGTGCGACAAAAAAGTTAAAAAAATTAAAGGGCGATATCAACTTTTGCATAGTGCAAACAAAAATACTGTGTTTCAGAATGTAACAATTCCTGAGGACAATACAATTATACAAAAACTGAAAGATTTATCAACAGAGGAAATATATTATCACAATGCTTGCCGTCTTTCTGTTATAGCTGAATTTAAGGAAAAAATTGATAAACCAATAACATCATATCACGTATTCAGAAATTATCATAATCAAACATTTGCTGAAATCGGTAACTTCATTGAAGAAAACGTAATTATTTCAAAGAAATGTTTTACATTTGACTATATCTGTAAATTATACGTAGCAACTATTCAAAAAATAGCAGAGGATAACGGTGAAAAATATGATAGTATTTTTAACAATCAAACGTTTGAAAAAAAATTGGTAGATCGTTTTAATGAAGATATAGATATAGTGAAAATAGGAAGAAAAAAATATATTGTCCCAAAAGGTTTTATAATTGATGATAATATTTGTGATCTTTTAGAAGAAAAAGAAATATTACAGAAAGCTGCATTAATTTTACGTGAAAAGGTATTAACCATTCCAAAAATACCATTACCGGAAGATTTGTCCTCCTCTGGCAACACTGTCGCAAACAGCTGATTTTGAATTGTCCCAGTATTTTTAATTAAATTTTTATTAATCTTAGATATTAAAGGTACTAAACCAATACATCATTAAGTAAACATTAAATATAAAGTGTTTTAATATAAAATACCAGTGTAAATAACGCAAAATAGTGTAAAACAAACTGTGACAAAAACCGGCTTTTTTGTAAGTCATTGTCATCTGTTTTCAAGAAATTTATCTCTTTAGACGCAGTAAGTTTAACAATTTTTATTACGAACGACCTTATTATTGCAGTGCCTTTATGAGTGTAGCATAAAATAATAAAATATTACCTTACTTTTGAAAATAATTCCGCACATAACCTTGCGCTGTTTGCTTAGACAATTCCTTCAATTTTGTACTTTTTTATACTTATTAATTTCGTTATAACATGATGACACGTAAGGCATTGTCTCGTCAGGAGGAGTCTAAACTCCAGCTGACTTTGAGAGAACTTAAAACATCCAAGGAATTGTGTGATCAACTTAACAAGGAACGGGATGACAATGAAAGGGAATTAATAGATGTTTTAAGTAAGAATCAAAAGTTAAAGAGTGAAATGGCGGAGCTACACAATCAGTATAATGATGCCATTGATGCTCGAGACAGGCTGCAGTGCATCGTAGATGGCTTTGATCAGTGCAGAAATGAATATGTGCAAACATTACAGAAAATTCATATTTTAGAAAAAGAATTACAAGATGCCAATCACACAATTTCACTCTTAGAAGCATCAAAACAAAATATTACAGCCTCATTGAATCAGAGCCTTTTCGATGAACTTGTGGTTTGTGCCCCGGACATGGTTTCTACTACAATTAATAACCAGCCCACTGTTACAATAGACCTCACACATGATGATACTAAAAGCAGTAAGAATACACTGGGGGTTATTGGATGTAAAGGAAACAAATTAAAGAAATACATAAAAATTAATAAATACATAAAGAAAACTCAAAAACTTGTAAAAAAACAAAAGTTCTTTATGAAAAATGTAAAATTTAACAAGGAGAGATTGCAATTAATTGATACATTGGATATATATTCTGCAAAATATGACAACATTAGCTTAAGATATAAAAAAGACACACAAATATTACAAAGTAAAATTGAACAATTACAAGAGTGTCTCTTAAGTGTTACAAAAAAATATGAATTGTCACAAAAAGAAATAAAGGAACACATGAAGGCAATGAATGAGTTGGTTGAATTATGTAATTATAACAATGAGAGATTTCATTCCTTAACTAACAATCACACATGTGATTGTAAACAGTTCACAGCTCAGTCACCTGCCAATTGTGATTCCTCCATATCACAATGTGTTATTGTTAATTCCCCACAGCCGCCATCAAATAAATGTTTGACCACAGTGAAAACAATTCACTCAGACTTAGTTTTAGATAATAATTATAAAAACATCATATTATTTAGTGATGAAATTGGCAAGGGCATGGGCCCTCTTTTGTCTAAAATGGGACATTCAGTTATCAATCACTGTATGCCTAATGTTTCATATGGGGATATTTTAGGAAAGGCAACCAAACAAAATTACAATAAATGCGCTACTCTGTTATTTTTTGTTGGAAATAGAGGCAATGTGAACAAAAAATCATTGATCCAATATGTTAATGAATTGAGTTCTTTAAATGTTGAAAAAATTATATTGTTTACATTGCCCTATTGTAGGAGTCTGCCAAAGGAGGAAAATTTATTAAGATATAAATTAAATATGCTTTTATTCACAATGTGTAAAAGTGAAAAATTTCATGTTATTGACACTAACAATTATGTTAGGAATTTATATTTGACCAAAGATAAATATTATCTTTCTAATTATTGTAAAAGACAGATAGCTAAGTCGCTATCATATTATTTTTATATAACAGCCAAAAACTTGGCTAAACAAATTGCTTTTATTGAGCAATGTTCTATTAATAACTTGACAGTCAGTAGCTCTTCTACTGACAAATTACTAAATAATAATTATTGTTTAAATTAAATAATGAGACAAAAGACAATTCCTCTTGCATATTAATAAATAATAATTGTTATAACTCTCATAAAAATATTAATTTAACCAAAAAAAATCCATCCAAAAACTTAAAAATCAATGTAAACTTTATCAACCTGATGCATATAAATATTCAAGGAATGATGGGTAAGGACTTAGAAATTGAATTATTTATGAATTGTAACAATATAGATATATTTTGTATCACAGAACATTGGCTTAAAAGTCATCAATTCATGTTTAATTTTAATAATCATCAGGTTGGTAGTTCGTTCAGTCGAGAAAATGCAATTCGCGGTGGCTCTTTAATTTTATTAAATAATACACTTAAATTTAAGGAACGTAAAGATATTGTGAGCCTCTCGGTTGAGCGAACAATAGAAATCGCCTGTGTGGAACTGGACCGGCTTATTGTACTGAGTGTATACAAACCTCCTTCAGCATTGTATGATTGTTTTGAAGAAATTATGGATGAAGCTTTAAAAAAAATTGTCATCACTGGTAAACAATTAATTGTTTGTGGTGACTTTAATATTAATCTATTAGAAACCTCTAGTTTGAGTATTAAATTAAGAAATCTATTTCAATCATATAATCTGGAAAACTTGTTCATGGAGCCTACTAGAATAACGGCCACTTCGGCCACTTGTATTGACAATATTTATACGGATATAATACCACATAAAAAAAGAATCGTTAATCAACTAGATAGTGATCATTGTGGTCAGTTGATTACTTTTCCACATCCAAATAAAAATGTAACCAAGAAATGTATCACTATTGTGCCAAAATCAGTTAATCGTATACAGCGTTTTAAAATTCAATTAGATAGGAAGTTGAGTTATTTAAAGTATAAAGACAGTCCAAATGAGTTGTATAATGATTTTTTTAATATATTTTGTAAAGAATTTAATGACGTCTTCGTTCCCAAAACCATATGTGTTAGTGATGCAGTAACCTTCAGTGAGTGGGCCACCCCAGGCATACATAACAGTAGAAGAAAACTTTATGAACTATACAATGAACGCAGCATTAATACTACTGAAAGATTCAGAGAGTATGTACGTAATTATTCTAAGTTATTTAAAAAGGTATGTCGCACAGCTAAATCAAATTATTTAAGTTGTAAGATTAAGAATAGTAATGACAAAATTAAAATGACATGGAACATTATAAACAATGAAACTGGAAAATCTAAATCTCGAAATACCAGCTTTAATTTAAACATTGAAAATAGAAATGTTACATCAGATACTGAAGTTGCTACAGCATTTGAGAATTTTTTTACTGATATTCCAGTTTCAACTACAAAATCCTTGGACTCCTCCCCCATTGCTGCTGAATCAATATTAAAAGAAAACATAACACAAGGTACTAGTCAATTTAAATTTAAATATGTTAACTCTAAAGACATAATCAAATATTTTAACTAATTGAATAAAAAGAAAACCGCGGATCTGTGGGGTAACTCCGTGGATGTTTCTAGATCAGTAATTGAGACAATAGCTCCTATTCTGGCTAGCATTTTTAATCAATGTGTTGACTGTGGTGTTTTTCCTGATCTAATGAAACATAGTAAAATAACTCCATTGCATAAATCGGGTAGCACATCTGACCCCACAAATTTTAGACCCATATCCGTGCTACCCACCTTTAGTAAGATTTTTGAAAAGATTATGCTAGATCAAATGCAATCATATTTTTATAGTAATAACTTTCTGCATAGTAAACAATTTGGTTTCACAAGGGGTCGCTCAACAACCGATGCCGGTGTTGAGCTTGTACAGCAAATTTTTGATGCCTGGGAGAACTCGCATGATGCACTTGGTGTGTTTTGCGACTTATCAAAGGCATTCGATTGCGTTTTTCATGAAACATTGATCAGGAAACTACAGCACTATGGATTTAGAGACACCACTCTGGATCTTATTGTATCATATTTGAGTGATAGGGTTCAGAGGGTTGACATCAATGGAGAAAAATCTCCTGGTTCGTCGGTTAAGATGGGAGTTCCGCAGGGCTCAATCCTTGGTCCTTTCTTATTTTTAATTTATATCAATGATTTGCCTTATTTTGTAAAGGATAACCATGAAATAGTATTGTTTGCGGATGACACTTCACTTTTGTTTAAAATTAAACGTAGGCAGTCGCAAATTGACGACGTGAACAAGTCTATTTCTAAGGTAGTCCACTGGTTTAACGTTAATAATTTACTGCTAAATGAAGGGAAAACTAAGTGTTTGAAATTTGTTTTACCTAATGTTAAACAGGTAAAAACGAATGTAAATATAAAGGATCGAAATGTGAGCCTTGTAGATACCACAGTGTTCTTAGGAATCACACTAGATTCAAAGTTGCAATGGGGCCCACATATTGATAAATTGTCGAAGAGACTTAGCTCTGCAGCATATGCTGTAATGAAAATACGTCAGTTAACGGATATAGAAACTGCCAGATTAGTCTATTTTAGTTATTTTCATAGTGTAATGTCTTACGGTATTTTACTGTGGGGAAATGCCGCCGATATTCAAACAATATTTGTGTTGCAGAAGCGAGCTATTCGATCAATTTATAATCTTAAAGTTAAGGACTCTTTAAGAAATAAGTTTAAAGAAATAGGCATAATGACGGTTGCATCACAATACATATATGAAAACTTAGTATATGTCAAAAAAAATATTAGTTTATTTACTAAAAATAGTGAAATACATACACTTAATACTAGAAGTAAAAATAAGTTAACTTTACCTGCTACTAGGCTCCACAAAATTAATAACTCGTTTAGAGGCCTCTGTGTTCGCTTTTACAATAAAGTCCCAAGCAATATTCAAGAGTTGAGCCTGACTAAATTTAAATCGACTATTAAAAAAACTCTTATTAAGAATGCTTATTATAAAGTGTCTGATTATATTACAGACAAAAATGCTTGGGTTTGAACTGTTCCAACCATTCCAACGGGTATTTCTATATGATATATATTATGGATCATGTGTTGATGATACTTTTATTGAAAAGCTGTATTTAAAGCTGATTACGTAAGGAAGAATATCAGACTATTTAAGAAGATTTGAATGACAAAACGGCGTGGTCATGATTTCTCCATTGTTTTTGCTTTGTAATTGTTTGCAGTGTCCTACAGATAAATGACTTTAAGTTTAAGTAAATATGTTGTGGTTGATATAGGTGGTTATGGGTAGTCATGCTCTCTTAAAAGTCTCTTCGGTGGTGTCGTGTGAGGCGGGTCGTTACGTTCCCTAAAATATGGTTGAGCGAAGCGATGGCTGGTTCATGCGTCATGCTCGTGAACGGGTGCTGCCAGCGGAGATGAGTCTGCCCTAACTACTTTGATATTTAAGATATAAATGTTTAATTACACCTATTATAAATAACTCTGTTTGTATTTATACTGTGTGACACAGCAATCAAAATGCAGGTGTACAATTAATGTATAATTTCACATTATGTAATGAAGGGTGACTTCATGAATCATCTCTGAAGTCATTTTTCAACTTGACGACTCTGTAAATGATAAAACAGGGAGAAAAAAACAGCCCTTGCTGAGTTTCTTGCCGGTTCTTCTCAGTACAAGGTCTCCCGCCGTAGATTTACGAACCGATGGCGTAGCTTCTCGACATTCATATGTGCTTGTAACAGCCTAAACTGAATAAATGATTTTGATTGATTGATTGATTGATTTGAAAGCCACAGATTTAATAAAAGGAGAGTGCATACTTCCTAAGAGCATTACAGATTTTTATTCTACAGTATTAGGTGGTTTTAGACGCCGTCGTAGAAACAGCCATAATTTTCAAACAAAGTGTAATTCCCTAGCAGAGGACCTGATATATAATGTCACAAATGGTAATATTAAAACTGGAAAACACATCACATTGGGTCTGACGTTGAAAAGCTTAACGAGTAGCCGCAAGATCGTCGATATTATTAACAAATATGGCCACTGCTGCAGTTACAGTGTTGTAGAAGAACTGGAAACAGAAGCAACTTTTGCTGTAGCAAATCGCACCGGTGTCTGTCCAGAATCTATTTCCCTATCAAATAACTTGTTTACTGGAGTTGCATTTGATAATTTTGACCGCTTTGTAGATACCACCAGCGGTAAAGACACGTTGCATGATACCGTCGGTATCATTTATCAGACAATATCTGAAAATGATGAAATCAACGAGAATGTCTCTGAGAATGAACCTGAAAGTACTATTAGTACAGCTAGTACTAGTTCAGGTAGAATTACCAAAAGAAGAAGAGCTTTTGACACATTTATACCAAACTTGCTCCCTTACACAAAAAAACCCCGAATGATAGAATCTTTATTATCATGCAGTGATCAACGAAGTCAGATACATGCTGAAAGTTTGCCACAAATACGAAAATTGGATACACTATGGATGATTTGCCACGCTTTGAAGATTCCAAACACCCCAATGTGGGTTGGTTTTAACCATAAAGTAGTTAAAGACATCAATACTTCTAGGCAAAAAATTGCTTATTTAACACCTATTAATGAATCGCCAACAAATCCATCTGTTGTCATTGAAACAATGAAAATTAGTCAAAAGATCGCCGAAGAACTAAATCAAACATACATAGAAGTCACGTATGATTTAGCCATTGCTAAAGTAGCCCTCCAAATACAATCAATTGAGAAACCATTATATGATAATTTATTCATACATCTTGGACCATTTCACATTATGTTAGCTCTCTTCAAAGCAATTGGAAAGTTTATAAGCGGCAGTGGTTTAATGACAATTTCTGTCGACAGTGAAATTATTGCTAATGGATCTGTTGACGGATTTCTTCAAGGAAAACATTTCAACAGATGCAAACGTTTGCATCCACTCATGGCAGTAGGACTTGAAATATTATATTTTGAATTCTTTCTGAAGAAATCAGGACTTTCAATAGACAATAACACGCACACAGAATTAATGAAAATAAATGAAGAGCCTAGCGCTAAAATACTTGAAAATAAAGAATTTTTGAAAATTATTAACACATATAGCGCACACAAGGACCGATGTGAAAGAGGAGTGTTCGGTAAAACTGCTCAATTTTACATGATTTATATTGATCTGGTCAATTATTATCGTTTATTGAGTCGCAGTATTAGATCGGGTGATTTTCAATTATTTAAATACATATTGCCAAAAATTTCAAGTTTATTTTTTGTAACCAATCAACCGAATTATGCTCGATGGTTACTAAAATATCATGATAATTTACTAAAATTAAATGAAACTCATCCAGACTTAGAAAGAGCTATGAATGCTGGATACCTTGGTATTCAACGGACTAGTAAGTCTTTCTCAAGACAACCAACAGACTTGACACTTGAGCAGACAATAAATGCTGACGCAGGGAGAAGGTTGACAGGTGTGATCCATTTCACTAACTCCATTTCAGCTCGACAACGTTGGGCTAAAAGTCACGATATTAGAACATCGGTGATATCTCATACATTCGATGTTACTAGATTAAATGGTTCGAACGACATCACTGCAGATCTAGAATCTCATGCAATAAAGAAAAATGCCAAGCAGCTTGAAAAGTTTATAAATACTTTTGAAAAATTTCTAAATCCGTTTGATCCAGAACTTAATCCAGACTTTCTTTATAATATTGCAACTGGAAAGGCTGCTTCTAATGATGTTGAAAATTACCTATTAAATTTCCGAGTAAATGGCAACAAAATGAGAGAAGAATTTATAGAGGAATGTACCACTGACAGCGCGAGATTTGAAGCATCAATAAAAAGAGTTAAAATCATGAATTTTTCGGCTGAAACGATCAAGCAAAAAGCACGAGTTGGTGATAAAGTCGAAGAAATACGTGTTCAACGCAATTTATTTGGACGATTGCTTGCACTATCAATAGATCTAAAAGTTGATTTAGAAAAAGTTCTATCTTATCCGATTACACTGATTCCGATGTCTTTGTGCCATATGGATGGATCTATACATAAAACTCAAAAATCTGCAATAGTTACCGTTCTGGAAAAAATTATAAACAAGCCAAATACACCTCCACGCTTCGATATTATTGTTGTTGATGGATTTTATTTAATACATACCATGCAAAATGTTCCAAAAACATTCGGAAATATATCAAAACAAATTATGTCAACATTAACTGCTACAAAAGCTTCGCGAATTGATCTAGTTTTCGATCAATACTTCTCTCCATCAATTAAAGATTATGAGCGTAATCAACGGCATGAAGAGAGAAGCATAAATTATACTATTACTGGTCCAGAGCAAGTGAGACCGGTAGATTTCAATAAGGAACTAAGAAATATATCATTTAAAGAGGCTTTAGTGGAATTTTTAATTAACCATTGGAGTACTGATGAAATGGCGCCATTTATTGGAAATACAGTAATTAATATAAATTATAAGCATTGTCATAATTACACAGTTCAAGATAATTCAGTTATTTCGGTTATCAATGATGTTTTGTCCTGTATTCATCACGAAGAGGCGGACACAAAAATTGTACATCATATTTGCCAAATTGAGGAAGACAATGTAAATATTTTAATTAAATCATCAGATACTGATGTTTTAATTATAATGCTTGGAAACATGGACCATTTATCTAGTGACTCATTGCACATTTTTATGGAATACGGTACTGGATCTAAAAAAAGATGTCTTGCCATAAGCGAGCTTTATACTAACCTCGGGCCATCTTTATCATTGAGCTTACCAGGATTCCATGCATTAACCGGTTGTGACTATAATCCGTCATTTTTCAAGAAAGGGAAAAAAACGACCTTTTGAAATTTTGAAGAAAAAATTAGAATATCAAGAAGCCCTAAAAAACCTTAGGAATGCTCATACAACAGGTCGCAGCAGTGAAATTTTCAAAATTATTGAAAAATTCATTTGTGAAATTTACGGAAGCAAAGCAGATAATGTTAACGAAGCAAGATATGATAAATTCATCATCACCTACAAACCAAAAAACGTGAATGAACCATTTAATAAGAAATATTTAAACTACGATACATCAAATTTACCTCCTTGTAAATCCGAATTATATCAACATTTACTACGTTCACAATATATTACCAGTATATGGAGTAATGCCCACCTTAAAGAACCCACAACGTTAACACCAGAAAAGAATGGGTGGATTATAGATGATAATAAATATATATATAACTGGTATGAGGGTAGCACTGTGCCACCATCCATCTATGATGCTTTACTACAACCTGATCACTCTAATGACACTGAGTCAGGTAAATAATTTCTGTTTTTTATCTGTACATGTGCATATGGTATTTTTGCCTACATTTCATTTTATCAATAAAAATTTATATTTTTTTTCCAGAAAACGAAACAGCGATCGATGGCTATCATTTTGACTCAGAAGATGAAATACTGAGTGAAGACGAATAAGATACTAATAAAAAAAAATATGTTAAAAAAATAAAAATTTATATTTTACATATAACTCTGTTTTTCTTTTATTACAATAATCGTTCATCATATATTAACAATTTTCAACGAGAAAATTTTTAGAAATTGTATATTTTAATTTTTACAATAATTTCTGACACAGAGACCCGTATAAGCCTATTACGCTCGCACCTCACGAAGCGTCGCGACCGTTATATATTAACTTAGTAGACACTTGCAACCACCAGAATAGTCTGGCTTTTTAAATATATTTATAAAATTGTTTAAAGAATATTTTCTCAAAATTACAGCCTTGTAAAAGCAAGTTATGAATTGCTATCCCCATAACAACTTTATTATGGGTTGGCACGTACTTGCAACCGACAAAATCGACTGTCAATTTTTTTTTACCTTTAAACATATGTAAATTAAAACATATTAAAATTTTAGCCTTGTAAAAGCAGATTTTTTTTACTATTTTTTTAACATTTTCAAAAATTTAGGGGATGATGACGCAACCGCGAGATGCCTGCCAGAACGGTATTTTCTTAGTTAACCAATACTAAAACATTATTTTACAAATTTCTAGCCTTGTGTCAAACAAGTTACTCGGATTGACCGCTAGCTCTCCTACTATTACAGTGTTGCGCGCGCATCTTAAAATTTCACTCTCATCATTTTTTCATAACGCGCCCGCGGCTAACTTCATTATGTTACTTTTGTGTTACAGTGATGCGCGCGCATCTTAAAATTTCACTCTCATAATTTTTTCATAATGCGGCTAAAGAAGTATAACTTCAAAAGTGGTGTAATTGGTTTGCGCGGTATTTTAAATGGTGCTCGGAATTTGAAGAGTGCTAGTAGCTGCGAAGAGTCAGTGGTGTTTTTTACCAATTTAGATAGAAATATAATATCTAGTAATTCCCGGCTGTCTGTCAAGGACAACATTCCAAAAATCTTAGCCTTTCAGTGTAAGACCCAAGTTCCTTAGCTTTGCCAATGCAAAATGCCAAAACTTGCACGAATCTTTTTGTAGCCTTTCTATCCGTCCACGTAGGGGAAAAATATGGATGATTCAAAAGAGTTGTATTTTGCATCCAATTTGAATAAAGATATTTTGACTTATCCCAGTAGTTTAGATCCTCTTTTAATAATGTTTTCTATATGAGGCACAAATGTCAACTTGTGATCGTAAATAACACCTAAGTCCCTAATTATATCTTTATCTTGAACGAGTGTATCTTCAATACGATAGTCACAATTAATTTTGTTTTTTATTTCGTGTAAAGTTAACCAGAAAACATTTTGCATGGTTAAGGTTCATCCGGTTTTGATTACACCACACCACAAGCCCATCTAAATCTGACTGCAGTAGTACTGAATCAATTATTTTCCTAAACTTTAGGTCGTCCGCATACGTAAATTTTATTTTTAACCATTTAACTTCCCGTCCATCTGTGTTTTTGGTTCTATTCAAAATTATTGTATAAGCCAGTTTTTCAAGTCTTTAAATTCATTGTATTTAAATTCCTTAACTTGATAACAATTTTTGAAGTAAAACTTCTTTAGGCACGCTTGACTTGGGGGATAAACTGGCGAATTTGTTACGATTTCGCGTTACGATTAGTTTCATCGATAAACAATGACAATACCCGTCACAATATACATGAATCTAGTGCTTGGTGGGTGATACCGGACCCAGCGCGGATTGGTGGCTAATAACGGACACAGTGCGGATTTGAGGGTGATAACGGACCCAGCGCGGATTGGTGGATGATAATAAACCCAGTGCGGATTGGAGGGTGATAACAGACCCAGCGTGGATTGGTGAGTGACAATGGACCCAGTGCGGATTGATGGGTGATAATGAATAAATCTTCAGGTTAATCCAGACAGTCATACAAAAAATATCTACATTTTTCTTGGCAGACTCAATCGCACAGTGCATTGACTCAGCTTCCATGTAACTGTTTCAGGATTTCTTTTTTAACGAACTCGTTGGCACCAAAGTGGTGAAACCTGGAAAGTTAATGTGGTAAAGAGACAGCGAGTTGAAGGCTTGCCATGTGTTACAAAAAAGAAATTTGGAAGCTAAAAAAAATATCTAAGCCTATTGATTGTTCTAAATGCAAAATTGAGTGCAATGATAAAATTACAGATGAAGAGCGCCAAATAATATGCAGAAAATATTGGAGTCTAGACTATGCCTTAAGGGTTAATTCAGTAAAGAGACTTCTTGTAAGTAGGAAAAGAACGACACGACGCTCTTATGCTAAGCAATGCTTTTTCACCATAGAAGGAAACGACATATATGTTTGCCAAAAGCTTTTCTGTCAAACATTATGCATCATTAAATTTATGCCTAATTAATTACCTAAAATAAATCCACGCGGCTGAAATAGCAAACACAGCTATTATGTAGTAAACACTACAACCGGCCGGCGATTTTTCCTACAAAAATGGCCACTAAGTGAGAGATGTGCGCGCGGAGTGCGAGTGAAACAAAAGATCAAGGGTCGATAATTGGTTTTAGCTGAAAATATTTATGTTGAAATATCACCATACGCTATGATGAAAAACAATAATTTAAGCATAGTTGCTTTTACTTGTATTTTAATCTTAACGATACGATCTCTGATGTTGTGGAAAAAACAAATAAATCTGCTTAATCTCTTTTACTTCAATTTAAATCTGCACAAGTGCGAAAGATTATGTTCTGTTAAAAGCAAGTAGAACTACTTACTCTCTTTTTAATGTATAAGATTCTAAGTACTTTCCAAAAATTAAACAAAACCAGAACCATTTAAAGTATTTTAATTTGTATTAGTACAACGCTACAGTATGCTCTGAGTGTAAGCAAATTCCAACTAAAATAAGATATGGAACGGAATGTGTTTTTTATTGCAAGGCTTCCAAAAAATTGTACAGGTATAAGACTTTAGCTGTTATTGAATGCAGATGTTACTTAAAAGCTTATAATATAATTGTTTTTTTGCGTATCTTTCTCGGAAACTATGCATCGTATCAAAAAATCGGTTTTACCTGTAGATAGAGCTCAAAAAGTTGAGTAGCTCGGTGTAAATAACTCATTTTTGAAAAAAAGTGCAGATATTCGGTTTTACCAATAAAGGGACGATTTATTCTCTATCAAATTACCTCTACCTTGAATTCTTGAAGAAGACTGCATCTTAATTGCACTATATATTTTCTGTTTCTCCAGTAAATTCTGAAGTTACACCAATGAAAGGAGAATAAACTCTAGGTTTTTAAAACAGACCTTGGACTGTCCAGCAAAAAAATATTTTTCATTTAACAAGTAATGAACCGAATCGAATTTCTTCAATAATAAATAGTCTAAATCGGATTAAAAAATATCCTAAATGGGTTCGTTAAATTATTTTTTGCATAAATTGTTATTGGGCAATTTTAATCAATATTTTTGGTAGCTAGCAACCCTTAACAAACAAAAAAAATCTTAAATTTCTTTTTGGACATTCATTGCAAAAAGTAAAAGCGAATCCCTTGACTCCGCAAATGGCCCTTACTTTAGTTTATTAGTATGCAACACGAGACTCGTAATAATTAATAAATGAATACCATGTAAGCCAGAACTTAAATATTTCTTTGATGTCCCTTACATTAGCATTAATTATGATTTATTTGAAGAATGGTATCACAATAAAAGACAAACATAATAAAAACCCTTTTGATGAACATTTTTTTATTTGACACAGAGCGCGCTGTGTGAATTTACGTAAGCTACGTGATCCTCATTGTAAAGTTCTAGGTTTCCGGCGATTCGTGTACACAGAAATAAATTATATGAATAATTTTCAAAGAGTTTCTGCATCACTTTATTTTCCCAGAGAAAAAACTATACTTAGCCGCAATATTACCACATCCCGGTAAACAATATTGCGGGACTTATTTTGTTCTGCGTCACTAAAAAGATTTCTTAAGAATTCTTCGACACACGCGAGTAACCCACGTACAGTTCGTGGGAGAAGCAGGGGGTGCCCAAGTGAATGCAGGCTACTTTTAGAGTTTGTCCTTGACTTTTATTTATCGTGATAGAGAAAGCCACTTTTAAAGGAAATAGTAGGTGTTTGAACTGAAAGGGTAAGTTTGTGGGTATTATAGGGATTTTAGGTATCAATACTGTCTCTCCTTTGGCCCCTCCAGTAGGAATGGTGGCCTGGACGATGTGCCGTCTCAGCTCCGTGATGCGTAACCTAGTGCAGACTGTGCAACTAGTCTGGGCGCGTCCAGGTTACGCATCAGTATGACAGGCACACCAACTTTGAGTTCCAACTTGTGGGAGGGTACCCCTGACAGGTCGAGGGAATTTAAGAACTCTACATGGTATATAGTTGCGTCATCAGTTGTCATCACCGAGTCTATTGACATGAAGGTCCTCACCTCATCTGGAACTTGCTCTAATATTGTTTATTATTATTTTATTATTAATTTTTCCTACCAATTCATTTCTGGGCGCCATGATAGCTCTTTCGCACAACCACTCCTCGTTAGCCAGGTTTTCTTGTAAACTCGGAAATACTTTATTAATAAGGTTATCTTCCGAGCTAACAACATTGTTAGATATGTTGTCAAAGGTTATTTGGCCGTTAGTATCCGTCGGCATGCGACCTTCGCCGACTTCGAAAAGCGTTTGTGCGAAGAGTCCAGACTCCTGATCATTGAAGAGCAGGACTCTCATGTTAGTATTCAGCTGTTACCGCTCTACCTTAGCCCACAACGGCGAAGCCTTGAGGCATGCGTTTATCTCGTCTGCCGCGGTACCTCGCTCGATAACCAGTAACGTCTGCCGGAAATCACCTGCCAGCAAGACGACCACTCCACCCATCAAGATTCGATTGCCCCAAAAGTCTTGCAAGCTGCGATCTAGTGCTTCAATCGCTCGCTTGTGCGACATTGTGCATTCGTCCAATAAGATCAATTTGCACCATTGCAATAGAGCACCGCGACTACTACTTTTACTGATTGTTGTAAATGGGTGTTTCTTCACTTGCAAGTTTCAACGGGAGCTTGAATACTGAGTGTGCGGTTCTGCCACCACTTAGCAAGGTTGCGGCTATTCCGGAGGACGCACCAGCCAGCGCAACCACTTTGTCTTTGCATAATTGTGCCAGCAGCAAGTTCATTAAAAAAGTTTTGCCGCTGCCCCCTGGGGAGTTCAAGAAAAAAAGACCCCTTTGCCCGCTAGCTATGCGGTTTGTTATTAAATTGAAAAAAATCCTTTGCTCCAGTAGTAACATGGGCCCTGTTTGGGTGACTTGAATCCCCAAAGCAACAGTATCATAACCAAGCTCTCTGACCAAATTAGTAGACAGCTCTTCTGTTCTTTATGGGGCAGGCATACTGAATTTGAGGAGCGCAAGCGGTTAACGCATTCGGCTGCGATCGTTGAAGTTAAGCAACTTTCGCAGTGGTCGGTCATTGGATGGGTGACCAAAAATTTACTGTCTCGAGCTCCTCCGTGCTTCGGAAGGCACGTTAAGCCGATGGTCCCGGCTGCATCTGCAGTCGTTAGCACCCGCCAATCCGCACTGGGCCCGCGTGGGGTCATCGCCCAATCTCCCTATTCCATCCATAGGGAAGGCCTGTACCCCAGCAGTGGAGACATTAATAGGCTGATGATGATGATGATACTGAAATCGGGCAATAATTTTCCAACCATCGCAAAAAAATATTCTCGATAAGTATCAGCGCTTCGTTAAAAATTATGTCATCGTTGGCTTGTGTGATCCCTTGGTATGTGCGAGCAGAGAATGTCTTCTGACAAAGCGTTTTTATACTTGTCCCACAATTGCCGGGGGTTGGAGAGTCCGCAGGTGCTTATCACAATCGCAAAGAGCTCTCTCAACGTAGTCGCTGACCGGCACAACTTGGTGTACTCCATCGTTGCGTCCCAGTGGCCGTCGTCTTCAAACAGCTCTTCTTGGAAAGTGGCCTTTTGCAGCTCATCGATGATTTTAAGCGCTTGAAAACTGGTGGGGCCCCGGATTCTAGTCAACAGTAACCGTACACAATAACACTCAAAGTGTGTAATGTGTACGGTATAAATTCTACTGAGGGCATGCATCTAAGGCTATCACACCAGGCCAACCGTCGACGGATGCGCCCTGCGGGCGATGTACCATTCTTTTCGTGACGTATTTCACGTGTAATATCTTGGCACTTCTACATAGAGCAACATGCGAGCAAACTCGTCTCCCTGGCACAGTTGCTCGCTCCATGCCTTGAATAATTTGACACTGTCTGTTAGTTTCCGCGTCGTCGTCTCCCATAAAATACACCTATAAAAATTGTGGCTGTTCATTAAATGGTGGCAATAGTGATCCCATTTTGTAATGTAGGTAGTTGGCCTTGCACTGTGAACGTTGGAGAAAATCCAGGCATAGCAAGAATTTCTCCGCCCCGAATGACGTCATGTGAAAGCATGAGTTGTATTTTTTACGCGGTTTTAGAACCGTCGAGATTCATCAATTTCACCTGTAAATAATGTTAGTAAGGGTTCCACAGGCTCTTCTAAAATAGGAATGGCTACTTTGCACCCAGAGCAACACATTCCCGCTCTTTCCTCATTCCATTTTAATGCCCCACAATGGCGACACACATTTTCCATACGACAAATTTTTAATGAGCCTGTGGCTACTATAATCCAGTGTCGCGTCATATTCAATACCACATTTCACAAATAACCCCCAAACAATTCTGGTAAATATTTGACGGCGCTCGGCTTGACGCTGAGCGACTGCGAGTCGTCGAGCATTTGTCTCATCTACTGTCTCAGAATTAGCCATTCGCCGTCGAGAAGTTTCTTCATCAGGTGTTTTAATGGCACGCTGAGTGGACATACACTGTGCGTTTTCTTGACGCCAAGTAGCTGCTTCTTCAGGTGTCTCTAATTCACGCTGATAAGCCATAAGCTGGGCATGCTCTCGCCGTCAAGTATTTGCTTCATGAGGTGTTTGAGTGGATCGCTGTGTGGCCATACGCTGTGCGTTTTCTTGACGCCGAAAAGCTGCCTCATCAGGTGTCTCTGCAACACGCTGAGAAGCTATGCGGATAGAATTTTCCTGACGCCGAGCATCAGCTTGCGCAGAAGTTTCTCCAGTCCTGACTTCTGCCTGACGTGTTACTTGGCCACATCTGCGCTGTTCAGTATCATGAGTAGATTCTTGCTGTCTTGCAATTTTCATGGATAGAGCTCTTTGTGAGCTCTGTGAAATATTTGGTTTACGTTTGCGGGTCATAATTAGATATACAAAAAAAATATAACAATATCCTTGTCCTAGAAATATGCATGAAATATTAATCTATCAAAATAGCTATGACATGAATGTCAAAAAATATGTACCTACTTAAACAAAATTAATTTTCATCGATTTTCCCATGGGAACAAGATATTTTCCCGCAGTAAAACGTAGCCTATGTGTTAATCCAGGGTGTCAGCTAACTCCACACCAAATTTTATTAAAATCGCTCCAACCGTTTAGGCGTGAAGAAGTAACAAACATACACACTCACATACTCACACACTCACAAACTTTCGCCTTTATAATATTAGTGTGATAGAGGAGCTCGATGACGCAGATGAATAGCGCGCTCGGTCTGCAATCATGAAAGTTAAGCAACTTTCGCAATGATCGGTCATTGAATGGGTGACCAAAAATTTATTATCTCAATCTTCTCCGTGCTTCGGCAGGCACGTTAAGCCGTTCGTCCTGGCTGCATCTGCAGTCGTTAGCACCCACTAATTCGCATTAGGCCTGCGTGGTAATTCATGGTCAAATCTCCCTATTCCATCCATAGGGAAGGCCTGTGACCCAGCAGTGGGGACATTAACAGGCTGCTGATAAGGAATGATAGGTATATTATATATCTGTGGACAGTAACACATGCGAAGGAGTAGTAAACTGTCTAGAAATATCTGAATGATTTGAGAGCTGGTTGATGCTTTTGACTGGCGTTGAAGGCATAGAAGTAGGTTCTGGCTCATGCATATGCAAAAGTGTGTTTTGTCTCATTTTGCAGTACCTATAAGGGACAAGACTGCATTTTGTAGTTTCCAAATGTTCAGGTTGAAGACAATTAAGGCACACTTTTGTTTTGTAACAGAAGGCAATCTGAATTTATCGCAGTTAAATAAATAATGACTTTACTGGCAAAGTAAACATTTGAAAGACTGAATTGTTCATAATTTTTTAGACCTTAAGTTTTTATTACTGTATTTTTTTTTTGTTTATAATTTTCATTATAAGTGCTAGTTATATTCCCATTTGTGGTATCTATAAGAATTGTGTTTTTGATAATATTTTTGTGCTTTACCTTTTTCTTGTATAGTCTCTAATAGGTATGCTCTGGTGCTAAGAAATTTAATAAATATATTTGATAAAGGGGATCTGTTAATGTATTTCGCTATTATTCCCAGACTCTTTGTGTAACACAGTCTAATTTTTTCGACATTATATGTATAACTAATGTGTCCTTATTTTCTGTGAGTTGATCTAAAGACTTTAATGCATGTAAGATTTTATTCGAAACATCTATAAGATTACGTATCGATACAGATGATTCTATTTGCATTAGTTCAAAATTAAATAAAATGTGTACCTGATTTTTAACAAGTATGAAAACCCTACCCTTTTATTATTATATCTGCTGCATAACATCTTCCAAGCAGCTTCATAATTATCGGCTTTGAAATCTAGATTATCAACGATTAGCAAACCGTTGCCTTTAAGTGAAGATAATGCAACTTCTTTATGTCATTCTTATCCTGTCTTTAATGAATTTAAGAAATAAAAGTGTCTCTTAACCTGAGCCGAAGGAAATATGGCAAGTCAATTTTAGGAAACCGAACACAATTGAATTGTGGTGAACTAACCTTTTACATCATGATACCTCGAGACGGAACTACCCGGAAGGTCGCACTAGTTGTGAAGTGGGCCGAGTAGACCGCAAGCTGCCGTAACCAGCGTGTGGAATTGCTCTTCGAATTGTTCACTTTCTTGGAGTTCATCGGCGGGATCCTACGAAAGCATCTCAAGCTCCATCTGTAAACCATCAAAAACTCTACCTTGTAGATTGCTTCCAGCCTGTTAAAGCAACCTTCCAGATCAGAATATTGATCTCGGCTCAGCCCAGACGATTGTTTAGGCAAAGAAATGTAATTTTTAATAATGGTCAATATTGATTTCAGGCTGCTACGCTTTTTATAAGCTTTTCTCGTTCCTTTGTATCGGTCATACTAACTGATGTTTAATATAAGAAAAACTAAATATTAAATGTGTAAAAACAAATACTACTGTTAAAGTCGATAAAAATAATGCAAGGATCGAGATAAAAGAACGCAACGGGCAACAAGCGATAAGAAACAAAAGAACAGCTTTTACTTGTATAATGTGAAAAATTTTATTAGTTACGTTATAGTTTTTACTTTAAACCGATTTTTCTCTCTTCCACTCACTAAATTGGACTATTTGGAATTTAATAGCAATAAGAAAGGAATGATAAGGAATAATTGGAACGGATTCGCACATACCCAAACCGTCTCCTTCTTCTTCGGGTAATGTGGTACTTTTGCCCCAAAATTTCGACTGGTCCCAAAGTCCAACCTGCGTACCGTCGTCTAAATTGTATTTTTTCTTAAGCTTGTGTGGTTGCGTTGCGTCGATACTTCGATAGGATAAGAAATCTTGCTGCTTAATACCGTATTGAAGAGCTTCTTGAAATTTTGGATACGTCGACCGTTTAATTTTCTATATTGCAACTACCGAGAAGGACCAATTTAGTCCGCGAGCTGTCGCAATCAACGTTAAAATAAAGAAAAGGTACAAAACGGCGACGTGGTGTTAAACACATAATAGAATATGAACGCGGTTAGGACCCGTGCGAGGCTGTGCGTGGAGCGTAATGCCGCAAATACATATGGTCGTTAGCCCGTATTCGGGTGCACAAAAGACATCTCAGGTTCGAGTGGTCTGGAGGCTCCAGACGGAGAGGAGACTCCCCCCGTGGGGAGACGCCATCCGACTGGAATACCCTGGAGGTATACCAGAGGCACTCGACAATTCTCGGCTTGAGGTCCCCTTAGGATCTCGCCGTCCCCAAACCCGGTGACGCTGTAACAGAGACCAACAGCATACACACCTAAAAAAAAAAAAAAGACATTACTCGAATTCGGTCACCTGAAGCAATATTTACACTGGAATACGGGCTGAATAACGGTGTCGGGTAGACAAAAAAAAATCTACCCAAATACGGGCGTACTCGACTCCGTTCATTTACACTTAGTCGTTTACCTGAATTCCATTGGCACTCGTATTCGAGCTAACGACCAAGTATAATCGCGGCATATGAAGAGTTCCCCCGCCACGGCCGCCTTTTTTTTTATAACGCAGGTAAAAAATCTTTTTACAGACGACGGCGCCTTTAAGAGGCACACCGCCGAACGGACCTCACACCTGGCTCCCGCAAGTCTTACGGACCCTCCAGTGGCTACCCACCGAGGACCCCGCAACTCTTACGGGCGCTTTACTAAAAAAGTCCTGCGAATACCTCTACACTGCTTAGTGCGGAGCCGCAGGGTCCCCGTTAGGGATTCTACCACGGCTCCGCCCCCAGCAGCTTCCCGGCTTCGCCGGGGCTCCACGGCAGGGGTCTCCCGCGGTATTTCGGGGACCCCGCAGACGTGCGCAGGTAGGCCCGCGCGTAGGAGCTGGGTACGCGGCCTACTGCCCACCATACCGCCCCCCCTCCCCCTGCCCCTGGTATTTATCCCTCTCCTCATATGCTTAAGCCTGGTCGATGGCAATAAAGGATATTTTTTTTAAAGTACAGCATAAATAAAAATAATCTACAAATTGACTGGGTTTCTTAGCATTTTTATTACCTGTACGCAATGACGTATAATTTAATAGATAGACGGGCTATATCAACATTATTGCACTTTTAAAAGCAGAAACACATATATGTCATGGCGTGTCGTAACGCGCCAGAAGCACATCAGTTTCATACATTTATTAAGGTTGGAGACATATTTGTAGGGCGTCGTGCCGACACGCCACGAGACGTTAATATGTTTCTGCCTTAAGTGGCACAAGTCAACGTCTTTATACCACGTGACTTACCGACACGAAGGAGAATGGGGAAAACTGAAATGTAGTCCACATTTCAGTTATTGTAAACAAAGAAATTACGAGGGCTATTATTTATGTATTTGTCATCATCGAACCATGCTCGTCCACTGCTGGACATAGGTCTCCCCTAATACACGCCACTGCTCCCGATGTTCACTCCAGCCAGCCTACGTATGTCATTATCCCATCTTGTCTCAGGGCGTCCCACACTACGTTTACCGAGTCGCGGTCTCCACTCAAGAACTTTACGGCTCCATCGGCCGTCAGTTCTCCGGCTAATGTGACCAGCCACTGCCACTTCAGTTTGCTAACTCTGTGGACTATGTCGGTGACTCTGGTTCTCTGTCGGATAAGTATATGATATGTACTTATTTATCTGGAATAACAAAGTGAAACAAACATATAGAATTCAATATAATTTTATTGCTTTTTAAAATATTCTCCATGATGATCGCTGCATGAGTCGAATATTAACACTTTTTCTGAAAGCAGCACTATTTCCATTTGGATTGATGTATCTCTAAAACTTGCATTTTGAACACATCAATGGCCTCTTCACAACTCAAAAAGCATTGAACGCGGTATTTATTCTTTACGGTTGTGAATCAATAAGAAGTCGTTGGCAATTTAGTTTTCTTTTAATATGGAAAACTTTGAATGACCTTTGCGAAATCAAAAATTCTATAAAAAATATCTTTACTGATATAAACAGGCGTAAAATGAGTCAACAGGACATCTCCGTGACACAAAATTCTTCAGCGAATATTTGCATTTTTTTTTATATTTCCATCACTCACACCAATTAGCCTAGCCCCAAAGTAAGCACTGTAAGGTTTGTGTTATGGGATGCTAGGAGGGTAACGGATAGAATACATATATACTGTACAGGTATAAGTATAAAGAAAATATAACTAGAAAAAATTCCACGCGGACCAGGCAGCAGACGGGACTCGAACCCGCACCCTTCGCAATCCGGGCGAATGCACTGACCAATTATGCTACCGCGGCCCTCACGGACCGCGTCGAAATTCCTTCTAGCTATTCTTAAGCTGCAAGGCAGCGCCATCTCTTCGCATTATAGGTAAACCCACAATGTCAAATGAATACTTTTACAAGTATTAAACATTTGAAAGAAGAAATAGCAATTATAGTTATAATTTTTATTATTTTTTGAATTTCGACGCGGTCCGTGAGGGCCGCGGTAGCATAATTGGTCAGTGCATTCGCCCGGATTGCGAAGGGTGCGGGTTCGAGTCCCGTCTGCTGCCTGGTCCGCGTGGAATTTTTTCTAGTTATATTTTCTTTAGATTTAAACATCAAGCAGTTACATGCTTTAAAAATAATAAAAATTATAACTATAATTGCTATTTCTTCTTTCAAATGTTTAATACTTGTAAAAGTATTCATTTGACATTGTGGGTTTACCTATAATGCGAAGAGATGGCGCTGCCTTGCAGCTTAAGAATAGCTAGAAGGAATTTCGACGCGGTCCGTGAGGGCCGCGGTAGCATAATTGGTCAGTGCATTCGCCCGGATTGCGAAGGGTGCGGGTTCGAGTCCCGTCTGCTGCCTGGTCCGCGTGGAATTTTTTCTAGTTATATTTTCTTTAGATTTAAACATCAAGCAGTTACATGCTTTAAAAATAATAAAAATTATAACTATAATTGCTATTTCTTCTTTCAAATGTTTAATACTTGTAAAAGTATTCATTTGACATTGTGGGTTTACCTATAATGCGAAGAGATGGCGCTGCCTTGCAGCTTAAGAATAGCTAGAAGGAATTTCGACGCGGTCCGTGAGGGCCGCGGTAGCATAATTGGTCAGTGCATTCGCCCGGATTGCGAAGGGTGCGGGTTCGAGTCCCGTCTGCTGCCTGGTCCGCGTGGAATTTTTTCTAGTTATATTTTCTTTAGATTTAAACATCAAGCAGTTACATGCTTTAAAAATAATAAAAATTATAACTATAATTGCTATTTCTTCTTTCAAATGTTTAATACTTGTAAAAGTATTCATTTGACATTGTGGGTTTACCTATAATGCGAAGAGATGGCGCTGCCTTGCAGCTTAAGAATAGCTAGAAGGAATTTCGACGCGGTCCGTGAGGGCCGCGGTAGCATAATTGGTCAGTGCATTCGCCCGGATTGCGAAGGGTGCGGGTTCGAGTCCCGTCTGCTGCCTGGTCCGCGTGGAATTTTTTCTAGTTATATTTTCTTTAGATTTAAACATCAAGCAGTTACATGCTTTAAAAATAATAAAAATTATAAGGTATAAGTATATTTATATAGAAATACATAATTAAACATCCATGACTGGAGTACAAATTGTCGTATCCATCACACAAACATTTGCCCCCATTTGTCTCTTTCTTTTTGACAAAGCGGTAACCGACCGTTACACGCTTTCTACCTGAAGGCGCAATTACACTTGGTCGTTAGCTTGTATACGTCGTTGGTCGTTTTCGAGTATATATTTTTTTTGTGTATTTTTAATGATTTCTTCCAGCGAGGTTTCAAAAATTCATATCATTTTTTGTAGTAGGTATATTGCAGTCTTTTTTTGTGACATAATTGTCTTGAATGTTGTTTTAATAAAAAAAATAACTCAGCTTCCTGAAATTCCTTAAAGTTACTTAGAAAATGCTTGAAAATTGGATCTTTAGTTTTTAGTAGGAATTACTAAAACATTCAACTTTCTTCCCATGGAATTCTGACCAACGACTAAGTGTAAGTTAACGGTCAACCCGTAATTAAAAAGCTTTCGTTTTGGTTATCCGCCGCCATTTTTCTTTTAAGCTTAGGTAGTATACCAAATGTCCCCTAAAAATGCATTCCCCCAGTCATTTTATGTAAGAGCTGTTAAGTTGTGGAACGCTTTGCCTTTGGATATTAAACGTGCACAGACGAGGAACTCCTTTATATTAAAATTAAGGAATATTTCCTCAAGCTGGACTCTGCCTGATCTTTTTATCTGTTCATTACTATTTATTGTATTTTATAGCTTCCTTACATACTTACTATATCATATATTCTTATATTTACGTTTATTTATTTATTTTTACAATGCACTAGCCCGCTGTTTCTACTATTCTTATGGTATGGATTCTTTAAGCCAAAGTTGCTTGGTAGAGATTGCTACCTTAGCAATAAGGCCGCCTTTTGTGTTTTTGTTCCTGTGTTTTATGTTCTCTGTGCAATAAAGAATATATTCATTCATTCATCCCCCATATTTGGGGGAATCCCCCAAATCTGGCAGTACTGCGACCCGAATGCGAGTGCAGTGTCATTTGCCATTTCAACAGAAGTGAGTAATACTACGTAATTATTGCATCGTGTGTCCAAAATCGAGTTATATATTTTTTGGGCTAACGACAAAGTGCAATTGAGCGCAAGAAAAAACGTGCCCTATTATAGTCCGTCTCTCCATTACCAGAATTATTAAGATGTCGACCACTATGAGCTGTAGTAGTAATATTACCTGGTGTTTATTTGGCTTACGTAAGTAGGGCACTAATAATTCAATGACATTCTTTACCATGCACTCTATGTATACAATGGATGACGTCAACTACATATATCACACTAATATTATAAAGGCGAAAATGTGTGAGTGTGTTTTTGTTACTTCTTCACGCTAAACGGCTAAAGAGATTTTAATAAAATTTCGTATGCGATTAGCTGACACCCTGGATTAATACATAAGCTACGTTTTACTGCGGGAAAATATCTCTAATAAACCGCGGGTAAAACCGCGGGGCACAGCTAGTCATATGATAAATCCTAAAATATTATATTGAAAGAGAGAGACAGTATACATATCACAATATGATGAAGAAAGAAAAATACCGGTGGATTTAATTCTTATCCCGGGTATGCCACAGATTAGTGAGATTATAAATCTAAGGTTAGCGCTTATTATTTTTTTTGCCCTCTTTGAGCTGTATGTAATAGACTATTATGAAATTATTTGTCCATTGCTGTAAGTAGTAAGTAGTAATCTATCTATATATATATATAAAACTCAAAGGTGACTGACTGACATAGTGATCTATCAACGCACAGCCCAAACCACTGGACGGATCGGGCTGAAATTTGGCATGCAGGTAGATGTTATGACGTAGGCATCCGCTAAGAAAGGATTTTGATCAATTTTACCCCCAAGGGGATAAAATAGGGAATTAAAATTTGTATGAAATTTTGACAATTTTAAACCGTTCGGGCTGAGACTTTGCATGCAGGCATAAGAAGAATCATAGATGAATGTCACATTGTGTATAATACAAGCCTGAGAACAAAACCTGTAGTCTACACTTCAGCTCTACACCGAAGCGAAGCGAGGGCGGGCCGCTAGTTTTACTTATATTTTTTAATCTGAATTCTTACGAACGTAATGAACGTTTGACATAAGAGCACAGATTCAAACTACCGGAAAACTTTCCAGGTAAACTTAAAATAATGACTGGATTTTAGAGGATTTCGCGTAGTTTATCCAATCTTTTGTGTAATTTAGAAAAATCGTGTAGTTTTGCTGCTACAAAAAAATACAAACCCTAATTATAATTTTCACTAAAAGAAATACTACTGCATCAATTCCCAAGACAAGATTCCAAAGCGGATCCTCCTCAAGGAAAGGTCCGTTTTTATAGTTTTCTTACATAGTCAATAAAAGGTCCTAAGTGCAATTTAAGCATTCTCGGTAAAAGGAAACTCAGCTGTTTCGATAATTTCTAGATAATTAATACATACAGTAACTGCTATCAATTAAAGAAACCTTTAATTATTCTATTTGAATAATCAGTCGAAAAGAACTTAGTTATTTGGTAAGAGAATATAAAATTTCACAATTTAACAAGGCAAGCTACAGCGGGTTGATCCTGAGGGTTGAACCGTAGCTTTATTTCGTAGTCAGTTGCTCCGTGCCAGTCGCGCGTACCCTACGTCGCGGCGCTACGCGCTCCGCGGGCTTACATGGCTACGAAGTGTTATTAAAAGTGTGTGAACAGTTTTCTGTGTGATATTTGTGTTTATGGTTGTTAAGAGTTAAATCAATCTTTTAAAATGTCGGACATTCTAAGGATTATTTTAAGGATAACATTATTCCTTCTGGTCACTAAAGGTACGTGAAAAATATCAATTAGATAAAATATTAGTGCCAATGTCGCGACATAAATATATCGCAACACTTTGGCACTAATATTTTAAATGCATTCGCATATCGAAACCGCAATCTCAAATCCCACAGACTCAAATGGTAAAGGAAAAAGTCAAAGTATTTTAAAACAGAGATCTGTTTTATAAAAAAAAATACTTTGACTTTTTCCTGCAGATTTCTGTTTTATAAAAAATAATACTTTGACTTTTTCCTTTACCATTTGAGTCTGTTAAATATTTCCATAAATACCGCTTGCGATTCGATATACCGGATTCGATATGCGGATGCACCGAAAAATTTAGGGGTGATGACAGGGTACCGTAAACGAAACTCATTTTAGTCCGTCAGTTAGATGATCAAAAAATAATGGACACGTATTTTTTCTTTGGGCAATCAACCAAAAAATGACAAAGTTATAGCGCGTCAAAGTTTGAGAGTAGGGGCTCGTGACGTCACTTTTAAGTGAAAATTATACGAAAACGTGACGTCATGCGTCACTTTTCAAATCAATATATCTCTGTAGTGTTTATATTATGTGAAAAAAAAATACGTGTAAAATACTTTTGGATAATCTTAATACCTGCTAAACGAAGAAGAAAAAAATTAGTCATCATCCCTATTATGTTCACATAATTCTTGATGAGTAAGTTTATTTTAAAAACATTTATTACATTATGAAACATACAGATTATCTTTGAAAAAATTACAAAAAAATTGCATATATTTTTTTTCTACTGTAGTATTGAACCTAGCCACATATACAATATGTATATGCAAATTATTGTTAATTTCTTTTATAAATTTTGGTATAACAGCAGCAATTTCTCTATCTTGGTAACTGGGTATAAAGGGTGGTTCAATATCTACTGTTTTTTAATATTTGAAATACTATCGTTACCATTTAAATTTAAAGAATGGATCCAATTGTTTTATATTTAAATACTGCAACAAGATGAAATGCTTTCAAATAAAATTTTGCATGCAGATAACACCAGTCAACACGAATTTTGAGTTTCTGTTCTGTATACCAAATTTTAATTTCTCATACCTAATTAATATAAGAAGCAATATTTTTATCTAGTTAAGTTTGTTTTTGTAGCTATCAGAATCAATATTTAAATTTTTAAGAAAATTGCTAGCCTTTATTTTGTTTGAATTGTAGTTAGGTATACACACTACCAGTGGTAGTCTTACTTATTATGTGACCACATAATTAAATACAGTTATAAAATGATTACATTACCTAAGTTTGACGTAAATAATTTTTCAATAATTACACAATAGCTTACTAAAGTAAATTTTAATTTGAAAATAAGGATCTTAGTAGTTATTTTAAAATAAAGTAAATAACAATTTCGCCGTTGTATAAGCTCGGTAGGTTATTTTGTTTAAACATTCCAAGTGAGTGAAAAATTAATACTGGCCAACTAATTAAAGACAGGGAAACTAAATAATGAAAAATACAGAAATATTGTCAAAAACTGTAATTTACATGAAGGATATAATTGATTTAAATCATTTTATTTCGTCCGAATAAAGTACGTTTTCCACACTCGCTCTGTCCAGTGTACAAATTACGCACTCTCCTACTCTAAAAGGAGGTCATTTACAAGTTCAGTATAGTTTTGATTCCGAGAAACTTTTGCATCACCGACACGAAAGCTGTCCATGCCCGAATTCAAGCTCAGCCATGGAATCTCTAAATTTAGTGTTTTAGAGAGCTGGAGTCCTGATTTGGAAAAATTCTGGAGTGAGCTGAGGAAATTAGTGGAAAATGTAGGAAAACAAATCTCGTTTTTAGTGAGTGATTAAACAAACTGTTTCATGATTCGTAGTTTTATATATCGACTAAATGATTTCGAAAAGTCATGTGACTGTTGCCCTGAATGCTGAACACAAAAAAACAGTTGGATACTGCCATTAAGGTTGATTTTTAGAGTTAATGCCTTAAAAATTGACATCACAGACATGGTTTTGCGGTTCGCATCAAAAAGTTGGTGTTCCAAATTTAAAACGTTCTGCTAAGTTTTCTTAATCTTAAATATTCAAAACATGATTTACATACACAATCGGGAGCCCACTTCTTGTCATTTTATCCAATGATATCCTTAACTACAGTGCAGAAAAATAGGAAATTTAAACGCATTCTGTAACAACTTTTCTATATGATTTTTTACATATTCTGCACATATTCGTATCAAAAATGATTTGGACTGCTTAAACAACTTCACCTTGAACCATGATTGTAGCAAAAACGTATGAAATTCATATGTGCTCATTGAAACACCCAAGTAATTATCGAATAAATCCGCACATAATGATGAAAGTCAGAAACAAAGAAAGTCAGAGACAAAAGAAAAATTGAGACAATATTTTAAAAAAACGAGTCTTGGTGAACAACGTCAGCCATAAAATTCATAGCAACAGACAAAAAGTACAAAGGACAATGTTAAAATTGGCCTAAGAACCAACACCAATTTGGCATTTATGATAATTCTTAGTATATTTTTTGCGATAATTATCAGTATTTAGATTGTGACGGACACTTTCAGTTAAGAAAGCTAAATTAAAAAGTTAAAAAATAATCTGAGACAATAAATACCATTTTATGTGTATAATCTATGGCAGCGCTGCAAACAAAACAGCTTCCTAATGCCGGCACTTCACTTGGCTATTCGTATTTGCTATTTGAAAACATGACATCAGTCTGTCCTTTTCATTCCTTATTAAGCATGACAAGGACAAACTGTTATCAAGTGAAGGGCCGGCATAAAACTCGTTACTCTGTGGTATATATTATACCGGAAAGTGCATTCTCGTTTCGGATTACCTGTTGTGTGTGTTTATTTGCGATTGTTTTTCCTTTAATTTAACTATTTCGGCTATCTAATTTGCCATCGATGTTACCAAAGAGCAGAGCCCTTATTACCAAGTGTTAGTGAACCTGTGCCATAACATTCTGAGAGGATCATACTGCCAAATTATTCAAGAACACCTGATACACATTCACGCTGCATATTTACACAGTAAACCTACATGTGATATACAAATAAATACAATAAACAATATGATACAATTATGTGAAAAATAGTCAATAATTATGGAGCAAAACTACAGTTTTTATTTTATTCATGATTCCTACTTAACCAAGTTTTTCCTAATAGTTATTCTTTAATATCGCACCGAATAAAATGAATTAGTTTTAACATTAATTCACTTCATACTGAGTTTATACTAAATTCATAGGTTGACCTATGTTTCATTGAATATTAAACATAACCTCAAAAAAAAATAGCTTTCCTGATAATTTAAGTTCTCAGAAGTGTCCGTCAATAACCTTTGTTTTTACAGTCATTTACTTACGATTTTGAAACTAGAAAATAATATTTCATGATTGTTGGTTCTTAGGCTAACTATGTATGGACGCTGAACAATGTCCTTTGTAAACTAGTTACGTATAAAGTATAAGACCACCACTGTATAAAAAGAAAACAAACATTTATTTATTTACATCCAAAGATTTGAATCGATAGATATTTACCATAGTTTGACCGCAACCAAATCTGCCAACACTCGAATGAGCTAACTCCCATATTATCATGTCTTGTCTAATCAGTGTTCACCTGAACATAGTGACAGTTTGACGTTGCTGATTAAAATACCTCAGACATTTTTTGCAAGAAAAGTGTATTATTATACCGTCGTGTGCCTTCCGAAAGCGAATTAACAATTCGAGAAATACAAATAAAGCTAATGGTCTAAAATTTCACTCCTAAGTTTTTAGATTTCATTATTTATTAAATTAATTTTCTTTCATGGTCATAAACATTGAAATGTTATCAGACAGCCAGCCCAGAGAAAGTAGTGTTGGAAAATATTGCAAGACAAAAAGAGACAACACTATTCTCTCGGTGCCGCGCTGTGCGGTTTGACGTTTGTCCCGCCCATAAAGTTTCATAAAAAAAAAACTAAATTCCAAAGAACTAATTACTGTTCTTCATTCTCATTTTAGTGTCGAGCACTTAGTCCTAAAATTTATGGAATCGGTGATCTTAGGGCATAGCATTAAAATTTTACAAGACTATGTGTATATTATATTATGTATTATGACATATAACATAACAGCGCCATTTGGAGCCATTTTTATCACACAAAAACTATTTTACATAAACATGTCCAATTTGGCTCATATATTGAGACTTGCAAGATACATATGTGCTACAAATTTTATAAAGACGTCTCAAACGGTTATTTAGATATTAGTGCCAATTCGTGATTGATTCTTTGAGTGCGTGATTCTCTAAACTTAAAACTAAAAACATCAGTCATTTTGTATAGAGAATGACAAGGATATACTGCTGACAAATTTAAATTTAGGTTTAGAGAATCATGCTAGAATCGAAACCATTAACTTCCACAAATCTATTTTTTTATCACTGACTGACCTACAGATCAAATCTTTAACCTAGTAATGACCTAGAAAGTTCAAATTTGGCATCCAGATAAGTAGTTGGATGTGAATACAAAGGAATAAATCAGAAACTAGTGATTTTTTATCATTTTATTCTTAGTTTTCAAACAATTGATTCTATTACGACATCACTAACTTGGAGATAGTGCTTGTAATTGTAATGTAAGAATCAGCAATCAAATGATAACTGGCCTTTATGTGGATTTTAAGGTCTTCACGTGAATAATCAACGAGCGGATTAACAGTCTTATTTTTTTTTATCCAAACATATACGTTTCAGTACTTATAACTAAGAGTATACTTAACTTTCGTATTTATTACGTTACTAACAGGGATTTAGAATTAATTATTATTTCAATTAGCGCACATCAATAGTGTAAGATCATAACCTATAAATAGTTAAATAATAGGTATTGCGAACGGTTTGGACCACGGCGCACGGTGCGCGGGTGTGGCGTTCGTGGAGCAGTGGGGTTGAGAGCAGTGCGATAAAACCTTGACGCCAACATGCCTGAGCGAGCGACAATTTATCTCCTTGTTTATTTCCTTCGTATTCGACCTTCTTGGTCACCACTAACTTTATAAGATTCATTTATGGTTTTTATTCAGTATGAAATTTAATTCCTTCAAGGCTGTCATAAAAATAATTCAAAGTCAGCCCAGCAGAAATCCTCAAGCAGGTCACTATTTTTACTTATTTATTATTGGAATACAATTAAACCATATAGTTTGGAGACTAAATCTCTATAAGCAGCAGTAGAGTACTTCTACGATATATATCGACGACCTCCGTGGCTGAGTGGTTTGTACGCCGGGTTTCATGGTGTCGCCGACTCGAGAGGTCCCGGGTTCGAATCCCGGTGGGGGCAGATGTTTGTGTGATGAATACGAGCATTTGTACTCCAGTCATGGATGTTTAATATGTACTTCTATATAAATATACTTATATATGTACAGTATATGTAGTCTATCCGTTACCCTAGCATCCCATAACACAAGCCTTATAGTGCTTACTTTGGGGCTAGACTAATTGGTGTGAATGTTGGAAATATTTATATTTATTATATTATATTATTTCTATAATATATTCACTATTACCTTTTTTGTAGCAATCTTTGTTCTTAAATACTTATAATATAATGCATATCAGGCGCAGGTGGTTAACGCGTTCAACCTGCGATCGTGGAAGTTAAGCAACTTTCGCAAGGTCGGTAATTTATGTCATGGGATGGGTGACAAAAACCTTATTATCTCGAGCTCCTCCGTACTTCGTTAGGCACGTTTAGGCGTTTGTACCGGCTGCATCTGCAGTCGTTAGCACCCACCAATCTACACTGGGACGCAAGGTGGATCACGCACGCACTGCACGGCCCTATCTCCCTATTCCATCCATTTAAATAACTTGTTACCTATACTTGAGACATCCACGTGTTAAAGTACTTAGGAAAGTATTCTTCAAGCGAAATGGTAAACCAGCAATAGCTGTTAGATTGCAATGAAAGTTCAGTTTTGTCCCGTTCATTACGACAATCCTATTATTTCAGATTCGTGGATCATGTCCACTTGGATAAATTTATATTTTAAAAACAAGCTTTTATTATAACGACTTGAGTTATTCGTATTCCTCTCAACAATCCATACTCTTATCATGTGGGTGTATAAAAAATTGCCTCCTAATCCAATTCGCCATCGTGGGCCGTCCACATGTTGGATTAAGAATGACTTAACCTAGCTAACCACGCATTATTATTCAAACTAAACCTGTATGCAAAATTTCATCTCAATCGGTTGATTGGATAACTGCTTGAATCTATTTCCAAAAAAAAACAAGATAAATGCAATTTCCGGACACGATATCCATATAAACACGATATAACCACTATCAGGCTACAGCTTGTTTTACGAGAAATAGTTACAACGAATATACAATTTACTTCCGAAACACATTCAAAATCTTCCATATAAAATTTTCAAACGAGTTATTTTAAAAATACTTGTTGAAAATTGTTTTATGACACTGAGGAATTCATAAAATTTTGCCGTGATGGGCATATTAACCAAATTGTGAATGATTTATGACTGCTTATTCTTCTTTTATTTTCTTTTAGTACATTATTGATATTTCTTGAAATTCTGGTATGTAATTTTTTTTGACATCCGCTACACAGTTGTTGACAAAGTTGTGTTATTTATAGACATTGTGAACGTGTATTGTTTGTGTTATTTTTCTTGTAGTTATATTGATTTTTAAATACTGACGTAGAGTAGCTAGCATTATTATTGTCTTTAAAATGTTTTAATGTATCGAGAAATGTTAAATAATATTTATTTTAGGCCATGACGAGATTGAAAGTTTAAGAACTTTAATGTACCGTGTTTTATACAAATAAATGTTACTATACGACGCCCTCTGTGGTCAAGTGGTTTGTACGCCGGGTTTCATGGTGTCGCCGACTCGAGAGGTCCCGGGTTCGAATCCCGGTGGGGGCAGATGTTTGTGTGATGAATACGAGCATTTGTACTCCAGTCATGGATGTTTAATATGTATTTCTATAAAAATATACTTATATATGTACAGTATATGTATTCTATCCGTTACCCTATCATCCCATAACACAAGCCTTACAGTGCTTACTTTGGGGCTAGGCTAATTAGTGTGAGTGTTGGACATATTTATTTATTTATTCAAAATTCATTTGCAAGATTTGACCCCATATGAAATACTCGTGTATACTTTTTTGTGATGTAGAAAAGTATATTTTGTTCCATAATGTACATCGCCAGTACGCATACACACAAAGTTATGTATCGGAATAAGTGCACTAAACTCTAGATTCTAGATTATAATTTATTCGCGAGCAGTTGCATGCTCGCCATTTAGATTTTTTGACTACTTAGGTACTTATCTATATTAACCATTATAATTTTCCTTAAAATTTTTATGATTTTTTTCTTTTCAAGCTAATAGTTTAGATTTTAGAGGGACAACTTTTAAGTTTAGCTACCATAAAAATTGCAGCTCTGTATTGCTAATAGTCTCCAAAACCTCGGACGGAGATACAGACAGACGTACATGACGAAACTATAAGAGTTTCTTGACAGGACTACGGAAACCTAAAAATTACTGTCCCCATGAAGAACAAGGGAACAAAAAATATAACACAAGCAAGCGAGACAGCAACAGATTAATTTACCTGTGGTAACGTACGGTATGGTAAAATTTGTTGTTTTCCTATTGTTTCCGATGCTGTGTTTTTTTTCTCGTATGCTGCTCAAAACCTTGTATCTCATATCTCGTTGTTTGTGTGAAAATAAATGTATTTTCTTTCTTTCAAGCAGGACAGCCTTCAGCTTCAGCACCACACCACAAATTAATTTAAAAAAGAAAACACGACCCAGAATTTAACGTCTCGCATAATATTAATAATGCTAGTTAAAACGTGCCTACTTATTAAAATAAAAATATTATGATTATAAGTCAGTGTTATGTATTTAATCCTACCTAATAAAGTTTAAATATATTTATACTCTTGAAAAGTGTGACGCGTCGAGACGAGACGCGAAGACGCGAGCATCCACGATACAAACTATACACGATCCGTACGAAAAATTCGTGTATGCATTGTCACCACAGATTTAAAAACAGCATTGCAATATATAAACGAGCAGTTTCCTATGGCTGCGTTCTGACCTTGTATAGAATGGAAAAACGCTACCCTGGCAACCTATGTTTTTAGATTCCTACGACTTATACAGCCTATCAAATTTCTGAGTCGGATTTTCCTGGCATTTTTATTTTAATGTAACTGTACCCCTAACACGAATCAATATCGAATTCGTATCGTTTGCGAGTCCGAAATGTCATTGTCAAATGTGTACTGATTTTTAGTTCTCGTTGCGTACCTTGTGCCGCTGCTGTTCAAGTTTCCATACAAAATTTGACATTGACATTTCGGTTTGCAAACTATTTGATTTCGATAATGGTTCATGCTCATGCATGGGGTACTGTATAAGTCGCAGAAGCGCGAATGTATAAACTTTAGTTAGTTCAACTTCGGAAAATTAAGCCCCGTTAGAGTTAGGAAGCTAAAAGCTGAAAATTGAGACGTACCTTAGCTAGAATTTTTTTCTAATAAAGTTTATTCAAAGAACCAAGTTTTCTAACCTTAATTTTTGTTTACTTTTTTGGGGTCAACATTTTTTAATCGTCACTCCCGATCTGAAATATGGACCAAAGTGCTCAAATTTACCAAAAATAGATAGAGTACATCAAAAGCTTCAATTTTCACATTGTTTTTTTTTTCCATGGAATCAGTTTTTGCCACGCAATCGCCAAATTAAGTTTTTTTTTAAATATGCGATAACATCGGCCTCATTGCAAATATCAAAAAATCTAAATTTCGTTTAAAGAGACTAAAAATACTAGCATATCACATAAAAAAAAAATTTTTTTCAAACAAAAAATTAAAAATTAAAATTGGTTACTTTTGGAGACCATATTGCCTAATTACTCAAAGCGCCATGTTCGAAAATAAATTCTGATCTCATATTCGGATTCAGCACCCTTGAAAATGTCTGTTTCCTTCTGTATAATAAAATACTTTTTGAAATACCTCTACCTAATACAATTAAAGACAGGACAACTATACTACATGATTAAACATCCGTTGTCCTTTGTTGACTTTCACAGAATATGTATTTTCATTGCTACTTTGATAAAAAAATAATAAAATAATTAACTTTGTGACTGATATAAACAGGTGACGTTAAATGGAATGTAAAAAACCGAGCGAGTTGGACTCGCGCACGTTGGGTTCCGTAACATTATATATGTCACCGGAAATCTGTATAATTAAAGTTTTATATACAATACCTAGACTAGGCAATGTTTGAATAATTATAAATATGATTTTCCATTTTATACTTAGCCTACAAATACCAGGGATTGTATAGAGTACCAACTGGCCCACCGGCAATCTGTAAAATAAACAGATTTGCCCTGTATTTACCAAACCTAATCTAACCTATACAGTTGGATATAAAATGACGCACGGAGCACGAAACAGGGGAACGTGTGATATTTTTATTTAAAACTAGTCGTTACTCCCGAATTTAGTCATTTAAGAATAATCTTTTATTCAATATCTTTTTAAAAATTTCAATATTTTATAATAATCTTATACAATATCTTCATCTTAGATCCTAGTTCACATTTTCATAACAATAGTGAGCATAACTACTTGACGACCTCCGTGGCCAAGTGGTTTTTACGTCGGGTTTCATGGTGTCGCCGACTCGAGAGGTCCCGGATTCGAATCCCGGTGGGGGCAGATTTTTGTGTGATAAATACGAATAGTTGTACTCCAGTCATGGATGTTTAATATGTATTTCTATATAAATATACTTATATATGTATTCTATCCGTTACCCTAGTATCCCATTAGATTAGACGTTTAAATGAAGTGCTGTGAGTCGAACTGTGAGAGTGACAACAAGTGTATCACTATTGTTAAACATAGCGGCTAAAACCGCGTGAGTAACGATTCCCTTGTTAAAAGGCATGCGTTGTAAGGATTCATAATGAAAATAAAACTATGTTCATGATACAATGATTGTTGTTTTCTTTTACAAAGCCCCGATTTTGACCGGCAGTTAAGACCCATAATGCAAACTTACTTTGGGGTTAGGCTAATTGGTGTGAGTGTTGGAAGTATTTATTTATTTATTTACGAATTATTTATAACATGCACATTGATGTTAGTCTTTTTAGTTAATTAATTGAAAAGGACCAGCTAGCAGTGTGTCATTTATTGGTAAGAAACAAGCAGGGGTGTTAATTAACTTTTTTATTCGACTATCCACTAGATTATCAAAAAGTATTGGACTTGGACAACTATTTTTTCTTTATACACATAATCAAAACATCACAGAGATATATTGATTAGAAATGTCGTATGACGCCAGAACTTAGTCCGATTTTTATTAGAAGTGACGTTATCTTTGTAATTTTTAGGTTGAATGACAAAAGAAAAAATAAATGTCCATTATTTTTTGGTAATGTAACTGACAACGGAATTAATAGAATTACATTTTCTGTTTACCCACTTATCATCCCCATTTTCTCTAATAAATAAGTAGGTAGGTACGAGGGCTGCTATTTATGATTTCGGAATAACAAAGTGAAACAAAGATATAGCTCTCTTATTCCACCTTCCCCTTTCCTTCAGAGAACCACGCGCGCTGTCCTTCGTTGTCACCGTCTAACTGTGGCTACAATTCCAACGCGTACAAATAAAATTTGGTGACCATTTCTTTGTCGCACTATCCGTAAATGGAATGCTCTGTTCGCTCACGTGTTCCCTCCCTCTTACAGCCTGGGATCCTTTAAAAAAGGCGTGAAGAAGCAACATGCAGGCCGGCAGGGTAAGAATGGCTGGTGTGGCAAGTAGAACTGCTATATCAGCTATCTTCGCGTCTGGACTTCACCTTCACTTAACATCAGGTGCGGTGGAGTGATTTGTAGGACCTATCTATAAAAAAATAGCATTATTTTGTTAATGGGTAAGCTCTTGGTTCTTATTTATTATAGTTTTTTTGCATTTCAAAATATTAGATCTGGTTAAATCCATGGCGGTGGTGGATGGTGAAATAGATACAATTTTAAAAAGGCACGACAAAAAGGATTAATTAATGACTGTTTCACTTATTATATTAAATAAATTATATTCTTCAATAAAAAGAGTAAAATTTTCAAGTGTTTAATTACTTAAAAAAAACTGTAACCGACCAGTTTCAAATAGGTACATAAATACCAGCCCTTGACCAGACAGTTTTTATCTTAAGGCCATTGTCTGATACATAGTTCAATTTGACTATTAGCCAATGTCATGCCAAATACATAGTAAAATCTGTCAAATTTTGACAAATTACTTTTTCTATATTATTTTGACAATAGTCAAATTTAACTATGTATCAAACAGAACGAACTTAGTTTTAGCTAGATGTTGGGCCCGATTCTGGAAAAATATAGAGCACAGCTAATCATATCATGCTCTTTACAGTATAAAGAGAAAACGCTGTTGTCAAAGGATATGGCTAAGCTAAGGAACTGCATGTTACCCCCTATATAAGTTACCATAGAATCAAATAAAACAATATGGGTATTGGTTTTTACATTTATTGAAAAATCTACTTTTTGTTACCTTTGTGTAATTAGCTGCAATATTTTTTAACAATAATACGTACCATAAACAATTGTATTAATTATTAAAAACTATTTCGATCGTATATTTAAGCATTAACAATACAATGGGGAATATGCATGTAATTCAAATAATCGTCATTTTATTTTTATAAAACTCTATTACTTATTAGTGGTCCCTCAATAAATATTTTCTACCTTTAAATAACTTTGCAAGAAATTAATTATATGAAAGTGCGAAAAACCTGTGGGAAATTCAAATATTTGAAACGCGACGAGAGTGGTTGTAACGAAAAAATTTATACCTATTTACCATGAGTTTATTATTTTTAACAGGACTGCGTACTTTTACTCAAAAAACGGTCAGAGTGAGAAATAATGAGAGAGGGGTGTATCCCATTCTAAATAGGATAACCGTAACTTTTTTTTGTGAATTAAATATAAATCTTCTGGTTGGAAGTGAAGACTAAACACAACAGTGTTTTTGGTAACTTTCCGCTTGACGTACACACCGTTAATCCAATTTTGTCCCATTACTTCATCTTTTGGGAAATTAAAAATAATTTGTTATATTTATTATAATTTTGCGATTGAAGAAAAAAAACCGGACAAGTGCCAGTTGGACTCGCTCACTAAAGGTTTCGTACAAATTTATGTACGTAAAAACGCATCATAAACAGCCGTATCGCCTTTTTACTTTAATTAAGACGTCAGATTGTAGAAAAATTTCAATTCGATATCTCTGTGTTCCCGAGATAAAGAGTCTTTTTAAATATATAGAGGGCACGGAGCATATTTGTGACCCGCTGACATGTCTTGTTAATGTTAGTGGACTAGCCAGAGGTACTGTCCATATGCAAATCAATATTCTTAACACCAGGAGAAAAAGGAATTCGCATTCCATTATATGCAATCGGGCTTACTGCGCCAATATCAACCTTACATATTTGTCGAGGTCCACCAATACTAATAGCTTGGCACTTAGTCGGGTTGACGACGACACCAAAGCGCTCAGATCACTTGCAAAGCATATCAAGATCCTCGTTGAGGAAAGATATTGTGGAGTCAATTTCATCAGAACTGCAACGGCGATATAGCTACAAATCGTCGGTATACAAATGAATCGAACAGCGAAGAAAGGTGATGATGAAATGAAGACGGAAGATAGAAGTGGCGATAGGATGCCACCCTGAGGGACACCGGCTGCTAAACTGCACCAGTCAGACTGCGATTCGTCAACACGAACCGCTTGGGGACGATTGTGTAGATATAAGGCAAACCATTTTAAGGTAGAAGAAGATAGATTAACGTGTGTCAGAAAAGCAAGGAGAATATTATATTGTTACTTGTTTAAGTTTAGTAAAATAATTGTAGGAGTGTAGTACGGGGACTGCGGTGGACGATGTGGCGGGGCTTCGTTGTGTTTGTAAACACAACACGTCGCTTGCTGCCCTTGCTTTTTTTGTATATTAGTAATTTTGATTTCAATTTTAGATATTAAGTAGTTTTTATGTTTTTGTTGAATGAATGAATTTTGAGTTACCTGAGAAACTTCACTAGCAAATTCAGACAACGATTAAGTTATAGTTCCGGAAAAAAAATCTTTTATTATTTTTTTCCAAAAATGTCTCTACGTCAACTCACTAGCTAATTCTGCAATTATGAAACCTTAATAATTGAACAATGTTATAAATTGATTCACATAGAACTACTTTACAAATTTGCGACGTTTTAGAATCTTTTTTAAATGATAAAATCAATATTTTTGTATGGGGGTGTAGTACGTTTACTGTTAATAACTGTTCGCACTATGTTTATATACACGATTTTAATGTTTCTCGGGTAATTCAAAATTCACGGTGTGCACATATATATCAGTATCATGTGCTTTTTAATTCGTTATTAGATATCAGTTTATTTTATTCTAATTTCCTTTCTGCCAAAGTTAACGAAGAAGAAGGATAAAATATACTTAAGTAAAAACGAAATTCCTAAAATCAAATACAAAACCAATAAGTAATATATGTGAGCAAACGTTCGCGGTGTGTACACACGCGTGAAAAGAAGCGAAAGAATTTCATAACCTCGCTTTAATATAAACAACATCCATAGTAGCATCCATAGTAGCACCCCTTTAGCACAGGAGATTGGCTAACCGAGTTTCATTGGAATGTATTGTACAAAACGGTCGTGTGAGAGTAATACCAAAAATATTTTCCAAGTTAAAACTATGGATGAAGCATTAAGTAAACCATAATAAATCATGGATAAATATTGTGTGTTTGTATAATAAAAAATATTCTAATGAGAAGATTGAAAGATACAAAGCCGTATATCACCTAGCATCCAGTTTTAATGTAAGTAATATACTTACTGTACAGTCTCAGTCATAGCAATAAATGACCCTTTTTAAAGACTATGATATTAACTCTATTAAATTTCAAATATCAATTAATGTTCTAAGAAACCAAATGATCTGCTTACGCTTTCGTGACAGTACTGTGAACAGCATTGTGTAAGATATATACCAGATAAAATGGCAACGGAATATGTAGTACACTATTTGTTTCTTAGGTTTTCACGCACATCACTCATTAAATAAAACTAGTTTTTAACGGGTTAATGCACGAAACTTTATTTATTTATTGACGTTTCGTAGCCTTTACAAGCCTTTACAGCCTTACGAAACGTCAATAAATAAATAAAGTTTCGTGCATTAACCCGTTAAAAACTAGTTTTATTTAATGTTGTACACTAGCTATGCCCCGCGCTGTTACCTGAGGTTTATTTGGGACATTTTCCGCAGTAAAACGTAGCCTTGGTATGTGTTAATCCAGGGTGTCGGCTAACTCCATACTAAATTTTGATAAAATCGCTCCGTTTAGATGTGAAGAAGTCACAAACATACACACTTACACACTCATAAACTTTCGCCTTTATAATATTAGTGTGATTACTGCAACAATAATCAATAAATAAATCAAGGCTGCGAAACGTCAATAAATAAATAAAATCAGTGCATCTTATCCGTTGAAACTTGTTTTACAAAATTCTCATGCTTGATGCCTCTATAATTTATTACACTTTAGAGCAGAATAGAGCTGATACATTTGCGCCATTTTCTTTGTAGGTGACCTTCTTTGGCCTTTTACTTCATCACTGTTTAAGTTTTCACAAAACGATCTATGGTATTTTATAGAGTGCAGTGTTGGCGGTTCGGGGCGTTTAAATAAAGCAACTGACTGCGATTAAAGAGAGTATTTATTAGATTACAACGCTATATATATATTGGGAGAGATGCGTGTGTGCATATGTCTAGGACACACACTACACCTCCCCCGTAAAAAGGAAAAAAAAAAACATTTTCTTTTATATTGTTGTTGATTCTAAATCACTTTTTAAAAATAATATGAAATTTAATATATAATAATAAGTATATCCGGTTATTAAACATAACATTACAAGAAAGAAAATAATAAAGTGCGGAATAAGCTACAATTTTTATATAAAAGGTTACAAAAAAATCTGAAGAATAATATTGTAATACACAATATGTATATAAAATATATTAAACAATAAAAATACTACTGTATAAACAGGAAAATCGATTGAATACATTCATCAAAAATACAAAAATATTGATATACCTAACAAACACATCACATCTTTGTAAAAATTCAGTTACTTATACAGAAATTATATCAATGTTTATTAATTTAAGTCAATTTGATTTCTTTTTAACTTCATTTATTAAACTTTCAAATTTGTTAAACTACTTTTTCTGTTCTCACAGTTAAATAACAACATTTTTTAACAAAATTACTCTTAGAAACATACGTAATTGTTTAGATACAAATAACTGAATTCAACTGATATAAACTCATTTAAAACACCATACTTACATACTTATTTTTGTTGTATAGAAACCACGAAATAGATACAAAATAAATAAAATAATAAAATTCTTTTGCTTTGGTTTAAAAAGAAGAACTCACATACTTATTATCTGATTAAAATGATTCATTATACAAATTAAAAATACAACGTAAAAAGTAAAAAATATCTTCTAAAAAAATAACAAAGTAGTTTTATTTTGCCGCAGGACAGATGGTAACAACCCTATCTTACAGAAAATCTGCTATAGTTTAGAACTCGCTTTATTTGATTCAATATTAAAACATGTTTTTTTCAATATACATATTCATAACATAACACAATACATCAATAATGGAAATAGTTCTAAAAATTTATATAAACAATATATTTTTGTAATTAAACAATTGAAATAATCTATCATAATTATAAAATAATTAGTATTAACTTGTTTCTGCGCAACAATCTATTCAATTTCTTTAATTTTTCTATACGTTACAATGTGGGTAAAATAACATTTTAAAAGTTCAAAACATTATTGATAAAGATAACACTTTCATAATAAAATATATAATCAAGTAAGTACACATTTATATATTATACTCTTATATTTTTATTGACTTCTGATTCATATTGGGAGATTGCACTGATTAACGCTGATATTTTATTCGATTACAATTAAATTTTTACGAAATTCACCTTTCCAAAAATATTATCTATACTACATTTAAACAAATTGCCTGACTCCGAAATGAAAAAATACAACAAACATTCATAGATTTCTAAACCTCATTGCCTAATATCTTATAATTTCATTAGCTAAAATTTGATTTCACATTAAAAATACCTAATTTCCTATTCAAATTCTTCTTCTTGGGAACGCTTAAAATTTTACCTACTATGCCTATCACGCACGTTATTTTTATGTACTCTACTGGAAAAAAAACTTTGTTTTCCTGCCTATCATAATTATACGAATACGAATCATCCTTATCTCGTATTTTTCTTTAAAACGAATATCCTTGCATCTATTTTCCAATTCGACTTATTCATTTACTTTCATAGAATCGTATAATATTCTCTTTATTTTTACCGCATATTTTCTTAATTGTCTTATTTGACCATACTTTATTCCTAAATCTCGCTCGTGATAATAAATTTACTTCATAAAACATTATCGGTGCACTGATTTCATAACACACATATAGGTACTTTTCATACACATTATACATAAAATATGCTCTATACGCTCGGCGCCGGCGTTCTTTCATTTTCATTTTACTTATTTATTTGGTACATATATTTATTTTATTTATAGTCGACTTTTAATTATCATATAATAAATGGACAACTTTGTGCCATTTGGGTTGTGCGCACAACCTAATTATTATTATTCGGGGGTCAAGGTTTAAGCCTCTTTTGGACTCCAACATATCTCACAGAGAAACGCAGTTTACACCATGATCGAATGGAAGGATCTGACCCTCCATGTACCACCAATATCATTTATAGATAGGGTCATGAATTAAGATATTTTTGATCTCCAACAGTATTCAAAGAGGAATCTCGTTCGCACCTTAACACCTGAAGGACCTGATCCCTATAGTACCCTTGTGTACCGAATAACGAGCATTTAATAACCATATTCATTCTTATCCTGCAAAAAATAAACAACATTCCTTAATTTGAATATTAGGGTAAATAAGAGTGTCATAGCTCTTGGGTGATCAGTCCAATCGCTCGTGAAACATTATGAACCATAATATTCCCTATCTACCTTTTATTAACTAACGCCGACTTTCCAAAACCTACAAAAAACAAACACATAACCCTAAACTTTTCTCTATACCATGCTGTACCTAATTGCAAACTTTAAAGTTACAAAAAGATTTTAATACAGCCTACATAACTTATCTTTTCCATTTCACTCCCTCAAAAATATTTTTCAATCCACATAATCGCTAATCTTTATACCTGTCTCTAAATATCTTTTCAATATAATTATACATGCCTACCTATTTGAAATCCCTGTTTTTATCTATCGTTCCCAAGTAATATAACTCCTACCTATTTAAGTTTAGCATAATAAGTAAACTTAAGTTACACCTTCGCTAAAACACAACTCGCATAAATGCATATGCAGCATTCCTTATACTGATACAGAAATGCAATACGTAATCCTATCTACCTTTGCCTTATTTGTAAAGTTATTCAAAACAATTACGAGAATCTGTCACTAGGTGTCTAATAACTGGAACTAACAATTTATAATTTAGACTCGTGATTACTTTTATCAATCTCATGTTAAATAAAACACTTAAACAATCACGTATAAATAAAAGGCTCGACCAAACTTGATGAAACTTTGAATTTAAATTTACATTGAAACAGAACGTCAAAATTTAATTTCGACTTTAAACTCTTTCTATAAAACATATATCGAATCTATCTTTGTCGATCTATCCCTGATAATAAAATATCAATAAAACCTTTTAAGATCAAACCGCAAAACTTTTGACTCTAATTCACAATAATACTTGAAAATAATTATACCAATACAAATTTTCCATTATGTCAGGGCTAAGGTTAATGGGCTTAAGGTTTGAAATAAGATATTCTATATAGGATAAATTTATTAATTCAAATTCAACCATTTTATATCTACAGGAAATCCTATTCCATAATCTCTATCAGTATCTAAGTACCTAATCCAAATCCTTAAAAAAATATACGGAACATTTTAAATGTTTTTGATACTAGCTAATTTTGATTCCTGAAGAATATTTACCTGACAAACTTTACCTAAGTGAAATATATACCTAATTCATCTTTACATTTTCAATATACTTATCGTACCTATTCAATGTAATTCATATAATTTTCAATGATTCTAGTAGCAAAATATCAATTTTTTCAATTTTGATTAGATATAAAATACATACATACGGGTATTTCAATCGTAACAATTTCAACAAGTAAAGACAAAAAATATACGTACATAAAATTATAAATTTCGAATTCCCTGACTTAAACCTTTCGTAAAATTACTACAATATCACTAGATACTACCTTCGTGGTCACGTCACATGCATACAACACGTGTTGCTAGGTTAGCACTCACGATGTTGTTCGCTTATGAACTCAATTACGAAATCACAACTTTTAATTTAAATGCATCAAGAATTTAAGTTTCTGAATTTAAACAATAACTTTAATAATAAGATACACTAAAACAATTTTTTATATTCTAGTGGTTAACCGCCTTCAAAAAGGAGGAGTTTTCATGAATAAACAAACCAAAATAAAACAAATCTAACAGATCATAAAAGTTTCGATAGGATTTTCCCTATGTTTTGACATGCTAAAAGAATTCTAAATACAATCGAATTAAATATTATCGGTTTAAAAATAAGTCACATACCTTTTTATAACAATTTCGCACACTCAGAGCTGTAAAATTTAGAAAACAACATTAATAACGTATACATAACGAACAATATTTCCTATGATTTTAGTAAACTATCATATAAAATCAATTTTCATTAAAAAAAGTCATTGTCAAATTACAAAATTCTAATTTAGAAACACTTGATTTTTATCGGTAAAGAAAGAAAATAACTGAATACAATTTTATGCTTAGGAACAGCTAGAAAAATTTAAACAAAAATCATATTCTTATTTCTTTTATACTACAATTATTGAAATCATGTCCTTAACTTGCAGTTACACATCATCAAAATATCAACAACCGTTTTTTATTCATTTTATAGACAGAGTATAAAGATATCCATTACTTATAAAGTTTCTATGTTTTCCACTAAATATTTTTAGTAAATCTAACGCGAACCTCCTTCGCATACAAAAATAAAATTAGTGCCGTAATAACTAGACATTACTGAATAAAAAAAACTTTAGATATAAAAAAAAAACATATTTCTAGAAAATATTAAAAAAAAAATATATAAAACACTTCCTTTTTAAGTATACACATTTTTCACTTATTTCACATGTTTTTGGTCTATTGACTGGATCATCTCCCTGCCGCATCCAACATCAGACACCAACATCTCCCGGCGCCCTGCTCTTTCCATCATTTTCATCTACCTCAGCTTCAACAACAACGGATGAGAATATCCAGCAGCAATTTTATAAACTCGTACATATTTTTGTATGATTTTATTTGGGAATTAAGTCTTGCACATATTTTTTGTTTTAATTTTTTGAAAAACTGTATTATGTTATCACATAATCCACTAATACATATATTAAATCACTTATTTTTATGAATTTTCAGTCATTTTCTGTCCATTATTTTATTTTTATGCACTTCACTGAACTCATATTTTATAGATCTTTTTTTTTACATTATTTTTTTATTATTTTAGGTCCCTTTAATATAACTTTTTTTTTTTAACTTATTATTTCCAAACCATCTGCTCAGCGCTGCAGAGGGGCAGCACTGGCAGGGTCGCCATGCAGTGTTGGCGGTTCGGGGCGTTTAAATAAAGCAACTGACTGCGATTAAAGAGAGTATTTATTAGATTACAACGCTATATATATATTGGGAGAGATGCGTGTGTGCATATGTCTAGTACACACACTACAAGAGCAGTCTTTTGCTGGTTGGTTGATAAATCTAATATATAAAATTCTCGTGTCACGGTGTGCGTGGATTTCAGTGAAATTTTATATGCATATTCAGTAGGTCAGAGAATCGGATAACATTTATTTTTCCTTGGTCCTTAATTTTTTTTTTGAACAAAATTTTTGCTTTTATTTTTTTATGATACCTCATACAAAAATATATACAACCCTAAATTTTCAGCCTTCTACCACCAACCCCTTTTTTATGGCGGTACGAAGTTCGCTGGGTTTAGTTACCATAATCCTCCGAAACGGCTTCAACGAGTTTTATGAAATTTTATATGCATATTCAGTAGGTCTGAGAATCGGGCAACATCTATTTTTCATTCCCCTAAATGATAAGTGTTATCCACCATATTTTTTTTACCAATTTTTTTTTATAATGTGGCATTAACCCTAAATTCACCCTTCTACTGGCAACCTCTAATTTTATGGCGGTACGAAATTCGCTGGGTCAGCTAGAAAAAATTACATAAAATTATGATAACGTTGACTTATAAAGTCAGCATTTGCCATAATATTAGACTATCACGTGATCCTTAAATACTGTGTCTAAAACATGATTGGCGATTTGATCATTATTTTGACAACCTTTTAGAGATAAATCGAAATTGCTATACTGGCCAAATACATGCGCACAGTGGCCGGCAAAAGTTGTATAAAAATCCTTAGCTGTCGTGGTTTAGCGGCCAAATATTACGTAGTAAACTCATATTTGTAATGTATTTAATTTGAAAATGGAACATTATTTTACTCCGAAACATAACAACCAAGGAGGTATACGTAAAAGGTTTTATTTACGCACTGACTTGCAAATAGAAAGTTGTTTATTGAAAAAAGAACAGATGAACACTTTAAGGCGAGAAAAGTTATTGTTGTTCGTCATTGACTTTGAAAAGTAATTATATAGTTTTAATTTCCGCAAATTATTTGTGAACTTATATATATATATTTATACAATCGTCCACCTATACCTCTTAATGGTCGTTGCAGTAATCACACTAATATTATAAAGGCGAAAGTTTATGAGTGTGTGAGTGTGTATGTTTGTGACTTCTTCACATCTAAACGGAGCGATTTTATCAAAATTTAGTATGGAGTTAGCCGACACCCTGGATTAACACATACCAAGGCTACGTTTTACTGCGGAAAATGTCCCAAATAAACCTCGGGTAACAGCGCGGGGCATAGCTAGTGTACTACATTAAATAAAACTAGTTTTTAACGGGTTAATGCACGAAACTTTATTTATTTATTGACGTTTCGTAGCCTTTACAAGCCTTTACAGCCTTACATAAAAAAGGGGTTGGTGGTAGAAGGCTGAAAATTTAAGGTTGTATATATTTTTGTATGAGGTATCATAAAAAAATAAAAACAAAAATTTTGTTCAAAAAAAATTAAGGACCACCCTTAACATTTAGGGGGATGAAAAATAAATGTTATCCGATTCTCTGACCTACTGAATATGCATATAAAATTTCACTGAAATCTACGCACACCGTGACACGAGAATTTTATATATTAGATTTATCAACCAACCAGCAAAAGACTGCTCTATAAAATACCATAGATCGTTTTGTGAAAACTTAAACAGTGATGAAGTAAAAGGCCAAAGGAGGTCACCTACAAAGAAAATAGCGCAAATGTATCAGCTCTATTCTGTTCTAAAGTGTAATAAATTATAGAGGCATCAAGCATGAGATTTTTGTTAAACAAGTTTCAACGGATAAGATGCACTGATTTTATTTATTTATTGACGTTTCGCAGCCTTGATTTATTTAGTGACGTTTCGCAATGATTATTTTATTTACTTACTTACTTAAAGTAAATTTAAAAAGAACACTATTCTGACTACGCATTCCTGCATCTTCCTAACCTAACCTAAACCGTTGAAACTTGTTTCATTTAATGGGTGATGTGCGTGAAAACCTAAGAAACAAATATGAGGATTTTGGTCTTTACAGCCTGTTGATGTAACAGTAACACAATCTCTATTTGGTGATGTACAACGCTACTAATGTACCTTTTGGTACTGTAAAAGAGTTAATGATTCCTTTGCATCACTAATAATTTATCGTTCATGAATGGTTAATTTGTTCACGCAGCTGAAGTGTCTCAGTGTTTTTTCAGAGAAATAAATAAGTAATTAAAAAAGAATACGAGAACACGGTGGAACAAAATTATTTTGTAATTAAAGTCTCTTACGGGAAAAATAATGAAAATGATCCGCAACTGTAATTTTACTGATAAAGAATGGAATGGTATTACGGCAATATTGTAACGCCGCCCTCGAATTATTTTGATTTTATTAAAATAATAACAAAATTTAGTCATGTACATTCTTATAGCGTCCTGAAGTCTACTATAGCACTCGTCATTACAGACCACAACCATCATTACATTTACCCATTAGTTACGCTAAATAAAAATATTGTTATTAAAGAGTGATTTAAATATCTTTACAAAACTGAATTATCGTTCAAAGCAATTGACCTGCCTTTATGTACTGCAATTATATTTTAAAAAGAAAATTACCTACGTTTTAACACTATTGTGTAATAGAGGGACTATGACCAGTTATAAAAAAAACATGTATCACTACGATTATAACGGGCATTAACAAACCTTCAAAGGAGAACTTATGCTTCTTAGGGGTAATTTGAAACTTTATCACGAAATCATTCTGAAGTAGTTACTGTGCTCACTATAGTACTATGTGTTGTAACATCGATCTACCAAACCAACCCAGTATATATCACAATATTGCCCTATTGATGAGTTTTCTTATCAGTCACACTCAACCCTTACCGTCATTTTATACTTACATGTCTACCTACTTATTTATGTTGTTATTATTTTATGTTGATAATTTTTATTTTGTATAATAAATCGGAACACACACGCCCATGTTTCGTGTTGGGTAATATCGAACAAATAGCTATTTTCGAACATAAAAATCTTCTTAGTTATCTCAGTGTACTAATTAGAAACTAATTAGCCAACCAAACAGTTGTTAATTATAAGTACAGAATCCCAAACACAAAATACATGTTGTGATAATAACTATGATATTATAATGGTATCTATTTTGTTGTTAATTAATCTAATAGTTGTTTTTGAAATTCGGTCGACAGTAATATTATAATAAGAGTGCTTTTCGTATCTAAGTAAACAACATTATAATTATATATCTAACTAGTGGCCCATCCACACTTCGCTTCAGTGTAGACTATGGTTTCTGTTCTCAGACTCGTATTATACATATTGTCACAAACGCTCTCGAACCAAAACCTTGAAAATACTGGAGACAGAGTTTACCAGAACACCGCGGATCGCTACTACGTAAATAATCGCGAACACTGTCGAGCGGAGTGGCTCATTTTAATATGAGCCTTAAGCAGTACGGCGTAAGAGAGAAAGTGCAACGACATCTGTACTTGTTTACAACTTATGCGCGTTACCTACGTATATGTAAGTACTACGCACTCGCGGGTGCTAGTTAACTCTCAATTAAACTAGGCTTTTCTAGAATGCGTCGATTGGCGTATCGACATTGATGGCAGCTCAGTCTATTCGCGAGGACGTTAAGACGAGTCAACGAAAAGCTATCGAGGACGTCAACGAAAAGCTATCGAGGACGTTAAGGCGAGTCAATCAAAGCTTGAAGTATTTAAAGCAACTTTGTGTAACCTCCAGGATTAAATGGAATGGGTAAAGACTCGTACCAACAAACACCAGGAGAATCTAAATAAACACCAGGAGAACATAAGCGAATGCAAGGAGACTCCACATTTCCAAGAGAAAATGTTAAGATGCCTTCAAATACCAAGGTCATCAGCACCGCCATAGCAACTTCGGGTACCACAGCACCAAAATTCAAAAAAACGCCGTTTGATGGTACAACTATTTGAAGTTGTAATCAAAGGCAACGGCTGGGAGGACGACTATGCCCTGACCAAACTCGCTCGCGCTCAGGGGGATCCTCACTGATATTGAAAATATACCAGCCGATCAACGAAGCTTGGAAACTCCTTACGGTGATAAACATTTTTTTTTGTGACGCAGGCAAAACCTCTGTTTACATACGACGGCGCCTTTAAGAGCCACACCGCCGAACGGACCTCACACCTGGCTCCCACAAGCCTTACGAGCCCCCGCAACTCTTAAGGGCGCTTTACGGCATATTATCCGCTAAAAACCCTGCGAATACCCTCTAAACTGCCTGATGCGAAGCCACGCGATCCCCGTTTAGGGATTCTCCGAGTCCCCGCACCCAGCAGCCTCTCGGCTCCACGGCAGAGGTCTCCCGGGGTATCTCCACGGGGCCTAGTGCCCACCGTACCGCCCCCCATCCGCTGCGGAGGGCTACTTGGGCGTGCCCGTGTAGCTCCCACTGCCACCCCCCCCCCCCCTCTTTTCAGGACAGAACTACAAGGGAGGGCTGCCGTCACGGGGTCCGTCAGTGGCCTGCACAGCTGACGCCATGCCGGTCAGCGAGGGACCCCCCGGGTAGGGTCATGGGACGGGCGCAGCCAGGGCGCGCCGCCGTCATCTCCTACCCGTCCTACTTTGGCGGGAGGGAGCGCCTAGAGGATCATCCTCCCGCTGCCTCTCAGCCGCCTCCTAAGAAGGCGACCGCCTCCCACGCCCTCTCGCTGCGGAGCATGGCCTCCACCATGCTCCGCAGTGAGAGGGATCCGCATCCCAGCGCTGCAAGCTCATTGGTGTCGCAAGGCCGGGCACTCCAATAAGGTGTGCTAGATCGAGATCGAGCATTCTGAAGCGTGCTTCGATCATCCTGTCAAGTGCAACAAATATATTCAAGTTGCTGGTGTCTACAAACTTGAATGCGACTGTGGGCTCTCCTACATCGGGCAAACAAAGAGGAGTATAGGGACTCGGGTTAAAGAACATATCGCAGATATGAAACATAGGCGCGAAAATAAGTCTGCAGTGTGTGAACATGCATTAGGGGGACCAAACCATTACATTAGATGTGATAAACCACATATCCTTGCAATTGAACAACGATTCATTCCTAGAATGATACGCGAAGCTATTGAGATTAAAAAATATCGTGGTATCGTGTGAGGAGGGTCGTTGCGTTCCCTAAAATATGGTTGAGCGAAGCGATGGCTGGTTCATGCGTCATGCTCGTGAACGGGTGCTGCTAGCGGAGATGAGTCTGCCCTAACTACTTTGATATTTAAGATGTAAATGTTTAATTACACCTATTATAAATAACTCTATTTGTATTTATACTGTGTGACAAAGCAATAAAAATTCAGGTGAACAATTAATGTATAATTTCACATTATGTAATGAAAGGTGACTTCATAAATCATCTCTGAAGTCAGTTTTCAACTTGACGACTCTGTAAATGATAAAACAGGGAGAAAAAAACAGCCCTTGCTGAGTTTCTTGCCGGTTCTTCTCAGTACAAGGTCTCCCGCCGTAGATTTATAAACCGATTGGCGTAGCTTCTACTCATGCATATGTGCTTGTAACAGCCTGAACTGAATAAATGATTATGATTATCCAAATTTCAATAGGGAAGATAGTTGGTATATACCACCAGCTTGATAAATTCATACATAGACAATAAAGTTTTAAAAATATTCCAATGAAATGAAATGAATAAAATGAAAAAAAAAGTCTGTCGAAGGGAGCTCGGCAAAGTAAATAAAAAATCATTATTCTGACGATGTAGACCTGAAAAGGCTGCGAAACGTCGATAAAAAAATTAATTTATTACTTTATTTAGATTATGCCAAGTGTGTTATGCCAAATGAATTTCGGAGCAACAAGACTCTTCTAACATCTTAGAAAAAAGTAAAATTGTTCTTAATAGATATTTAAATTAAGGTACATACATACTAATACGATAAATATGAAAGTATGTCTGTCTCTCAGTCTGTTGCCTGCTTACACTTAAGCTACTGAACCGATTTAGATGAAATTTTGGTATAGAGATAGTTAAGTCCCGTTTTTATTCTAGAAATTATCCTTTTGATTGTCAATTTTTTAAATGAAGATTTATTATTTCGACAGTTTGTATGGTTTAAAGCTAGTTTTACTTAAATCGAGATTAAGCAAATTTGCTGAAAGTGGACCATCACTACATAGTATAAAACAAAGTCGCTTTCTCTGTCCCTATGTCCCTTTGTATGCTTAAATCTTTGAAACTACGCAACAGATTTTAATGCGGTTTTTTTTAATAGATAGAGTGATTCAAGAGGAAGGTTTATATGTATATTACATGCATAATATAGTAGAGAAACACTGATAATTTTAGAGGTTTTTAATGTAAGGTCGTAAATAAACACATTTTTGCGCTTACATTGCAAACGCTGCCTGGCTGAACCCCACGAGATAGATCAAAATAATGTACTACAGTATTGTATACCTTAAAAATGTCTACAAAAAAGTCCGCGATGGTATATGTCTATCTCTTAAGGATAACCCACAATAACCAATTTTTATCCTATACTTTTTACGAGAAATAATAGATTATTTACGAAGCGATTTTAAGCAATATAACATTCATCCTTATCCAATTAAGTACCTTAAATACATTTTGCATTTAATATAGAACAATTTGGCCCTTTAACGCATATAATTTAAATGAATATTTTCGAAGATATTACAAATTTAAAATTCAGGGACATAGCGGTTCCGACGCTACCGGACTTGGCGGGCGCGTGCCTATTGTGATTGGGTATTAGAAGAATGTCATTGTGTATAATACAAGCCTGAGAACAAAAACTATAGTCTACACTACAGCTTTACACCGAAGCGAAGCGAGGGCAGGCCACTAGTAGTATATAAACTAAAGACAGATTTTTTAAGCGCTTGTTTTTTTTAAATTTAGAAAAAAAAATAGGTCAGTAAAATAATTATTTAGATGTATAAATATTATGCATGCCATTTACTTCGTGAGAAAACTAATGAGAACTATTTTTGACTGTCCACCCGGATAGCGGAAGATGCGGGTTCGAATCCCGTCTGAATCCTGGACAGAGTGGATTTGTTCTATTATAATTTTCATCAGATCAAAAAGTATCTCTCAAATAGTGCCAAATAGTATCTAAAAAATGCGTTGGTTATATATTTCCACGCTTTGTTCAGTTAGAGAGTATACGAGAGTATACATGCAATTTACATTTCAAAAATTGTTCCCGAAAATAAACCCGTTTTTCTTTAGATCTTCTTTTTATATTATTTTATGCTATACGGGTACAGTTAATTTGATTTTTGTTACAGTACAAAAAGGATTTTGGCAGGCTTAAAAAGATTTATCATTTCACTTTATTGCTTAATGGGTTTTACTAAGACACTCCTAATTCTCTTTATCAATCTGTCTCTTTACTGAGTACTCAGGCTATTAATATACCTTTAATGTTGGCAGTGGGCTGGTCACATTAGCCGCAGAACTGACGGCCGATGGAGCCGTAAAGTTCTTGAGTGGAGACCACGACTCGGTAAACGTAGTGTGGTACGCCCTGAGACAAGATGGGATGATGACGTTCGTAGGCTGGCTGGAGTGGGCTGGATGAGAGTGGCAGAAAATCGGGAGCAGTGGCGTGCATTAAGAGAGACCTATGTCCAGCAGTGGACGAGCATGGGTCGATGTTGATGATGATGATGTGTTGTGTATCGACTGATACAGAACATATAAAAGGTATTATAATTGCCTGAATCCAATGAATATAAAAGGGGGTCATAATAGTGAATGAAAAACTTATTATTCTACAAAGACACAGTTCAATGAACTAGAAATAAATATGTGTCGTAAAAAATCACTGATTTCTAGATTTCGGAACAACAGCGCCATGAACTTAAACAAACTCAAGCCGGGCAAGTTGCCAAAGAAACGATCGCCCCAAACGGAAAACTGGCGTTTACATAATGCGTACAAACGTATGAGTTTAGTGGCGTTTAGTCCATGTGCAAAACTGAAATTGCTTATTCGATTCAGAATTTTCACATCGGTACAAATTTATTTGCGTAGTATAGATTGAGTATTTGATTAAGATACTTACGTATAACTTTCCTTTAATAAACAAAAAGAATTTTCGTATAATCCCTACTCACAAATGCGAGTGAATAGTGAGAATATGACCAGTGGTAGGGGTATCGAACGCAATAAAAGACGACGTCAGAGGGTAGACCAATATGTCTGCCAATAACATCTACCGCCAATTACTTCAGTTACTCCGTGATCATGGCGCTTGCAACAGTGCCGAAATATCATAAACTCATAAAAACAAGGTACGTGGTAACAATCCCGTTAATAGTTATAATAACAAAAATGTTCAGTCGAACACAGAACCTCCTCCTTTTTTGTAGTCGGTTAAAAAACAAAATACGCGACAAGACGAATCAAACGAGCCCAAGCTTAATGGGGATGTGTCGTTTCATTATGGAGTTCTTATGGCCACCTACTAACTCCATCATCAGACCCTGGATACCATCTAAAGAAAAAGTGCTCGTCAAGAAAAACATACGAGCCCAAACTTGATGGTGTTATGTTGTTTCATAACGGAGTTCCTATGGCCACCTTTAGCTCCATCATCAGAACAGTTACATGGTTCCATATTAATGCATTGGCACCAGACTTACATAAGTATGCCAAATGACAATGACAGATTCTGACCCACCATATACAATAATATTAAATTTATGAAAAAATATATACGACTTTTTTTGTCGTACCAATTTAAATATTACTTTGTAAAACCGGAGGATACGAAATAAATATTAAAATAATTTGTAGCTACTGTTTCCGTTAGGAGAAGAACGAAAACATGACATATGCGTTTTGTTTCACGACAAACAATAAAATGTCAGTCAAGTTTTCGAAAAATATCGTTCTCTTTTTTAAAATAATAATAATTTAAAAAATAAGCATTTCGGTTATAAATATAATTAATTTATATTTATAAATAAGTTTAACAATTATAGTACCTTTTATTTTTTATGCGCATACACATGATTAAGTAGTGGGTACCTATGTGAAACTAAACGTTATTTTGGATATCCTTTTGTTTGACATTTCCGTCAAACAAAAGGATTTGGACGATATTGTCGTTTGTGATTTGGAACCATGTTGAGATCTTAGATTAAAACAAAAAGGGTAGATACGGTACGCTCATACTTGCATCGAACAAAAACTGATCCCACTTTACTACATATGCAACACTCACACATGGGTAGTTCTCTTATTTCGAGTAAATCGCGGCAAAATTAGAGAAACTTTTAAATGTTGAAAAATTCATCATAAAATCATTATAAAGCTATAATTATGTATCGTGACGTAATTATACGTAATTGCACCCATAAATTTGGAAGTTATAAGCTTCTGAAATTTAAATTCATGAAGGTAATGATTTCTTGTCTGCTGGTAAGGATTGCTGGTTATAAGGTAATGAAATAAAGTTTTCTGGTAATGATATAATTTTAGTGTGATACCTAAAACCAGTATTAAATTGATATAAAATGCTTAATTATGTATAAATCAACATTTATTATCATTGAAGAGAAAACAAATAACATTTTTAATTGACAATTCTTTAATAAGTAAATTTTCTTACTCTTAGTAGGAACTTAATCATGTCTTTGGTTTCTAATCTTTACTTTCATATAAAATTTCTGTTTCTGAAAATAAAAAAAGCATAAAATACTTTCATAAAACTTGTCATTTTTTTTAAATTAAAACCCGCTAACTAATTATTAGTTTAATATTTATAGTCTCCGTCGTCGGCAGCTTTTGCGTCTAACTTAAAACAAAGATAACAAAAATATTTCTTTCTTCTAAAAACCATATTATCGAAATTAAAATTCAGTAAAAAAATCGAACGTCAACGGTTGTTTTGACTATTCTGTTAGCACTATCAATCAAGTGGGATAGTGCCAACATAATAGTCAAAATAAACGTTAGATACCTATGACGCATAGGCATCGATGTAAATACACAATCAAAATATTTTAAACTCGTCGTCATCGCTACTTTCATATTCTCTTATTCCAATTTCATTTTCCTTGTCTTCTACACTTTTTATTTTATAAGTTTCTTTTAAAGAATTCCCAGTACTACTTGACTGTCCTTCATTCGTTATAAATTCCGTAAATGCGTTAAAAAAGTTCTTCGTAGCACAAGTTTTTATAGCCTGGTTTGGTTTGTAAAACGGAGTGTTTGTCCAATCTAAACGAACATCAGAAAGTATCGTTACTTTCGGAGATTTTGTAATTTTTGCCAGGGGGTCTATATGTTTTGAAGTTAATTTCCCTTCTAAATTCTCGTTACTCCCTATTACATTTTCAGCTAGTATTCTTTCAGATGAGTTTTCTATAAGTTCTGGAGTGGTATTGGAGTCAAGAAATTCTTGCAAGATTTGATCTTGTTGCTGATTTATATAATTGACATCTTTTAAGATGTCCATATAGCCTAAATGATATCCGTGAGTACATATGCAGCCATTCGGACAAAAAAAACAACTTAGTTTTCTAAAAGTCATGCTTAAGCTAGATGAAGACCACAGTACTTGGTGCACTTGCATTGTGCCTTTGAACATTTTAACAGTTTTCGGTATTTTTTTGTCCTCGATATCTTCATATGTGATCATACGCAACTCCACGTTTTTAATTTTTAGCTTTAGGATGTTCCAAAAGTCTTGTAAGGTTCCAAGGTCGTTCCCAAAACGGACAGTACTGTCAGCTGTTCGCTTAATGACGGCGCCAATACCGTCGGGAGCACCTTTACCATGCCCACTCTCCAAATAATTCCAAGAGACTGCTTTTAATTCTGGAAACTGTTGCTGGAGCTGACTGATGATATAAAATATTTTTCGGTTGCGGTACTGACTCGATGGGCTGTCAGTTAAAAAATGTACTGTATCAATATGAGTAACATCTTTGACATGTTCTAATATTGGGATCACATGGGCCCATATAGCTTCGGCGTCATGTCTACAGCAATCACTAACTGTGCACATACTGTATGTTTTTAACAATCCCGTTTCAGGTTCAATAAGGTAAGATACTGAAGTATGTAGAGTAATTTGTTCTGGACTACTACCAAAATGTCGACTTTGAACTTCTTCATGAAACTTAGTGTTGTAGTTTTCTGAAAAGTCCATATGAATGAGTACTTCTTTAGGAGTCAAGGACTTTTTAAGTGCGTCAATATTTTTATACTGTACGATAACATTTAGAGAATGTTTCAAATAGCGTGGCAATGAATCTTCAAGTTTTTTAATCAAATTACGGGGCAGATCTTGCAGTTGCAACTTTGTTGTTTTCTTTGAATATTTATCTTCTCCTTTAACATTATATTTAACAATTTGTGTACCCCATTCGTGATATTTAATGTATTTATTATTTTCGAATTCCAAATAATTAATTACTCTTTTAGAACATGTCTCACATCTTCTGCTCAAACAATTTTCGCTGCGAATATCACAACAAAGGCTCTCAAGTAATAGAGAACCGTTTGTTTCTCTTATTATTTTGTGTTTTTGGAGCGATTTAATCAAAAGATCCATATTGATATGTACTATGCACGAACAAGTATTTCTGTTGGATTCTTTTGGATAAACGATCCAAAATGGTCGAATTCTGCAAAACGTTGAATATCCAAGAGCATAACTATGAGTAGCCAAAAATTTTTTATGGAGATTAATCAACGTATCCGAAAGATAGCGTTTTTGTTTAGTTATTCTGCCCTTTTTAATGTATTCCTTTTTATCTGCCGCAAGTCTACTATTGTCATCCTCTTCAAAGAAGTCATTCACGTCTTGTTTAATATTGTTTTCTGCAATCTCAGCTTCTAATTTGCTGTTTCTTACTGTAAAAGAACTTGTAGAAAGCAATATTTTATGTTTCTTAAAATTTTCCCTGTCCTTTACTACTATATTGCTAAATTGACGCCTATCTTTCTTCTTTAAAGTTTGGAACCCTTTAGTTAATTCTTTTTTCAAAACCTCACCGAATATTAATTTCTTTTTTATTTGTTCTTTACTATTTTCATTTATATTAGAAATCAGTGAGTCCACTTTCTCTTCTGTTGACGGATTATTTTTCTGAGACCTTTTATTATCGAATCTTACTCTTTCTAGCTTTTTATTTAAGGATTTTCGTTCATTTCTTTCCCTTTCAAGTTTCTTTTTCAAAATCCCAAGTTTTTTCACATGTAAGTATCGCAATCTTCTCAGTTTTCTTTTATATTGAATACAGTCTGTGCATGCCGCTTCTAGATTTTCTTTCTTTTCTGATGAACCTTCTAGAGGGTCCAAATCTTGTGTTTGAGGATGTTCATTTCTAGCATTGACTTCTTCTGAATCGCTTGTAGGAGGAGAGTTTTCAATCAACATTTGTTCTATCTGTTTGTTTCTCTTCTTTTTTTCAGTATATTTTTTAGCATTTTCACGCCATTTTTTCCTTTGCAACCTTTGTTGCCTTGGAGTTAAGTCTTTAATGTTTTTGATTTTATTTTGTTCTTTTCGTTTCAGGTACCTTAATCTTTCTTTTTCTTTTTGTTCAGCATATTTAATAGGATCCTTCTTCAATTCTTCGTACTTTTCTTTTTTGTGGCGCCTAGCCTGAGCTAATTTTTCTTCTCGTGTTTTTTTATTTTTAATCTTCGCCATACTGCTTGCTGAAAAAGAAATGTATCTTTTTTAAGGTTTTATATATATAATGAAATATTAAATAAAATGATTTTACCCATAATCGAAACATAGAAAAAGAATGAAAATAAAAAATTAACATATTTTATTTTTCGTGAAACAAAAGTGTGAGTATATTTATTATTCATGGGCACGTTATCAATTTTCAAGCCATTGAAAGTCATTAAAAATCATTTTATCTTGATATCTTTTAGATTGTATATTTTACTCAATTCATTACAACAATTTAATTTAGTTACTAAGCAAATGAAGTCTGGCTCTTCAAAAACTTTTAAACTAATAATAATGTCTAAAATGTTATTGATTACTTGTAGTTAGCGACTTGAAATAAATGGATATCACACTTAGTAGGTCATAAGTGTAGTGCGCCAATATATTTACTATAACATATTATATTATAAATAAGATGCTTTGTCCCATTACTTAGTCCTAATAAAAATTCAACATTGAATTTAAAAATTATTACGAAATATCACCTCCTTCAATTTTATATCATTACCTTCAAATTGAAAACTGAAGGTAATTGAAGGTAATGATACTGAGGGTAATGATTTTTTTGCAATATTTGCTTTCAAATGCCTTATTTAAATATAGATATAAGTATTAACAGTTAAATAACACAACGTGTCCTTACAAGTTTCAAATGCATGATAGATTTAATGAAAAATTCATAGTACTTACCTCGCAATGCGGTTCCTGGTAAAGAATATAAACTCGTGACAAACGAAAATCCCGCTCACTTTTTTACCTATAACTATGGTAAATTGGGCGCGCGTCCTCCCTACTTGATGTTATTGGGTCGACTGAGCGACGTGAGCGCAGGGCCGAGGGGGTGCGTAATCCTGGTGTGCACAGATTAGGAACAAGAACTGTTTAAAGAACGGCTGAAGGTAATCAACTTTTTTCCGTGACAAATTTACGATATTTTTTTTTTAATACATGGAAGAGTATATTATCTATGAAATGCGACATAATTAATCGTTAGGATGTGTGTGATTTTATATATAAATCATACGTCTGTAAAACAATGCAATCTTTGAATTTTTATGTGGTTTTCACAAATATCCTTGTTTAAGACACTGAAGGTAGTGAGATTTTGACCTGAAAAATTATTGTATCTTTTCTGTCGTTTAACATATTATTTTTATATTCGGGGCATTCCTAGCTTAACGTATTTCCGTTCATATGTCTATAAAGAAATGTTTGTATTTACATGATATATTTTTTTATTAGTAAGTAAAGGCGATTTGCACGAAATCAGAGAACTACCCACATCCACCTGTTTGTAAAGATACAATCGAACGAACGAAACATCAATTGAAGTTTCAACGGCAGCGCGAACGAGACGGCGAGATCCGCGTCACTGCACTACCGACCAATCACGCGACCAGTACTCGACGTCACTACCGAATAAGATTTAAATCAAACAGCAATTTTTATGAAAAAATATATTTTATAGTACTTACGAATGAAAAGTGATGCCGTTATTTTTAGTTCTTGAGCAATTTGAGCACTTTTTAAAAACACACTTAGGCATTGTTTTATCATATAAACACAAAATATTAGCAATATTTCTTTTTGGCGTCCACATGTACGTCGTTTGCATGTCAAGTTGTGACTAAAGCGATTAGGGTCGTGGACCACAATTCACGCGGATCACTTTTGTGAGGCTAGTGCCGTATCTACCCATTTTGTTTTAATCTAAGGTTGAGATGCATAAATTGTTATTTATGTGTCGATACAATACAAAGGCATGGCGTGTATACACTATCAGCTACAATACGGACACTGTTGAATTCATGGATATCGTTACAACAGGTTTGGTTGATAATTTAATAAAACAAGATATAACGAAGTGCATTCTTATATTTAAACATTTTATTGAAACATATATATTTACTAAACTGTCCTTTTAGCTACCACCTGAAGCAGTAGTATGTCATGAATGTTACTTGCGGTTAAATGAGAATTGTCGCAATGGAAAAATGGACGCTGCAAGAGAACTCGGGAAAAAACGATAAAAAGAAAAAACGATAAAACGAAAATAATAATATAACTTTATATACGATATAAAGTTATAATTAGTGTTTCAATTTATTGAAAAATCGCAAATGTACAACCTTTGCTCTTAAGCGCTGTAAGCAAAGTAGTAAAAAGAATATACTACTAGTAGAATAGTCGCGATATACAAGACTTCACTATGGCACTATCTGTTAGCTAGGTTTTGCTAGACCTAGACGATTCTAAAAAAGGGACACATTGTTGCTTGTATGTATAAAATATGTCTCATGTATATATATTTCATATTCGTTATTATTACAATTATTAAAACTATGTAGAGAACAAGCTGAATGTTGAACCTGTAACGAATAAACTCGGAAATCCTCACAGACTGATAACAATCGAAAAACAGACGAATAGGTACCTAGAAACTACCTATTCATCAAAGTTATGAAAGCGCCTAATTAATAATTTATAGAAATTCCAATTTTCTGCTCAAAATGCAGCTCAAGTAACGTATGATAATTGTACTTTTGTTAGTATTTTATTCAATAACCACAGCTTCTAGAGAATTTACAACTTTACTATTTTGATTCCTAATATTGCAGCTATCAAATGTCATTTATCGCATTCGTGTACACCAATTTTACCGGGTGGGTTAAACCTCTATAGAACTTCTGGCATTGTCTTTTCAGCTAAATCGGATAACAAGAAGTAGTCAAAAATGGTTTACAAAATTTGAAGCTACATACAAACGGTGCAAGTTAAATGAAAGCTCGTAAATATAAAAAAAATCTTGAAAATAAAACAGGTAAATAAAAAAATAAGACAAACCGTTTTATTAAAAAAATGCAGACAAAAAATATGAAAAAAAATACTTATAACTGAAAAAATATCCTAGACCCTAGGTACCAGTCACCACACTACTCTCCTCAATAATCTAGCTAGGTCATTGATCAGAGATATAAATAAAATCGTGGGGCGTGTTACTTTTCTTTCAATAGTCAACAAATCGTTTGAATGATATTTACGTATTTATTCGTGTTACGCTACAGCCCACAATTTGATTAATTTGTCTGATCAATGACCTAGATTGACGAGAACAGTTGTGTGATTACATTAGTTTCTTCATATTTGTTATCTGTAACATTGTGAGAATTAGGAATTACTCGTAATCCGGACTAATATTATAAATGCGAAAGTAACTCTGTCTGTCTGTCTGTCTGTTACTCTTTCACGCCAAAACTACTGAACGGATTTGAATGAAATTTAGTATACAGATGGTCTAGACCCTGAGAAAGGACATAGGCTACTTTTTATTGCGAATAGGGTGTTGTAAGGGGTTAAAAGGGGGGGGGGGGGGTGAAAAGTTGTATGGGATTGGGAACTACGAAGCCAAACTTTTTGTATACAAAATCTTAATCACTGAACCTAGGAACATAATATTTAGAAGTTTTGGGTTTATCAAGTTAAAAAATGGTTTTTGAAGTTAAAGTTCCTTTTAACGAATACTCTGCATCGACGCCGCTGCCGTCGGTCGTCGGTCGTCGTCGCGCACATTCGCCGAAGTGTGGCGGCAGGCAACGGCGCTGTCGTGTGGTGGGGGAGCGCACGAATCTAACTATGCCTACCCGAACGGGCAGACACGTGAGGGCAGACGTCGTTGTCGGACGCAAGCAGTAAAATAATTTTATTGTTTCGTATAATTTTTTAAGTATTTTTTATTAGTTGGGTCCTGTAAATTAATTTTGTACATACTTAATATTTCGGGATCTTTTTGTTCATAGTTAATAGTAGGTAAGATAGTTTCCGTTACTTTAAAAAATCCGATTTGCTTTTATTTCCTTTTTTGAATTAATCTAATAAGTCGAAGTAGGTGTAAAACTAACCTAACCTACTTACCTCCTACTCTTTTTATAATGCATAAACAGAGTAGGAGGTAATTAGGTTAGGTTAGTTTTAGTTGTAAATAAGTATTGATAATTTAATATATTAGTTTCTTTTTTTCCATTTAAACGTGATTTAAACACATCGCCGTGCGGTGAGCGCATCATTTTTACTACGTAGCTGCTTATTAAAGGTTTTTTTTATGATAATAAATCTCAATTTGAACATCTGTTTTGTTCGATTCATTTTATTTTTGTTTTTCTACGATGACTCGCAAACGAAAGTCCAATTTAGCTAATAGCTCTAGCAGAGCTCGGGCTGCTAAACTTGCTAGATCACTGGAATCGGAAAAGGATTCACAGATCCGTCGGACTTTAGATGCCGAGCGTCACGCAACTCAAAGGGCTGCTGAAACTTTTGAGCAAACGCAGACCCGTCATAATTTAGACGCTGATCGTCATGCTGCACAAAGGGCTGCAGAGACCTCTCAGCAGGCCCAAGCTCGCCAAGTCTTGGATGCCGAGCGTCGCGCGGCTCAAAGAGCTGCTGAGGCCTCTCAGCAGACCCAAGCTCGCCAAATCTTAGATGCTGAGCGTCAAGCTTCGTACATAGCCGCAGAGACTTCCGAAGAAACACGTACATGACGTTTAATTAATTCTGAGCGGCAAGCAGAAAGGAGATGTACGTTTACGATGAATAGACCGAATGGATTTATAATGGATGGATTTAGACCGAAACGATCGACGGGTGATCTTCTAGCGTACTTAACTCATATCTGGGGTGAGGCTATCGACAAGCGTGCCGAGTCGTTGGCTATCAGCCTTGACATTGCCAAGGCGTTCGACAGGGTCTGGCACAAAAGCCTTCTCTCCAAGCTTCCGGCATACGGTCTGCCAGCCCAGTTCTGTTCTTGGGTAGCTGACTTCCTGCATGAGCGTAGAATTCGTGTCCTTACGGATGGTAGCAGTTCGCGGTTTATGTCAGTGAATGCCGGCGTTCCCCAGGGCTCCGTCCTATCCCTCACTCTCTTTCTGCTGCATATCAATGACCTGATTCCTCTTGGGAATATTCATTGCTATGCAGACGATAGTACAGTGCATGCGGGGTATCTCGGACAAGCAGCGGCTGGGCATGCAGTAACCAGGGAGAAACGGGAAAATCTTGTCATTGAACTCAATCAGGCTTTGGAACACATTTCCGAATGGGGTACCAGGAACTTGGTTGGGTTCAATGCCAAGAAAACTCAGGCTTGCGCTTTCACGGCAAAAACATCGCCATTCCTTCCCCTTCCATCTCTTCAGGGCACAACACTACCGCTGCAGAGCAACATTTCCATGCTCGGTATGGAAGTTCGCTCAGACCTGAATCCAAAGGACTACATCGAAACCGTGATCAAAACAGCTTCACGCAAACTCGGAGTCCTGAACAAGGTGCGGCGTTTTTTCACGCCCGATCAACTGTGCTTGTTGTACAAAACGCAAGTGCGGTCCTGCGTGGAATATTGCTCGCACCTCTGGGATGGCTCCGCCAAGTACTTGCTCGATGCTTTGGATAGGTTACAGCGGCGCGCGATCCGCAACATAGGCGATGAGGAGGTGACTAAACACCTTGAGCCTCTTCAATTACGCCGTGACGTGGCGTCACTAAGCGCGTTCTATCGTTTGTACCACGGCGAGTGTTCTGAGGAATTATTCTCTCTTATCACCACCTTCCCCTTTCCTTCAGAGGACCACGCGCTGGCCTACGTTGTCACCGTTTTACTGTGGCCACAATTCCAACGCGTACAAAGAAATTTGGTGACTCATTTCTTTGTCGCACTATCCGTAAATGGAATGCTCTGCCCGCTCACGTGTTCCCTCCCTCTTACAACCTGGGATCCTTTAAAAGAGGCGTGAAGAAGCAACATGCAGGCCGGCAGGGTGAGGATGGCTGGTGTGGCAGGCAGAACTGCTGTATCAACTATCTTCGCGTCTGGACTTCACCTTCACTTAACATCAGGTGGGGTGGAGTCATTTGTCGGACCTAACTAAAAAAAAAAAAAAAAAAAAAACGTGGGAGGCATTTGCCGATGCTGCTTTTGATTATGATCCGTTAATTGATTACTTTAATCATCGATTAGTCCTCATAGGTAGAATGGCCAATAAATGCAGACACTGTGAGGCACTCAAGTGGAAGATAGAGACCTCAGGTATGTGCTGTTCTAGAGGCATAGTATCAGTACCAACGCTTGGTGACCCCGACGAGCCACTCAAATCCTTACTTCTATATGACAGCAATGAATCTCGGCGATTTTTAAACAGAATAAGAAAGTACAATTCTTGCTTTCAGATGACATCATTTGGTGTGGGTAATGAGGTCATCATGCCTGGATTTTTACCTACATTTACGGTACAAGGGATAGTTTATCATAGGATTGGCTCATGCTGTCCACAACTTGGAAGATCTTAAAAACAACGTCTATCGCGGTTTGGAATATAACATAAGGAATAGAGAGTGGCTGTGCGAAAGGGCAATATGAGCACCGACCAATGAAATCGTGGGACAGATCAATGAACAAATGATGTCACATGTGCAAGGCGATGTTGTCGAATATTTGTCAGTAGATATTGTCATGGACAGTGAACAGGTGACATCCTCTGTTTATGCATTATAAAAAGAGTAGGAGGTAAGTAGGTTAGGTTAGTTTTACACCTACTTCGACTTATTAGATTAATTCAAAAAAGGAAATAAAAGCAAATCGGATTTTTTAAAGTAACGGAAACTATCTTACCTACTATTAACTATGAACAAAAAGATCCCGAAATATTAAGTATGTACAAAATTAATTTACAGGACCCAACTAATAAAAAATACTTAAAAAATTATACGAAACAATAAAATTATTTTACTGCTTGCGTCCGACAACGACGTCTGCCCTCACGTGTCTGCCCGTTCGGGTAGGCATAGTTAGATTCGTGCGCTCCCCCACCACACGACAGCACCGTTGCCTGCCGCCACACTTCGGCGAATGTGCGCGACGACGACCGACGACCGACGGCAGCGGCGTCGATGCAGAGTATTCGTTAAAAGGAACTTTAACTTCAAAAACCATTTTTTTACTTGATAAACCCAAAACTTCTAAATATCATGTTCCTAGGTTCAGTGATTAAGATTTTGTATATAAAAAGTTTGGCTTCGTAGTTCCCAATCCCATACAACTTTTCACCCCCCCCCCCCCTTTTAACCCCTTACAACACCCTATTCGCAATAAAAAGTAACCTATGTCCTTTCTCAGGGTCTACACCATCTGTATACTAAATTTCATTCAAATCCGTTCAGTAGTTTTGGCGTGAAAGAGTAACAGACAGACAGAGTTACTTTCGCATTTATAATATTAGTCCGGAAGTACTCCTATGGCCTGTCCCCAATATGGGGTTGTAAATATTGGACATGGTATGGAAATTAATATCAGAATTATCTTCCTTTCAGGTCTCCTATGCCTGCGTAACGTTCACGTTAAGGTGCCTGAATCAGCAGAACGTGGGAAGAAAGTGGAAATGAAGTGTTTATATGACTTGGAAGGCGACGTATTGTACACGGTGAAGTGGTATCGTGGCGATCGCGAGTTCAGCCGGTACTCACCCAGGGACGTACCCCCATTGAAGGTGTTTAGAATCCCAGGAATCGATGTTGATGTAAGTAACATAAAGTTAGATATCCCGTTGTTTTGTCGGTAGTAAAATTTTACTGTAGATTAATGCCACCACAAATACATAGTAAATATATCAAATTATGACAAATGAGTATTTTTGGAACGAAGTTCCTTACGGCAGGCTTGGAGGGGATAGGGATCTTGCTGCACGACCGAACTAAAAAAAATGTGATAGTAAAACCGTAAGAAAAAATCCGTGGAAAAAAGTGAGTGGAATAAAACCGTTAAATGAGACGAGAGAGAGAGAATGAGTCGCATTCACAAGCGAGTTTGCAATTCGTGTCGATTCTACATTAGCCAAAGGAACTTCGTTCCTACCTGGTGTCCCACGACACCACATCATTTTTTTTTCTCTAGTATTTTAACTATAGTCAAATTTAACTATGGATGAGACAACGCGGTCTTTGGTTAATCATATTTTAATTCATCGAATTCACAAATATTTCCAACACTCACACCAATTAGCCTAGCCCTAAAGTAAGCATTATAAGGCTTGTTTTATGGGATGCTAGGGTAACGGATAGAATACATATATTGTACATATATCAGTATATTTATATAGAAAAACATATTAAACATCCATGACTTGATGTAAAAATGCTCGTATTCATCACACAAACATCTGCCCCCACGGGGATTTGAATCCGGGACCTCTCGAGTCGGCAACACCATGAAACCCGGCGAACAAACCACTTGGCGACGGAGGTCGTCAAAGTGCTACTTAAAAAAGCTCAATTCATAGCAATATAAAGTTTTTAATATATTTTATGTGAAGCATTTCATCATTCAGGTAATAAGACAATAGTTATGTTTTTTGACCTAGCAAAAGCATTCGATGCAGTTTCCGTACCCATCTTGTTGCACAAACTACAAACTTTGGGTATAAGAGGCCTGGCCCAACTTAAATTATTTAAGAGTTATCTATTCGCACGCACTCGAGTGTGTAAAAATAGGTAATGTTATTAGTTCAGATCTAGACAACACCTGTTATTGGGTTCCCCAGAGAAGTATTTTAAGCCCTACTCTATTTTCGGTGTACATAAATGACCTGTGTAATCTGAAACTGCAGAATAATTTCTTATGCATACGATACTGTCTTACCATTTTCTGCAAGTTTTAAAGTATAAGTTCACAAATGTACACAAAACGGCTTCAACATTGTAAATAGCTTGCTGCAGCAGCATCTACTTACACTTAACTCCGACAAAACTAAATATATCAGATGTAGTATGCGCAAAGTCATGACTGCTCCAATAACCAGCAAATTATTTTTTGTGAAGACCCTACCAATTGCCAGATCCTGTGTCCAGTTGTCGATAGTATAAATCAAATTAAATATCTCGGTGTAATCATTGACGAAACTCTCTCATTTAGGCCGCATATTAATGCATTGAGCAATAGAGTCCGTATATTAATATTTGTTTTTAAAAAACTGCGCGTTATTTCAGATTCAAATTAATAAAACAAGTATACTCTGCTTTATGTCAGTCTATACTAACTTACTGCATTACATCTTGGGGCGGTACATTTAAAATATTAGTATTAAGTCTTGAGAGAGCCCAGAGTTTTGAAAGTTTCTTCTTTACTTCCATTTCTCTATCCCACTAATATTCTGTATACATAAGTGTTGCAAAGTACTAACTGTCAAGCAATTGTATTTAATGCACACAGTTTTAAAACAACATTCTGCACTCCCATTTAATATTGACACAACTATCAAAAGACGGAAATATATAGTTTTCCCTCAAAGTATTTTTACAAAACATAGCTTCGCTCCCAGATTTTATATAATTTTGTAAGCCAGAACCATCTTTAGGTATTAATTAAATATCAACAATAATTAAAAAGCAGAACCATCATATCGCAAAAAGTTCACAGTTAGAATCTGTCTTATACTCAATAAAAACATGCCTTAAAAATATTCGTTTGAAGAAGAAATCAATTTCGGAGCAACCAGATTCTGCCAGATAGAGGGAACCCGATGTTCACAATGAAAAATATAAAAATGAAATAAATCTATGAATAATATCATCAAGGAGCTGAATATAGGTAATTTACTGTAGGTTTGAAATTTAGTTTCAATACAATATTGGAGAACTTATCTTTCTGCAATGCAAATATTCTAATCATAATATTAAAAGAATAGGTCTCAAATTAAATAAGGTACCTGACATTACTAATTGCGCTGAAGTTCTGCGACCGCAAACAACTACAACAACTCGTAGCTCGGAGGAACTACGTCCATTTTAGCTGCAGTTAACTGTTCTTACAACATTCAGTTAAGTTCTTAATCTTGTGAATTTAGCACGTTTTGATATTACGAGTTATAGACTATGTGTGGATGAAGTTCAAATATAATCTCCGTGGAGGTTTTGAATTTTGTAAGGTAAAAATTGTGGATCAAAGATTTATTTTTTCCCACACAGATTAAGTTTTCATGGCCAAGCGATTTTACCCTAGTACTTTCGATGAATTAGTGGCTGAAGTAAGTTTTGGAAGGTGACAAACAGAAGTTAACTGCAACTAATTCTATGCGAATTTTAAAGTAAAACTTAGTGTCGTCGCACACGGGCCACACGCCACAGCCACAAACGCCGCGCCGCCACAAGAAGCTAGAAGCGGCTACTAAAGTGGCTGTAAAGCGTTGTTGGGTGAAGATAGATAATAGTTCGCTTAGTACTTATCTGCGGTGCAGTCGGGAGGCGGTGTAAACAATAATCCAGCACTTCACAGTTAGGTAATAGTTTATTGCACAAGCACAGAGGAAAGTATATATAATAGAAGGAGTACAGAGCACAGTCAGTGATAAACAAGCACAAAAGTATAAAGGAAAAGCACAGACAAAGCAACATAAACAATAATACGGTTGACTACAACTACGAGTGTCGGGGCTATAAAGCGAGGAGCAATTGATCGTGCGTACGGTACAGAGTATAGGTTCCGACTGTCGTGCAACGTGACCTATGCGCGTGAGCCGGCCGGTTTGCCGAACAATAGGCGGCGAAGTGAGTGCGCGTGTCCATTCGCCACACGACTGTTATAGATCGGCTGATGCACGGCACGATATAGTGTAATTGTTTTGTGAATAAATGTTTGTGCTCGTGATGACAGTATATGAATGTAATTAATAAATATTGTTATATATTAAATGTAAATAATGTGTAAATAATAAGTGTTATTTTATATAAATGTAAATATATTTGGTATTTATAATTAATGTTTTATATTTATTTGTAGTTATAAATTGTAAATACATATTATATAATATTTTGAATATTTCTAAATACGTATATAACATGTATAGATACGATTGTGGGAGAACCCCACATAACCCCCCCTCAGAGACCTGGTTAGGGTCGATAGTAATCTGGGAAACGGACGTGTCTCCCAGAGCGTGTGGTTTTTTGAGGCTGGGTTTCAGTGGGTGTGTGTGTACTGTGTGTATGTGTATTAGTGGTGTTTGGAAGAGTGTCTGTGTGTGTGTCATGTATAAGGTCTTCCTCGTCTGTAAGCGTGAATGCTGGTTTTAAGCGATCGATGCTCACGGTGACGGGATTGCCTTTGACAAGAAGTTTAAACACCTTGTCTCTTCTCTCTAATACCTTATGAGGTCCAGAATAGGCAGGTTGGAACGTCACGCGTGAAGCATCTTCCCGTAGAAAGATGTACTCGGCGGCAGCAAGTTCCTTGAACACAAAGACTTTGTGGTTGCCATGACGAGATGCTGGAGCTGGTTGCAGTTTTTCAGCGTACGAGCGTAACCGCGCGGTAAAATCTGACAAATCAGATGTGCCGGGTGTGCTCGGGTGGAAAAATTCGCCAGAAAGACGTAATGCCTCGCCGTATAGCAACTCCGCCGTGGAAGATTGTAAGTCCTCTTTGAAGGCGGTACGGATGCCAAGCAGTACCAGTGGTAACACCTCGATCCAATTTTGTTGGGCATGGCAGGTAATGGAGGCTTTCAACTGCCTGTGAAAGCGTTCCACAAGACCGTTACCTGCCGGGTGGTAAGCGGTGGTGCGTTTGTGGTGGAACCCTAGTGTTTTTGCGAGATATTGGAACAGCGCGGACTCGAATTGTGCGCCGCGATCTGTCACAATATCTATAGGGCAACCAAAACGGGCTATCCAACCAGAAATTAAGGCCTTCGCGACTGTTTCGGCTGTTATGTCAGTCAATGGCATGACTTCAGGCCACCGTGTGAATCGGTCAATAGCTGTCAGGCAATATCTGTATCCTTGACAGATGGGTAAGGGACCGATAAGGTCGATATGGACGTGCTTGAATCGCGCGCGAGGCAAGTCGAAAGTACCTAAAGGTGCAGATACGTGTCGACTTACCTTTGCACGCTGGCACGACGAACAAGTGCGAACCCACTCGCGACAGTCCTTTCTCACTCCGGGCCATATGAATCTGTCGGCAACGAGCCGTGCAGTGGCTGTGGCACCGGGGTGACTAAGTAAGTGGAGGCTTTCAAATACCTGTCTGCGCAATCCTTTGGTGATGAATGGCCTGGGAGTCGGTGTACTGATGTCACAGTACAGAGGAGTTTGACAACCAGGGTATTGCATCTTCTCGAGACGGAGTGATGAAGGGTCTGACAGATATTGGGCCAGTTCTGTGTCGGATTCTTGAGCTTGGGCGAGGCTGGCAAGGGAAATCGGTGCGGCCAGTTCATCAACGCGAGATAAGGTGTCGGCAACGACGTTGTTTTTGCCGGAGATATGCCTTATGTCGATTGTGAACTGGGATATGTAGTCCAGATGACGGAACTGCCTAGGCGAACAATTACGCTTCCGCTCATGGAAGGCGTAACAAATCGGCTTATGGTCCGTGTACACTACGAAATGCCTTGCCTCGAGCATATGCCGGAAGTATTTGATGGACTCGTAGATCGCAAGAAGTTCACGATCGTACGGTGAATACTTTTGCTGTGCTGGATTAAGTTTCCGGGAGAAAAAGGCTAGGGGTTCCCATACGTCACCTTTTTGTTGCTGAAGGACGGCTCCTATAGCCAGGTCTGATGCGTCTGTAACCAATGCCAGCTGGGCTCGGCAATCTGGATGTGCCAAGAGAGCTGCATTGGAGAGGCTTTCTTTCGTATCTGAAAAAGCCTTCAGAGCATCGTCAGCTAGGGTGATGGGTGTGGAACCTTTTACTGCCCCCATGAGCAAGTTGTTCAAAGGCCCTTGGCTTTGAGCGGCATTCGGCAAAAATCGCCTATAAAAATTGGCCATGCCCAAAAACCGTCTAAGAGACCTGACGTCTTTTGGTGGGGGGAAGTCGCGGATGGCTTGTACCTTTTGGTCCAGTGGTTTGGTTCCGCTCTTCGAAATAAGATAACCTAAAAAGGTTACCTCGGGAGCACCGAAAACACACTTGGACACGTTGACGACCATGCCATAGTCCCGGAGTCTGGTGAAAACTTGCCTGAGGTGGTCTTCGTGGCTAGTGTGGTCTCTGCTAAAGATCAAAAAATCATCTAAATAGCAGTAGACAAGGTCCAGGCCTCGTGTCACCTCATCGACAAAACGTTGAAAAGTTTGGCCTGCGTTTCGCAGACCAAACGTCATGTATGGAAATTCGAACATACCGAAGGGTGTGGTGATGGCGGTCTTCGGTATGTCCTCTTTGCAGACTGGTATCTGGTTGTACGCCTTTTCAAGGTCAATGGTGCTGAAGACCTTGCAACCAGAGATGTTATGGGCGAAGTCATGAATATGACGTATTGGGTACCTGTCTGGTATGGTCCGTGCGTTGAGCTGCCTGTAATCGCCACAAGGACGCCAGCCGTTGTCTTTCTTCGGCGCCAGATGCAAGGGAGACGACCACGGACTTTCAGAAGGTCGAGCTGTGCCATTGGCTACCATGGCGTCGAACTCAGCCTTCGCTATCTTCAATTTGTCCGGCGCTAGACGTCTGGGTGCAGACGAAACTGGAGGACCTGGTGTGGTGCGGATGTGGTGCTGTGTATTGTGTGGTGTGGTGCGTTGTGTACCAGCTGGTCGCGTGATCTCTGAAAAATCGCGAGAAAGCAAAGCATGGTAACGCGATTCACCAGTAGGAACCTTACAGAAAGCACATTATTTAAAGCTAAAGCCAGTGAAGCTGGTGTAGAAAGCGTAGTTGTACTATCTATAAGCTTTTTATTTCTACAGTCTACAATTAAGCTATAAAAACACAAAAAATCTACCCCTATAATGGGCTTAGTGACGTCAGCTACCACAAAACGCCAAGAATATGTACGGCGTAGATCCAGGTTGAAGTGTGCGTAGCCGTAGGTGGAGATGGTAGTCCCGTTGGCTGCGGTGAGATGATAGCTCGTTGGTGCACGTCGCTCTCGAAGTTGACAGCGGGGGAAAACACAGAGGTCGCTGCCTGTGTCGACCAGAAACTGCGTCTTCGTGGTGCGGTCAGTGATGAAGAGGCGACCAGGAGAAGTGAGGCAATCGTTAGTCGCCATTACCGACTGCCTGCGGCGTTTCCCGACTTGTAGTCGCAAGGTCGTTGGCATTTCTTAGCTTTTGAGCCGAACTTTGCATGGTACCAGCAGATGGGGTAGCGCCGGTAACTGGAAGCCGATCTTGATCGTGAATGCTGCTCCAGTTTCATGGCGAGTTGCTCGACCATTTTGCGAAGCTCGTTGATTTCGCCAGAGATGACAGCGGCCGACTAAGGTAAAGGAGAGAGGGGTGGGTAATCGCGCGAGTGACGCGTGGCGGCGTTTTGTATCGGCGCATTAAGTAGCCGGTGCGGGCCACAAGAAGCGAGCAACGACGATTTGTAGCGTGTGGCGGCCACCGGCGTACCGTGTGTGGCGAGTCCATATAAAATGTATGAAAACTACAAGAAATATGCCGGTGGCGGCGTTTTGTGGTTGTGGTCGGTGGCCCGTGTGCGGCGACACTTAATCTCAAAATAACTGGCTGCCTTAATTTTATAATTTTTTAAAGAATCTGATTATTTCTTTAAATTGATAAGGTTTGATTGCTTTAAATCGTCATAGTGGATGATGAATAGCTACAGACAATTCTAATTTAAGCTAAATCTAACAAACATTTACCACATGCGAAAAAGAAAACGGTCATTGTTAATTATCTACAGGTACACCTATATATCTTAATAGCAAATAGCCGAAGGGTTCGAGTCCCGTCTGCTGCCTGGTCCGTGTGGATTTTTTTCTAGAAAAGTTTACATTAAATTTAAACATCTAGCATGTAACTGCTAAAAATAAAAAATATAACCATAATTGCTATTTCTTCTTTCAAATGTTTAATTCTGGTAAAGGTATTCATTTGACATTGTGGAGTACCTATAATGCTAAGAGATGGCGCTGCCTTGCAGCTTAAGATAGGCTAGAGAGAGTTCGACACGGCCATCAGGGCCGGGGTAGCATAATGGTCAGTGCATTCGCCCGGATAGCGAAGGGTGAGGGTTCGCGTTCCGTCTGCTGCCGGATCCTTTTAGGTATTACTTCTAGTATTTTTTTTCTTTAGATTTAAATATCTAGCAGCAATTTGGTTGTATTAGACTATTTTACCTTTCTAGTGGTAATAATTGATCGGCACAGTCAACAAGTTTGAATCGTGTTCAAAATATTATTATTGATTATTTGTAAATTTTGAAAATGTATTAAACTTACTTGCTTATTTACATATTATTATTTGTCAATTTGTCCAGCAGTGGACGTCCATCAGCTGATTATGATGATAATTTATCAATTTTAAAATGTATTAAACTTGACTTTTTTTTAAGCATGTAACTGCTTGATGTTTAAATCTAAAGAAAATATAACTAGAAAATAATCCACGCGGACCAGGCAGCAGACCGGACTTGAACCCGCACCCTTCGCTATCTAGGCGAATGCACTAACCAATTATGCTACCGCGGCCCTGACGGCCGCGTCGAATTTCTTCTAGCCATTCTCAAGCTGCAAGGCAGCGCCATCTCTTTGCATTATAGGTAACCCACAATGTCAAATGAATACTTTTACAAGAATTAAACATTTGAAAGAAGAAATAGCCAATTATAGTGGTAATTTTTATTTTTTAAGCATGTAACTGCTTGATATTTAAAACTTAATGTATTAAACTTACTTGCAGGGACATAATGCAAGGGTGAACTTAGTTTATTGAAACTATATGTCCAAACTGTGGATATATAAATTATATTTACACATATATATGTATGTATTATGGTTGATGAGGATTCCTCATCCGCTTTCTCATAATTTTTATTTTATTTATTTTTTATTTTTATTTTATTTATTTGATCACCAACAAAATTACACTTAGACATTTATTATTTATACATTTATAGTACGACACTTTATTAGTGAAACTTTAATTATAGGCGATTACGACATGCAATTTACACTTAACTAGCAATTAAATCTTATAAAATTTTGATAATTACATTAATTTCAATACAAAATAACTATGAAAAAAAAATTGTCAATAATTAAATAAATTTGAAACAATTAAATAAATTTATGAAAAATTAATTAATGAAAATAAATTAATGAAAAATAAATTAATGAAAAAACTATGTGGCCACAACCAAACATAAAGATTTTATTCTCTTCAGTGTATCCGCGAAGATGTCCATATCGGTCGACTTTGACAGTGAATTGTACTGAGAGAGCATTCTATTTATGGGAGAAAATAAGCCTAGGTTCGTTCTGGAGCTTCTCGTCGCAAACAAATTAAATCTTGACAGTCTTGGCAGTTTTAAGGGCATATTAAAATATACTCTTGAGAGCAAATCGGGACAGTCCATAATACCATTAACGAGCTTATGCAAGAAAACATTATCCAAAATGAATCGGCGATCGCTTAATGAGTCCATTTTAAGGTATCGTAGCCTATCTTCGTAGTGTGGAAACTTTTTTGCAAGATTGAGGATGTAAGAAAGATGCCATAAAAACCTTTTTTGGACGCGCTCTATCTTTTTAACGTACACATCATAGTGTGGATTCCACACCACACTACAATATTCCAATCCACTACGTACAAGTGCGTTATATAGTATTATTTTAGTTTGTGGACTTTTGAATTCCTTTATGTTGCGCAAAACGAAACCAAGCGTTCGGTAAGCCTTAGCCACCATGTCATCAATTTGTTTGTTAAAGCGCAACCCTGCATCCACAATAACTCCCAAATCACGAATATAATCCACGCTTGCAATTTTATTATTTTTTAAGACATATTCTCTAGCAAATATTTTTTTACTGCGTGTAAAGTGAACCACAAAACATTTCTTCGTATTAAAAGACATGCCATTTTCATCGCACCACTCAACCAGATTGTCAAGATCCTTTTGAAGAAGAACCACATCGTCGGGCGTAGAAATGTGCCTTGAAATTTTAAGATCATCAGCGAACAAATAGCATTTGCAGTTGTTAAAACGCTTATAGATATCGTTGATGAAAATATTGAAGAACACAGGGCCAAGGCTCGAACCCTGCGGGACACCACGATGGGCACAGAAAGGGCTCGACTCGTAGCCATTCTATAACTACTACTAACGGCTCGACTCGTAGCCAACTATCGACGATAGTTTTCTGAGTAACACATGGTGGCTAAACCTATCGAACGCTTTACTGAAATCGGTGTATATGACATCAGTAGACTTTCTTTGATCTAAGGAACTGGACAAATCGTCTATAAGAGTAATCAGGTTGGTGCAAGTAGATCTTGCCTTAATTCCATGGTTTCCATGTTGCTGTGGTGAGACTAGTTGCCGAAAATGCTGAGAAATAATAGGGCGCAACATTATTTCAAAGACTTTAGCAAATGTGGGAAGTATGGAAATCGGTCTATAGTTGTCAATTTGACTAACGTGACCTGCTTTATGCAAGGGTAAGACCAATGACACTTTCCAGTTAGATGGAAACACACCAGTACTCAAAGACTTGTTAAATATAATCGAGATGGGGTAAGCGAGGACATCGGCACATCTATTAGCAAAAATAGAAGGGATTCCATCCGCACCAGCACCCTTAAATAAGTCAAGTCTCTTTAAAACTTTATATCTTGATGACTGATCTTTAGTAAAGTAGATGGAACTTAGGCATTGAGTATTAGTATCATCACTAGCAACTGTATCGATACCTACATGGTGAGTAATGCCATCGTATACTGATGAAAAATGTGATGCAAAGAGATCACAGATTTCCCATCCCCCCGATGCAGCTCTATCACCCAAAAACATTTCTGCTGGGTACGCGCTTTTACCATTTTTTTTGCGTTTGATGAAATACCACAACAGTTTAGGGTTACTAGTTAACGTTTGTTCTAAAGAAACATGTGTTTATTGTAAGCAGCCGTCAGCAACTTTTGGCATCTGAGTTTTAGCAATTTTAATGCCAAAACATCACGCGGGTTACTATTGAACTTGCGAATTTTCATTCGATATTTGTATTTCTCTTTAATTGCTGCTATCAAACCTGATGAAAACCACGGTGGATATTTGCTATTTCGAGTCCTAGATTTTGGCACATACTTCTCCACCACAGAACGAAGGATAGAATGGAATTTAGCCGTCATCAAATCCACGGTCATGCCGTCCAACAGTACTTCATCCCACGGTATCACCTACAGCTCCTCAATAATCCTGGCATAATTTGCCTTAAAGAAGCAAAATCTTTCTTCATTGTTTGGGGATAAAGTTGTAGGACTAATATTAGCTATTGAGAATTGCAACGGTGGATGCAAGGGGTCAACTGAAGTTAAAGGATCGATACTCTCAGTTAAGTCAATAATATCCACTGCACTGAGCACCAAATCCAAAATCCTTCCCTTATTATTTAGGATACTATTGTATTGCTCCAGTGCATTCAAACTCAGTAAATCCAACAACTCCTGCCCAAACCTGCCGCCTGTGCTGCAACCTGTAAGTGAAGTTGACCCTCGACTTGGGCACCATGATATACTGCTCAAGTTAAAGTCACCCACAATGATTGCATGCCCCAAACCATGGTTGGATGAAATAATCTGGTTTGCATTGTCAACAGAGTGATCGAAAATGTGGGCCTGAATAGGGGGAGGCAAATATACACAACAGATGATAAGTTTTTCAACTTCCTTGCGGTTGGCGACATCTATGGATACCCAAATATCTTCACAATTAGATTCTAAATTACTTAAACGCATAGATTTAAATCGGACTGAAATTGCCACGAGAACACCACTACCATCCTTATGAGAATGGAAGCCGCTACTCTCCCTATCTCTCCTATAATTAACGTATCTAGGATCAAAAAGCTCTGAATCATAAACACTAGAGTTAAGCCAAGTCTCAGTAAATATGATAACATCAAAATGATTACAAACTACGTTATTAAATAAATCCACTGTAATAAGTACGTAATAAGTAAGTACGTAAGATTCATCAGACTTTCTCATAAATATCTTGCCTTCCCGAACCCAGACAAACTTAAATTGTAACTCCTTCGATTTACGGCGAGCAGCAGCGTGAAGCTCTTTATTTTCCAGTGTTAGATGTTCCACTACGTACACAGCACTCTTTTTCTCTTCACCTAAGCCGAGATGACTTGTGTTTAACTTATTATCGGGGTTATTCTTACTAAATGTTGATGTTGCAGCCAAAAATGATTCCCTCAAGCGTGGACTCCTGAATTTTACCAATATGGACCTCGGTCGTGTATTGTTTGTATTCATCTTTGCCACTCTAGAGCAATAGTAGATATCGGTATCGGTTATTGGACATTTTATAACTTTTCCCAATTGCATTACCACATTCACCAAATTTTCCTGCTTGTGCTCAGGCACGCATTGAATCTCTAAGTTAGCCGCGCGAGTTTGTTGATCAAGCTGACGTACCCTAGCGGACAATTCTTGTGTCGTATTGCGTAGAAATTCGTTTTCTTTACGGAGTGTTTCAATGGTGTTGCTTTGGGCAGATGTGATAGCCTTTATTTTCTCGAATTCCTCATTATAAAAAGACAAACTTGCCTCAAATGAAGTCATGCTTTTCTTAATTTCCTGAAGGTCAGCATTTATTTCGGTTTTTATGTGACATAACTCCTCCCTTATAATAGTTCTAATATCTGACGCTGTGAGACATGAGCAAGGGGAACCCCGAATCGGAGCAGTAGTCCCGGAAACGGATACCTTCTGTTTAGTACGCAAAGTAACATTTTCGTAGTGAGAAACAGTTGAACTCAATGGCTGTGTCTGTGATGCCGGACGGACCGGTGTATTACAATTATTACCGCTTTTCGGTTCTTTACATCTACATGCGGGGCAAATCCACGACGACTTAAACTCAGAAGAAAAGCTTCTAAACTCATCTGCTGTAAAATTCATAAATGTGTAATGATATTGCTCTTCACAACGACAACAACGCAGAAATCCGATATTCTTCAAAGTATTTGGGCAGGCAGCACAAACATTATTTTTATTAGGCATTGTTTATTTATAAAAATCAGATGGTATTGCAAGTTGTAGGTAAAGTAAACTTTATCAAACAAATCAGTTAGAAACGTCCTCGAGCACTGATAGTAGTTGCATGTGGTGGCGACGAAAAGGTCTTAAGCGCCGTGGGGACCGCGTCACTTACGCGTATTCTTCAAAACGATGTATTCGGAGATCACACACCACAAACTTGTTTGTTTTAGGAATTTATAATTTCTTTTTTAGTTTAATAAATTTCACGTATAAAATATTAGCACTTAATGCTTCTTTCGAATTATTTTTCACTCAATAATTCACGTTATTTACAGTCAAAATTATTAAATAACTTGAGAGCAGACAAATAATGAGGAAGTTTCGCGTTTTTAGAACTTCCACAACCATTACCGGATTCTCATAAATGAAAGTGCCAAAATTCCTCTTGTACGCTTTCGCTTCCTCTTAGATTAAAAGGAATTACATTGGGCATGCGCGTATCCGTAGCAAACACACTGAATGGACGGAACGGAACCTCCTATAATTATGATAGAACTTCACATACAGGTAAGTTCGTTAAATCTTTAATTAACTAAATCAACACTGATAAGTATATCGAAAGGTGCAGGAAAAATAAAGTTGTAGGTATCTCTCAATATTTACAATCATGGACACAGAACAAAGAAGATCTTATCACGTCGTGTTTTAATTTTTTTTAAGTTTTCGTATGTACTCGCATAAACTCCAATTTAAATTAAATGTACCAGTTATTCTTACGCAAAAGATATAGAAATTGAATTTGAAGTTTTAATGAAACTTCGTGGGATTGTTGGGTTACATGTATAGAATGTGCCTGAATTTTTCTTTTTTTTTGTGCATATTTTAAGTCTTAATTCTAAGTCATCTAAGTTAAGATTTATCCTTTTGAGTAATTATTATTTTTACACACGCACACATAGTAAGTGAAAAACAACTAATAAATAAACACTACAAAAAAAAAAACGGAAAAACAGAGGCGCGGGCGCGGACAGTATTCAGTTTACGGCGAGGCAAATCATTGCAGAACCTATAATGTATATTTTTTTCTGTTTGCAAGTATTAAATCTCCTCCTGTCGGCGAATCCAATTGATCGTCAACTAGAATTGGCAGTTGGTCAAAACCCTTATGCTGGGGAAACAGCATCGCGTTGATACGAAGATTTTCGTTATTGCGAAATGTCTGGCCAAGCGACTGGTCCTAAAAATAAGCTTCGCGTCGTTGTCGGTAAATTGATGCATAACACAGGGTTTTGTCGCTATGAAATTTATGCAGTTGGCTACACTGCGCGCGCTTTATTGACAGCAGGGCATCGAGTGGTCCGCACATGTTCACATTTAGTATGTGCTATCGTATATATAATATTAAAGTAGTATATATCGTATATATAAAATTTAATATTAGTATCGCAAGATAATAATATTAAAGTAATTATACAATATTACAATTCAAAGCAAATTATGAATAAGTATATTTTTGTGTGAAACCCATATTTTACTGACTTACGATGTTTTTTTAATGTGGTCAGTGCACTTTGTCGTAGATCGGAGACGTCACGTTACAGCGATAATGGGACACAAAATTTTACGCGAGATGCTAGTTCAGGATTCGTGCCGATCGGTACGTTTCGATCAATTCCTCCATCATTCTTAAAACGACTTCATTTTACAACACTCGTATCTGACCTTTGTAAAGCAATAATGTATGAACATGCACGCGACGCCTCTAAACACAAACAAGCCCGTTGCTGCCCACGCACCGCTCGGCTTTCACTCGGGACACTACTACGGGTTATCGTGTGTTTAACACACGCACACACATACACTTAGCCACTCGCCCACCATATCAAACCCTTTCTGTGCCGAAAGGAACATCCTAAGAAAAATCGCCGCTAAAAAACAAATACTTAGGTAGTCACAAATAAGCTACCTTATTTCATCGTCGCGTCAGTCACACAATTTTATTAAATTAATTATAAAGCACAATAGTTTTTTCCTTAATATATAACCGGCATAAAATGACAATATTGCACAAGCGGTAAATTCTGTTTTAAAGGACAAACCTAAACATTGCTTTTATTAAGACGCAACGTTACCATACGTGTATAGCATAATTACCACCATATGTCATAAACAACCCATATATACCTACCATCCACGAGTTAATTATTTTTTACTACCCACCCATTTTCTACCCGAGTCGGCCACTTAAATTTTATCACCTCCCTGCCAGTATGGCGTTAATTTCGCCGAATACTGGCTGTGACAGTGTCATAAAACTGTGTTGATTAGACGAGAGTGTCTGTTTATAAATTTAGTATAATAAATTTAATATTTGTTCTCAAATTCTTCCTTTCTGCTGACGTAATTGCAGTTTATATCCGAAAAGTAATAGAATAATTTTATTATACCTTTTCAAAGAACTCTCCACCAGCCACTATACAAAGTTTCATGAGTCTCAACCAATTTTCAAAAACATTTGTTCCAGTCCTCCGCAGACACCTCTTCCACGGCCTTCTCAAACGCTGCTAGCGCTTCTTCCGACGATTATATATATCGTGGTTATGCAGGCAAAACCAATTTTGACGACTTTATCAAAAAATCTTGTTATTGCATGCATCGACTAAGTTTTTTCTGCTCTATCGGCAGGTAAAACCCTTTTCTTCATCAAACGCTCCGTTTCGAAGTTACCGCATGTAAAAACCAATTTTAAGACTAGTTAGCCGTGCAAGGCTTCAATAAAAATAATTTATGTTGACATAATAAATTTTTTACCGGTTCGGATCCCATGCAAAACAAAATAACACAGTAAAAATGGTTTTCCTTTACAGGGTTTACTGTAATCTTTGTGTGATTTCATCTACAAAATCAAATTACATGAAGATAACATACCCAAGAACTATTATGATTTCAGGCAAAACATAGTATTATCATGTACTTGCTTTTCCGCGAAGTAATTCATTAGTGTATATATCAATTTGATCCTAGCAAAAAGTTTATTTGCATCTAAATGTGTTTTGTTTGAACGAATTTAAAACACGCGCGAATGAAATACCTTCAGCGAAAACCAATTATTCACATATCGTGGTACGGATCGCTGGATTTCTAGAAATCCTAAAATCCACGATTTGTATCAAGTATCGTTGATAAATATCGAGCGTCTAGTCTCTAATCGATATTTATTGCGTCAGTATTAATATTGTCAGCGATGGAAGAGGACGCGCATATTGAGGCGGCGGCGACCGCCGTACCTCATACAAACAACCAAAAGCACTTGAAACAATTCATACTAGTGTTAAAACACTACCAGAGGTATGGGACAGCTCAAGTGCCGACACTGTAAATAAAGTGAAAAGGGCGAATGCCTATGAGCAACTACACACATCAAAAGTGTCTAGGGATCAACATATATTTTTGCAATAACTTTTCTCCTGATTGATATTAATTAAAATTTTCTTTAAGGATTCATCAAATAAAGTGTTTTCGTTTGTCACAGTAACGATAAACCAAGTCACCTTTGCATTAATAAAGAAATTTGCCATTTTCCTAATAAAGGGATTTTTGACATTTGAACCACTAACACAAAAGTTCGAAAAAAAGACTGAAATAACAGTTTTCTCTAAAATTTTATTGGGTAACTTAAACAATTAATAATCCGTATTTCTACCGCGAACACTAACAACACAAGAACATCGGTTTGGCATACTCAAAATGAGTTCATCCAAATCACGCTGTGGAATGGCCGCCCATGTTCGTTGCAACAACAAAAAAAGGTCTTCTTGCGACTGGATACCCTCCATATTCGGCAGAGCTCTTCTCTGTAGCATATCCCATGCATGCTCAATCGGGTTCAAGTCTGGCGACTGAGCAGGCCAGGGCAGGACATTGATGTTAGCTGCGGCGAGAGTCTGTCTTACAACTCTTGCGGTGTGCGGTCGTGCATTATCATGCATTAACTGAAATAAGGGACCGATTTGCACTTGTAGAGGAACGATGACGTCTGATACAATCGTCTCAGCATAAATTTGAGCGTTGAGGTTGCCTCTGATCCAAATCAACTCAGTTCTTCCGCCGATCCAAATACCCGCCCATACCATGATGGTTCCACCACTATAAGGATGGACTTCCTGGCAGGATTTTAATCGCTGTTGGCGTCCAGGGGTTCTCCAGTGTCGTATACGTCTTGTATCCGGTCTCATACCAAAACGAGACTCATCAGAAAAGCACACGAAACGCCATTGTTCTTCTGCCCAATTTCTGTGTTCAAGAGCCCATTGATATCGAATCCTACGATTGTGCATCGCTATAGGTGGTACCCGTAGCGGTCTTCGGGAATGAAGGTTCACTTCATGCAAGCGGTTTCTGACTGTTTGGTCGCTAATTAAGTTCCCTGAAGAGTGATGAAGCCTCACGGCTAACATCATGGCGGTTATTGTTGGAGCTCTTCGAGTTAAGATTTGAATGTATCGGTCTTGTCTCCGTGTGGTGCAGCGATACCGTCCTCCATGGCGCTCAGCCACGGTACCAGTGCTTCGGTATCGTGTCCAAAGTCGACTGATAACACTCTGACTTGTATTCAGAGCTAAAGCCACAGTACGTTGCCGGGAACCAGCTTCTATCATTCCCACGGCTCTGAGCATTTCTTCCCTGCTTAAATGACGTCGCCGCTCCATAATAACGTTGGTTTTAATCAGTAGTAGGGAAACAGTAGCACTAATAATGTCTTCAATGCGTTGTATGTTTTTATAGGGAAAATATTGACAGCTGATTTTCATCTTTTACTCGAATTTGATTCACAGTTCCTGATTCAAATTATGAAATGCACCAAAAAGGATCCATATAAATTTATAAAATCATAAATTTATTACAAAGCCACATCTCAATCTCAAGAAATCCGCATAAAAATGCTTGATCCCTAGACACTTTTGATGTGTGTATTTGAATTTAAAAAAGAATTAAACCTGGCGCGACTACCAAAGATGTCATTGCGAAGATAAACTCATTAAAATCGAATTAAATAGGAAAGAATTAAAAAAAATGGGTGCGTGTACTTATGTAGGCGCGTGAGAAGTTATCCTTCTTTGGCATCGTTTAAAATTAGTTTTTAATTGCATCCAAATAATTAATTACTATAAATTAATAAAAAGTCTGGAAAAGGACACAGTCAATAAAGTTCAGTTTTAATTTGAAAAAATAAATAAATAATCAAAATATTCAATTAAAATCGCTACTGAATATAATTTATTAGAACATATGTGATTTGCACTTGTATGAAACTCAAACACGCATTCCGAATATACAAACTAGAAACATGTGGATAAATCTTATAAATATGAATACCTATAACTGTTACTTTATTACAAAAAATAAAGATGTGGTTTTTGGTTCTACTACACCAATGGTCAAGAGATGGCACTGTAGTCTCCTGAATCGCGCTTTGGTTCAGTTGTTTCAGATTAATAAATACTTTTGATAGGCCTTCACAATGCAGTCGTTAGCACCCACTTAATAGAGATTCTATTTCTATTTTGTTGGTAGATTTTCTTAATGTGCGGTAAACACAAAAGTAACAGCATGAAGTTACAGTGATGCGCGCGCATCTTAAAATTTCACTCTCATCATTTTTTCATTACGCGCCTAAAGAAGTATAACTTCAAAAATAACCGATTCGAAGCGATCTGGTGCTTCTACGGAAAATGTGTACAATTAAGGTTGCCAACTCTACTATATAATATAGTATCCTACTATATTAGGGGATCAAATACTATATTCCTTTCACGCACAATGGTCCAATAATTAGGACTAAGTGCGGAAAACGCCCTGAAGAACTAACTAACTAACTATATTCCTAAAAACATATAAAGTAGGCGAAACTACTATATTTTGCTTAAAGCAGGTTTTTGCCAATAAAAGCTTTCTTAAAAATAAAAACTGTATTATTAAGGTATAGAGCAGCAAAATATATACTAAATTTAAAAATAAAGTAAATATTTTAATCATATACTATATGTTTTTCCATTTTTTTGCCTTCTACTATATTTTAGAGGTAACAGCTTCGAAAATACTATATTTGATAGAAAAAAAGTTGTTAACCCTATGTACAATCCAAAGTCTTGGGTATTTTATATTATCAGTCATAGCTTTATTTATATTGTAATACGAAACTTACGAGTGTACTCAATGAAATTTACTGTCGTACTGACGTGATTCGTATCGTGTGTGTAGTATAAGAAAATATTACTAGATAAATATCACGGTAAATATCGAGATACATATCGAGCGTGTAGCATTCGCCTATATAGACCAGTATACGCTGAGCTCTTGTTGTAGTACGAATAAGAGCCCAGTTTATACTGGTACTGTCTAATTTGATGTGAGATTCATAAGGTATACTGTACAGAATGTAACAAAATGTCGAAATAACATTTAAGGGCCTGATTCTGCTGTTTAAGTATGTTTTGGTATGGTAGAATTTGGGTGCTTAAGAATCATTGTATGTGCCAGGTAACTTGTTTCTTTATGTAAGCACCCTTTGAAGTTTCTACCTACCTGAGCAACAGAATCAGCCGCTTAATTTTTTTTTTTATAGATAGGTCCGACAAATGACTCCACCCCACCTGATGTTAAGTGAAGGTGAAGTCCAGACGTGAAGATAGCTGATACAGCAGTTTTACCTGCCACACCAGCCATCCTCACCCTGCCGGCCTGCATGTTGCTTCTTCACGCCTCTTTAAAAGGATCCCAGGTTGTAAGAGGGAGGGAACACGTGAGCGGGCAGAGCATTCCATTTACGGATAGTGTGACAAAGAAATGAGTCACCAAATTTCTTTGTACGCGTTGGAATTGTGGCCACAGTTAGACGGTGACAACGTAGGCCAGCGCGCGTGGTCCTCTGAAGAAAAGGAGAAGGTGGAATAAGAGAGAACACTCGCCGTAGTACAGACGATAGAACGTGCTTAGTGATGCCACGTCACGGCGTAATTGAAGAGGCTCAATTTTGTCTATAATTTCGACATTTTCTATAATTCATTAAGGTTTTATGTAAATTGGCGGAAATATTTTTAATGATTGTTAAGGATGTCAGATTAAATATGCCTTCCAGTAAACAATATCTATCTGTGCCCATCAGTAACGCAAAGAAAAAGATTTAATTAATTTATGTGCAAAAAACGTTATTCCCGAAGAATACCAGGAATGGTTCAAATCACTTCCAAGTGAAAAAGATAAAAAAGATCAGGTAATACCTGATGCAACGCTTTCCGATGAAGAGTATGATCCAAATGATGATTAAGATTTTAAACTTAATCATCATTTGGATCATACCCTTTATTTTAATAAAATTTTTCTTTTTGTTCACATTTCGTAATTTTGTCTCCTTTTCATTTTAATAAATAATTTCAATGTATTTTTATTTTTATTCAGTAAATACTACTTTAGTACATTTTTTTTAAGTTTTGACGACTTACCATATTTCTCTTCCTAACTAGTTCAGGAAAAACCAAGTTTAAATTAGGAATTATCGTAGATGTGCTCACAATTTTGTGTACATTTGTTTTTTTATAAAGTATGTAGATATTACATTTAAAATACTACCACGTCATTTATGATATTTATACGTAATGTGAATGATTCTCTAGATAATCACGATTTTTATTCACCAGGGAAAACCAATTATCAATGGTCCATTTTTTGTTTGAACAAATAATTTGCAGACTTCCCTTTTCTTTTTCATATTAAAGTTGTACTTTAACCCAAAATGATGAATTCAGCCCCACCATGACCATACTTCTGGTTGCATTAAAAAGATCTTTAAAACTTTAAAAGGGCTTTGAACTTTATGTAGCGGATTTCTCAATTTGGTTAAATGTCGCATAATTGGTTTTGCCTGCATAACCACGATATTTAGGGAATATAAAGAAGTCACACGAGCCAAAACAGGATTGTAAGGAGGGTGTCCCAAGATTCTGACTGGTGTGGGGTCCAGGAAGTCCTTTGTTTTGATCGCAGTGTGCGCGGGCGCGTTGTCGTGGTGAAGAAGGACCCCGCGGAGCCCGGTGTTAGGTCGCTTGTTGACCATTGCAGAAAAATCTTCTGACAGGTATTTTGTGCTATATTGCCTTTCGGCGTTGATGCTGCTTTGGTCTCGAAGTGGAATTGAAATTAGGTACCCCGTCAAAGTGAAGAAACAAACGATCAAAATTTTCCCTGCGCTCCTCGATCGCTCCACTTTCGTAGGTGTTGGTTTATTTTCAAACAGCCAAACTGTCGACTGAAGCTTTATTTCTGGATCGTATTGATAAATCCAGGATTCGTCACAATATAGTAAATGCGCCGTGACGAGCCTGCATCAAATTTTTCTATCATATCACTGCACCAATCCACACTGGTCTGCTTCTGAGCTTCGGTGAGGTTGTGCGGCACCCAGCGGTAAACTTTCCTCCTATCTAAAATCTTGTGAACACTTCCTGAACCAATCTGCAGACTACGCTGAATCTCTTCGTACGTAATTCGTCTGTTTTCTTGAATTAATTTTTTTACTGCCAGCACATTTTCTTCGGTGACAGCCGTCGTAGGACGACCACTCCTTTGTTCATCCCCCAAAGTAAGACGACCGCATTTGAGCTCGCTACACCAGCGGTAGATGGTTGCTTTTGAAGGTCCTTCATCCATAAAAGCAGTTCGAAATCGATCAAATGACTCATCAGGTTTTAAGCTACATTTAAAATCGTAAAAAATCATAGCATGAAAATGTTCTCGATGCAGATTCATTTTTTAATGAGACAAGAACAATTTAATTGGTTCTCGAAAAACTGCAGAGGAAAATTTTAAAATCGAACAGTGGTATTTTTACTTTTAAATGATCGAAGTTTTTAAATAATTACAAGTTGCCAGTGTCTTAAACATAAAAACTTATTTTCGCAAAACTTTCGGAGTGGCCTGTACCCCTAACACGAACCATTATCGAATTCGAATAGTTTGCAAACCGAAATGTGAATGTCAAATTTTGTATGAAAACTTGAACAGCAGCGGCACAAAGTACGTAACGAGAACTAAAAATCAGTACACATTTGACAATGACATTTCGGACTCGCAAACGATACGAATTCGATATTGGTTCGTGCTAGGGGTACTGGTACATGTTACTCGCACCTTCAACACAAAAAAGAGCTACAAGTGGTTATGATAAGGATGCTTCAGGTTTTCCGCAGCAAGTTGTATATAAAGTAATGCTGCTTTGTAGTTATTTTTGAATTTTGATGTATTCATTTTACAATGAAGGGGTGAAGGGAGATTATTCCAAATCCTTGCTGCATTTAACCTGAAATATCCCCTATATCGTGCAGATTTGTGAGCTGCAACTTTGAGCCGATTTTGTGTGGCAGAACGTAGATTATTCCTATTAGATTCCCTGAAGAAGTTTTTTTTTTTCAAATAAGTATACTGGATCTTTCCGCCAAACTACTTTTTGTATTAAGCATGCGTAATGGAGCTCCCGGCGCGCTTTCATGTTGAGGATCTTGTTTTGTTATTTAGATACGAAGTAATGTGAACACGCTTTGGGATTTTAAATCAGAATCGCAATTCTTCTTTAAGAATTCTTTCAATGTGATTTCCACCTCAGTTGTGCACCCTACCACTAATAACCTCCACAACATCCTATAGTTGACTGGTAGAGAATGCCTACGGCAATGTGCAAGTCATAATTCCTGTGTGTTCACAGCACAGTGTTAGTAAAAATAATAATCTTAATTATTTTCTATAAATAAGCAACTACCCAGGATCAAGCCAGAATTATTAAAAAAACTTGATGTGTTGTTTCACTTCCATTTAAAATATACTGAAACAATACATCAAGTGTTTTTCTAACTAACCTACTTGTTTTGAAAATGGAATTGTACCTATAAGTATTTTATTTATATATTTTCTACGTATAAATTAACAACGTACTCATAGGGGTACGTAGTATAAAAATTATGTAACACTTAAGCATTAATAGAGTTTTTGTAAATGATAAACAAAACAATAACAAAAGTTAAAATTGTCGTCAATTACGTATAATATGACGTTTGTTGTGTACTTCATCCAAACCCCTAGACATCTGTTTTTATTTTGTGCCTTATTACACAAGTCCGCAACAAATAGTATTTGAAAGCTGTTTTGTATTCTTTTTTGTATTAGGGGTGATGACGGGGTACAGTAAACGAAATTCTATTTAGTCCGTCAGTTAGATGATCATAAAATAATGGACACGTATTTTTTCTTTGGGCAATCAACCTAAAAATGACAAAGTCATAGCGCGTCAAAGTTTGGGAGTAGGGGCTCGTGACGTCACCATTGAGTGAATTTTCACTTATAAGTGTACTCAAACGTGACGTCATGCGACTTTTCAAATCAATATATCTCTGCAATGTTTACATTATGTGAAAAAAGAAAAAATACGTGTCCAATACTTTTTGATAATCTACCTGATAAACGAAGAAAAATAAATTAGTCATCATCCCTATTTTGGGTGTGCTGAATAAGGAAATGATTTTTAATTTGTCGTAGGACGTCACGTCTTCTGACAATATAGATATCTATTTTAAACAAGTTATCGTCTTAAAATAAAAGTTAAAAGACAAATATTTTATTATTTATAATTGCGTAACAAAACTTATTTTTTATGTAAACTGCATTCATTAGTAAGCACTAAATACATTTATTTTTCCCAGTGAGACTCCTTTTGGTACATTTTCGCTTGTAAGAACTTTCGGGAAGGTATCTCCGAAGCGTTTAATAGTAAACTGCTGTTTGAGACGCTCCATCATCCCTGGTATCTATTTTAGATTATTAACATCTTGGTGAAATAGTTCACCTTGCTTTTCACTTACATTTTCTGAAAAGTAGTCGAGGTGGAAATTAAAAGAAAATGTTCTTTAAAACTTATCATGCAACATAAAACTTGAACAGCTTTTAAAAAAAACGATGTCTGTAGTAAGGGTCTTTATTATTGTCTAAAAAATTCTCTATGGCCTGTTTAAAGCCAATTCAGCCTTCTCTTTTAGAATCCGTTATGGTGATGAATTGTGGATCAGCCAGAAGCCATCTAATATTTGATCCAACGAAAACACCTTTCTTTTTTAAATTTGCCCCTGAGAAGTCTGGAAAATTTGATATTAAGTAGGTATATTACGAATATAACAAAAACCATCAGACGAATTCAACCACTTCCGTACAAATGACATCGTACTAGTATATTGAACCAAGATCTATTAAACAATGTCGAGTTAACACATAATTCTACCCCATAACTTTCTACACTATTGGTGTGCACCTTCAGGTCACAACATAAAATATATGAGTTATGTTAATTTAGCTAATATAGAGCGTTCTTTATTTAGAAAGTAATATTGGTTATGGCCCGTGTACATTTAAAAACAGTAATCAAAATAACTTTTTATGCCTTCAAGTTGGCCCAAAATACCATTTTCATAATAATACTTTGCGTTTTGCAGAATAACCTGGCGTTCTGAATTTTTTGAGTATTTTTTTAGTTTTTAGAACACCTTAATAAATATAAATTAGTTTAAAACATCCAGACAGCATTTTTGTTGCAGACCTGTGTTATTATTTAGTTACGTATAAGATTTAGAGAAAAACGTGTTACATAATAATACGTTTTTTGTTTTGTCTTGCTGTTTCCGTATGGAAAAAATAAACATAATAATAGGGATTATTATATTTATTTTTTATATAAATATGTTTGACTAACGATTCCACCCCTCTTGATGTAAAGTAACGTACAAAAATTCGACCGGAGTGAACCACAATCGAGCTCTGTGACGTCACACGCTTCGGCCGCTGGTGAACATTGGCTACCATAAAATTAGTTATAAAATCGCAACGAATCAACCGATTTCGATGATTTAAAAAGTATAGTATAGCAATAATTAAAAAGCTTATTAGATCGTTACACTGTTGATTTTAAGTTGATTTGCTGACCTAGTAATGATCCTTATTCGTCAGGGAGGTCGTTAAGTAATTTAGGTAATAAGTATTGTCCAATTTTAGTGCCATATACATTATTATAATTTGATAAGTCATAACTTTTCAGATACTTTAAATAGGTACCTTAATCTCACTGGTTTAAACCTCTCTTTTTACTATTTCATCATTTCGTATTTGCAACCTTGTATTATTGTATATACTCATTACTTCACAAAATTTAAATACGTTTTCTTCATTGACAGTATCTTTATTTCTTTGTTGTTTTCCCAATATACACTTTTTTTTTGTAGTCTATATATTTTTCTATCCGCCGCGACTTCGTACACGTGGAGTTAGTTATTTGCACATAGTTTTTGACCCCAAAGGGGGGTTTATTTCTAAAGAGAAATCCATTTAGTGATTCATTGCGTGAGAGTTGAGAGAGAAATTGTTCGTCCACCTTTGGTCTAAATTCGTTTAGAACAGACATAAATTTTTGAGGATGTTATTTATGTCATTGGCGGATTCTGTGATCACCTATGGAGTTGATTCGTACGGAAAAACATACAAAACGCATATATCTATACATATAATAAAATGGTAAGAAAGCCAAACTGTACATTGAATATGTTTTTAAAAGATTACTTGGGGCGTGATCTACAATCGATACCGAAGCCAAAAATATAGTTTTTAGAATTTTTGTCTGTCTGTATATATGTTTTATCTGTAAAGTTCTGCATGGATGTACTCCAAATTTGGCACGAATCTTATTAAGAAGTCGGGTCAATATATAGACTACATATTATCACGCTTTCACCTACGAGGAACGAGCAGTGAACCTTTATTTCTAACTAATTCCACGCGTACGAAGTCGCGGGCGGCCGCTAGTATTTATTAAATCACGCAATCCAATCGTTCAAAAAGAGTTTCATTCAGTAACGAAATATTGTTTACTACATATATTGCCAAATACAGTTAACAGCCAGAGCTCGATTTTAAGTAATAGCGATTAAAATTTTAGCCTTATAGATTTTTAACAATTTCTAGGAATATGTTCATTCAATTGATCAATTGATTTTGATAAGGCTCTATGAATCACCAACACTAAACTGCCTATAGTCAGACTAATCAACATATTTGTTCACTTTTGGCCTAAATTCATTTGTAATAGACTATAGTTAGTACTTAAGATTGATTAGATTATCTTAAGTGAAAAAAAAATACAATAGTTTTTCAAAGTAGCCACCTCTGGCAGCAATACACTTTTACCAGCTACTTAAAAAAATGTGTTTTAATCGTCTAAAAGCTTCTCTGTGAGAACAAACAACACGTTGGGCTTCTATAATCTTCTGCCTCAGCTCTTCTATTTTCTGACGTAACATATTTCTGTACAAAAGCCCAAATAAAAAAATCTATAGGGTTGAAGTTAGGTGAGCATGGAGGCCCTGTAAATGGTCCACTAAGCCCTATCCATCTGTAGTATGTTTCATTTAAGAAATTTTAGCAACATTAGAAGTTAATTTTTCAAGAAGTTTATTAGCCTCAGGAATGATAATTATGGCAAAAAAATTGGATTCACTTGGCTAATTTCAAGAATTTTCCACCTTGCTGCATTTGACGACTGATTTTAGCCAAACGACACTATAAAAAATTTTAAAGAAAGAAAAATAATGACTACATGACCATAGTTACTAGTAGACAAACTCACCTTTGTTAAAATAGTTCTGATGATTTACCAAAACAGTTATTTAAAATTAACATAACTGTTTTGTTAATTCTTACACTTGTTCAGTAATTTTGGTTACAAAATGATTGCTGCAGCATAGCTTCACTATACTGTTACCTGCAAAATAATTTTGTGATGAATTATAGCTGTATATTATTAATTTACTTGCAAAAGTACTTTTCTGCTTTAAAACCCTGTACGCACTACATACTAGGAAGTAAGTACTGGAGGTTAATTTCACATTAATTTTATTAATTACAAATACAAATTTTATAAACTTACCTTGTAATATGTATATGCACAAAACAATCTCTATAGCGTGATTCAGCTGATGTACACGTGATTTTAACAAAACACGTACTTGCAATGTGTAACCGAACCTTTTGGATACATCACTTTTCAGTTATTCATAGCGGTTTTTGTGCTTGCTAATAAATATCACAAAATAGTTTTAGTTAGGCCAACTCTATGTAAATAATCACGTCAATTGTATTTGATTATAACAATAAATTGTTATGTTACAGATTACCGAAATCGAATTTAACATATTTTAATAGCGAAATGGTTTAGTAGTTTTTAAGTAAACTCGATTAACTGAAATGATAATGTAAAATGTAACAGAACAGTTGGTCTATGAGTAACTGAAATTTATTTATTAGTTTACTAATAAAAAGTTTGGCTAATAAAAGCGATGAACACCGGCGGCTGCAATTGACAGCTCACTTCACGAAGGTGCAAACATGACTGCAAATCAGTAACTACAATAGATAATTAGAATATTTGCAAATAGAAATCAAAAGAAAAAAACATGGTAAAAAGACCTACTCGACTATAGAGATATATTCTGCCCTCCTTATTGCAAACGCACTACTTGCAGAATGGCAGTTTGGTGATAAACGCGATAAACATATATCTTAATATCCAATCTAGAAATCTCTGTTATGTAACTTTTAAAGTGTAACCTAAAAATAGTAAAAAATGAGCTTCTATTGACATAGTTTTTTCTTTACTTTATTACCTCATTACAGTATCGCTAAGAGTAAATTCAATGCAGTACTATGGTTATTAGGTACTGCAAAATCACCTAGCAAGTGCTTTAATACTGCGATTGTAGTTAGCAATCCTTTTGTTAAAAATATTATATTTTTTACACGCAAATGCAGTAATGGAGAATATTGCGTTTAGTTTTAGCGTCGCGAGAGTAGTTCTTTGTTATTCTGGCTCCATTCAAATGCAGTAATGTTGAATATGTATATTGTTAGCGTCGCTAGAGTACTACTTTGTTATTGTGAGTACTGCTTTTGGCTTTAGTATGCATTGCAAAAAAATTACATGCTAAATGAATATACAGATGTAGCAAGGAAGAAAAACTATCACGTTATCTTAAACAAAGTCAAATAAAATAATAATGAACAGAAAAAGTGGCTAGAAACAGCTCTAATAGGAAGCGGTGATTTTCGATTCTTAGAATTACTTAAAATTAAACAAAAGGAATACCCATTCTGGAAGTACTTCACGATATCCTTGTGGTTAGGAATTTCTGAATAATCATATACAATATAATAGTATCTGCTAGTTATTTTAGAGTTTCTTACACGTCATTGCATAATCATTATGTGCACTTAATTAATACATTCATCAACAATTATGTGGCTTGAATACTATTGTGAAATAACGTCGGCAAGGTTGACCACGCGGTCGAAATGACCTTCACTATCATTGATGCACAATTTGGACTCCTAGTGTTGATTTAGATAAATCTACGAAGCTACCACCATCGCAACTGACTGCTCAGTGAGCCTGTAAAATATTTCTTGAAGATATAGATAGATAATTCTTTATTTAACACACCACATTGTATACAAAGTTAGGACAATAATTTGAAAAGGTGGACAATTGGTCTTATGGCTATGTAGCCATTTCTTCCAGTTAACTATAGCATGGAGAGGCAAATTTTATTAAAGAAGGGGGTTTTGTAATCTACAATTACAAAACTAATATAAAAAAAGAAGATATGTAAAGCTAACTAAATTAACTACTTTATTCCATATGGTAATTTTGAAACTGTACCTATGTTAACAGTTCATTAGATAATGTTACGCCGTCTTGATAATGAATAAACTCAGTATGAGGTAATTAAAAATTGTTTCAGTTACTATCACAGCAATAGCACACCCTGATATTTTTATAGTCTCATGCGATCCAACTTTGCCAGTCGGTGAGTAACAAATCAGTGTTACAGGGAATCAACTGAATAAGCCAACTCTCAAGATTCGCCCGTGTACGATCTTTCCTTGAAGATGGTAAAAGTCAATAAACAAATTTACAGTTCCTGTATCACTTAAACCAATAAATGTTTTTTGACTAAGTAAATAACTTTTGTAATTCTTTGATCTCATAATTTAATAACGTCACGCATCAAATACAATTCGGATATCCTTGCGGGAGGCCTATGCTCATCAGTAGCGTCGTACGGCTGATTGATCATTATTTCCACGAATGTTTCTATGACGATGCGTGGTTTGATTGTGGGTGGTTTGTTCTGAAATAATATGATCAGTAAGACATAATAACAGACTTCTAATAAAGACGCCAAAGCGAAACACAGACACTGTTACTAACTACCTATTTCACATAATTTGAGAAATAGTGGGGAGGGGACGCGCTGTTTAACTCACAATTTGTTTTTTGTTGATAAAGATGCACTGAATCGAAATCCTGAATCAATTGCCATTACGTGACTTATAGGTAATATCTCCCATTATTTTTATAGTTTTTAATACTATCTCTTAGCGTAATATAACTGGGCATTTCATGTCTTCGCAGAGTAATCCAGTGCCCTTCCTTCCTGATATTTCTCGACGTTGGTGTAAAACCACGATTCTATGTGATAAGGATGCTAAGTTGCTATAAAGCAGCTTCCGTTTACGTATTTGCATTGTAATGCGTAATCTAAACCGGGTGAATAGAGGTGGCACATACACTATAGTGTATGTGCCACCTCCATTCACCCGGTGGGACCCGCTTGTGGGAGGCCTAGTATATCGAATTGCCACTGTCAAAAATATTCCTTGATGAAAAAATTAGAATATTCTGATAGATACCTTTAGTGTTGTCGATATTGATGGCCAGGTTACACAAGAACAATCACTGTCGCGAATTGATTCCGCTTTTCCAAGCTCGGAGGATCGTATATGTTGAGTAGTTCAACATTTTGATAACTCCAAGGACCAAACTAGGGATGACCCTCTACAAAATGATATAAGGATAAAGAAAGAAAAACAACTGATATTGTTGAATGCGTGACGGGCATTGATTTATTAAGAAAATAAATGTTATTATATACCTAATAGAATGACGTATTATGATGCATTTCTTAGATATAGACACGTGATTAAAGTAAGGTATGCTTGCTCTGCAGACATACAAGATTACTGTACGTGACTCGTACATTATACATTTTCATTCAATATAAACTATTATGTTATCAAGTAAACTGATAAAAGATTAATTAGGTATTTTTAAATGATGTTATACTGTTACAATTATAATTACTTCTGTAATAGAAGTAAACAAAAAAACAAGCATTTTCACTGAAATCATGTTCGCTATTTTTATATTATGTTCATGAAATCTGATGTATACTGATTCTTTTAAATCTAATTTCCTTTTTATTGAAATTAGACATGGTGCCGAAATTGGGGAAAAAAGAAATGTGTCGAGTTAGTATGTATCAATAAATAGTAAATGAGTGATATCGGATTGTAATCTTCAAACCGTAGGTAAAAACACTTCTCAAACAACAGCGCTATCGAACAAAACTTGTAAGATCTATACTTAGCAATACGAATTTGAACTTTGAAAAATTGGATTAACATTTAGACTTTATATTTTACGTGCATTTAGTTGGTTCCGGATCATACAAAGCAATTGAAAGCTATGGAATTATCAACTTTAATTTTTAATCAAGACAAACATTTGAGAAAACTTCAGAAAGCTTATACCAACTATAAATTGTAAGTAACCAAAAGCACGATTAACATCATCGTATATAGAATTACGGTATTAAGTATTGGAAGTATTGGTTAATCAATTTAACGACTACCACTCTCAAATAGTGAGTAAAGTGAAAGATGATGGCTAGCTTACCATATTTAAAAGAGATAATAAACACTCTTACCAAACAAACTCTTCAATGCTTGATAAATGTAGGAAAATTTGAACGTTTCTGATCACAACACCGTTTAGATATACCTACATGGAAACAATTAACATTTTATCTTGTAAACTATTCATATAGTAAGAAAGACGTTGTCCTGTCTACACGTCTTTGTGAATCTAAACCATTCTTAGATCCCCTTGAACACAAACAAAAAATTTCATCAAAATCGGTCCAGTCGTTTAAGAGAAGTCCAGTGACATACACACTCGCAGAAGAATTATACACACATCAAAAGTGTCTAGGGATCAAGCATTTTTATGCGGATTTCTTGAGATTGAGATGTGGCTTTGTAATAAATTTATGATTTTATAAATTTATATGGATCCTTTTTGGTGCATTTCATAATTTGAATCAGGAACTGTGAATCAAATTCGAGTAAAAGATGAAAATCAGCTGTCAATATTTTCCCTATAAAAACATACAACGCATTGAAGACATTATTAGTGCTACTGTTTCCCTACTACTGATTAAAACCAACGTTATTATGGAGCGGCGACGTCATTTAAGCAGGGAAGAAATGCTCAGAGCCGTGGGAATGATAGAAGCTGGTTCCCGGCAACGTACTGTGGCTTTAGCTCTGAATACAAGTCAGAGTGTTATCAGTCGACTTTGGACACGATACCGAAGCACTGGTACCGTGGCTGAGCGCCATGGAGGACGGTATCGCTGCACCACACGGAGACAAGACCGATACATTCAAATCTTAACTCGAAGAGCTCCAACAATAACCGCCATGATGTTAGCCGTGAGGCTTCATCACTCTTCAGGGAACTTAATTAGCGACCAAACAGTCAGAAACCGCTTGCATGAAGTGAACCTTCATTCCCGAAGACCGCTACGGGTACCACCTATAGCAATGCACAATCGTAGGATTCGATATCAATGGGCTCTTGAACACAGAAATTGGGCAGAAGAACAATGGCGTTTCGTGTGCTTTTCTGATGAGTCTCGTTTTGGTATGAGACCGGATACAAGACGTATACGACACTGGAGAACCCCTGGACGCCAACAGCGATTAAAATCCTGCCAGGAAGTCCATCCTTATAGTGGTGGAACCATCATGGTATGGGCGGGTATTTGGATCGCCGGAAGAACTGAGTTGATTTGGATCAGAGGCAACCTCAACGCTCAAATTTATGCTGAGACGATTGTATCAGACGTCATCGTTCCTCTACAAGTGCAAATCGGTCCCTTATTTCAGTTAATGCATGATAATGCACGACCGCACACCGCAAGAGTTGTAAGACAGACTCTCGCCGCAGCTAACATCAATGTCCTGCCCTGGCCTGCTCAGTCGCCAGACTTGAACCCGATTGAGCATGCATGGGATATGCTACAGAGAAGAGCTCTGCCGAATATGGAGGGTATCCAGTCGCAAGAAGACCTTTTTTTGTTGTTGCAACGAACATGGGCGGCCATTCCACAGCGTGATTTGGATGAACTCATTTTGAGTATGCCAAACCGATGTTCTTGTGTTGTTAGTGTTCGCGGTAGAAATACGGATTATTAATTGTTTAAGTTACCCAATAAAATTTTAGAGAAAACTGTTATTTCAGTCTTTTTTTCGAACTTTTGTGTTAGTGGTTCAAATGTCAAAAATCCCTTTATTAGGAAAATGGCAAATTTCTTTATTAATGCAAAGGTGACTTGGTTTATCGTTACTGTGACAAACGAAAACACTTTATTTGATGAATCCTTAAAGAAAATTTTAATTAATATCAATCAGGAGAAAAGTTATTGCAAAAATATATGTTGATCCCTAGACACTTTTGATGTGTGTATATATAAAGATTCACATAGTAATAAAGAAATATATGTATATATATGAGACAAAAACTAACAGAAGCGGAAAGAAAAATAAAGCAAAAATATTCAAGTAGCTTCAGACAATATAAACATAACTTTTTAAGACGTTGTCAATTGTGTATTCAGGTTGGAGGAAGGAGTTTTGAAAATTTACTGTAATAAATAGTCATTTTTCAGTAATTTGTGCTTTTTATTTGTATCAAAAAACAGGTAATTTCCCAATTAGCCAATTTGATCTTTATTCTTGCTCACATTTTAAATCTGAAACCGAAATATTATAAAATTTCACATGTTCAAGTTATTTTACAGAAATTTCAATTAAATTTAATTTAAAATTACATTTTTAAGTTTAATTTACCATAACAATGATAAATATTTTTTAATGCTTTAATTGTGTTTCAATGATTTTAGCCTATCCACCTTCGAAAGCCAATTACAACAAAAATAGGCTGATTAAGTACATTTTTTTATGAGTTTTGGTAGTTTAGAAGCATGCGGAGTTTTTAATTATAGGCAGACGATATGGAAACTCCTTTTTGTATTTTAAAATTGAAGTTGAATGTTTGAGTAAATCCTACTAAAAACTTAAGTTCCAACTTTCAAGCCTTTTTTGAGTATCTTTGAGTAATTTCAAGAAGCTGAGTTATTGTTTTTATAAAAACAACATGCAAGACAATTATGTCACAAAAAAAACGACTGCAAAATACTTACTACGAAAAAAGATATGAATTTTTGAAACCTCGCTGGCAGAAATCATTAAAAATACACAAAAAAAATATAACTCGAAAACTAAGAAAAATCGTAGAACATACATATCGTATTTTCGGACACCCCCAGGAGCGAGCGCTGCTTCAGTGACAAGGACCTATCGGCCAGCGCCGTTGCTATTACTGAGGAGAATTTTATATAATAAAATAATGGAGCTACGCGTGTCTGTTCATTAAATAGATTTGCTGAAAAAATGTTTGGGGGCCTAGAATAAGTAGTGTAACACAATTCTATATATATTTTTTTACTTTTGTGTGTTTATTTGTCGTTTTGTCTGTATGTTTGATCGCATCAAACCAAAACTGCTGCAATTTATGTAATAAGCAGTTTCTTTGTACGTACAAAGATATTTGTGAGTTTGAACAAAATTTATGTTATTTGCTTTGAAAGATAATATTTTAAGTATTGTTAAATTCGTATAGTAATACAGTGATGTGGTAGTTTAGCATCCTGAGATTTAAAATTGATGACAAATTAATTACAGACTCATTCAGGAGGCTAAGGCATCAGAAAGTTTCGTTTATTCATAATGGAAAATACTTATGACAACAACTAATGCAAAGCATATTGCAATGTAGTCATCATAAATTGTTTAATTATATGTGTTTTTTGAACCCAAACAATTTGTTGGTACTTAATTTATTTATTCAATTAATGGAACGAAGTTACTTTTTGGATGGTATGGCGGAAAGGGGCTAGGCGAAAAGAAATGTAGCTTTTCCCGTCACAACCTAGCGAGGCAGCTAGCTAGGTAACAGGCTGGGTGGGCAGCTGGATGGTTAGCTAGGTGGGTGACCACTGACGACGGTGGCTATGAACTTATTTTTATTATTTGTTTAATAATTTGACGGAATAAGGGAATTGGGCCTTGACCCAATTACGAGGACCCAGTGTGGATTGAGGGGTAGGATATTTTTTTTATGAAATAGGGAGATTGGTCTATGACTCGCCACGCGGGCACAGTGCGGATAAGTAGGCCATCACGCGGCCCCGGTGGGATTGGTGGGTGCTACTATAAATATTTTTAACTTCCTTCCAACCGAGTGTTCCACGTTACTCACGTTTGCTTTTGTTATTGTGTATTATCTTCTTACAATTTTCAAGTACGATTAGTAAGCGGAGGATTGTACTGTGTGCGGTTTGCATGCCAAGTCATTATATAGTGCGATATCGCATTGTATACTTACGTAACCGGCGTTGTTTACAGCTTTCTAGCACGTGATACAAGAAGGATGATCCCTGCTTGATGTCACTAGTATTGGTGGAGCAGGAATTTACTCGACGGTGCTGAGCTGGGCATTTTACTGAGTTCGCAAGAGGGCCATGATTCACCACACGGCCGAGTGCGGATTGGTGGGTGCCAACGAACGAAAGTGAAACGAACGATTGCAAAGTCAGGACCAGGGCTTACTATTCCTTCCAAAGCATGGAGTAGCTAGAGCATTTTTTATATATTTAGGCTTACATGGTACAATAGCAAATGGCAAATCTATGAAAGCAGTAAAACCCCAACGGACTTTGTCAGATATTTTGGGGCGATTTTAAGCAGCACTCATATAATGCTTTGAGGACCCGAGTCATACAAGGAAAATATTGAAATTGGTGCCTGTTGCAACAATGAATTTAAATTTATACACAACATTTAAGTAAGAAATCGAAACTGAAAAAACGATTTTGGAGATCTTCAATTTACCATTGAAAATTGGCGACAATCTCAGACTGTCCTGTTACATACTTAACCAGATCTCATTTCTGCTGTGTATGGGATGACCACGGGCATTAGTAACACCAACTAAATAGCTATGCTATCCTGTAAGAACTTAAGAACAAACTAACTTTTTACCCGGAATTTGCGTGTGATTTGAAATTAGACATTGCTGTGATTATTTGAAATTCGTATTCTAATTTCAAATCATATCCTGAAAGGTAAGTTTGTTTTTACAGAATAGCACTGCACGTCCTTGACTCGAAGACATCGTCTTCGAACTATTTTGGAATATAAAGTGCAGGAGCAAACTTTATTCGTTACGGAAGTGAACTTTAGTACCTATTGGTTAGCTTTTCGGTTTTTCTATTGCCAAAAGTAAAAAGTTAGATGATTTTACATCTAATAGCGTCTATATAGAAGAGATGTTCACTTTACCGTAAAAATCATGTAACCTGCCCACATCTATTGTGAAATGTTGTTATTTTTCGATATCCACGCATACGGACTTGCGGCCACAGCTAGTGCTTACATTTTTTTTAACTCACATATAGACAACATATTAAGAATGTCTTACCAACTTAGAGGTAAGTAGAAGACATTTAAAATATTATAGTATTAAAATTATTGTCAAAGGACAATGCCAGAAGTTCTATAGAGCTTTGACCCACCCGATAAAATTGGTGTACACGAATGCGACAAATTACATTTGATAGCTGTAATATTAGGAATTAAAATAGTAAAGTTCTCAATTCCCTAGAATTTTTTAATAATATACTAACCAAGAGTACAATTATCATTCGTTTTGCGAGCTGTAATTGAGCAGAAAATTGTAATTGCTATAAATTATTAATTAGACGCTTTCATAACTTTAATGAATAGGCAGTTTCTAGGTACTTATTTGTCTGTTTTCAGTCTGTGAGGGTTTCAGAGTTTGAAATGCCTATATATTCGCTACATGACACATATTTTATACATACAAACAACAATGTGTCCCTTATTTGGAATCTTCTAGATCTAGCAAAACCTCTAGCTAACAAGTAGTGCCATAGTGAAGTATTGTATATCGCGACTGCTCTATAAGTAGTGTATTATTATTACTAATACTTTGCCTACAGTGTTTAAGAGCAGAGGCTGTACATTTGTCATTGTTTAAAAAATCATTTACTCATCTAGTGATATCAATATATTATCTAAGGACGCTGCGGGTGTATCTATTCTACAGTGTCCGCATTGTAGCTGATGGTATACAAACGGTGTGTAACAATTTATGCATCTCTTGCAATCTCTATGCAAATGGTTCCAAACCAAAAACAATAAATCGGTATCCTAAAAAAACCACAAGGTCGTATAAAAGGCGTGATCGAGTCCGTATTCAAAAGCAAAAGTCGTAATTATTTTCCAAAACGCCCGATTCGTCTTCGTTTCATTTCGTTCACTTTGTCGCACCGCACCACAGTTATAAAAAAAGGAAAATGTCAAACAAAAGGATATCAATCCAGATTGGCGTTTAGTTTCACATAGATACCTTCCACTGAATAATGTGTATGCATAAATATTAATAATAGTAACATAAATTAATATATAGAAATATTATAACAACAACTTAAAAACTACTGTATAAAATTTAAATACAAATTAACTTAACCTACTTCAAAGTAATATCTAATTTACAAAATGAAAAATAAGTCGCCCACGGCGCCGCCGTCAGACATCGGGCTCAAATGTAATAAATAGCTTTCAAATTTTTTAAGTCGTTAGTGAATGAAAGAATTTTATAATTTAAAAAACAGTCACTGGTGTCATTAATGGCGATTGTAAATAGAAGGTACGCACGAAGGTTAGGTACGTCAGAAGGGACATGGCTCCGTTTAAATATGTACAACGACTTGAGAAACAACGGCCTGTGTCCTATTATTATCAATACTAGCGATCCGCCCTCGCTTCGCTTCGGTGTAGAGCTGAAGTATAGACTACAGTTTTTGTTGTCAGGCTTGTATTATACACAATGACATTCATCTATGATTCTTCTTATACCTGCATGCAAAGTCTCAGCGCGATCGGTTTAAAATTGACAAAGTTTCAAACAAACTTTCATTCCCTATTTTATCCCCTTGGGGGTAGAATTGATCAAAATCCTTTCTTAGCGGATGCCTACGTCATAACATCTACCTGCATGCCAAATTTCAGCCCGATCCGTCCAGTAGTTTGGGCTGTGTGTTGATAAATCACTATGTCAGTCAGTCACCTTTGACTTTTATATACATATACATCTTTATATATATAATTCTTCTGTGAATGTGTATGTCACTGAACTTCTCTTAAACGACTGGACCGATTTTGATGAAATTTTTTGTGTGTGGTCAAGGGGATCTGAGAATGGTTTAGATTCACAATTTTGTCCGCTGGACAACCCCTATTTTTTTAGGGCGGTACGAAGTTCGCTGGGTCAGCTAGTATACATATATAGATAATGACGGTCATTTTTATTACCTGTATTTATAACCAAACTAAAATTCTCATATTTCCGTTTTCCAGTACTCATTTTCTACACGTTTTACATAATTTATTTGCTAATTTTGTTTACAAATGTTTGGTTTTTATTCTAAGATAAGCACGGTTTCTCAATATCAATTATTGTCTGTCAATAAGGTCGAACGCTCTGAACGCATCAACAGCCAAATACTGAATGAAGCTCGCTTTCTTTTATTTTTGTTTCCTCCCAGCCGGGGGAGCGGGTGTGAAATCCTCATGGATTCCCTACAGCCGGCTGTAGAGTTATGTCAGACTCTTACTGACTAAAACACACCCGTGGGGGGTGCCTATGGCCTTAGGGGCCTTACAGGCTTCATCTGATGCGATCAACCCCTGAGAAGGGGATGATGCAGCGCTGCCTTAGTAAATACTACTGCATAGTGCGCTTAGAGGACGGATGCACCCTGATGTGCATCCGTATCGGTTTGGGACTGAGCGACTCGGGGAGGCGGGGAAGCTCGCTTTCGGACCTCCCGCCTTTTTATACCCTACCGCGCCGCCACGACCCGTGTCGAGCGCGGCAGCCGTTACACAAAAATAATCCTTAAAGCATGATTCAGTATTCACGTGCGACGGCGCGATGGCTTATTTCATGTATAAGTTTGGTGTTTCTATACCGATTTCTATGATTCTTTTTTTATTGAATGAATAGGTAATAATGTTAACTTTTTTAAATTAGGGATGAGTGAGAGTATTATAAACGTAAGAGTAAACAAATATAATCAGAATGCTCCGAACTGCTAAGCTATCAGGAGTTACACGTGTTATTGTGAGTCAACCATAAAAGATAGACATATGCTGTAGCAGGATATTTTTTAGACAATTTTATGTACAATATTTCCATCATACATGATTTCTATGTAACTTTTACCATTAAGGCTCCACACGCGACGGAAGCTTAAAAAATGGAGTAACTTCTCCCGTTTTCCCAACATTTCCCTTCACTACTCTGCTCCTATTGATTGTAGCGTGACGAAAAGTATACTATAACCTGCCCCGGAGTATGAAGAATAATTGTACCAAGTTTCGTTAAAATCCGTCGAGTAGTTTTTGTTTCTATAAGGAACATACACACAGACAGACAGACAGACAAAAATTTTACTGATTGCATTTTTGGCATCAGTATCGATCACTTATTACCCCCTGATAGTTATTTTGAAAATATATTTCATGTACAGAATTGACCTCTCTACAGATTTATTATAAGTATAGATAGATATGAATGAAACCAACGACAAAAGTCTCCATTAATTATCTGCTAATTTATTCATAAAAACTCAGTGGTTAATGCGATCAAAACATTTACGATAGTCTGTATAAATAACATCGACTTGGGCTGAGTTATTTATGGCCACCGTTATAAAATTGTGGGCTAGATGAGTTTAGATAATGTCGAACGCCCAGTTAAAAAGCCGTGCTGTCTATCATTGTAAGTGCATTTGAGTGTAGCATATACTTGGTGGTGTACTATTCTTTCTAAAACCTTGTCGGAAAGACATAGTTTTGAGATGGGACGATAATTTCCCACGTCCCATTTGTCACATTTCTATGCACAAGGGTTATCAATGCCGATTTCCAGATGGAGGGAACGATGCCTTCTCTTAATGAGCGATTAGAAATAACATAAAGAACCAGGCTTTCGACAAAGCGTACAATGAATCATATCAAACGTACAGATCTCATACAGGGGGGAGGGGGGATTTCATACCCCCTGTATGAAATCTGGATTACCAGATTTAGATAAACCGTGGACCATTAATTTATTAATTTTAGTATTTCCGTTTGTGTTCATACGGAGATACTAAAATACAGGGTGTTTTTGGTGATGATTTTTGGTTTTCGGCTATATTCGATTCAATTTTGGCAATAAAGTTTTAAAACAACTTTTTTCTAATCTTACTGCTCTTTCACGTAAAACACTAAATGATTGATAGTCGAGAGATTTCAGTACGTCTTGTACTTCTTATAAAATTCGGATATTTCTCTCATTACTTTAATAAGTGACGAATATACCAGAGAGGATTGCGATAATTTGAAAATGTGTTAAAAATAATTTATGTTTTATAAATTAAAGAGATTCTAAGCTTCAATGCGGATCACATATTGATAAATTTTCAAATAGACTTAGCTCTGCAGCATATGCCGTAAATGAAAATACGCCAGTTAACGGATGTAGATACGGCCAGTTTAGTGTACTTTAGTTATTTCCATTATGTAAAATCGTACGGAATTTTACTGTGGGGAAACGCTGCAGACATTCTTACTATTTTTGTGCTGCAGAAGAGAGCTATTCGATCAAATTATAAGTTATTAAGTTTAATGATGCTTGCATCACAATACACATACAAAAATGTATTACTTGTAAGAAAAAATACCAATTTGTTTCTTAAAAACAGTGATGTTCACACGTAATACAAAAAACAAAAATAAACTAAATTTACCTGCTACTAGGCTTCACAAAATCAATAATTCATTTAAAGGTCTTTATGTTCGCTGATACAATAAAGTCCCAAGCAATATCAAAGAGTTAACCATACATAATTGATTTCTGATTTCTGAAAGATTATCGTTGTTTGTTCGTAATTTCGTATGGATTATTATAATATAATATTAAAACATAAAAATACGAAAAGTTTTGTTTTGGTTTAAAAAATATGGAATATTAGTTTTATACACAAATCAATTAAGTGTTTTAGTTTATTGTTTTAAACTTTCATGGTCACTAACATTATAGCTATTAACGGGATTGTTACCATGTACCTTGTTTTTTATGAGTCTCCGATATTTCGGCACTGTTGCAATCGCACCGAACATCACTTCCTCCGAATCAGCTGCGTTACAAGATCTTCGAAAGAACAATAACATAATAATACTCAAAGCTGATAAAGGGAATGCGACTGTCATAATGGACATCACTGAGTATGAAAGTAAGATACATAGTCTACTCACTGATTCCAACACGTATATTAAGGTAAATTACAATCCAACGGCGAGGACTGATTGAAGCACCCGCTCACTTATAAAAGAATGTGCCTACGCTCTAGACGACGATACCGTCAAATATTTGCTACGTCCTAGAAACGTCCAGCCTCCAAAACTATATGGACTGCCTAAGATACACAAGCTGAATGTGCCGCTACGTCCGATCGTGAGTCAGATAGACTCACCTACGTATGAACTGGCCAAGCACGTAGCAAAAATAATGCAGCCAATAGTGGGACGAACATCGTCGTTTGTAAAAGATTCCCGCCACTTCGTAGAAATCTTACACCAAAACAAGGTGGAAGACAATCACTTGATGGTTAGTTTCGACGTGGAATCACTTTTCACAAATGTACCTGTGGTGGACTGTTTGGAAGTAGTAAAGGTGAAATTGCAAGACAATAACATCCCGACGGAATATGCCAAGTTTTTGCATCGTTGTTTGACGACGAACTTCTTTATATACCAGGGTCAGTACTACCTCCAAATAGATGGGGTCGCAATGGGCAGTCCGGTAGCTCCAGTCGTTGCCAATATATGGATGGAGTATTTTGAGGAAAAAGCTTTCGCCACCGCCCCCACAGAAATTGCACTATGGAAGAGGTATGTTGATGACGTATTTTGTATATTGAGAGGAAACAAAGAAGATGTCGAGGCTCATTTGGCAAATTTAAATGGAGTCCATACCAAAATGCATTTCACATATGAGATGGAAGAAGACCGAAGTCTGGCATTTCTTGACGTAAAGATTCGGGTGCGGAATGATGGTTCGCTGAGTCATTCCATTCACCGCAAACTCACACACACAGACCGTTATCTCAACGCCTCTTCGCATCACCACCCCAGACATCTAAACTCTGTAGTGACTTCACTGACAAACCGTGCATATGACTTGTGTGACAAGGAACACCTGCACGAAGAGTTGGAGTATGTACGGCGGGTCCTACAGAATAATGGATACAAGGGACAGTTTCCACCCAAACACAAATTAAGGCACCAGACACACATTGTAAGCAGGCAACCAGTATTTTTGCCATATATCAAAGGAGTGACAGACAAAATCTCGAACATACTTAATAAGTACTCACTGAATACTGTCTTCACTCCTTTACAAAAAGTGTCACAGTTTCTACGATCTCCCAAAGACAACTTCCCTTTGGAGAAACCTGGTGTATATAAGATCGACTGCAGCTGTGGTAGTTCATATATTGGCCAAACGAAGCGGACAATAGCGTGCCGAATGAAAGAACACATAAAAGCAGTCAGAAACAATGATACGCAGAAATCAGCTATCGCAGAACATTTAATCGATTCGGGTCCGAATCACTGGATTGAGCTCCATAATCCACAAATCATCTCGACAGAACGCCACTACATACCAAGATTGGTCAGGGAAGCGATCAAAATAACCAAACACAAAAATTTCAATCGTGAGGATGGGTTTAAATTGTCAAGTGTCTGGAATCCAGTGGTTCGTATGTGCAAAAACCGTAAAAATAAAAAAAGTGTCGTTCCGCGATCGGATACTGTGAGTATTGTGTGTCGGGAGCAGGTGCGAGTGAATAGTGAGAATGTGACCAATGGTAGGGGTATCGAGCGCAGTAAAAGACGACGTCAGAGGGTAGACCGATATGTCTGCCAATAACATCTACCCGCAATTACTTCAGTTACTCCGTGATCATGGCGCTTGCAACAGTGCCGAAATATCGGAGACTCATAAAAAACAAGGTACATGGTAACAATCCCGTTAATAGCTATAATGTTTTAGTTTACTTTAAATTACTAATAAGTATTAATCCAGGGTAATTTGTTTAGTTACTAGAGAGATATGAGTCTTACTTGATAAATCACGTAAGTTTTAGAAGTACGAGTTTAATTAATGTATAGTCCACAAGTATTTAAAAGTATTTTTTTGACAATAAGTATAATTACTAATGGAGGCTGAAGGACCATTTTTTGTTTCCTGCCAGGCGGGAGAGCAGGTGGGAAATCCTTATGCATACATACCTCACAGCCGACTTTAGGCTAATGTCAGCATCTACGGCTACTGCGGACGATGCATACATGCTTATGATTTAAAGGAGAACTGGCAAAAATGCATGGAAGCCTGCCCAGGAACCAATAACAACATGCGACATATAAATGGAAAGATTTTTTTTTTCTTTAATTACCACGCACGCTGGCCTTCGTTGTCATCGTCTAACTGTGACCAAAATTCCAAAGCGTACAAAGAAATTTGGTGACTAATTTCATTGTCGCACTATCCGAAAATAGAATGCTCTGCTCGCGCACGTGTTCCCTCCCTCTTACTACCCCGGATTCTTTAAAAGAGGCGTGAAGAAACAACATGCAGGCCGGCTGGATTAGGATGGCTTGTGTGACAGGTAGAACTGCTGTATCAGCTATCTTTGCGTCTGGACTTCACACCGTCACTTAACATCAGGTGGGGTGGAGTCATTTGTCGGACCTATCTATAATAAAGACAATAATAAAAAAAAATATGCATCAACTAATTTTAGTTTATTTTGTAAAACTTACATAGCGAAGTACCAAAAAAACAGTTAAGTGCGAGGTATCTTTCACATGTCAAATATATATATATATATATATATACATACTAGCTGTGCCCGCGGATTTACCTGCGGTTTATTAGGGATATTTTCCCGCAGAAAAACGTAGCCTATATGTTAATCCAGGGTGTCAGCTTACTCCATACCAAATTTTATTAAAATCGCTCCCGCCGCTTAGACGTGAACTAGTAACAACCATACACACTCACACACTCACAAACTTACGCCTTTATAATATTAGTATGAAAGGTAATAAATGTTCATAATTATATTTTGAAGAACATAAATTTATAAAAAATTAAAGCAAGTAGCAGGTTGTGACAACAGACGTTGCCACCCGACCAGTCGATATGATAAAAAACTGCTTTTCAATCTTCGTCAATTTCAATTATAATATTTATTAAATCTCCGGTTGGAGGAGTAAAAGGCTCTTGCCTTTCTATAGTTAGATACCACACAATAGACCTTAAATGGGCACAACTCCCTATTATCCAGCGGTCTGTAACAAGTGTATTATAATGTCAAATATATTCCTGTTAACCAAAACCAACACATGACGAGACTGTATACAGCCCATTATTGATTGTATACGGCCCATGATTCATCATCATATCTCGAAATCATATAAAAATAGTTGTTTCACGTTAATTATATACAGATCAAGGTGCAAATTCTCCGCATAAAACGATGTGGCCATAGTTTAAGCTGATATGACCCCAAAGTAAGTAACATGATTTAAATTATTTTCCGGCTGCTAATAATAAAGCTATTATGTCATAACTTTTTTCACACAATTTAAGGCACTCCTGTCGGAGAAGAGACACTATATGGGGACAATTAGGCGCCATATTGTAAAAAGAAAAATAAATAAGTTGACAAAATATATCATTATCTAGATAATCGAAAATCATGGTTAGGTTGCTCACACCAATTTTCATTTTATATGACTTTAGTATCTACAACGATTTAAAGGTGTATAATAACCGCTTTCGCTTTTAATTTCAATCTTGCGTTTATATGGATCTTTGTTACTCTTTCACCCAAAAAATAGTGAATGGATTTTAATGAAACATAACAATAGCTCCTTCATAATAATAACATATAGATAACAATTTATATAGCTATTGAGTGAATTGGCCAAAATATAACAATGAGTGTCACGTAAGACGGAAAAAAATCTCCCATCTGCGAGCCATTTTGGCCTGCCCTGCAAAATCATGAAAATAATATATTACATAAATATAACGTATAGTGGAAATGTATCTCTTAAATAGTTCTACAAAAAAGTCCGTGACAGCATATATCTATTTTTAATGTGTAAGCCATTTTCGCTACAATAGTGTATCAAAAATAAAATACTATTTGATTTCCATTTTCAAAATGCACATTTTGTATTAACAAATTATTTTTATCGAAAGAAATACCTTTATTAATTTTTATATTTAAAGACGATCGACTTTGTCTTTTACACTATGTTATTTCGACAAATATTGAAAAAGTAACAACGATGACAAAGTGATAGCGCGGTGTACTACGCAGGAGCAGACTGTTTATTTAACGATATTACTTCATGTTACTAAAGGGTTACTTAACATAATGAGAAATAACCTATTATTCGCTAGTAGAAGGTACATACTTAATGGATTCTCTGTCTTTATTAATCAGCTCACAATAATGTAGATTTTATAATCATAAACGATATTTTGAAGCAAATAATATAAAATTTTACAGGTAAGTCACCCCTTTCACCACCCTACCCCTATAAGTATTTCGATAATGTAGCTTAGAACCAAGGTCCCATCTATTTCTATATGGAAATTCATTATAATCGATTTAGCTATTCGGGCGCAACAAAAAAACTCGCTTTACTTTTTCGCATCTATAATAATATATTATACTAGTGATCTGCCCCGGGAAAATCGGTTCAGTAGTTTGAGAGATTATTTGTTACAAACATACAACTCTTGCCCCTCTATTACATTAGTACAAATAGTGAGGATAATAATATTTAATTGATGAAAAAGATTTAAATATAAACTAAATAATAGTTTTATTTGATTATATTTGTAAAAGTTACTTAGCAATTTTGGTAAACAGTGATTCGTTATTCGCTTATTTATACATACTTATTCTTATACCACGCGCAACGCGTGGCACCGAGAAATGTACGGGAGTGGCGCGATATTTGTGCTCGCCACGGAATATTGTTTAATATAGACTTTACTAGTATAAAATTGTGTTGAAATGTGTTCTCTTAATTTATAGATGTAGATCTTAAAAAAACAAATTTTCTATTAATTCAACCGAATTATAAAAGTGGTAAGGAGCTCGATACCGCAAGTGGTTAGCGCGTTCGGCTGCGATCGTTGAAGTTAAGCAACTTCGGAAGGCACGGCCGTTGGGCCCGGCTGCACGTGGTAGGTCATAGCACAATCTCTCTATTCCATCTATAGGGAAGGCCTATACCCCAGCAGTGGGGACATTATTAGGCTGATATTGATAATAAAAGTGGTCTGAAAGTCATCAAACTTTCATAGGTAATTCTTTATAAGGAACAAAACACCCCTAAGTTTTATTTCGGACTTATGACACACCCGTTCGCGTTCACGGCGAGTGTTCTGAGGAGTTATTCTCTCTCATTCCACCTTCCCCTTTCCTTCAGAAAACCACGCTGACCTACGTTGCCACCGACTTACTGTAGCCACTATTCAAACGCGTACGTCTGGATGGAATGGTCTACTCGCTCACCTGTTCCCTCCCTCTTACAACCACGGATCTTTTAAAAGAGGCGTGAAGAAGCAACATGCAGGCCGGTGCGGCAGGTAGAACTGCTGTATCAGCTATCTTCGCGTCTGGACTTCACCGTCACTTAACATGAGGTGGGGTGGAGTCATTTGTCGGACCTATCTATAAAAAAACACACTGTTTAAACGTTGAATAAAATCGATTGAATTGTAATAAAGAGTTGCAGCATGCGCATGCGCACGCACGCATATAAATATCGGTGCGCGATCGAACGCGACACGTCATTCGGCGGGCGACGCTCAAATAGCAAACATCGAATACAAGGATAGCTAATAAAAGAAAAGTATAGATAGACATAGAAGACACTCTAATTCTGCAATCGTACAAGACTCCCAGTGATCCACCATCGGCTGCTACCGCATCCAACCGACGAATACTGCATCGGGGGCATCTGAGGGTGAGAGCTCCCGGGTAAACAGACGAAGTAAGGTTAGTTTAGTGTTGAGGTCAGCGAAGCGCCAGAAAGATTTATTTTTAAAGTTTTTATTTAATTAGGTATTATGGAATAAAACCGTATGGCGGATCGATCAGTGTGATGGCGATTCCACCATAACCCCAACATTCCATTATACATTGGAAATGGGTTGTGATAAGGAACATCGTTTGTATATGACACTTTTTCGTTAACCTTCATCTTCCTTATCCTACACCGTGCAGGGGGCATGGGGTAACCGCATCGCCGTATCGCCCTACCCCAGTGGCTCTTAATTAGTATCGTTTAAAAAGAAGTAAGTATTAGATTAAAGAAATGTAAGAAGAGCACTGCATTAGAAAAATCATGTCACCTACGTACGACATTTTGTTATTTTCCGACGTCCACGCGAACGAAGACGCGGGTACAGCTATAGAATAAAATTTATTCTCTACCTACAGCTTTATTTAAGACGAAGAAGACAACGTATGAAGAAAATCATATATAAATTTTATATAGTATTATTTTAATTAAAACAATAGATACCTACGTTTAAATAACAAAAACTTAAAAACTACTTGACGACTAAATTTAACAATCCAAATTACCTTAACCTACTTAAACACTTAAATAATATGAGGCTAACAAAATGGTGTAATTACAAAAAAATATACAGGAGCTGTAAAAAACTGAATGACACACCTACTGTGAGCGTTTAACGTGGTGTTTAATTTATCAATTTTGTAATTTTTATACTATTTTAGGTTGTTTTGATTGAAAATGAGTTGAGGTTCAAATTCAGCGGATCCATAACTTCCGGGCTGTGAAAAAAAAAGTATTTTGACAAAATGCGAAATTATACCGTTTTGTTCGGCAGCTCCCCATATATAATTTACAAAATAAAAAATATCATAATCGAAATCAGATCCAAATCTTATTATTATACTAAACTAGCTGTGCCCCGAGGTGCTACCCGTGGTTTATTAGGGATATTTTCCCGCAGTAAAACGCAGCCCATGTGTTAATCCAGGGTGTCAGCTAACTCCATACCAAATTTTATTAAAATTGCTCCAGCCGTTTAGACGTGAAGAAGTAACAAACATACACACTCACAAACTTTCGCCTTTATAATATTAGTGTGATTTAAAGCGATTTAACAGTTTCAGTGCGTACAAAAAATATAACTACTCTGAGAAAGTTGCAGTTCAAGATTTTTTTTTTACCGTTTTGTATTATCCCGTTATTGAAATGAATAAACTATAAAACTAAATAAAAAATCTACATGCAATAGAAAAATTGTAATGCCTTAGCATTAACAATTCATTACTGTAGCGACAGCACAGTTTTTTTGTTACCTTACATTTAAAACACAACGAAGTAGCAATTTTACCCTTTTTTTTTGGATAACACGTAAAACACGTTTTTCAAACTTCAAGATATTCAGCACTGGAAGCTCAATGTGGTAAAGATGTCTTTATTATTACCCTCTTTTTTAGATTTAAATTCAAATACCTGTATGAGGTCCTCACATATATTTTATTATTTATTTAATCAAGTACTGTTACAATCAGAGGCGGCTCTAGCCCTTGTGGCGCCAGTGTGCCACCTTGTGGCGCCCCCTAGCAGGAGCGGGGTTAAAACGGAATACTTACAGTTATATTTTCATAAAAAAATCGGGTGCAAATTACAACAATAAAAAAATCACAACTTTGTAGTTCTTTTAATTTAAAACTATAATATCTTACAGGGCGCTCGTACACACAAATATACACACAAACAAATGTTTTCACAAAAAAATACTTTTCGTGCTTTTGCATTAGAGAAATCTTTAACAATGACTTGAATTTTGATTCCATTTTCAATACTTATGAATGATAAATTTGTCAATCTACTTTGCGACAATGTTGATCTTAGAAAGTTTTTAATTATTTTTAGTTTAGAAAATGACCTTTCACTGTGTGTAGACTGGAAGTGTGAGGTAAATCCTCAGTGCTGTGGACAGATTTGGGAAAACTGAAATCAATTTATTCGTAAACAAGTAATTTAAAATATCCAACGGGGTAGTGGAATCATCAATAACATCGGTAATAATTCGATTTCATTAAAGAGCTCGAACTTTTACACATCTGAAGAGCCGGCTTGGCAAAGTTTATTTTCTAAATTAGAACAATGTGCTTTTCTGTATCCGAGTGCAAATCCTTCCAGTGTGTAAATTTTTGAAGAAATGAAATAACTACATTATTTTGATTGAACAGTTCGAACTGTTCATCGAAGAAAATAATTGCGGTGTCTAATAAATAGTAGTAGAAATTGACTTTAAAATGTGTTTTCGCATCTGTGATCGGTTCATCCTCCGCCTCATAATTAAAAACCCTTTTTACGAGCGCGAGGGCGTGCAGGTGTGGAAATTCTGCTACTGCCTCGACTTCTTCCGCTACAGTTTTCACGCTGTTAAGGAGCTTTTCAAAAGCGGAGTCATTACGGAATTCAGAGAAACTTATCTTTGCATTATCAATTATTTTCACCGCTTCTGACAATTCAACGTCTGACTTTTGAAGTGCCTTGCTAACTATATTTATCTTGCTTAAAATTTCAAACCAATTAAGCAGAAAGCATATGAATTTAAGCGACTTCATTTTTCCCTGTAATGGATTTGCCATATTTCTAGACACCGCTTCTTTGCTCCTATCGGAATATGTGGTAAACAAGGCATCATACACTTTTACCAGTTCAAAACGTAGGGCTTTTACTGCTTCAATCCTGCTCTCCCATCGACTATTTGACACTGGTTTTAAACTTAAAGTTCGCACTTCTTTAGTATTTGCCACCGTGCTATTGACGCTGAAAAAAACAAAAATTTCTTGCACAATTGAAAAGAAATTTATTATTTCTAATGAACTTTTAGCAGCGTCATTCACTACCAAATTTAGGCTATGTGCTGCACATGGTACATAAAATGCGCACGGGTTTATATCGCAAATTCGTTTTTGAAGACCTACATGTTTCCTACATGTTCCCTTTCATGTTTGCACCATTATCGTAACCTTGACCACGCATAATTTGTATGTCAATTTCGTTTGAGATTAAAAATCTAACAAAAATTGAGTTAAACCCAGGCCAGTAGTGTCTGTCGGTAGGCACTGCGCTAACCGTCCGACGCATCCGCCTCCTAGGCCTGGATGTGGCCCTCGATAAAACGAGGGCCATGCTGTTCCACGGCCTACGCCGCAGCATCCAACCGGGGCTCCATATCTGAGTGGAGGGGTTCCGTATACCGGTCGAAGTAAGCCTGAAGTACCTCGGCCTGGTGTTGGATCCCTGATGGAGTTTCGAGAAGCACTTCAAGCTCCTCGCTCCATGGCTGTGCTGCGGTAGGTCCGTTCCATCGCGCAGGCAGAGGCCTTGCGGCGATGGAATGAGGCACTCGCCCATGTAAGCGTCTTCCACCGGACGATAGAGGCCATTCGTCGAGTGATGGAGGAGTGGGTGGGTCGCCGGCGCGGCGGCCTCTCGTTCCGCATGGTGCAGGTACTGACCGGGCACGGATGCTTCGGTCACTACCTGTACCGTGTCGCCCATCGGGAGGAAACGCCGCAGTGTCATCACTGCGGCGCCCCGGACGATACGGCCGAGCACACCTTGCTGGAGTGCTCAGCCTGGCGGCAGCAGAGTCGCGACCTGATTGTGGCGCTGGGAGGCGGAACCCTCTCACTGCGGAGCATGGTAGAGGCCATGCTCCGTAGCAAGTCGGCATGGGAGGCGGCTGCCTCCTTCTGGGAGAACGTTATCTAGCAGAAGGAGGCAGCCGAGAGGGAGCGGGAGGATGATCCCCTAGCCGCTCCCTCTCACCAAAGAAGAGCGGGCAGGAGAGGACGAGTGCGTGCCCTAGCTACGCCCGTCCCATGACCCTGCCCGCGGGGATCCCTCGCTGGCCGGTACGGCGCATTGTGCCGTGCCGGCCACCGAGGGATCCCGGGACAGCAGCCCCCATCTTGTAGTTCTGTCCTGCAAAGAAGGGAGCGGCGGAGGGAGCTACAGGGGCACGCCCAAGTAGTCCTCCGCAGCGGACGGGGGGCGGTATGGTGGGCACTAGGCCGCGTATTCAGTCCCACGCGCGAGCCATCCTGCACACGTCTGCGGGGTCCCCGCAATACCTCAGGAGACCCCTGCCGTGGAGCCCCGGTTAGGCCGGGAGGCTGCTGGGTGCGGAGACGCGGAAGAATCCCTAAACGGGGATCCCGCGGTTTCGCACTAAGCATCTTAGAGGGTATTCGCAGGGTTTTTTAACGGATGTTATGCCGTAAAGCGCCCGTAAGAGTTACGGGGTCCTTAGTGGGCAGCCACTGTGGGGGTTCGTAACTTCGGGAGATCTTCCCCAAAAAGCAAGACATTGCCTAGCTAAAAAATGAATTATAAATAAATAAATATTTAACAACACTCACGCCAATTAGCCTAGTCCCAAAGTAAGCACTGTAAAGCTTGTGTTATGGGATGCTAGGGTAACGGATAGAATACATATACAGTACATATATAAGTATATTTATATAGAAATACATATTAAACATCCATGACTGGAGTACAAATGCTCGTATTCATCACACAAACATTTCCCCCACCGGGATTCGAACCCGGGACCTCTCGAGTCGGCGACACCATGAAACCCGGCGTATAAACCACTCGGCCACGGAGGTCGTCAATTATGTTAATTATTCGTTCGAGTACTGCAACCCAACGTTTTTTTTCCGTTCAATTTATTTTTGGTTCAAGAAATCTACCGACTTTTTTTCAATGTGATTTGTTTGTTAAAACATGATGGGTGCCCTAAGCTCTTTTCATGATGCACTCTGTATGTAGATTACGTTCTGTACTATCTTTTTTGTGCAGTCATCGAAATTCTTTTTTTTCGCTAAACAATGGGCTCTTGACAAGACTTGATTTAATTTCAAGATGTGCAAGTTTCTCCATCAATGTGTTCAGTACTTCACAGTACACATCTGTAGTATTGCTCATCCCGTTTGGTAAGAAGCTGTAATGGATGACACCAGTGTAAGACCACCAAACAGTGACAATCACTTTTTTTGGGGTCAGTTTTCGTTTGGGACATTATTTAGGTGCTGAACCAGGATCTAACTAACTTGCTGAGCGCTTACGATTATCTAACAGAATCCAGTGTTCGTCGCAAGTAACAATGCGAATCAATATGCCTTCGTTTGTTGTTGAGCAGCGCAAGCCTCGACTCGGCGTGTACTTCGCGCTGGCAATCATTTAATTTGTGGGGCACGCATTTGTCAAGTTTTTTTACCTTGCCAATTTAACGCAAATGGACCAATATTGTTTTGATGCTAACATCGAAAGCTGCTGGTAATTTAGCTGTAGATTGAGAATCATCAGCTTCCACAATCGCCTTTAATTCGTCATTGTCGACTAAAGTTTTCGGTCGACCACGGGGTTCATTTCTTAGGTCTAAATGTCCAGATGTCCAAAATGGAAGCGGATAAACCAATAACGGGTTGTGCGATCTTTAGTAGTGTTCGATCCGTAAACGTTGTTGATGTTGCGAGTCGCTTCTGCCGCTTTGCTGCCCCGACGGGACTCATACTCCATAATCATTCGAATTTTGAACGTATCCATGATGACCAAAAACGTACAAATGTACAAATAGAACAATTTCCATTAAACAAATGACTAATTTTCAAAACAGAATTTCATATTTTTAAAATAATAAATTTTTTAAACTATGAATTATCAGCGAAAAAAGAAAAAATGGACTTTGAAATAGCCAGTACGGCAGAACGGAAATTTCATAGGTAAACCCTATTATATATAGGTTTAATTTATTTATATTTTAAAGTAAACTTTTCAAAAGCTGCAAACCGTTTTAAATACGGAGTTCTCTGAATGACAATCTTTGTAGTTTTTTTATGTAATATTATTAAAAACTCAATGAAAGGTGGCAATCACCCAATGCGCTGACGAGGTTTGTTAAAGCTCGTAGCGTAAGCATTTTCCGACTAACAGCTTCAAAAACCATTTATTATTCATATTCATACTAAAGTGAATCCAGTAAACTATATTGATCATTAGCTTGTTAATGTCCCCACTGCTGGGACACAGCCCTACCCTATGAATAGAATAGGAAAATAGGACCATCCGGTCTCAGATTGGTGGGTAATAACGACTGCATCAGATGCAGCCGTTACTAACGCAAAGTGTAGTATAATATACTGGAAAGACTGACGGCTTAACGTGCCTTCGTGGGAGGAGTTATTAGCAACGTTATTAAAAACGCATTCGAAGCAGTTTAATTGCAGTTGCATCAGCATTCGAATTGTCCAAGCAAATCGGATAATGAAGGTTCGTTGAGTCAAATTACGATTTCTTTAAAGATAACGAACACGATAAATCAGTTTAAATACATACATATATTGTTGAAATGAAATAAATAAACTATAATACTCAATAAAATGTCTTTGTAACTATGAAAACAGATAAACATTTTCACAAGACCTTTTGAACATATTTAATTATATCATTGTAGTTTTTAGTTTTATTTAACTAAACAATAACATTGATTAGCTACTGGTTTATTTGTTGACTGTAAACAAAAGTACGTTACGCACGTGAACGTACAATCGTTTCCCTATCGGATTAATTTAAACCTGCTTAATGGCTACCCACATCACATTTGCGTTGATAGACAGTTTGTACGTTCTCCCAAGCCGCAGGTAAAATTTGAGTAAAAATATCAACAACACCACACCCTATAGATTTATTTAGGTACATCTTTCTCGTTAAAGGGTCATTCTACTTTTTACTGCAGGTTTTTGTTTTACCTCCGATTTCGTTGAATCTCCAACGATTTTCATGAAAATTGGATTATTAGTTTTAAAAATACATGCTTTAAAGCGGTTTTTCATAAATAACTCAAAAACTATGAGTTATGACGCTTTAAAACATATATTTTTATCACGAAAATAATAATCTTCGATCTTTAATAACTCCGAAAGTATTGATTTATTCCACAAACCTTACAAAACAAATTTAGCTTAGAATTTGTCTTTATATCTATTTCTGGAGTTGTTTTTATGAAAATAATATTCACCCCCGGGAAGGCAAAGCGCAAGTTGGCACTATGTCACTTTTGTTTCTTAAGGTATCCCCCACCTACTCACCAATTTTCATGAAAATTGATGGAGGTTCAAGAAATCGGAGGTTGTAGCTGATTTTTGCCTTCATTGACTGGTCAAAATGATCATTTAGATGAAAATGTAAAACTGTTATATACTTAAGAAAATAAAATTAAACATATATAATGCTTATCATTATGTAAATCTACCGCATTATAACTTCAACTTCTATTACATAGTCTGAAATTTGAATCTCTTGAATATATAAAGATAATGTGGAATATATAAATATAAGGTGGTGGAATATATGTATAAACATAAGGTACGGCCGTTAGGGTTCGCAGGCAGTGGGTTCGGAAATAAAAGATTTATTTTACAGAAACAAATCCTGTGACGACCTCCGTGGCCGAGTGGTTTGTACGCCGGGTTTCATGGTGTCGCCGACTCGAGAGGTCCCGGGTTCGAAACCTGGTGGGGGCAGATGTTTGTGTGATGAATACGTGCATTTGCAGTCATGGATGTTTAATATGTATTTCTATATAAATATACTTATATATGTACAATATATGTATTCTATCCGTTACCCTAGTATCCCATAACACAAGCCTTATAGTGCTTACTTCAGGGCTAGGCTAATTGGTGTGTGTGTTGGAAATATTTATTTATTTATTATTATTTTTATTATTTATTTTATTGTGCCCATATCAAGTTTTGTGGCTGTCGCAATTTGGCAGGTAGGATAGTGAGAGAAAAGGTGACTGGCCTGGGAGTATCCGTATGCAGTAGGTAGTAGGTCCAGCTTCTTCCTTAGCTTCAGGCGTTCGTAATAGTATCGGTGGGTACTGCCGAATGTCCGTTACGTTTTCAAACGGTGCAGTTTTTTCATATTTCACAGAGCAGCGCTGCGTGAGGCGGGTCTCCCGCGGAGCGCTGTTCTAAGAAATGTCATAAAAACTGAACACAGAGCGGACGTCCGCTCCGTGCTCTCGCTTAACGCAGCGCGGGCCGTAATATTGTATGAATATTTTAAGCGTCTACATTTTTCCGGTATTAATATCGAGCAAAATATTATGACGTTTGATGTATGGGAGCTCCACTTTTTTCTGTTTTTAGTATTTGTTTCTATAGTGGCAACAGAAATACATATTCTTTGAAAATTTTAATTGTCTAGCTATCACGTTTCATGAGATATAGCCTGGTGACAGATAGGCAGACAAACAGTGGAGTCTTAGTTATAGGGTCCCGTTTTTACCCTTTGGGTACGAAACCCTAAAAAGCTGTATTAAAGCATAAAATGATTACTGTTTCATGGTTCATAGGAAGGATAACATAAAGCCAATAGTATTTGATGAAAAGGATCACGCTTCAATAATTTTGTTTTATTCGATTTACTATTGTTAGGTCTTCTCTGGTGGTTTTCATTTCCATAGAATGTATTACGCCGACCGTAATGCTATATTGTTTATTTACAGACCAATTTTATGGGACGCACGTTCTGTTTTCATATCCTCAATTTCCTATGACAATTTATTTCATAGAAGGGAAGAGTTCTTTTTTTATTTACTATCCCACAAAGTTCATATATGTATTACCCGACACGTTTATTGCACAAATTCAATAAGAAACGTAGTCTCATTTAGAATGACGTCTTTGTTTATTTTTATTTGTTTACACATTTAGTGCTTATCAAGTTAGCCGTGGTCGCAACTGAAAATCCAAAAAAAAAACAATTTATTTTCATAAAATATACAACAAACAACAACAAAAAAAAATCTAATAGAAAACCTTTTAACCTCTAACGGCTCGCATCTCAACTACGATTATTTGTAAGAATAGCAAATATATACTTTTATTAATTTTAACGCTATTGACTACACTGAAACTAATAAATACATATACGATAATACAATGGTTTGTAATTATTGGTGATTGAAAGTGTTTTTCGTAGATTGAAAAGACTGTATAATATTTATAAATGTATCTGAGCTGAGGAGCTTGATGGCGCAGGTGGTTAGCGCGTTCGGCTGCGATCGTTAAAGTTGAGCGACTTTCGCAGTGGTCGGCCATTGGATAGGTGACCAAAAAATTTCTATCTCAAGTTCCTCCAGGCTTTGGAAGGCACGTAAAGCCGATGGTCCCGGCTGCATCTGCAGTCGTTAGCACCCGCCAATCCGCACTGGGCCCGCGTAGTGGGTCATGGCCCAATCTCCCTATTTCATCCATAGGGAAAGCCTGTGCCCCAGCAGTGGGGACATTAATAGGCTGCTGATGAAATGTATAAATAATGAACTTGAGCAAAATTTAAAGCAACTGTGAGATTATGCTATACCGGACTTAACGTATAACACGGTTTATACATTTTGGTTGTACTTATAATAAAATAAAGGCATTATTTATAAAATATTCCTGTATTTGAGGTTTTTCAGAAATTCTTTCACTATGTCTTATTAAATGTTTTTAATTATTGATAATTTAATTAAAATATTTTATTAATACTATTAGAGTTTTCTCTTAATTTACAATACGTACATAATCATGAGTGTCGCAGCTATTTAATCTACATTTGATTTCAAAATCATTCGTACTCTTGCTATATCTTGGACAATAATGATGAATCAAGTTTTCCCTTGATTAATGGTCTGAATTACATGGACAATAAGGGTGATGTGTTATGTGAAACCTATGGAGATATAAATTCAGTTATGGCAAAAATTGGTGTAGCATTTTCAATAATTTTTGTAGTTGAGTGTAGACAGCGAAAAGTTGTTTTGCGTAGGTACAATTTCCAGTTGTAATATATAAGTTTCCTAATTATTTAATCAAATTCTTATTATTTAATTGTTTTGCAAATGATCTTGGGAACTTGGCATGGTCAACTGAGCCATCCAACCCTGCTGCAGACCTGACTATAATGGCTGCTAGTTCATTCCCGGGGATGTTGTTGTGAACTTTTGCCCACACGAATTTTACAATTTGTCTATTCTGTACTGAATTTTATTAAAAGTTTGGACACTGTATGTTGTAAGTATTTATATTCTCTTGAAGGCTGGAGATAGAATCAGTAAACACGAATGCGTTAACTCTTTCATCGGTCATATATCCATTTGAATGCGGTTGATATTACCAGTTGTTCAGCTTGGTATACTTGGTATAGTACATTAACTGTGAAGTTTTATAACTTTTTTGCTAATATACCCTTCAGAATCTTGTAATATGATGGCAGAACCTACAATATTGTCATATTTGATTCCATCAGTAAACAAGTAGTATTTAATATTCAGAAATATCTCAAAGATTTTGTCTAACTCTTCTTAACTATTAGCACTATAGTATTCTATTGGTTTCATCAGTTTTAGTTTAGGGTGAGCCGGTAATTCTAATTTGATATCAGTTGGTAAATGTCGCGTTGTTTCAATAAATTTTGTTCTTTCATTGTCAGCTATAACGCTAATTTGTTCAAGTAATGGTGGAAGCTGGGCTAAAAATAATTGCTTATTGTGCGTTAAGTGTTCTTAAATCGCGCATGATCTGAAAACAAAATATTATCTGATGAGATATGAGCTGTTTGCGGATATACTTATTTTTAAGTGCAGGCATATGTCCCAATAGTTGCACCATATGTCAGAATCAAGATTATTACTTGCTGATATATAAATTTAATATTGTCAGAATGAATTCCCCAAGTATGGCGGACACATGTGTTATAACGTAGACGCAAACTTCCACCCCCCTTTTATCGTGAATTCGGGAATGTAAACTTACCTATTTCCATTCACTGGAAGTTAAAAGCGCTAAATCAATTAAGATGAAATTTGGTAAAGAGATTACCAAATTTCATCTTAATTGATTTAGCGCTTTAAACGTGAAGAGGTAACTGAGAGAACACTTTCTCAATTATTTTAGTACTAGCGGCCGCTCGTGACTTCGTCCTCGTTAACATTAGCTTTTTGGAAATTCCTCAGGAACCTGACACTTTTCCGCGATAAAAAGTATCCAGGTCATAAACCCAGACTTATGATTCAGCCAGGAAAGTTTGCATGTGTCACACTTTCTTTAATAGATTTTCAGACACACGTTAATTATTAAAAAAATCCGCATTGAAAAAATCCTGGACCAAGGATTAAAGTGGACATAACAGTGCAATAACATCCATTAATTGATCTTTGTAATGGATTTAAATTGGATTGAGGGTTTTTTTTACCAGAAAAACTCATCGTCTCCATTAGAAGGAGTCTGTTATTAACCAGGCTAGATCAGACCCAACTTCCTTCGCTAACCTAGCCAATACGCTACCGTCGCGTCGGGCGGGACATCAATTAACATTTTTGTATTAGATGGTATCGAGAGAATTTTCTAGCTTTATGCAGAGTTAGGTTTATTACGCTTATGTAACATAAAACAACTTATCTATCACTTAGCTGTTATCCAGCGTAAGTTTATAAACCGTGATGAATAATTTGATAATGTAGAGCTTCTGTTTTTACGACTCGGCGCGAACTTCACTTTAATTAACGAACAATATTTATTGATTCAGCAAAATTGCCTTCATCAACCTTACTTGGAAATTACTTAGTTATGTTCAGTGATTCGGAATTTTGCCAAATCATGGTTCTTTCGAGCTGTTATTAAATTATTTAAACTCTGAGTATAATATTTTTTTAAGGGTTCCGTAATAAAGAAAATAAATAAATTCCGTGTTATATATAAAAAAAACCCCTCAATGTGAAGGTTTAAAAAATTTTAGTTAAGTTTTCTTTAAGTATAATGAATAAATAGGTAGTAAGAAATACATTTAAAAAATTGACCTGCCCCCCCCCCCCTTCACCCCTCACCGAAACTACTAGGTCTGAAAATTAAAAAAAAATGGAATGTAGCTCTGCTTGTAGATAACAGGAAAACCTATAAAAATCGTAAGGTGTAATTCTTCGGTTCTCGGATCACTATTCGATCGTTTGTCCATCAGCCAACCTGGTAGGGGTGCCCAAACGAGGATTTTTGGATTTACTCGAACGTGGCAGAATAATATAAGGGGACACCACTGCACCTTATGAAGAAATCCCACCATTCCTGAGTCTTCTATGTAGGGCCGGACGTCTAGGGTAGCAAATCATTTATTTCATCAATAACTACGTGTAAACGTCAAGTTTCGATTGCATCTGCGTTATTGTCACTTTCCAATATAGTCGATGAAGCGAGATATGTACGTTGAAACTACTTTATAACTCCTGAGGAGACCGGGAACCGCAGCTTCGGATAACGAACCCAGATCGAATACAATAAAAGAAGTCTTTATAATAATCTTTATATCTCGAAAAATTATAATATTGGTATAGTATAATCTCACTAATCCAGCACTTCGATAGATCGGCACGTCCAATAATACGGCACCTTCCGCCCATGCCTCCCTCGCCCCTCTACACCTGTGCGCTTGGATTTGTTAGTGCTTGGTAAAGCAAAAAATCCCAGATCTTTCAAGAACATTTGTCTGCCAGTCTGCTACAAGAATCAAATTAGAAGTTGGGTCACGAGAGAAGTATTCGGCGAATGGTTTCATAATGACTTTGTCCCAGAAGTCGAGAAGTTTATGAAAAGATCCAACTTGTCCATAAAAGCACGATAAAAGCATTTGATTTGTTTCAATACCTGCATAACATGGGCAGAAGAAAACGGCATGTCTGCTGAAGATATAATAATTCTTCGCAACATGTGAGAAAAGGTTTTTAAGCAAGGACTACAAGTTGCACAAAGACCTCAATTAAGGATTATTTTAAAACTATGTAATTCCATATGTATGTACTTGGTAAATTATTACATTACAAACATTTATTCCATCTATGAAATGCTTCATTTTATTCGTTACCTACGACTTTTTCACTATAATCCAGTAATCCGGACATTCCAATAATCCTGCACCCTCCGGTTTTTAATAGTGCCGGATTAGTGAGATTATACTGTATGTTTTCAACTCTACGCCCGTTTTCAGAATGTCGTATTTTGAATAAACACAAAAGGCAACCGTGTTCTTTTAGTAAATATTATTTTATTTTTAAATAGATATGTAATTCTATTGAATGCCAGACGTTGGCTGACGCTAACGCTGCGGGCGTTACAGCACTATACCATTTAAGTTTTACGTTCACACCACGCTATACTATATTGTATGGGCTTGCTCGAACTATATTTTGTACTATAGTCTGCACGAACCTCAAAGGTTCGCTTATGTGTCTCAACGGCTAAATTTAAGTTATTCACTAATCTCTTTACTACGAAATGGAAGTCCTGGTGCAAAGAGGAAAGGTTAGACAAATGCATTGTTTGATGAAAAGAAGACCTGATTCTAGAAAAAAGCGATACATACAACCACGAGATGCCCGCTTTTTGGCGAGTCAGGCGTTGCGGGATCGCAGATCCTTCTTTCTAACCCGTTTCCCATAATGTCATATATTTTATTGATTAATTACGAAAGTACTGTTCGGGCAGGCAACTCGCGTTTATGTAATTATCTTTTAAAATTAATATTTTAACACTCCTCCCCACAAGTGTTTTATTCTATAATCTCTTTATATTTTTTTCAATTTTCCGTTTTGTATAATAAAGCTATTTATTAAGTAAGATGTATTATTTATTGCATGACTACATTTTCTACTTATATTTAATGAGATTGCTCCACATTTAAACTAATTAATCCTAAATAATATAATCCCTTATCTTGTAATAGGAATTCCGGGAGAAAACTAATTTGTCACAAGCCACCCCACTCCGTAGCCAACATACAAACAAATAACTCGAGACCGTGCGTTGTTCCGTCCGCGCCTCGGTAATGGCAACTTTGTGACATTACTCACACGAGTATGCGAACTTATGACAAATCGTGCCACAAAAAGCTCTTAAACATCGTAAGCGTATGAGCATTAATTATGAACAGGGACTCTCCTGGTTTTCATTTTTGTGGGATATAAATTATAAAAGAGTTTTTTTTTTTATTTCAGCAAAATGTTTAACACTGAAAATTACAATATTAATAATGTAAATTTTAGTTATATATTACAATGTTATTATTGTTTATTTAAGTAATAAGTATTATCATACCTCAGAAATTCACGAAACGTTCAAAATGTCGAAACTGGCTTTTGTAATTTCGAATCGTATTCGCGCGAATGGTTCCATGCCATTGTACTATATTAAACAAAAGGTCGAGCCAAACAAGTAAGATAAACGTTTCCTTTTTATCTTATTTTTATTTTTAATCGTTGAAAAGGTAATGAAAACATATTCTGTGAACGTTTCAGCCGACTACCTGTTACGGTTCATACAGACCAAACAATTTGGATAGGTATGTACAAAATTGAACAGCCAGATCCTATAATTTGGGACCCATATAATTGAAATGTGGTTTGAACATTTGTATTGCAATTAAGTCGAAATCTCCAGATGAAATTAGCGTTGCAATGTCACGTCAAAATCTTTTCGAATTTATTAACATTTCCAAATATTAAAAAAAATAGTAAGTTGACTGTTCCGTACGCTTCTCGGATCCGTAAGGTTGGCGCGTAAACTGAGCATTTGCCTTTACTGACATTATTGAAGATCGTGACTGTACAGCTCGTTGATGGAGAGGTGGACGGACGGACAAAAGGAAGCTCAATAACAGGATTCCATTGAGTTCGAGATCCTAAAACATACGCAAAAGTTATTTTGGGATCAAATGGGCCCAGAGTTGTAAATAAAATAACATTTGATATGGATCAGCGATCTGAAATAAAGATACTTAGTCAGGTATTTATATAATTTGTATGTAGATAGGGATACACATTTAATAAATCAGTGTATACTCGACCCTGTGGTTTGATTGACGTTCCTTACATGGCGTAGTCGCTAATAATTTAAACTCAAGGTGGAGTTGGTTCTTCAGCCGCCGCTACCGTTTAATTTTAATAATAAGTTATTTAATATTACGTCAGGGAATTTGTGAAATGAGTGGAAAAAATTGAAAAAAGCATTCTATATATATTATGAAGCATGTAAACTATCGAAGAAAGCTCCTAAAGTACAGGTGGATATTTTATAACACGTTATTGGAGATAAATGTCATGAAGTCTATGACGAATTTTAAAGAAATTATACAAGTATGAAGCATTTATTAGAGAGATTTGATGATTTTTTTATACCAAAAAAAAAAATAAGGCGGTAGAACGGCCAAACATTTTTTAAGGAGATCAGCGAGAGATTGTATCTGTGGAACAATATACATTGTTATATATACATGTTGATATGAGGAAAAAAGGATGTCGCTTTGTCAAAGCGGTTGTTAAGGGGACCTGATATTAAATTGTCAAAAGCGTTAGAAATCTGCAATCTACCCGAAATGTCGCAAATGCAGGCAGTGAATATCAAGTCTGAATAATAATATATACAAAATCAAACAAGATTCAAACGAAAGCTTTCTACACCTAGTTAACCGTTTTTTAAGCGGTCGAGCGCCTATGTCACAGGCTTGGCGCGGTTCACCCGCCTCAACATCGGCAGCGAGCGAGCGACACACGCGGGATGCGCGCGACTCATGCCACTACGAGTTCTTTCGGGCAGCGCGCTCTTTCGTTAGGTCATATGAAAACATTTGACCACCGTCGTGATCAAGAGCAATATACTTTGAAAAATGTATGTAGAAACTGTGGCCAAGTGCATAAAAGATATGGATGTGCGGCTTACGGACAAAAAGTGAAATCTATGAATTATTTTGCGAGAATGTGTAGGGCAAGTCGAATATATGTAGTGGAGGAGGAGAAGGATTACACCGAATGGCTGATTGGTTAGTCGAATTGAGCATAAATAATAGGAACATAAAATTTAAGTTGGACATTGAAGTTGATGTAAATGTTTTTCCAAAAAATATTTAAATAAAATAAATATATAACCTAACAAGCACAACGATGAAATTACAAGGTTATTCTGGTTAGTTAAATTCCAGTAATAGGAAAATGTTATTTAAAAACAATATACAAAGATAAAACATATTTTCTTAGATGTTTTGTTTATTTTATTTACATATTAATATTTAAATTACAAAAGCTTAAAACTTAATTATAGTCTAAAAACTTAAAGAGAATTAACTACATATACAACCTCCAAAGTAAAAAAATATATCACCCCCAGCGTCGACGTAGGGAATGGTGCCCAATAGGCTGGCAGCATTTCCACCTGGATAGCAAGGCTAACCCGTTGGCCAAGGTAGCTGCCAGCCTTTTGATCACCAGTCACCTCGGTGAGTCTCTTAGATAATTCCTTAAAAAAGGAACGGGTGCTCGGACCCCATGGTCCCATAGTCTTAACAGCAAACGGCACAAATATGTAGTTCTCATTGAGAGCTGAATATTTGCGCCGCTTGGAGCATTGGACATATTGATGTTATTCTCAATTCTGCAATGGGCTCCAGTGGGCCCGCTCAGCAATTAACTAATCGTACAGTTAGTTATAATACTTACTATAATACTCGTTTCGGCAGTACAGTGTGACCTCCACATCGGTGGGGTTTTATTTTACATTATAGAGGTATTATTATTGAATATATTTACATAAATGTTACTAAAATATTAGAGTAGTGATTCATTATTGATTGAAATGTATCTTTAACAAAATTATCTTAATTTTATAAAAAAATATGTGCAATAAATTTCAGCGCTGTTACAACAATATAATAATGTTTAATGCAATTTCATAAACTATAATATAAAAATAGTTTTCCAGTGATATAATCATTGGAAAATTATTTACTTGTAATCATAAAAAGTACTATTTACAAAGAAACAAAATACATTTTGATAATTATATTGAAACTTAAAATTATTTTTGTATACCAATTAAATCTAAGACCTATGGTATAGTATATAGTGTACAAATACATAATATATGTTGTATAAAGAAATAAATTTAGTTAACCGGTAAAAAAGGAAAAGAAAATCATTGTTTTTTTTAAATATCACTCCATACAGTTCTTTACCTTTCTTTTCGAAGTCGCTTTCCATGATCTACTGTTTTTCATATAAAATAGATTTCATGAGCATAGGTACTTTATTAATGGGATCAATTCTTTAAAAGGACTTTATTTACTCTTTTCAGAAAACAGAAACTGATGCAGAGCGTTTAAGCATCGTGCCTATGTCGACTCAGACCGCCGAAGGACGGTACACGTGCGAAGTATCGGCAGACTCGCCATCTTTCCAGACAGCCCAAGTTCACACGCACATGTACGTTGTAGGTAAGTCATCACTGGCTAATAATCTTCATCAACCGCATCCACCGGTAATGTGCATTCTTTTTGTAGAGAATCACACTATTAGACCATAAGACATCAAGCGAGCCCAATACGGATCGACGAGTATTAACGACTGCAGGTTTAACTGTCGTAAACAGCTTAACGTGCTTCCTGAAGTCACCCAGCTGGGGTTAGCCATAGAGGAAATTACGTAATTTCCCCATTCACAAACCAAACACGCTAATCACTGCACCGCCATCAAGCTTCTTACCTGTACATTCGAACTGGAACTAATAATATCTTACCACAATAAAATATCATTAGTTCCACAAAACGGCAACGGCTTCTGAATCGCGCTATCTTTTCGTAATATACTACATACAAAATTTATTCGAGTGACATATTTCAGCTCCTGAAAAGATCGGCGGTTATCATTCGTATTAAAAAAAATATCGAATTGTAAAGACGCAGTTTGACTTTGATATAGATATTTTTTTTATTGAGATACATAGTTTGATATTAATTGTATTTTTTATTTCCTACATAGTAATTAAAGACTCCTACTCAAATACACACATCAACAAAAAATTTCGATCACTTTGAAAAATAGATTGTTTTTTGTGTTACACAAGACTTTTTTGTAATTTCTTTTTGTGATAAGATTCTAAATTTTACAATTATAATTAGAACGTCAAACAATAAAATAATTCAATTGTTTTTTCATTTAAAAAGACATGCAATCCAAGCTGACCCTCATTCAGAAATCTGACTTAATCAATATTATCGAATTTTAAAATATTTTTTCACGGAAAGTTGTGATTTAAAATCGAGCTGTTTTACGAGCCAGAATTGTAACTTTGAGGGAAGAAGGCTATTCTACGTGAGAAATAGCACGCAGAGTTACCATATCCCACCCTTGTGTAGTAGTTACTACACAAGGGTGGGATATGGTAACTCTACGTTGAAGAGGTACCACGTTACAAGATATGGCAACACTTGGAGGAAAAGGCGTGCTCAAAGCCTCATCCCAATTTGGAGTCACTTAAGACATCCTTGATTAAGGCAGTCGCCGATATTGACATGGACCTCGTTCGTGCTGCGATAGACGACTGGCCGCGCAGATTGAAGTACTGTATTCAAAATCACGGAGGTCATTTTGAATAAACTTTATTGTCATAAGAATTATGTTTTGCTAAGTTCATTTTGGTATATAAATGGTTACATAATGAATAAACTTGTTTCAATTATTTTATATTAAACATGTGACAGAATTTATGACCTGACTAGGTATAAGTTATGTGTTATTTGGGAATTTTGCTGTCGTTTCTTAATAAGACCTTTTTGTTGTTTTTATATACTCTCTTTTTCATCGTTTACTATATTTTTTTGTGTCACTTAATAATATTTATAGAATAAAGAATTATATAACGAACCCGAGATTTTCTTTTCTAATCTTTCGGCACAGGTAACATATGTTGATAAGAATTACTTATGAGCTATGACTTCGTCGGCATTATCTTTCGGTTCGGTTTTTTGAGACAGATAGGGGTTTTTTTCCACAGGAACCTAGCATCTCGTGGATGAAAAGTATCCTATGACTCCATCCAGATCATAAACTATATGCCTACCATATTTTATCAAAATCTGTTCGGGTACAAGCACGAACTTTAACAGATCCTTATTCATAAAGCTTATTCATATATAGGGAAACTAAGCAGCGGCCTACCCGACGTATGAACAAACTGGCTTTTTTATTAGGAACTTTGACATGGCGATACCAAATTTTTTTGCTAGTTGTTCGTGCTTGGGGTACAGAAATTTTTGCTTGAAAGAATAAGAAACATTCATTATTTCATACAAACTTTCGCATTATTTTTAATATTAGTAAGAGTATGATAGGATAAGATCATACTCTCATATTTTATTATAATGATTGATATTTCACCCAGTCTTTGGTCCATGGCACTTGTGATTCCGGCCCATTCTCGGATATTGCACAGCAGACATCTTCCTACGTGCAACAGCTCTTCTTCCAGCGAACTTACCCATCATTAGCAACTAAAAATAAAACTCGTATCTGGTTTGCCCTAACGCGTTACTCATATAGGCAACCTTTCTTCTTTTCCAGACGTTTTCTTGATAAAGCAACAAGGCCAACGCGGCCAACAGTATCTGTGTTGCTCTATGGCTTCCTCTATCTATTTATTACAACTAAATTTTCCTCTGATGGGTTGAGCAGTAATCATAGTTTCTGCAGTTTACCTTCCTTAAAAGATAATCTTCAGTCTGTCATGTCAGACGTCTCCAAAAATTTTAATGTTGTACATATCAACGCTCAGAGTATTGTAGCTCACTATCCTGACTTCCTTGCTACCTTTTCTGACAAGAACATCCATGCTGTACTTGTTTCAGAATCTTTTCTTCATCCTTGTCTTCCATCTAATTCTTACTCCCTCCCTGGATTTCAGCTTATTCGCAATGATCGTACTAATACATCTCATGGCGGAGTGGCTATTTATCTGCGAAATCATATTTCATTTTCTGTGATAAGTCGATCAATGCAGCCCCCCCCCCCCCCCCACCCGATACTGCAGAACACCTTTTTCTTGAAGTTACTCTATCTCACTCTAAAATTCTACTGGGAGTTTACTACAGCCCATCTCTTAGAGTCAATTTTTTTTCATCTTTCAGAAACTACTAGAAGATTTGACCCCGTCCTACAGCCATTCTATTATAATGGGTGACTTTAACACATGTCTTTTAAAAGGCGATCTACGGTCCAATACCTTAAAGTCACTCGTTAATGCTTGTAACATGAATATTCTCCCCCTTAATGCCACTCACTATTTTCCTGATTGTTCTCCTTCTCTTCTTGACCTGATTATTGTTTCTTCCTCCGAGCATGTTGCCAAACATGGTCAATTCACAGCCGATGCATTCTCTTACCACGACCTAATATATCTTTCCTATAAAATACGTCCCCCTAAGGCTAAGCCCAAAATTCTTCTGCAACGTAATTTTGGTGGTATGGATCTGGACAAGCTGCGTGATGATGCTGGATCTGTTGATTGGTCAGCGGTAAACAACGGTGCTACTGTTGATGAACAAATAAATTTATTTAACAACCTTTTGATCAAACTCTACGATGTTCATGCACCTATTACGCCTATTAAGATCAAACATTTGCCCGCACCCTGGCTGACTAATGACATTAAATCTTTAATGGCGAAAAAAAATAATGCTAAGGCTAAGTACAAATGCAACCCCACAGACAGTAACCGTGACAAGTATCATCGAATCAGGAATCGCTGCAATACAGTGTGCAGGGACGCACAACGCCGCCACATTCATAAATCCGTGGACAGCGGTGATCCCGCTAAAGTCTGGAAATTCTTAAGGTCTCTGGGTGTTGGCAAACCCCGAAATCAAAATTTGGCTCAAAGTTTCGACATCAACCGCTTAAATAGTCATTTCTCTGTATCGTCTGCTCTTGACGCTCATGTCAAAGAGAAAACTATAAGGTATCTTTCTTCTTTGCCAACACCAGATTTTGCTCCGTTTACTTTTAGTCAATTTTCCGATAGTGATATTGAGAAGAACATTCGTGCCATTGATTCTAAAGCGGTGGGTAATGACAATATTGGCCGTAACATGATTATCCCCTTACTCGACATCCTAACTCCAGTTATTACCAATATTTTCAACAAATCCATTTCCTCTGGAAGTTTTCCAGGAATTTGGAAAGATGCTCAAGTTATTCCACTTCCCAAAAAATCAAATCCTGATGCTATGTCCGATTTTCGTCCTATTTCCATTCTTCCTTTCCTTTCCAAAGTTCTTGAGCGTCTAATACACAATCAACTGAATGAATTCCTTCGAATGAATAACTTGCTAAATCCTTTACAATCTGGTTTTCGTCCTAGCCATAGCACAGCTAGTGCACTTGTCAAAATTACCGATGACATTCGCTTTGGCATGGAGAGTCAGAAACTCACAACTTTAACTTTATTAGACTTTAGTAATGCCTTTAACAATGTTGACTTTGAAATCCTGTTGAGTTTACTGCGTTCTCTTAATATATCTCCTACGGTCATTGACTGGTTTCGTAGTTATCTACATGGACGCCGGCAGCGTGTAATTGTAGGTGAATCCTTTTCTCAATGGTGTACTCTAACGGCCGGTGTTCCTCAAGGTGGCGTGCTATCTCCTTTGCTTTTCGCTATTTTCATTAACTCAATTACCCTCAAGTTAACTTCTACCTGCCATCTGTATGCAGACGATCTTCAGATTTACACACAGGAACGACTGAAAAACTTAAATGAAGCAATTAAAAGCCTAAATGCAGACTTAGCACTTATAACGGAATGGAGCAATGCTTTTGGGCTCAAAATCAATCCAACAAAAACGCAGTGCATAACTATTGGTAGCCCTTACTTTATATCTCGGATTGACTTTAAGCAGCTCCCATCAGTTACTTTAAATGGAACTGTTATTCCATTTTCTGAAACAGTTCGGAATTTGGGGGTCATATTTGATAACACTCTATCTTGGTGTCCTCAGGTTGCTGAGGTCAGTAGGCGAACTTTTGCTGCGGCTGGATCTTTACGACGTTTACGTAATTTCTTGCCCACTGCCACCAAAATTTCTCTTGCAACTTCTCTTCTTCTACCTATTCTCGATTATGCAGATGTTTGTTATCCCTATCTTACCTATGAACTTCTAAGTAAACTTGAACGTCTGCAAAATTTTTCCATCAGATTTATTTACGGTTTACGTAAGTACGACCATGTTTCTTATTACAGACAGAAATTGAAGTGGCTTCCCATTCGTCGCCGCCGTGATCTGCATATATTATCCCTACTCTTCTCAGTACTGTTCAATCCAAAAGCTCCTGTCTATCTCAAAGAACGATTTCAGTTACTTTCTTCTTCACATAATCTTCCGCTTCGTTCATCTGACAATCTCCTGATTTTTACTCCTCCTAACTTTTCGAAAGCGTATAGCCATTCCTTTACAATACGTGCCATCCAATTATGGAATTCTCTGCCGGAAAAGATTAGGCGTGCTCAAACTCTAGCCTGTTTCAAATCCCTAGTTAAGAAGCACTTCTTGTCAGATGAGCGTCTTTAAAAATATTGCTACGTCAGCATACTCTGTTGCCTTATATTGTGAAATGTTTGAAAGTTTGTATATGCCTATATGTTTAGTTTGCATTATTACTATTATTATATATATATATATATTTTTCCAGCTCATTGGGTTGTCTGGAAGAAATCGCTGATTAGCGATAAGACCGCCCTTTGTGCAACTGTAATTGTTTTGCCTTGTTTTTGTATTTTATTCGTGTTCATTTGTTACTGTTGTGCAATAAAGTGTTATTATCTTATCTTATCTAAAATGTCACTTATAAAAGCTACCTAGCCATTCAGAACATAACAAAAAAAATGAAAAGATAATTATAATTATGGATCAATAAATTGATTAAATAAAACTAGTTTTTGTTAATAGTGCGGGTTAATGCACAAAATTTAAAAAAAAAAACAATATTCTGACGGAGCAGACCTAAAAAGGCTGCGAAACGTCTATAAATAAATAAAGTTTCGTGCATTAACCCGTTAAAACTGCGTGAAAACCTAAGAATCAATAAATTGATATCAAATAAAAAATACAAAATGTCATAATCAAGTCAAATAGATTCACTAAATTTTAACATCAAATTAAAAAATGTCAGTTCTTTATGATAGCTACATTGATTCTTCACAAAATTATCTACAGAAAAGTAGCACTTTTCCATCAGAAACAAATATGCTCTTTTTTTTAAATCGCCTTTGTAAATTGCTTATTTTAGGTTTATTGATTAATCAGTCAAAGCTGATACAGTGAGCTGTGTTTAACAATGCCAAAATGTAAAAATACTCTTATGGCAATATCTTTCCTTCTTGTCCCTTCTCTTTTCTTATTTTCCTCCTCACTTTCATATTCGTGTATGTGTTTAGACATATTTGTCAGTAATACCATTATGTACAAACTTGCCACGGTCAAGATACCCAATTCCTTAAACTGTACCCTACAATGCCCTTCATTATTGTTGCTCTTGTGGGAGACTTTATTAGGTTGATGGCTATAATGAGATAATGATATAACTTCTAAATAAAAAACATAACAGAACATTAAAGTAATATTCCAGTGAAATCAGTTTCTGGAAACCCAAAATTATTATTAACCAATAATTGAAAGGCTATCATCGACCCAGCACTCAAACGTTTCTCTATTAAAACAACAATTCCTGCCTACTTGTTAAAATTAAGGGAGCTGTTAAAGTTCATAATTATTTGCTAAATTCTGGAAGCTTCATTTATGTGGATTTCAACAACTCTGATATTTAGCTATTTTTAGTGGTCATTTTTATTTTTCTAAATAAACATTAGTGATTAGTGATATAAAGATATACAAAAACAAAAAATAAATAAAAAGTAATTACAAAATATAGTTATACAAGTCTTTTATACACCGAAATTATCACGACACCATAATTGTATTTTTTCCACCATAATCAGAAATTATAACACCAAAATTAAGACACCATCAAAATTATAATTCATAATTTATATTATAATTATAGTCCAGTTAAGTAAAAATATATATATATTAATGAACAAAAACAATTTACAGCGTAAAATATTATCTAGACACGCGGCAACGTGTCAAGCCAAGTTCAAGCAAAGGAATTGGCTAGCCACCACTAACCACTTGGTGCCACTTTTGACCCTTATAACTCAAAACTTTTTTAACGTAAACACATAAATCTAAAGAAAATATAACTAGAAAAAATTCCACGCGGACGACCAGGCAGCAGACGGGACTCGAACCCGCACCCTTCGCAATCCAGGCGAATGCACTGACCAACTACTGACTATAATGCGAAGAGATGGCGCTGCCTTGCAGCTTAAGAATAGCTAGAAAGAATTTCGACGCGGTCCGTGAGGGCCGCGGTAGCATAATTGGTCAGTGCATTCGCCCGGATTGCGAAGGGTGCGGGTTCGAGTCCCGTCTGCTGCCTGGTCCGCGTGGAATTTTTTCTAGTTATATTTTCTTTAGATTTAAACATCAAGCAGTTACATGCTTTAAAAATAATAAAAATTATAACTATAATTGCTATTTCTTCTTTCAAATGTTTAATACTTGTAAAAGTATTCATTTGACATTGTGGGTTTACCTATAATGCGAAGAGATGGCGCTGCCTTGCAGCTTAAGAATAGCTAGAAAGAATTTCGACGCGGTCCGTGAGGGCCGCGGTAGCATAATTGGTCAGTGCATTCGCCCGGATTGCGAAGGGTGCGGGTTCGAGTCCCGTCTGCTGCCTGGTCCGCGTGGAACTTTTTCTAGTTATATTTTCTTTAGATTTAAACATCAAGCAGTTACATGCTTTAAAAATAATAAAAATTATAACTATAATTGCTATTTCTTCTTTCAAATGTTTAATACTTGTAAAAGTATTCATTTGACATTGTGGGTTTACCTATAATGCGAAGAGATGGCGCTGCCTTGCAGCTTAAGAATAGCTAGAAAGAATTTCGACGCGGTCCGTGAGGGCCGCGGTAGCATAATTGGTCAGTGCATTCGCCCGGATTGCGAAGGGTGCGGGTTCGAGTCCCGTCTGCTGCCTGGACCGCGTGGAATTTTTTCTAGTTATATTTTCTTTAGATTTAAACATCAAGCAGTTACATGCTTTAAAAATAATAAAAATTGTAAACACATAAAACTACGAATGTTTAATTATATCCATAAGGACATCTAGAAGCCCAAATTTCATGAAGCTAGCTCAAACGGTTATAAAGATATGTCAAGTCAAATCTAACTTACTTAGATTTTTAAATAACAGCAATTGTTATAGGAATCTAATAAAGCAAAGAAATAGAGTTTAAAACTTGCTCATAATGTTATTTTGTTCCTATAAATGCATATTTGGATTTTGCATAGAACTTGGCACTCATTTCGATCTCCATTCTTTTTGCGGTGAAGCCCACAGCCAAGCATAATTTTTGTATTGAACTTGGCTCTCCTTTTTTTCAGTTATGTTTTTGGTTGGATATAAATTAACAAAACTTAAGAGGGAAAACTAAACAATGCTTTTTTAAATGAAAATGACATGTAAAAAAACTTATTTTTTAAATCAATTTTTCTTTAGATTACTAAATCTAGCAGTTAAATGCTAAAAAAAAATTGGAAATGCCTGAAAAAAATACGTTTTTGTGGTCGTTCTCAACAAAGATTTAATCAACTCTGAAAAGTATTGAACTTACCATTTCAAATTATAATAACATTACTTTAATCAGTCTTTGAAACTTAATATTTATGATAATAAATTTAACACAACAATGAAACCCTAAATTAGTTAATTAATAACGGTATTGAATAACATCACGAGAAACTTAGAAATGTTAGAAAATCCGAATGAATAAAAAAAACCTCATCATGATTGTACACTGGTATTACCTACCAAGTAACCTAAAATTTAATTTCAATTATAAATAGGTATTATAATTTTCGTCATTACCGCCTGAACCATAAAACTAGAGTTTGTTCCAGTATCGAAACATTTTTTATTGCCTACATAAATCTGCCTCAATAACTCAAACTTGAATTAACATCTTCGAGCAGGAATCTTTATTTTCTGTATCGGAAATAATAAAAAAAACATTTTTACATTTTCACAAACAACTTTACATTTTTTTCAATGCAAGATTTAACGCTATTATAACTTTATCTATGTCACTATTAATGTTTTCTTCTTAAGAATTTCAATAGGTGAGAAATTTTCTTTAACCGAAGTTGAACGACTATTACTCTTAAACTAACAAATCTATCTTAACCGTTATAATTTTCCTTAAAAGTTCATGAAAAGTATTATTATCATGAATTTTTCAGGTTTTTCAAGCCCTCTAAAAGCAATAGTTTAGCTATTGGGGGGGGGGGGGGGGGGGGGGGCGCACGCTACTCGAATAAAAATTTCAATTGGGTAGACGATGACATACCTCCACAAAACAGCTCTCTAGTGCTAATAGTCTCCAAACAAAACCGGGGACTGACAGACAGACGGACATCACGAAATTATAAGGGTTCCTTGTCAGGACTATACTTATAATAATATTGATTAACGTAAGAAAATATGGTACTCATGTTACTTGTATGGCTACATTGCAAATAAAATTGGGGAAGGGCGCTGAAGCCAAAACATAGGATGAACTTCCTAGTTTGGCTGAGGATATCTAATTATATGTACTTTGTGTGAAATAATGGCCTTAGTTTTAACATATTTATAAGATTATTACTATGTACAATTTTTTACAAAAAAATATTATAATTATTATGTCGGGTTATTAAAAAGCGTTTAATTATAATAATAATAATAACCATTTATTTCAGGCATACTACCCATATTACATACAGAAATATATAAAAAAAATGGCAATCAAATGAAATAATTACAATCACAATAATAATAATTCAAATATAAATTTCAAATAATTACAATTCATTTAAATTACATCATAATCCAATAATCCAATTATCAATCAAATAAAATAAAATAAAATAAAATCAAAAACAAATAATAATTGAGTCCAATAAAATAAAATCGATTACAGAAGGCAAGAATGTCAAATATCACAAATCACAAATGTCATATTTACAGCAGTCATACACAGCACTAATTATTAAATTCCAACTCATTCTAATGCGATCCATAAAGGAAGCGGCTCTTTTTCTTATTACAGCATAGAAATCATCAACCCTATTCTCCGCAAACATGCCCGACGCACTACATCGCCACGGCAGTTTAAGCATGGCTCTAAAAGCGTTATTGTACTGTACACGTAAAGTGTGGTATGCTCTCTTTGTATAGTTTTTCCACAAGTAGCTAGTATAGAACGACTGACAATAAGCGCCGAATAGGGTAATTTTTACAGGCACACTACACCGAGCAAATCTGCGAGCTAACATATTACTTTTGGCGGCAATGGATCTCCTGTGTCTTTCTATGTCATCGTCATCATTTAAGTTACTTCTTATAATATGTCCCAGGTATTTAAATTGTGATACGATTTTTAGCTGTGATCCCGCCAGAGTTACAACAGGGTTAAACATATTCGTCCTATCATGCCTGAATATCATTTATATGTCAGACCATGACGTGATGCATATCTTTCACAAATATTGATAAGTTTCCGTAGGCCCCTTACAGAGGGACTCAGCAGGACCATATCGTCAGCGTAACTCAAGTTATTGACAGGGTGATTGCACATGTAACAGCCAACTTTGGACCCACTGAGTTCATCCATCAGTCCGTCCACATAAAGATTAAATAGGATTGGCGACGTGAGGCCACCCTGTCTTACGCCACACCCAAGCTTATATTTTTAGCCACGGGTCCATGGCGATCCGGTCCTTTGAGGCATTCATGGGGCAAAAGTCAAAATGAAGAGGCCTTTTAATACCCTTTTCTAATAAGTGAGATGGCTGCATCTATGGCGGTTTATCCCTTAATGAACCATTGAGATGCACAAACGGACAGTCCTCCAGCTAGCTGCCGAGCTATTGCCAGGGAGGGATTTACTTGGTTTGGGCTATGTGGATGGGATGTTAGTGGACCGGATAATTGGGTTATGGAGTGAGATACGGACATCTACCTAAAAATCTCTCACAACAATTTTAGGTGACTTGCTACTCGTTGGCTATACAGCCAGTGGGCACCCTAACTAGCAACGAAGATGCGGCCAGGGCGCAACACAATGTGAGCAGCTGAGGGTGTCGAGAGGTGCGGCTCCGGTTTCACCATCACAACCGTGTAGTGTGTTTTGTAGCTATGCACAGCTTTTGTGATCTCCTCATACATAGCATCCACTTCGTCATCTGGGTGCGTCGAGGTCGGAGCATAAACCTGTATGACATTCAATGATTATCGTTCTGATATTCTGAGTATCAGGTATGCTACCCTGGTCGACATACTTCCGATGGTGATCACGTTGTGAACAAGACTTGTGGACGATAAACCCGACACCGCCTTGGGACTGTTGATCGCCCTCCCGGTAGTATAGCAAGTTACCAGAATTGAGGATTATCGAGTCCTATCCCTCTCTTCGGACTTCAGATAAACCAATAATATCCCAACGTAACTTACTAATAGCTTCTTCCAACTCTATTAGCGTCGGTCCTCAGTGTGCGCGTGTTGTAGGTCGAGTCGTCGTAGGTGGTAGCCGGATCTTACCCGGGGATTCTTAGCACCCTCCCTTTGCCCCGCCGTTACCATAGCTGCTACCGTGGCTAGGAATAGCAGGGCTGCTGGGGACTGGGGGCCAATCTTTAATTGTGCTTCTCATTTCTTGGGGGGGTTTTGCCAGAATCACCACGCTTGGCAGGCGGATTGGTGATCGCAGTACAGCCAAGATATTGCAACAAGACGCCCGTCTTCTGCTGGCTGTGCTCCCATAATCGCCTTTTACGACACCCATAGGACGAGAGGGGTGGTGCTATTCTAGGCCGATACACACACGGCACACCAGCTAAACACGTACCATCTAATATTTTATTCTTTTTAAATAATAAAAGTAACAAAAATGTTGTCAAATATTTTAATTTGATTTGTAACTTAAGTGGAGCCTGTGGTTATTTTTTCAACTCGGCGATTGCGGTGGAGGTGTAGCCCGCGGGCTCCAGTTTGAATACCGCTGGTGTGGGGTTACTCCTAGGACGATGAACCTCGCTATGTCTATGGGTAACTCAGAGATTGAATAGAATAGAATAGTTTTTTTTAATGTGATTAGCAGTCCATGTCATTGTCCAAAAAATTGTGTATCATAACAATTGATTCAAAAAGTAGCTTATTACATTAAAATGTAAGTAACTGAAATTCTCTTATATCGCACTATATGATAGGTGCACAGTATGTGAGTAGAGTGTAATTATTCATAGCCACACACGATCAGCATTTCCTACATTACATCAAAATCCAGCTTGTTGGCGCTGACGTTCTGTACACATACCGATTCGATTAAGTGGATTTCTCTAATTATAAGGGAAGCATTGATGTAAGGTTCAAAGAGTAACGAAGATCCCCCCGTCCTCACTCGAAATCTCTGACAGTCATCGGAATTACGTTCAAACATAATTAGGACTAAATTGCTCACCGTGTGTTTGTAAATGCTGTAACTGTAACAGATGTGATGAATCTATATCTATACATAAAATAAAAGGTAGGAAAGTCAAAACTGTACAATGAATATTTTTAAAAGATACTTGGGGTGTACTACAATCGATACCAAAGCCAAAAATATAGTTTTTCGAATTTTTGTCTTTTTGTCTGTATGAATGCCGGAAAAATCTCAGAAAGTTCTGCATGGATCTACTTCAAATTTGGCACGAATATTATTAAGAAGTCAGGTCAACATATAGGCTAAATATTATCATGCAATCACCTACGAGGAACGAGCAGTGATCCTTTATGTCTAACTAACTCCACGCGTACGTAGTCGCGGGCGGCCGCTAGTAGTTTAATATTTTGATTTTCTTGTAATATATTTTAAGAGTGTCTACAGAATAATTTGATTAGTATCCTACAAATAAAGGAAACGAATATAAACAAAATGCATTATAATAAAACATTCACTTTATAAAATGAGAATTTTTTCGAATATTTTTTGCCTGATTCGTCAGCAACTCAAAAATATATAAAAAAGGCCAAGTGAGACTGGCGTTAAATATGGTTCCGTATCATAGTAGAAAACAACTTACATTTGCAATACATCAAAACAAGAGCTTTTTTGCAAAACACCATCACCATGGCAAAGTTTCATGTAAAACGACCCCCTTAATGTTGTTTTTATGCGAAAAGGGTGGCAAACGAGTATATTCGTCGCCCGCATGATGGTAAGCGGCCGCCATATCATATAATTTTTCACTGTCTTTTTTTTGTTTGCTCTTTATTTTTATGGCGGTAATAGAAATTTAGCACACATTCTGAAGATTTTTCATATATCTACATATATGACAATATTATTAAAAAAAAACACGCGGACTAGGCAGCAGACGCGACTCGAACCCGCACCCTTCGCTATCCGGACGAATGCTCTGAAGCATAATAGGTCAGTGCATTCGCCCGGATAGCGAATAGTGCGGGTTCGAGTCTTTAGATTTAAACGTTGAGCAGTTATATGCTTCATCATCAGCCTATTAAAGTCCCCACTGCTGGGGCACGGGCCTTCCCTATGGATGGAATAGGGAGATTGGGCCATGACCCACCACGCGGGCCCAGTGCGGATTGGCGGCCAACGACTGCAGATGCAGCCGGGACTAACGGTTTAACGTGCATTCCGAAGTACGGAGGAACTCGAGATGGAAGATTTTTGGTTACCTATCCAATGACCGACCACTGCGAAAGTTGCTTAACTTCAATGATCGCAGCCGAACGCGCTAACCACCAACGCCATCGAGCTCCTCATGTTAGTAACATGCTTAAAAAAATTAAAATATCTATATGATTTTGGGATTTACTGGATAGCGGCAGCTATTATAAGGGGTAACCTTGCACCTTGGGAAGTACTCCCACCATTCCTGAGCCCTATACCATACCATAGGGTCGAACGTCTAGCGCAGCAAAAAAATTTTTTCAGCAATCGGCCATAACTTTTGCTCGCGTCTAAATCGTCAGTCTATTGAATAGGAGCTACTGACGGGTTAGGTATAAACAGGTTATACAAGTTATATAGGTACCTAATGAATCATTTCTTTTCAGATTTACCCAAAGAGGGACCAGAGATGCATGGCATGAAGAGCCGGTACCGGCGCGGCATGAAGTTGAAGGTGGAATGCATAAGCAGAGACTCTTTACCAGCAGCCAACCTCTCGTTTTTTATAAATAGCGAACCTGTAAGTCCCCCTTTTTTTAATTTGGATCAAAAAACAGTTTCACAAAATAATTTCTTAAAAATAATAACAATAATATGGTTTAGGTATTTGTGAAACCAACACCGTTGACCACAGATAGTTAAATATGTTTTTTTTTACACCCTATTGAAGCAGATATTATTTATATATTATATTCACTTTTCATGTAATTCAAAATAAGCTGTAGGTAAGTGGTGTAAATGATGTTGATTTCAAGTTGACAGGATATTTAAAATACATTTTTTTTTAATGAATAAACATTGAGACTAAATACATCTACATTTGAAAAGTTTATGTTATAAGCTTCGGTGAGACGGTACATAGGTGAGCGTTTTCCAGAATTAGTACGACAATACTTAGTAATAAATAGTTTAGCGGTACAGCATGCCCTTATACGCGGTCTCACCGGCACTTGATAAAATATTCTATTTATTATTTCGGTACAGTCATATTTATTGTGGCAAAGGTCATACATACATTAACATAGCCTGTAGTTGTAACCTTCTTGACTTAAGTGGCAAAATTTTATAACGACCTAGTAGTTGTTCATGTGATAATCTACTACGATAGCATTTGTAATGCACGCAGTGTAAAAATTTTATTTGCACTCTTTCAATGCTTTCTGAGTATTTGTTATAAAATGGATCCCATACTGAAGCAGCATATTCTAATTGTGAGCAAATTAATGATTTATACAGATGGATATATGCTGTAGGTTTCTTAAAATTTTTACAGGCACGAACAACAAGACCATACATTTTGTATGCTTTATTACAGATACTTTCGATATGTTTGTCAAGTATTAGTTTTGTATCCAATATAACTCCAAGATCTCTTATGCTTGATACACTGTCGAGTTTAGTGCCACACAAGGACTAAGGAAATTTTATTGCTTTCTTTTTTCTTGTAAAGGTTATGCTTTTACACTGTGATGTTAAATTCCCCTCCACTGCCCTCTTTTCGCTCACTCAGAGCACCGGGGGAACAATAAAAGAAAACCAAAAAAAATTAAGATAATGTTATAAGTATATTTTATCCACTTTAGATACCAAAGCATAGGAATTCAGTAGTTTTAAGTTATTGCTTATATAAATCAACAAGTCTAACTATGTTTATTATTTATATAATAACTATGTTTCACTAATTATAAATATCTAAGCTGAATACAGTAGTTCAAAGTTAATGTGTATATAAACCAACAAGTTGTCATGAAAGGTTATAATTATAAGAATATCAGACATTCATAACACTTTACCATGTACTTACAATATAATACTTACTAATATTTTTTATCCACAAATACTACATAGACTATACTGAATAAGCTATTTAGTGGATTTCAGAGGTTCTACGGCTCGTTTGATCGATATTGGTGACAAACTTAGTTAATTCTAGTTCTCAGTGAGATCACCAGCTATATAGATATATGTAAATATATGGAAATGGGTAAGTCGGGGTCCAACCTCGCCTGTTGTTTCCTCTCCACGTTCACCCGGGGTTAGTAGAGAAATACCTTGATTATGATAGGTTTAGCTGTGTATAATCTATCTGCTGTTACGGCCGGGTTACATAAAACCGGAGAGCGGCTGGCAATTAAACTCCCGCGTCCCTTCTAGTCCGTGTACAGAACAAAAGTCTCCTTGTTAGTCCTCCAATATTTCTTGAGGGGAACGTACAAGCCGTTCGAAATATGAAACTATCCGTAAGTATTTTGTTTCCTATCACAAGTTACCGCCTTATTATTGCAATCGCCTTGCGAAGGTTCGTGTTCGTCCACCTACGAAACTCAGTTCGGTTAGCGACTCCGCGCTTTTTCCGCCAATATCCTTCGGGATATAAACTTTTTGGATCTATCTCACGACTTCGACGACAATAATATGCCGTTTATTATACTTTGGGCAGAAGAAAAGATGAAAAGTTAACTGTACCACAAACAGATTGTGAAATTTTAAAAGTTGTTTTTACAATTGCTCATAGATGATAGACGGATCGTCTACTCCCAAACATGTGTCTATGATTTGTTTCCCACTTCAACTGAGGGCAAAGGCCACAGTCAAACAGACAGCCGCCGCATTCGAGACGAACCGAAGAATAAACTCAAAACTATATACCTACGCTCGCCGTAAGCTGAGGAAAAGGGAATACCTACCCAAATCAGCGAGGAAATTCAATTTCGAGTAAAATTCAAAATCGATTAAAAACAGCACCCGATAATGAGGACTCAAATCGATCTGGGAAAGACTATTCAGAATTCAACAACTGTCAAACTCCATCCATTCATCCACGCGCCCCCACAGAGATTCCCCGCCTGATTACTTTTTTTTTTTTTTTTTTTTTTTTTTTTTTTTTTATAAGTCTCAAGGCGAATATTTTAGTCGAATAGGAAAATCGACTCTTCCCTCAAGGCTACCAACCCAATCAATGAAGTTTGACAGCTACGCTGACGTAAGCGGTTCGCTATCATAGACAAAACAGCTGTCCTACGTGTGTCAGTGTCACGCTCTGTTTAAAAACAAACACTACAGTATCCCCCCACCCACGGCAGAATTCACGTAGGGAATTCGTCGAACGCCCTCGTTCGTATATCCCCATGTCTTATGTACTTTAGTTAAGATATGATTAAGTTATGTTGTATAAAATAATAGAATATTATAAACCGCTAAGTTAAAAAAAAATAAACATACAGAACGATAAATCATTGATAAATCTCTAAGTTGTAACAAAAATAGATAATAATAAATGACAATAGTAACACAAAGTGTATACCACTCAAGGCCGTACCGCAAGCATCTTTGCTCCGAAAATAGATATAATAAAAAAATTATAATGTTACCAGTTATACCGCGAAAAACATAATGGTAGAAAATTAACCAAAGAGATGTTATTGGTCAAAGGCGATTTGCTCACAAAATTGCATGTTGTGTGTTCGTCCATCGTGTGTCTCATTTACTGTCTCCCGAGAGAAATAAAGAAAATATCATAAATATTCTATGCTCATCATAGGATATTATGATAAAAGTTGTTGTTAATACGTTTTCATTTGTATTAGCAACTCCAATAAAATGCCTTGGTAGGTAAAAAACTAACAAGCACATTAACAAAACCTTCTCCTGGAAAAGTTAAGAGACAATTAAGTGTTTAAGCATTAATTAGGTGGCAAACAAAGAGATCACACTATCGGGGACGAACACACACATGGGTATCTAGGATGCAGTGTGATACCAAGACCCATTGACGATTTCTACGTCACGCCGGGCAGAAGGCGGAATGGGTATTCGTCGGCCGCCACATCCACGGCGATAAATCCCTACCTAAATATCTATTCGGGGTCAGCGCTTTTGAAATCCTTTATATGCCATTTGCCTACATACTTCCCGTTTTCGTCTTCGAGCTCGTAAACGAGGGGGGAGAGTTTACGGATTATTTTGCAACGTTCATATTTCGGTGCAAGTTTGACTGAAAAGTATTTATGAGCCGCGCTTTGTTTATACGTCCGTTTCCAAATGTAATCGCCTACGTTAAAGGAAATATCCCTACGACGCCTGTTATAATATTTAACGTTCCTATCGTGGGCTTTTCGCAGTGAGTCCTTGACCTTTTTAAAGATTTCACCTAAATGACCCAGATTAGACGCATGGGTATCCCGGGGTACTATCACTAACTCGTCAAGATCGTTGAAACCGGCATAAATACTACCATCGGTAACAGCCTCCCTACCATGAACTAACATAAACGGAGTATATGACGTGGATTCGTTCACAGAGGTGTTCATAGCGAACTGGATCTTATGAATATTCACGTCCCAAGATCTATGGTCATTTTCAACGAACGAGGCCACCGCAGTGATGACAGTACGGTTATAACGTTCGACAGTGTTAACCTGAGGGCAATACACAGGACCCAAATGGACTTGTGGTATATTATATTTGGCATACAAAGATTGAAGTTCATGGCTTACAAATTGCGATCCGTTATCGGAGATCACGGTTTGAGGTATACCATGAATCAAAAAGACATGATCCTCCAGTCGCTGAGCAATCACCCTACCCGTAGCTCGACGTAAAGGAAATAATAAACAATATTTTGTAAAGCAACACACTACTACCAGCAAATAGTTGTTTTGCTGTCTGGACATCGGCAGTGGGCCAACTAAATCGATGCTGATGCACTGGAATGGCCGACAGCAAACTTTAGGTTCTCCCATGAACCCAGGAGTTGCCAGTGAACTGTGTTTGTATGCGTTGCAAACCGAGCAACTCTTAATAAAATCCACGGTATCCTTATACATACCGGGCCAAAAATATCTTAATTTTAAACGTTTATAAGTTTTTGCCACACCAAGATGAGCCGCGATTGGTTCAGAGTGGTTCTGTTTAATTATAGATTCCCTACTCTCAATCGGGATAACCTGTTTCCACTGGTAATCACCACTGAGCTTATTACTACTTTTTGTGAAACGGTATAACCTACCATCAACTATCTGAAAATTTGGACAAGCTCTAGGTTTGTCCGTACAACGTTTAATTATATTATTATACCACGAGTCGGCTGTGGCGTCAGTGATACCTATAGATGCCACGGGAACAGAGCGGGATAACGCGTCAGGTACCACATTTTGTGAGCCACTGCGATGTTCTATTACAAAATTATAGGGTGATAATCTACAACCCCAACGCGCCAAGCGACCGGTCGGATTTTTAAGCTTCAGAAACCATTTTAGACTAGCATGATCGGTAATAACACGAAATGGCCTACTACCCTCCAGATAGGGACGGAAATGCTCGACTACATGTACCACAGCTAAAGCTTCCCGCTCGGTAGCCGAGTAATTTCGCTCGGCGTGGGTAAGTGAGCGACTACAATACGCGACCGGATGCTCCTGGCCGTCTACGGTTTGGGTGAGGGTACCTCCAATGCCAAAATTGGACGCATCGCAATGAACTGCAAATTCCTTCGTGAAGTCCGGACATGCCAAAACTGGAGCACTTGTAAGAGCCGACTTCAAGTCCAGAAATGCTTGCTCTGCCTCATCCGACCATTTAAAGGGAGGAGCACCCTTACGCGTAGAAGTGAGAGCATTTAATGGCCCGGCCATATGGCTAAAGTTTTTAATAAATCGCCTATAATATGATGCAGTTCCCAGAAAACGTTTCACCTCCTTTCTATTAGCGGGTATGGGAAAATCCACAATAGCTCTTATTTTATCGGGATCGGTACGCAAACCATATTCATCAACCACGTGGCCCAAATACTTCAACTGTCTTCTAAAGAATTGACACTTCCCCATATTAATAGTTAAATTAGCCTCCAACAATCTATCTCTGACTTTACGTAGAATATCAAGATGTTCGGACATAGCAGGCGAGGAAGTTAAAATTATTAAATCATCCAAATAAATGAATATTTTATGGTTATCCGGGTTAAAATCTGGTGACCCGGATCCCAACAGCTTATTAAACTCCGGCCCAAACAAACTATCCATCAAGCGCTGCTGAGTGGCAGGCGCTGAGGTCAAACCGAAACACATGACCTTAAATTGAAATAGCCCGCGGGAGGGAATAGTGAATGCGGTCTTTTCCCGGGAATCCGGTGATAATAATACTTGATGGTATGCCGATTTAAGATCGATTGAAGACAGGAATTTCGCGTCACGGAGCTGGTCCAGGATGCTACTGATATACGGCAAAGGATAGGCGTCATGCTTTGAAATCGCGTTGAGTTTCCTACTGTCCAAACAAAAACGATAAGATCCATCCGACTTTTGCGCCAGAGTGACGGGATTGTTCCACGCACTATTGCTCGGCTCCACCACATCATCTTTGAGCATTTGGTCTAGTTGCTTGTTCATTTCGGCCAACTTTTCCGGAGACATGATATAGTAACGCTGCTTGATCGGTGGATGATCGCCCGTGTCTATTTTGTGCGTGACCAAGTGAGTCCTACCTAATCCTCTCTTCTCCGCTGATATATCCTCAAACAATCGTATTACTTCCTGAGCCTGCCTACGCTCGGACTCAGAGAGCGACTCAAAATCTTGTAAAAATCTATCGTTACAAGTGATCGAACCAATATGATTACCCCCCGGCAAATACTCACCACCCTCCAATAAGGATAGAACGTCGGGTGCTATCTTAAATTCTTTCCAGAAATTCATCCCAAAAAGCAGCTCAGTGGCGACCCCAGGTACTAAGTAGAATTTAATAGTGGCGGTTCTTCCTCCGACAGTGACTGGCAAAAATATGTAGCCCGTCACTGGAGACGACGAACCGTTTGCAGTAGTAATGTGTGTTAAGTCCCATGACTTATGTACAGTACCAAGGCCAGAAAAATGTTTTATTGCATTGTTACCTACAATAGATATTTCAGAACCAGAGTCTAGCAAGCCTATATATTTTAATTCATAAATAGTAATTTTTAAAAATGGACGGGCATCCCCTCTTGTGTTGTGAATCGGCGCTGTCAGATGTTGACATTCATTTTGACACTTTTTAATAATGTTTTGTTTATTACTATCGAAAAACCGTCGAATTACTTCCAACCACGAATCCCATTCGTGTTTAGACAAAAATGTATAACAGCGCCGATTCACACCTTCCCGTTTTTTGGAAGAGAAGTATTCCTAGCTTTCCCCTGGGAGCACTCGGGACACGATCTTGCCGTCACCCCTTTTCGGCCGCAACGATAACAAACCAAAACATGAGCTTCCCGGCATGTTCCCAGCGTATGCCCTTCAACACGGCAACGCACACAGAACTTATCATTTCCCACCAGTTGCACGGCTGAGACCTTAGGCAGTTATCTATTATTGCTATTCTTATAACTCAGATCTGGAGCTAAGCAAGCCTGGGTTATTTTAGGTGGTTCACTAAAATGTTGGGAACGCTCCTTGGCACCTTCCAGAAGTCTACATTTGCGTTTCAAATCTGTCCAGGACTCTATGGGACTCAAAGCTAATTGTGTAGTGTAAAAAGGTCTAATATTAAAAAGAACAATATTCAATTTCTCTTCCTCTGAGAGCGACTTTGACAACCGAGTAAAATAGTTCTGCATAATGCTAAGATAATTCACTATGCTTTCATCGGAACCCTGAGTGCGAGACCGGATCTCTTGTAATAAACGATGATCATAATCTGATGGTAAATATTCATCAAGAAGCAAGGTTTTCAACCCTAACCAGCTATGTACTTCGGATTGCACCCCACGATACCAACAAAGAGCCTCATCTGTAAACAATTCAGCTGCAGAATTGAACAATTTACCATCTGTTACACCACGAGACAAACATAACTCCTCTAAACGCTGCAAGAATGCCTTTACACAGGTTTTCCCATTAAACCGTATGTTTAGTTTATGTACGGCAGCACCAGAGTCAGGGGAAGCATTCCCAGTGCGTTCAGAAGCAGCATGGACTCTGCTATTTTCTTCCGGAGGCACCTGAGTTAAACTACTCTTAAAATGGTGCATAATGTTATCTAACTTAACCAGAAACTTGTCCAGACGTTCTTGCAGCGCTTCCAATTGAGAGGCGATGCTGTCATCATTATCAGAATCTAAGCGACTAAGTCTATGAAACAAGTGATGTGCTAATGATTGTATTCTGTTCAGTGCTTTAAGGGAACTAGCTCTAGAAGAAGTTTGAGAAGTAAGATCATCTAAACTGTCTAATTTCTCCCTAATAATATCCAACTCTGATTCTATCTCTACTTCACAAGTTAATATTTCATCAGAAGGTAAATCTTTATTTAAAGCACGTACTTGTGCCTTTAAAGCAGGCACCCCGTCCACAGGCTTCGCACCCCTAATTCTGACTTCATATTCCAACTCATCTTTGTGTAACAAGTTAAAAGTGATTGGCCTCTGTTCCATTTTGTAAGTTAAAATTACTCCTAGTGTGGCAAAATAAAGAAATGTTCAATAACAAAGTGTAATTAATATGATAATAAAATCACCTACCTGTTAAGATATATCAGTTAAAATAGTAGTGTTGTAACAAGTGTGGTTTCACACCTGAGGGTTGAAAATTGTTAGGTTCTAAAGGATTAGGTTTCTCAATGTTAGGTTTCTTCTTGTTAGGTTCAAAAAAGTGAGGTTGGTGAACTAACCTACCAAAAATCAGTACACAAGAGGGTTTTTTTTTTTTTCCTTTAAATAAGGGTATAAAAAAGTAAATATGACTTTTTTGATTGTAAATTTTGAGCCAATATCGATCATCCGATGTTACAAATTATTATGTTTACAACACAGTATAACCAGATAAACAAATCTTTGGATATAAGCCAAATAATTCAGAGAAAAAAGAAAAATTAAAAAAAAAAATCACCAATATCGATCAACCTTTTTTGAGCAATGAATGACCAAAAAAAAGAGCAAAGTAAATGCTACAAAGCCTTGTTTCCACTTGTTCGGGCGCCACATGTGATGTTAAATTCCCCTCCACTGCCCTCTTTTCGCTCACTCAGAGCACCGGGGGAACAATAAAAGAAAACCAAAAAAAATTAAGATAATGTTATAAGTATATTTTATCCACTTTAGATACCAAAGCATAGGAATTCAGTAGTTTTAAGTTATTGCTTATATAAATCAACAAGTCTAACTATGTTTATTATTTATATAATAACTATGTTTCACTAATTATAAATATCTAAGCTGAATACAGTAGTTCAAAGTTAATGTGTATATAAACCAACAAGTTGTCATGAAAGGTTATAATTATAAGAATATCAGACATTCATAACACTTTACCATGTACTTACAATATAATACTTACTAATATTTTTTATCCACAAATACCACATAGACTATACTGAATAAGCTATTTAGTGGATTTCAGAGGTTCTACGGCTCGTTTGATCGATATTGGTGACAAACTTAGTTAATTCTAGTTCTCAGTGAGATCACCAGCTATATAGATATATGTAAATATATGGAAATGGGTAAGTCGGGGTCCAACCTCGCCTGTTGTTTCCTCTCCACGTTCACCCGGGGTTAGTAGAGAAATACCTTGATTATGATAGGTTTAGCTGTGTATAATCTATCTGCTGTTACGGCCGGGTTACATAAAACCGGAGAGCGGCTGGCAAATAAACTCCCGCGTCCCTTCTGGTCCGTGTACAGAACAAAAGTCTCCTTGTTAGTCCTCCAATATTTCTTGAGGGGAACGTACAAGCCGTTCGAAATATGAAACTATCCGTAAGTATTTTGTTTCCTATCACAAGTTACCGCCTTATTATTGCAATCGCCTTGCGAAGGTTCGTGTTCGTCCACCTACGAAACTCAGTTCGGTTAGCGACTCCGCGCTTTTTCCGCCAATATCCTTCGGGATATAAACTTTTCGGATCTATCTCACGACTTCGACGACAATAATATGCCGTTTATTATACTTTGGGCAGAAGAAAAGATGAAAAGTTAACTGTACCACAAACAGATTGTGAAATTTTAAAAGTTGTTTTTACAATTGCTCATAGATGATAGACGGATCGTCTACTCCCAAACATGTGTCTATGATTTGTTTCCCACTTCAACTGAGGGCAAAGGCCACAGTCAAACAGACAGCCGCCGCATTCGAGACGAACCGAAGAATAAACTCAAAACTATATACCTACGCTCGCCGTAAGCTGAGGAAAAGGGAATACCTACCCAAATCAGCGAGGAAATTCAATTTCGAGTAAAATTCAAAATCGATTAAAAACAGCACCCGATAATGAGGACTCAAATCGATCTGGGAAAGACTATTCAGAATTCAACAACTGTCAAACTCCATCCATTCATCCACGCGCCCCCACAGAGATTCCCCGCCTGATTACTTTTTTTTTTTTTTTTTTTTTTTTTATAAGTCTCAAGGCGAATATTTTAGTCGAATAGGAAAATCGACTCTTCCCTCAAGGCTACCAACCCAATCAATGAAGTTTGACAGCTACGCTGACGTAAGCGGTTCGCTATCATAGACAAAACAGCTGTCCTACGTGTGTCAGTGTCACGCTCTGTTTAAAAACAAACACTACAACACTTATTTAAGTTAAGTTCTAATTTATTAGCGTGACAATATAACGTGAATCGATCAAGGTCTTCCTGTAGCATTTTATTATCGTTATTGTCATTGATAATGTGATTTTTTAAAGATCTCGTCGAACGTAAACAGATATGTATAAATTACTAGCTGTGCCGCGCGGTGTTACCCGAGGTTTATTAGTGATATTTTCCCGCAGTAAAACATAGCCTATGTGTTAATCCAGGGTGTTACCTAAATCCATACCAAATTTTATTAAAATCGCTCGAACCATTTAGACGTGAAGAAGTAACAAACATACACACTCACAAACTTTCGCCTTTATTATATTAGTGTGATATTTTCCCGCAGTAAAACATAGCCTATGTGTTAATCCAGGGTGTTACCTAAATCCATACCAAATTTTATTAAAATCGCTCGAACCATTTAGACGTGAAGAAGTAACAAACATACACACTCACAAACTTTCGCCTTTATTATATTAGTGTGATAGCGAAGAACCAAGTGGATCACATTGGCTTTCAAATATAAAAAATGCATCAAAATCGGTACATTCGTCTAGTGTACGATAAATGGACAGACTTGTCAGACTTATAACGCCCCTTCAAGGAAGTTATATACCCGATAAATTAGGGATATAAATTCCTTGCGCCACTCTTTTTGCGTCAGGTTTTGAAAACATATTGTCGTATTTTTTTTAAGCAATAAACTGCTGGATGTTTAAATCTAAAGAAAAGAAGTTTTACTAGAATAAAAAAAAACCTATGGTCATTCAAAAGGGACAAAAGACCAACCACGTGCGTGTCGGGCCACACTTAATGTAGAGGTTTGTAGTTGCCCAACACAACACAAAGCAGATCATATACATATTAGGAGTATTTTGGGAGACTTCTCAACAGCATAGAGGCACTCGCGCTTATAAGCATGACCCCAAACGGCTCGGCAAATTCAAGTTATACTTTTAAATAGAAAACATTATTGTGGAAGAAAAATACAAGAAGTAGTTCGCCGTAGCAACTATATTAAAGTTCTTAATCTAATAGCAACCCATGAAATACAGATTTTTTGGTCGTTTCTCTTGGCTTCTCTAAGCTTGCCGTAAAAAGTGCTTGTGCAAACAATCTCTTACAGTTACGGAAACTTTTGTTATATTCCGAGAAAAACTTTTATTCTTAATACTGCACTTGATAAACACTTCCAACTTTCTTACGACTCGGATCTAAATAAGGGAAGACGTAAAAAGTATCAAGTTTATAGCGTTCAGCCAGATAATACAAAGCTATTTCGCAATTTGTAAACTTTTCTAGCTCTTATCGTGTATAAGTTAAAGTCTTACAAGTTTTTCCATTTTAAAAAAGACTTTAAATTTAAATAAATCAAATGTATCTTGAGTTTTAATATGCTGAGGTTCATCCACTGCCCTGTTCAGGGTCAAAATCTGAATACCGAAGCTTGCTACAAAATTTAATGGTTTAAGCGTAAATATGAAACAATGAAAAATAGATAGGCACACTTTGATGTCGTCTGTCCGTCTGTCTGTCAAGACCCTTTTCTCGGGGACGCGGCATAATAATAAATAAATCTACGGCACCTTGAAGCTGTGAAAAATTCTAACTTCTAAGTACTCGTAAAAGGAGACGGTGGGCGAATCCGAATCACACTTGTCCGGTTTTTTATATATAAGCGTTAAAACAACATATAAAAATAATAAAAAATGCTATAATAGTCACATACGAGTATTATGTATGTTAAGAAGTTTTCTGGTATAAAAATTAAAAAATAAAGAAATACTATGATGATATACCTAATTAACACATTTATTTTGTACAGTCTATGAGACAAGATAGATATTACAGAAGGACATAGGCAACTTCACTGTTGAAGAATAACAGAGGACAGAGATGAATTTTATCTTATTTTAAACCTTGTGCGCATTTTTGTGACCCACGGGAATATTGAGATGTAACGAAAATCATATCTTTACCCAGTTATTGAACAAAAAGTTACAGAGAGTAGTTCCTATGTTCAATGATTATTTTTAAACTATAATAACTAGAGTGATGCCTGACACAAACTGATAAATCTCACCCATCAGTGATTTCAACCTTTTATTTTGTAGCGTATAAAAATATATATACATACATCTCGTGGCGCTATTTCTTGTAATAAGAATTCCACGTGCCCTCTGTCTGTGTAAAAGAATTCTTGAGATAGCGTATGTTTTCTGAGATCTATCTGTGGTCTATATACCACAAATAACACAACGGTTCTACCTTCCCATTTCAAACGAAATCCAATAAAATGTGCAAAATAAAAAAAATCGTTAAACAAAGTAATAAGCAGTCGGTAATATAGATTAACTAGCGGCCCGCCCTCGCTTCGCTTCGGTGTAGAGCTGAAGTGTAGACTACAGTTTTTGTTCTCAGGCTTGTATTATACACAATGACATTCATCTATGATTCTTTTTATACCTACATGCAAAGTCTCAGCCCGATCGGTTTAAAATTGACAAAGTTTCATACAAACTTTCATTCCCTATTTTATCCCCTTGGGGGTAGAATTAATCAAAATCCTTTCTTAGCGGATGCCTATGTCATAACATCTACCTGCATGGCAAATTTCAGCCCAATCCTACCTTTGAGTTTTATGTAAATAGAAGTTTAGAAAAACAGTTTGGCGTTAGAGTAATTTATGTTGTTTACGGGATTGTTACCATGTACCTTGTTTATAACGAGTGTCCCATATTTCGACACTGTTGCAAGCGCCATGGTCATGGAGTAACAGCAGTTATATTATTAAAGTTAAATAAAACAAGTTTTAACGGGTTAGATGAACTGATTTTATTTATTTATCGACGTTTCGTACGTATCCTTTGCAGGAATGCGTCGGCGGAATGATTTTGTAGTTGTTTGTATTTAAGTATTGTTGAGATAACATAACCTTACACAAATACAACAGCGGTATTGGTATTGATTCTTGGGCCACTATCGCCTAGTCTCGTTTGGCTGCAGTTTCTCAATTTTATTTTCTCGATTTACTCTAAATGTAAGCTCGTATAATATGTCCATACTAACAATAAATTCCTTCTCACCAACTTAACAGTTCAGAATTTCAATTATATGGTCGTGACTAATGATCGGTTTACCCTCTCTAAGTTCCTTGAAGTAAGGTCGGGGTAACAACTTTTCCGCTCGCATTACAGCACCCGTCTGTTGAACCTTTACCCCATGCCGGCACTTACATGGCTATTCGTGTTGGTTATTTGTAAACTTGACAGCAGTCTCTACTTTTGACTCCCCTACTCTCAAAATAACAAATAGCAAATACGAAAAGCCATGTTAAGTGCCGACATAACAAAAGACAACAGCCAAGTGATCACAAATATTTCTATTCATAGAAACTGTTCCAAATAAAAGTAGGTATACAATGCTGAGGCTTCAAATGATCTATTGCATTTTGTTAATATCAATAATTATATTATTAGTAGTTTTGGCATGGTTTAGTAACAAACGTACCTACGAACTTTCACATTTATAATAATGGTAGGATTACAATTACCGTGATTAAAAGAATTAATATATTGTGCGACAAAGATTATATTTAATATGAGTTGACGAAGGGCGCTGTTGACTGCTCAATGTTTCAAGATTTTTTCAATTTCCGGTTTATAGGGATATTATTAAGTTCTTTCTTTCTTTAAAAATGTATACAAATTTACCACTAGTGTAAAAATATAGTATCATGAAATAAAGTGCTACTGTTCATGTTGATATTATTTTACCCATTTAAATTTTCTATATGTTTTAAAATACCTATATTTTAGTATGGTTAAACCTATCGTTCTTAATTCATGATGTAAATATGTTAGATTACGCTATACTATATAGCCATATATGATCCCCGCTAATAGCACACGTTCACAGCCAATAATTAAGGTCGTATTTATACTGTAAGTCCAAAAGGGCCATAGATCTGGGCTGCAGGCAACGAGGGGCGGCAGCAACCATATAAAGGAAGTCGTTACTTAACTATAGACCTTGAAACTTTTAAGAAAGAAAACAACCGTTGATTGTTTTTTTTTATTATTTTATCAGGCACACACGCAGTACGTCCTTCACAGAGTGGACGGTTCGTCGCCTGGTGGACTGATGACAGCGTATAGCACCATACAATTCGTTCTACAAAAACATCACTTCGTTAGAGGAAAAATTAAGGTAAATAACATCCATAATTTACTGTAGATAATGTAGCGTACCGGGGCGGGTAGGTCGGTAGATTTTATTCAAGTAATACCCATTACAATGACACGATCTTAACTATTTAATTAAATACATTATTCATTTATACATTGAAGCGAAAACTTATTTAGTATCGTTGTGACTTGAGATTTCTTTGAAATGAAAATGACAGATAGCCGAACGCAATCGGTTTTTTGGAGTAAGGCAAGTGGGCGGTACTCCGAACCTGAGTTCGAATGCTAGTTTTTCATTGTTAGATTTTTTTCTTTTACTACAGCTATTATTTATTTTTGGAAACAATTTAAGTATACAATAATTAATTTTGACCAGTATTTTACAATGCCTAAATAGTTAAGTATTAAACGTTTGGTAGGTTTCTTAGCAGTTTATTAATATGGGTCTGGTTTTTATTAACAATCCCTACCTCTCCAGTGTTTGAAAATTTTGTAACAGTACTTTTTTATAAATATTTATTTCGAAAAACCCTTATACAAAAAATACATAAGAAATTAAATTAAAAATAGCTGGCAACAAAAAGAACCCCTGCGGCGTGAAATCTAATCTTCAGCCCGATACATAACTGATCTGTCTTTTATTAATTAATAAACAGAACAAATTTAATTATGGCTTGATTTTTAACAGTATTAGCTATTATTGAATAACCTTTACTCCTAAAATGAAATTAACAAAAATTTACTGTGCACGTAAGCATCATCTCGGAGAAATACCTGATTAGTTGTTCAGTATTAAACGTTTGGTATGTATACTATAGTAGTTTCTGTCGTTTTAAACAATACCTTACCTTACCTTCCCAATATTTTCAAAATTTGTTACAGTAATTTTTAGGGAATAGATATTTCGAAAAGGATATAATTGAAACCTAAGCTAAAGACAAAAAGATAACAAAAGACAAATAAATACATTATAAATATATTGTTTGGTAACAGATAAAGCCGCCAATTAGGTTGGTAGTATCTAATATAAAGAGAGTAAGCCAGAAGTCAAAGTTTCTTTGAAAATTAATCACGTGATCAAAAAACATGGTCGGTTGTTGACATTTTTTTTGCTGCCCTAGACGTAAGGCCGAACCCTACATAGAGGATTCAGGGGGCCATTCGCCTAACGGAAATTCTTAGGAAAACGCTAACGCTTACGATTTTATTTTGTTATTTCTAGCCGCCTGAAATAAAGACTTAATGTTACAAGATACAATCCTATTTACAATTCATTGCATTTCATTCAGAAGTTTTGGTTTGATGCAATAACAAACATACAGACAAACCGACAGACAAACAGACAAAAGTTTGTAATGCATATACGTAGGTATATCTTTTGTCATTTTATTTTACAGACTCTGTAATTTTGTCAATTTATTTTATTGAACAACGTTTGCATACGAGTATTCATAATCTTTGTCTTTGCTCTCAGATTCGTTGTACTGCGAACATATACTCTATTTACCACAAAAGCTTGGAAAAGAGTGCGGAAGGGGAAAAAATACTCACTACGACAACGAGCCCGCCAGAAAAACACGAAGCAATTGTCCATCCCATACATCGCTTGCCGGAAACTAGTGAGTAAATCCAAATACCAATCCATTCCTTTTAACGGTTCTGAAATGTTGACAATGTCTACAGCCTTTATCACGATAAGTAGTAAATTGAAATCTTAAATTTATGAGACGAAGAGGGCGTTTAAATTATATAATAGGTTTAAAATGTATGTTATACTAGTATATTCTTCTTTTTCTCGTGGTCGTGGCCGTTACTTCAGCGTCATCGGTAGAATTCAGTGGCGGCGATCCGTTGCACAAAGAGACGCCATACCTCGCTAACGGCAGCTTTCAGCACACGTGTAGAGGATCATTGGTTATAGCTTTAGTGTGACTAGTAGTTGAGTACCTGACATATTTGGTATTCGTGCTACTTTATCGTAGGGGTTATAATCTTGTAATGATGAATGTGTGTTTAATTATTATGTTAAAAGGCAAATAAGCCGAAAGTCCGCCTGATGGAAAGCGGCCACCACAGCTTATACGCGAAAACTGTCCCTCGCACCATCGCACCGTTGCTTTACCTGACTCAGTAGGGTATTTGACAAGTTTTAGGCAACGATCTCACGTTATTGACCTAATGTTTATGAAGTCCGTCCGATATTCATCATTCTGTTGTGTATTTCAGTAAAAATAACTAAATCAAAAATTCCATTTTCAAGTTGCCGCGAAATGTTTCTCTGGTCAATATGGCGTCTTACTATAGTGTGTGACGTCACACGACTGTTATTAAAACGTCAAACGATACAATGTAATGTCACTTTAACCGGAAGTTTACTTGCTTGTGACGTCATTTTAGGCTCCGCCATTCCCTAGCGTTTTGGGTCACGTGACAATAGATAAGAAAACTATTATCTTTTTCGAGGGTTTTTAGTAAAATTATGAATATATTTTTTTTGTAAAAATAGTAAAAAAAACCCCTGCCAATATTCCACCTAAACACAGACGCTAACAATTGGCACTTTATTTTTAATACTGTGAAATACCCTATCCTACCCCGTAGAGCCCTGCAAAAACTTCAACACCGACAAAAACCGCCGAAAGGTAGAGTTACATCCCCAGACAGACGCACCAATTCTAGCGGGAAATCCGCTAAGCTCTACTTCTCTTTCTCGTTTAATAAAAAAATAAATCTTTGTCATGAACCTGCACAGGGAGATAAAATGCGATTTTTCACTTTCAAAAATTTTATGGATTAACCCAAAACGGATTGGATGGATTAACGCCAAATCATAATTTGGCGGTGGGCATGTGTTTAAGATACAACATTATATAATTATATCTGACAATCTTAGTTAAATACACGTCCAGTAGCAAAACATAGTACTACATACTGACACTGCTCTTTGGAGACCGTGATAAATTATCGTTGTGTTAAGTAGTCTGAGTAAACAATTGATCGTTTTCTAATAGCCCTTTGCCCCTTTGTCTGTTTCGACATGAATGAAAAATTACTTTTTGAATATAACCTCTGCGTTAAAACAACAATTTCTAGTTAAGAAAATAGTAGTGGAGCAGCTAAGAGGTCTCAATTCCTCAGCTACTTATAGTAGATGTAGCGTGTTCGGGCTCATTAGAATGGTTACAATGAAGTTATGACGATCAAAGCGTAGTTTGTAGTGTGTCTACTATTAATTTAAAAAGATTATAATTAAATTGGAAATTTAAAAACTCCCGATATCCAAAAATAATCTAAAAAGGGTAAAATTAAACTGCGTCGTCCCTTGAAGTTTATTATAACTACATAGTAATAGTTAGATCCAGACTTCGTCAACTGTGCTTATAGAGAATACCATACAAAAAATCTTTTTGACTTCATAAACCTACCAATAATAATGAAAATATCTATTTCCTTAGCGGTTCTCCGACTTGCTTGACGATATCTTGTTCTAAGTTATAGCTACTTAAATAAAGTTATAGGCCCAAAACAGTTCATTTTTCTCTTTTCGATTATTTTTGGGTTTTGGGGGTTTTTTAAATGTCCAATTTATTTTTTTGTATTATAAAGTAACAAATAATTTCATGAAATACTTTTTGAACTAGTGTAAATCACGCTTCTTTTATAAATGTTTGATGTGCGTATAAACGTGACTAATAAATATGTGAGTAATAAATTAACCGTTGGAATATAAATTTGTGTAACGTTAACTTTGGTAATCTGATGTATTTGTCAATTCACTTTAATATTAAAGCACATGGTTGTTAAAATTTAATTTGAATATCATACATAACTGTAAATAGGGCTCACAAAACTTCTCTGGAATGGAAAGAAATAATATTTCGAATGGTCAAAAAATATTTGTATGTTTCTCAAAATATTTTTCCTTAGTTACAATTCGTCTTCCATATATCTGGAAAACTCATTTTTTTAAACTTTTGATACAATATCAGGGGGCACGGCAGTGCCCTCGCCAAGTCGACAAGACGTGCCAAGCGAAGCGTTAGGGCACTCACTACCTACTTTTCCTCGAAGCGCTTCATCGTCTTTTGAACCCTTACTACTTTATTTTATGGATGGATTTAGATTATAACAGATAAACAAAATTCTCGGCAATTGTTGTCAATAGCGAACTTATTAGACATACAAAATTATGATTTTAGTTAATTTATTATTATTATTATTCTAAAGAGCTCTGATTTGGTCACTGATAATCATCTGAATTATCAGAGTATTTCCTAATGTCCTAGAAACTAGTATTACTAACTTTTATCCTCCAACCCCTTAAACCAGGGGATGAAAGTATGTATGAAACTTTTTAAAACGCTCTGTTTTTCAAGGTTTTTGGATCGTACTGGTCCTGAAATACTGCTGGCGACTACCACAATTTTGACGCTAGATGTCTAAAAATTGAGCTAGAAGTCTGAATATTGATAAAGGGACTCCTTTTTATTAAAAGTAACATATAGCAAAAAAATGTAATAAGCAACTTACAAAAAGAAATGTAAGTTGAAAAATTGTACTCACTGTTTATTACTTTTCTGTTATAGAATAAATAAATAATAAATAAATATTTCCGACACTCACACCAATTAGCCTAGCGCCAAAGTAAGCACTATGAGGCTTGTGTTATGGGATGCTAGGGTAACGGATAGAATACATATACTGTACATATATAAGTATATTTATATAAATACATATTAAACATCCATGACTGGAGTACAAATGCTCGTATTCATCACACAAACATCTGCCCCCACCGGGATTCGAACCCGAGACCTCTCGAATCGGCGACAGCCATGAAACCCGGCGTACAAACCACTCGGCCACGGAGGTCGTCAAACCAGAATAGTTCTTGTAGTAACGAAATTATTATATTTATTTTGGTTATTATATTGTCACAAAGTAAAAATGTGGTGTTCAATTATCATTAAATAAAAAAAATGCAGTGATCTTTGGAACTATTAAAACGAATTTTAAAATTTCTTCTACCAATGAAAAGCTATACATACTATTAGTTTGAGATCGTTCAAAATTTCTTTAAAATAAATCATGAATCTTTCCTATGATCGCTAGTTTAATCTTAATATAAAACATTTTTTGCAGGAACACGTATTAAAGAGTTAAGTTTGACCGACATATTTATTGCTATTTATACTTAAATTCGAGTCAAAGAAAATTACCGATATATAAATTCGTCATGGCAATATTTATAAAAAGGAAAAGACTCGGAACGTTTTAAATGTAGGTCAATTTTGTTGCCTTAAAATTTGAATTCATTCAAAGTTTTATTCTGACTCGTTAGATTCAAAGTTACAGCTTACAGAACCGTCTAGCTTTAAATTGCGGCATCTACAATGTGGACTCGGGTTGTATATAATGCGGACTCTATTCTTAGCAAATGGATAGTAGTTTAACTGGTCAACCTTTCAGTAGCAAGAAATTATCCACGACTAAAACTGGATTAGAAGTAGTGTGTTTTATATTTTTGACATACGAGTTGAAAAGTTAATTATTCCACAGATATACATTGCAATCTCAATTAATTTTATTTGAATGTATTTTCATTTTGATGTCCTCACGTATTATCGCGGACCGATAAGAGTAATAATAAGCGAGGTCATCAAAACATATAGGTATAGTTTTTGAGATGTGGTTTATCATATTCACCATATATTTTTTTATTGAAATTGACCTTACATACTGCAGCCTTATTCAAGCGTTTGTAGATTTGTATTTCACGAGTGTTTTAGGGTTCCGTACCCAATGCGCAAAAAACGGAACCCTATTGCTGTCACACTATCGTCTGTCTGTTTATCCGATTGTCAGTTAATCTGTCCATATGTCAAGGGTTTCTCGATCGTAATCGGAATGAGTTACACCTAGCACGAAACATTATCGAATTCGAATAGTTTGCAAACCGAAATGTCAATGTCAAATTTTGTATGGAAACTTGCACAGCAGCGCACAGTGTTTTAAGAACCTCGATTTTGTGACATGCCCTTTTTATCCCAAATTCCTATAAATTAAGCTATTATAAACACTGGAAAAATACTGAAAAATTACTACGCCTCGTAGTTTTCGAGAAAAAAAAATCAAAGTTGACCTATTTTAGTAACTAGGAATTTTAAAAAAAACATCTAGCTCCTCTATTATTCATATTGTTTTAGTTTTGGTTAAAGGTTTATATATAGCTTTGTATTATACATCTTTTCACAAATTTTGAGCCTTCTAAAGCAAACCGTATAGACCATATGACCTTTTTTTAATTTTCGATTTTTTTTTCTTAAGAATAACGGCGTATTCGGATAATATTTATATGAAAATATTGAAGTTTGTTATCCCTATGTAGAGTATTTTTAATGCAACCGAAAACCACGTTATGTACGAGTTATAAACAAAAACATTAATTAAACAAAATTCCGGTACTAGGGTTGTCACGTCCGGAACTGAGTATGTAAAAATAAAATGAGTTCCTGTAATATATGTTAATAAGCATTCTTTTAACATATATTATATGACCTATTTATTGTCATTGGAGAACAAAGAGAATATATTTATTTATTTATTTATTTATTTATTTATTTTTAGGGAAATAACAGCATTAATTTTTACATAAAAAATATAACATTAGTTTAAACAATTGCCTAGGTAATTTCCACTATTAATTATCTCACATAGTGTCTAATAAACACGAGAGAAAAAAAGAAACAATTTTTGGTATCATAATGAACATAAACAAAACAAAAAGAAATAAGAATTTTGTGCCTAAAACGAGTTAAAAAATTAGTTTTTTAAATTTCAAAAAATTAAGATTAAATATATCAATGTGACTATATTTAGAGTTATATGATTTCATAGCTCGCACAATGTAGCGATTACTTCCATAATTAGTCCGACCCGCGGGAATGCTAAACGTATCACGTGCTCGTAGATTTGCTCTTGGACACTTTAGCAAAATTTTACTTAAAAGATATGAAGAATCGACAAGACCATTTATAACCTTGTGAAGCAAGACCAAGTCTCTGCACTCTCTTCGGTGTGCCAGGGATCGAACGTCATCCTCACAAAAATCATTGTATTTGTATTTCATCCTTGTAATGAATTTATTTTGTACTTTTTCTATCGCGCTTATGTGTGTTAAGTACTGCGGATTCCATACCGTTGAAGCGTACTCTAGTTGAGATCTTACATAACTGTTATATAAAAGTAATAGAGTTTCTATGTTTTTAAAATCTTTGCCCTGCCTAAATATGAAACCCAACATTTTATACGCTTTGGCTGTAATTTTATGAAAATGAGACGTAAAATACAATTGACTGTCCATTATCACCCCCAGGTCTCTCACCTCAGACTTTTTAGTAAGATCTTTGGCAAAAAGTTTATAATTAAATTTTATTTCAGTTTTTTTTCTGCTAAAGGTTATGGAACTACATTTATCGACATTCATAGTCAGCTTATTAATTGTACAATAATCACACAAACGATCTAGATCTTCCTGAAGTCTAACACAATCTTCAACAGACTTAATAATCGAAAATATCTTGGTATCATCTGCAAATAGTAAGAATTTTGAATTTTGAAAACACTGACTAACATCATTTATAAAAATGTTAAAAAACAATGGTCCGAGGTGAGAACCCTGGGGAACACCTGACGTAATCGGTATGAAACTGGACTTAAAACCTTTCACAGTAACTGCCTGAGTTCGTTTTTCAAGATATGACTGTAACCACCTCAGCAGGTCACCATGTATACCGATATTCTCTAGCTTTCTAACTAATATTTGATGCGAAATTTTATCAAAACATTTAGAGTAATCGGTATACACAGCATCTACCTGAAAACCATTATTCATTCCACACAATACTTGGTCTAAAAACTCACATAGGTTTGTTTCAGTGGAGCGCCCTGCTACAAATCCGTGCTGCTGACTAATAAAAATCGGTCTAAGGGCTACATTAAGGGAGTCGAAAACTATTTTTTCAAATAACTTAGGTATTACAGACAATTTTGATATTCCTCGGTAATTACGGATGTTGTGTTTATCACCATTTTTATGAATGGGTACAACCAATGACTGCTTCCACACTAAAGGCATTACTGCGCTAGACAACGATAGGCGAAATAGGTAAGCAATTGGAGCTGCCAATTGCTTGCAGCACATTTTAATGAAATAAGGGTGAATACCATCCGGCCCGGATCCCTTATTTGCATCAACCTTTGATAGATACTTTTTGACAATGTCTTCCGAACATCTTACAGAATTAATAATACATTCGCTTTGTCTATAAGGTGGATAGGTAGAAGTCGCCTCCGGATGGCTTTCAAAAACAGATTGAAAAAAAGTATTAAAGACATGTGCAATCGTTGATCCCTCTGAAACAGTTGAGTTGTCCAAGTAAAGTGTGTCTGGAATAGAGTTATTATCCTTTTTTGATTTTACGAACGCCCAAAAATGTTTGGTATTTTTATTTAAATTTACTTCTGTTTTTGTAATAAAAGTGTCATAGCATAATTTCTGCATTGATTTAATCTCTTTACGTAACTTAGAAAATTCCAGGTAATCAGACTGTCTGCCATAAGTTTTCCATTTTTTGTGCTTTCTTTGTTTTTTTTTTGATAAGTTTTATTAACGGTCGCGAATACCAAACTGGATAATTGCTGTGTTTCAATATTTTTTTTGGAACGTGAATATCAATGATCTCATAAATAATTTTATAAAAAATGTCTACCGCTAAATCTATTTTCAGTCTATGAGAATGGTTTTGAAAAATTTCCTCCCAGTCAACTTTTTCAATGTCGCTTTTGATATGTTCATAATTAGCGGCATAGAAACATTGAACAGTCCGTGGCAATGGTAGTAGCAATGAGTCACTCTCAGTCTGCCACTCAACTTTAAGCGCAGGGTGATGTGAGTCTTCTGGCAGTGACAGCGGCTCGGTGCGAGATACAACACATTTAAAACTAGATATTACTAGGTTAAGACATCTATCATTAGCATTATAACTTTTAGTTATGTAACTAATAACACTTAAGATAGTTTTTATTACAAAATATTTATGTATTATAAGGATTTACCGACTCAAAATCGGCAGTGTTATTTGTTGTATATTGCATGAACAATTATACAATATTATGGAGTGACGATAAAAAAAATAATGTTTTTGCTACTGAATTTGTTCCGCTGCAGCTCGTGTTAAATGAAAGGGATGTTGTTTGGTCTAATCCAGCTCCACAATCACATAGATACTGCAGACCTGTTCATATTCAATATAGGAAGGAGAACAAAAAATCAATTCTAGCAGAAAAATAATTAATTGAAAATCAAATATCTAATTTGCAACTGCAAGGCAAAACCTCACAAGTTCATAATGTACCCGTAAGTTGTGAACTATATTGTGCAGCTATTGACGGAAAAGTCCTTAACATTTTATTAAATACGTCAACCCAAATGCGTTGCGCGTATTGTGGCTTAACATAGACCACCTTCAATAACTTGGACATGGCTTTTTCTAAGCCATTCAATCGAGAGCTATTGATTGACGGCTTAAGTCCGCTTCATTTTTGGATACGAGTGCTAGAATTTCTCTTACGACTTGGCTATAAAATGGATGTAAAAATGGCGTATTCCCACACAATTCTATAGATTATGTCAAAGTTGAAGAGCGCAAAAAAAATATTCAAAATGAAGTGAGAAAGCAGATGGGTTTATTGGTCGACGTAGTGCGCCCCAATTCGGGTACAACAAATGATGGCAATACAGCACGAATGGTTTTGCCAGACAAGTTCCGCCAAAAAATTTTCCAAATTCTGGGGATCGAACAATGGCTGGTGGATAATCTCCACAGATTATGTATTGTTTTGTCTAGCAATCATGCAATTGATTCCGATCGGTTTAGGGATTTTTGTAAAAATCTGGCTTATAAGTATGTCGCTACCTATAATTGGTGTCCAATGACCGTAACGTTGCACTAAGTTTTAATTCATGGTGCCGATATTATCAAATCAGCAACTATACCTATAGGGATGCTTTCGGAGCAGGCTGCCGAGAGCCGAAATAAATATTGGCGGAACGATAGGAAGCACCATACCCGAAAAATGAGCCGTGAATTTGTTTAATAGAGCGCTGGAAACATCGGACCCTGTTATAACAAACATTCTAATGCAAGAGAAAGAAAATAATTAAAACTTGACACCATTACCATCTGCTTTATTATTTAAAGTAGTTTCTTTATTAAAAGTGACAGATACAAGTGATGCAGTAAGGGATATTGATTTTGAGGACTACGTCGATTCTTTCGTTATAAATACAGTAATAAATGATTCATTGTAAATATTTATTTATGAAAAGTAATTTATATTTCAATTTCATAATTAAATGGCCGGAATAAAATTTTTGTCAACCCTGAAAAAAAAAGTTTTTAGCTCATAACTTCCACATAACGCGGTATTCCGTTGCAAAAAAAAATACTGTATAATAGGGACAACAAAGCTCGATATTTTAGTGAATAAAATTCATCCGAATACGCCGTTATACTAAAGAAAAAAAATATAAATGAAAACTTGAAAAATAAAACATATCGTCTATACGATTTGCTCTAGAATGCTCAAATTTTGTGGGAAAATCTATTGTATAAAGCCACATAACATACATTTAATCAAAACAAAAAAACATGTTGAATAGAAGAGTAACATTGTTTTTAAGAAAATTCCGGATCGAAAAAGGTTTAACTTTGAAAATTTTTTCTCGAAGACAGCGTATCGTAGAAATTTTCCAGTATTTTTTCAGTGCTTAATCGTTAGCTTAATCTATAGAAATTTGGGATAAAAAGGGCATGTCACAAAATCGAGGTTCTTAAAACACTGTGCAGCGGCACAAAGTACGTAAACAGAACTAAAAATCAATACACATTTGACAATGACATTTCGAATTTCGATTCGAATTCGATATTGGTGCGTGCTAACTGAAATTTTAGTATAGTAATTAGTATGCTTGTCCAAAGCAGAAAATTTACTTTAAAAATCAATTATATTAATTTTCATGGGGTGTCCCATCAATCAATATCATCAATAAAAAGGAGAGGGTTTTTTAATTTTTAACCCCAGCATGTGGCTCATCATTGTATAAAGCTCGTTAAGTATCTCTTATCTATTAGACAAGTCCGTCCGTCCGTCCGTGGTGCTGTTTCAGCGGCCTAACCGTAAGAGATAGATAAAGAGAATGTTTAAGTTATAAGTTGAGAATAGTCTGATAAGACTACAAACCGGATGTGAGTAACGTAGCACTTCCGGTTTTCGAGAAATCACGTGATTTCTATTTCAAACGAAACCACACAAAATCTCCGAAGTTCTCAATTATTTTTTTTTTTTGTGAACATTTGGTTCACTGGTTTGCTAGTTTAATTTTATTTTCAATAATAAACAAACGGGAGGCCGTAATGTTGTAAATTTAGACCATTTTTGTTACGGGGTCCATCTCAAAATCTTAACTAGTTAAGATTTTTTAATATGCTGTATTTAAACAATAAATAAGTACTGAAAACGCCGGTTCATAATGAAATTTGTAGGTTGTGACGAAAACAAACAAATGACTTTTCATTTCACGGTATGTTGTGCGCAACCCTTCGTGCGCGAGACCGACTCGCACTTAGCCGGTTTTATGTAATTCCCTATGCTTCACTGCGTCGCACAATAAACTTTTAAATGAGTAAATCATACAATTTGAAAAGGGTATATTGTACTTGACAGATCGTAGAAATTGCTTGATCTTCCTTAGGTAGTACACAAAATTAATATCGGATTGGAAACAGATCGGCCTCAATTCGAGCCCTTTAGTATTATATTTATGAATTTTGTATTGTAAGAAATAATCGGCATCACAATATGAGGCAATATGATATCTCTAAATTATAAGGAATAATGTGCTAATCCGTTTCTGAGCCTTTTAAAGAAACCAATTTGATTTAGGCCTGTGAACGTACCTGACGTTCACAGACCAGAGCGTTCAATATAGGCGCTTTATCGCGACTTCAAAACAAAACTACTTTTTCATGAGTATAATTACACTTTTTCATAAGAAAAGTTAATGAATAAAAAAGGTTGCCTTTTAGGTGTTTCTCCCGAAACAATTCAGTACCTTATCTGAGAAAGTTCAGAATCCGCTTCGTATTACTTTTCATTTTCTTTGTTCAAAAGTTGCTAAATAAGGGAGTTTTATGAGTTTACATAAACTAAATTGAAACTTTGCCACATCAACATTTTCTTCATAAATTATATTAGCAAGTTAACCTGTTGGAATGATTGGAACAGTTCGAACCCAAGCAATTTTGTCTGTAATATAACCAGACAATTTGTAATAAGCTTTCTTAATAAGTGCTTTTTTATAGTATCTTTGTATTTATTAATGGTTATTTTATGTTATTTTTTTATATTATCGTCGTAGCATACAGTAGAACAAAGTTCCCATTAACGTTTTTTTTTTTCATAAAATTAAAATAATCGGATACGTCTTATCTTTTCTTTAGTTTTCTCAGACTCGTGTTTTTTGCTACGTTTTTATACTATCCATTAACACAATTGGAAAACGACACTTCTCTTTAAAACTCTTAATTAAAACAAAAAAAAATGTTTAATCTCAATAAATTCCAATTCATTTCAATTAACATGAAACGCTTTTTCTGTAGGTATAACTTTTAAAGTTATTTTATACTTTTTGAGAAAATCAAATTAGAGTTCCGATATTTGAGGCATCTTTGGATCCTCTACCATTCCTGAATGAGATAGCTTTAACATAAATTTCTTATCATTTAGGTACTTTGGAATTAGATCCAGGGTTAAATACTACAACAAAAATATTGTATAGTTGTCTATGTGACAAATATAATCAAAATTTATATTTTTAAATTAATATAAGCATTAACTGCTGGATGTTTAAATATAAAAAAAAATGTGAAGCAGCTGTTCACGCTCTTCGCACCTATCTGTCGCTTGGCGCAGCGGAGATGGTGCTGAAAGTAGGTGTCAAGGATGCCTTCAACTCCAGAGGTACCTTGCTTTAAGCAATACAACAAAAAAACCCGCTATTTATAATTATCTTTGGCAATATTACAGCAAACCAAATTTCTTATCAAAAAGAAAGCTGCTGCTGCTTGCTGTCAGTAAGGCGATCCTCTCGGGTTCGCTATTTAAGTTTGGTTATACAACCTATCTTTGATTCACTAAATTCAAAATGTAATGTGTGGTACCTTGATGACGGAACTATCGCTGGCGATATTTCAACCGTTCTCTCATTTTTTCAGGGATTATTGATAAATTCAAAAGTTTTCGCCTTGACTTTATTATTCAAAAAGCGAGCTATTTATTCCTGCACCAAAATTCTCACCCGAACATTTACAACACATTATATCCAAATTTTCGGGTTTAGCTCCTAATACAAAAAATAATGATACTAAATCACTCCGTCCCCGATCTTTGATGATACAATTCCTATTTTCATTAATGAACAAATTTCAAAACTTCAGCGGTCCTCCGAAAAATTATTAATAATTAACCCTCACATGGCTTTATATTTAATTCGTTTTTTCTCTTTCCCCCCAAAATTCATATATATTTTACGTAGTACTCATTTTTGGCTTTTTCCAGGATAACTGTCAATAATTGACAGTTCGTTTAGGGAAGCACAATCTAAATTTTTAAATTGCTCTTTTTCCGATAATGCCTGGAAGCAGGCCTCTCTCTCCCTGTTCGTTTCGGAGGCCCAGGTACTCGCCATACTACCCACATTGCCCTTTCCGCTTTTCTGTCTTCTGCATATGTGAACAAACAAACAGTGTATTGATGCTATTGAAGCTCGAGACAGGCTTCAATTCATCGTAGATGGCTTTGAACAATGAAGAAGTGAGTATGACCAAGTATTGCAGCGTATTCACATGCTGGAAAAGCAACTACATGACGCAAATAATACAATATCACTTTTAGAAATGTCAAAACACAATAAAACTGCCTCGTTGAATCAAAGCTTGTTTGATGAGTTGGTAGTCAGTGCCCCAGAGATGGTTTCTGTGGCAACCAATAACCAACCAATTGTTACAATAGATCTTATACCTCGTTTAGATTATGCCCATGCCGCTGCCCCTCGCGTTGCCGGCAATAATTCGCTAAATATTGTTGCGGCATGATTGAGAGAAGTATGTGTTTACATACTGCCCTACCTCTCACTTCGCTTCAGAGTCTCGGCAATGGCAGACGTCGAAGTAATAACAGCGGCCGCGCTGTGTCTTTTTGCAATCCATAATTATGTTCGAAATTAAAATAATTAATAATTTTAATATAAATTAATTAATATTTTTTAATTTCACATCTTTCTCCACCAAGCGCATGGCGCGAACTAAGCGACGCGCAGAGTGTGAACACGCATTGCCACTCGCGCTGCCGGTCCTTTGACTTCCGCACAAAAAACCGCTCTTTTGGGGAGCGCCGGGCAGCGCGAGTTGCAATGGCAGTGGCATGACGAGTATCGTGTTTACATACTCGTCATGCCCACTTCCCTCCTTACTCGCGCTGCATGTAAACGAGGTATTACATGTAATGACAGTAGAAATAAAAAATTGGGGGTTGTCAGATGTAACAGAAACAAATTAAAGAAATATGTAAAAATTAATAGATATATTTAAAAAACTCAAAAGTTAAAAGAAAAGTTATTTATAAAAAAATGATAAATTAAACAGGGAGAGATTACAGTTAATTGATGAATTAGACATTTATCCTGCAAAATACAATTACATTAGTTTAACATATTTAACAGACACTCAAATTTTACAAAGTAAAATAGATAAACTACAAGATTGTCTCTCAATTGTAACCAAAAAATATGAATTAGCACAATGTGAAATGAAGGAACACATGTAGGCCAAGAATGAGTTAATTGATTTATGCAAAGACGATAATGAAAGATTTAATTCATTAACAAACAATCACACTTGTGATTGTAAACAGTTGGGAACTCAATCATCGCTCAATTTTGACTCCTGCAGTTTGCAACAAAAGTCTATATCTATTAATTCCCAACATCAGAATATAGGTACACACTTGACAAATGCATCTTAAGTGAATAAAAATTACAAAATTATAATGTTTAGTGATGAAATTGGGAAGAATATTTGGCCCTCTTTTATCTAAAATGGGACATTCAATAACAAACAACTGTATGCCTGGTACCTCTTATAAGGATATTTTAGAAAAGGCAAGTAAGCATAGCTACAGCAAATGCCACACCTTGTTGTTTTTTGTAGGAAATAGAGGCAATTCGAACAAAAAAATATTATTAAAATATGTAACAGAATTACATACATTAAATGTGGAAAAATTGTATTTATCGCATTGCCTTACTGCAACAGTCTGCCAAAGGAGGAAAATGTGTTAAGTTATAAATTAAATATGCTTTTGTATACAATTTGTAAAAGCAAAAAATACCATTTGATTGACTCTAGCAATTATGTATGAAATTTTTATTTGACAAAAGACAAATATTATTATACACAGGTCATAAGTATTGTCACACAGTAAAAACTTTTCTTTTAGAATTCTGGCCACAAAAAAGTTTATTGAATTCGAATTTCGAATTGTTCATGAAAATAAATATGTATACTTTTTAGAATTTTACTCATTTTTAAATATGGAGTGGACGCTTAAAGAAGACCGTGTTGCAGTTATTGCGTTACATCGTTGCGGTTACGCGCCAATTCAAATTTTTGACATACTGAAAATTTTGAATATAACCAAAAGATTCGTTTATCGTACCATCAAACGATACAATGAAGACTCTAGTGTAGATGACAGGTCAAGAAGTGGTCGCCCTCGGTCTGTTAAGACTCCAGTGTGTAAAAGCTGTGAAGGGCGCGAATTCAAAGAAATTCCAAACAAAACTGTTGGCCCTTCAGATGGGGTTAAACAGAACCACGGTAAAAAGGATGTTAAATGAGGACTTAGAGCTTCGGACATATCGAAGAAAAACAGGACATCGTTTCAATGCTCGTCTAATGGACCTGAGACTGAAGAGATGCTGCGCTTTGTTGAAGCGGTACGCGGGAAAAAATATCGGGAAATTTTTACCGTAGAAGAGAGCTACAACAAACAAAATGATAAGGTGTACGCACACAGTAGTGAAGAAGCGAGCAACCGTATTCCGCGTGTCCAACGAGGTCATGTTCCATCCTCCCGCATGGTATGGTTGGGAGTTTCTTATTGGGGCTTAGCAAAGGTACATTTTTGTGAGAAAGGTGTAAAAACAAATGCAGTTGTGTATCAAAATACAGTCCTGACGAACCTTGTGGAACCTGTTTCTCATACCATGTTCAATAACAGGCACTGGGCATTCCAACAAGATTCGGCGCCAGCTCTTAGAGCGAAGAGCACACAAGACTGGCTGGCGGCGCGTGAAATCGACTTCATCCGGCACGAAGACTGGCCCTCCTACAGTCCAGATTTGAGTCCGTTAGGTTACAAGATATGGCAACACTTGGAAGAAAAGGCGTGCTCAAAGCCTCATCCCAATTTGGAGTCACTCAAGACATCCTTGATTAAGGCAGCCGCCAATATTGACATGGACCTCGTTCGTGCTGCGATAGACAACTGGCCGCGCAGTTTGAAGGCCTGTATTCAAAATCACGGAGGTCATTTTGAATAAACTTTATTGTCATAAGAATCTATGTTTTGTTAAGTTCATTTTGGTATATAAATGGTTACATAATGAATAAACTTGTTTCAATTATTTCATATTAAACATGTGACAGAATTTGTGACCTGACTAGGTATTATACAGGTAGCTAAGTCGCTATCATATTTCTTTTTTATGTCAGCCAAGAATTTGGCTAAACAAGTTGCTCCTATTGAGCAACCTTCTAATGACATGACAATTAGTTATTATTCTACTGAAACCACTCAAAATAATAATAAATATTTAAATTAAGCAATCAGACAAAAGATAATTCTTCTTGCATATTGTTAAATAATGATATAAATAAAATATATTTTGTTAATATAGATAAAAAAACATCAATAAACATTGCCAAAAATGTAAGCTTTATCAACCTGGTGCATCTTAATATTCAAGGAATGATGGGTAAGGACTTAGAAATTGATTTATTTATGAATTGTAATAATATAGATATTTTTTGAATGACAGAACACTGGCTTAAAAGTTATCAAAATATACTTAATTTTAATAATCATCAGGTTGGCAGTTCGTTCAATCGAGAAAATGCAATTCGAGGTGGCTTTTTAATATTATTGAATAAAAAAACGACGGGTTGCACTCCGGGAGTGCCAGCAGAAGTGAAAACTTGAATATTAACGTTGTTCATTTTTGATATTTTGGAATAGTTAGGGAATAATTTTGCACGAATTGCTTTAATTATCAGTATAAAAGTACAATCATGTATGTGGTAGAAGAAGAAAAAGATCTATTGTAAAGAAATCAACTTACATGAATCACATTTAAGCACACCTAGCGACATCTTTTGTTAAAAAATGCATTTTCTTCGCAATACAGCTACCACGTGGACGTCCTAGATAGAGACTTATTATTATTGTACGATAAAAAAAAATATTACTATGTTTCGTCCAATATATTGAAAGTCAACAACCTTTCCAATTTTATTGTGTGTCATGATGCGATCAGCCCACGTGTTTAACCTGACGCGAGTTTAATATTTTGTACCCGTACAAAAAAAGTGAACAACGCCACTAAAGAAGTTTTCACTTCAAAACCTAAAATTTAAGGAACGAAGAGATATTGTGAGCCTTTCGGTTGAGGGAACAATAGAAATTGCCTGTGTGGAACTGTACCTACAGCTTGTTGTATTGAGCATATACAGACCTCCATCAGCATTGTATGACGATTGTTTTAAAGTTATCATGGATGAAGCTCTTAAAAAAAAACTTACACTACAGGTAAACGGTTGATTGTCTGTGGTGACTTCAATACTGATTTATTAGAAAAATCTAGTTCATGTACTAAAATAAAAAAAAACAATCATACAATCTGAAAAACTTATTCATTGAGCCTACTAGATTAGCTGCCGCCAACACAGAAAAAACAAATTATTTATAAACTACACACATCAAAAGTGTCTAGGGATCAAGCATTTTTATGCGTATTTCTTGAGATTGAGATGTGGCTTTGTAATAAATTTATGATTTTATAAATTTATATGGATCCTTTTTGGTGCATTTCATAATTTGAATCAGGAACTGTGAATCAAATTCGAGTAAAAGATGAAAATCAGCTGTCAATATTTTCCCTATAAAAACATACAACGCATTGAAGACATTATTAGTGCTACTGTTTCCCTACTACTGATTAAAACCAACGTTATTATGGAGCGGCGACGTCATTTAAGCAGGGAAGAAATGCTCAGAGCCGTGGGAATGATAGAAGCTGGTTCCCGGCAACGTACTGTGGCTTTAGCTCTGAATACAAGTCAGAGTGTTATCAGTCGACTTTGGACACGATACCGAAGCACTGGTACCGTGGCTGAGCGCCATGGAGGACGGTATCGCTGCACCACACGGAGACAAGACCGATACATTCAAATCTTAACTCGAAGAGCTCCAACAATAACCGCCATGATGTTAGCCGTGAGGCTTCATCACTCTTCAGGGAACTTAATTAGCGACCAAACAGTCAGAAACCGCTTGCATGAAGTGAACCTTCATTCCCGAAGACCGCTACGGGTACCACCTATAGCAATGCACAATCGTAGGATTCGATATCAATGGGCTCTTGAACACAGAAATTGGGCAGAAGAACAATGGCGTTTCGTGTGCTTTTCTGATGAGTCTCGTTTTGGTATGAGACCGGATACAAGACGTATACGACACTGGAGAACCCCTGGACGCCAACAGCGATTAAAATCCTGCCAGGAAGTCCATCCTTATAGTGGTGGAACCATCATGGTATGGGCGGGTATTTGGATCGGCGGAAGAACTGAGTTGATTTGGATCAGAGGCAACCTCAACGCTCAAATTTATGCTGAGACGATTGTATCAGACGTCATCGTTCCTCTACAAGTGCAAATCGGTCCCTTATTTCAGTTAATGCATGATAATGCACGACCGCACACCGCAAGAGTTGTAAGACAGACTCTCGCCGCAGCTAACATCAATGTCCTGCCCTGGCCTGCTCAGTCGCCAGACTTGAACCCGATTGAGCATGCATGGGATATGCTACAGAGAAGAGCTCTGCCGAATATGGAGGGTATCCAGTCGCAAGAAGACCTTTTTTTGTTGTTGCAACGAACATGGGCGGCCATTCCACAGCGTGATTTGGATGAACTCATTTTGAGTATGCCAAACCGATGTTCTTGTGTTGTTAGTGTTCGCGGTAGAAATACGGATTATTAATTGTTTAAGTTACCCAATAAAATTTTAGAGAAAACTGTTATTTCAGTCTTTTTTTCGAACTTTTGTGTTAGTGGTTCAAATGTCAAAAATCCCTTTATTAGGAAAATGGCAAATTTCTTTATTAATGCAAAGGTGACTTGGTTTATCGTTACTGTGACAAACGAAAACACTTTATTTGATGAATCCTTAAAGAAAATTTTAATTAATATCAATCAGGAGAAAAGTTATTGCAAAAATATATGTTGATCCCTAGACACTTTTGATGTGTGTAGATAGTGATCATTATGGCCAGTTAATTACATTTCCGTATCAGCTCAAGCAGGTGACAATAAAACACATCACTGTTATACCAAAAACTGCTAATCGTGTGGAACATTTTAAAAATCAATTACATAGAAAAATGTGTTATCTAAAATATAAAGACAGTCCAAATGATTTATATATTTATAATGATTTTTTTAATTTTTATGCACTGAATTTAATAATGTTTTTGTATCCAAAAAATATGTGTTAATGATGCAGTAAATTTTAGTAAGTAGGCTACGCTTGGAATTTATAAAAGTAGAAGAACACTTTATGAACTTTATAATGAAAGATACTGTAACACTAGTGAAAAATTTAAAGAGCATGTTCGTAACTATTCCAAATTGTTTAAAAAAGTATGCCGCTTAGCATAATCAAATTACTTAAGTTCAAAGATTAAGAACAGTAATGACAAAATTAAAATGACATGGAATGTTACAAACAATGAAACTGGAAAATCCAAAACTCGCAATAATAATTATAACCTGAATATTGATAATAAAAAGGTTACATCAGATATGGAAGTTGCTGAAGCATTTAAAAACTTCTTCACTGATATTTCAGTTTCAACTACGAAATCTTTAAACTCTTCCCCCACTGCTGCCGAATCAATCTTAAGAGAAAACGTGAAACCTTGTACTTGACATTTTTATTTTAAACATGTTGACTTTAAAGATGTAATAAAAATGTTTCACCAATTAAATAAGAAGAAACCCGCGAATCTGTGGGGCAATTCCGTTGATGTTTCTAAATCGGTAATTGTGACAATAACTCCTATTCTAGCTTGCATATTGATTGATTCCTGGATTCCTGGTTTAATATTAATAATTTATTACTAAATGAAGGAAAAACGAAATGTATGAAATTTGTATTACCTAATGTAAAACAGGTAAAAACCAGTGTGAACGTAAAGGATAAGAATATGGGCCTTGTAGACACCACAGTATTCTTAGGGATTACTTTATATTCTAAGCTTCAATGGGGCCCACATATTGATAAATTGTCAAATAGACTTAGTTCTGCAGTATATGCCGTAATGAAGATACGCCAGTTAACGGATGTAGATACGGCCAGATTAGTATACTTTAGTTATTTCCATAGTGTAATGTCGTACGGAATTTTACTGTGGGGAAACGCCGCCGACATTCAAACTATTTTTGTGCTGCAGAAGAGAGCTATTCAATCAATTTATAATCTAAAAGTTAAGGATTCCTTAAGAGATAGGTTTAAAGAATTTGGTATAATGACGGTCGCATCACAATACATTTACGAAAATTTATTACTTGTAAGAAAAAATATTAATTTGTTTCTTAAAAACAGTGATGTTCACACACTTAACACAAGAAACAAAAATAAACTAACTTTACCTGCTACTAGGCTTCACAAAATCAATAATTCATTTAAAGGTCTTTGTGTTCGCTTATACAATAAAGTCCCAAGCAATATCCAAGAGTTAAGCATAAATAAATTCAAAGATAGTATAAAAAAAGCACTTATTAAAAAAGCTTATTACAAAGTGTCTGATTATATTACAGACAAAAATGCTTGGGTTTGAACTGTTCCAATCATTCCAACAGGTGTTCTATATTAAATAAATCATGATTGTATTGACGTTGTAACAACATAATGATTTGTAAATGTTGTTACATTATTCTTTTAATGTTGTGGAGTTTTTTTCGCTCGTTTTTCTCCGCAGCTAAAAAATATGTCCAATAACGAGTAGTAGGGGAAAAACTGTTTGGACGATTCAAAAGTGTTGTACTATACATCCAATTTGAATAAAGATATATTGATTTCTGATTTCTGAATGATTGTGTTGACTGTGGTGTTTTTCCCGACCTCATCAAATGCAGTAAAATTACTTCTTTGCATAAACCTTTAGTTTTCGAAAAAAATATATAAGATCAAATGTAATGAACATTTTAATAAATATAATTATATACTTCAATTTGGTTTTACACGGAGTCGTTCAACAACCAATGCCGGTGTTGAACTAATACAACAAATTTTGTTCTTGACAGAATTGGGAAAACTCGCGCGACGCTCTAGGTGTGTTTTGCGACTTGTCCAAGGTTTTTGATTGCGTTTTTCATGAAACATTACTCAGGAAACTCCACCACTATGGACTTAGAGATACCGATCTGGATCCTATTGCATCATACCTGAGTGATAGGATACAGAAGGTTGACATTAATGGTAATGAGTCTCCGGGTTCGCCGCTTAAGATGGGTGTTCCGCAGGGCTCAATCCTAGGTCCTTTCTTATTTTTAATTTATATTAATGACTTACCTTTCTATGTAAGAGATAACCATGATTTATTTAAACTCAAACGCAAGGAAAAAAATATTGATGACGTGAACAATTGTATCTCTACGGTAGTCCACTGGTTCAATGTTAACAATTTATTACCTAATGAAGGAAAAATGAAATGTATGAAATTTGTATTACCTAATGTAAAACAGGTAAAAACCAGTGTGAATGTAAAGGATAGGAATGTGGGCCTTCTAGACACCACAGTAGTCTTGAGGATAACTTTAGATTCTAAGCTTTAATGGGGCCCACATATTGATAAATTGTCAAATAGACTTAGCTCTGCAGCATATGCCGTAATGAAGATACGCCAATTAACGGATGTAGATACGGCCAGATTAGTGTACTTTAAATATTTTCATAGTGTAATGTCGTACGGAATTTTAATGTGGGGAAATGCCGCCGACATTCAATGTTCGTGCTGCAGAAGAGAGCTATTCGATCAATTTATAATCTTAAAGTTAAAGAATCTTTAAAAGATAAGTTTAAGACGGTCGCATCACAATACATATACGAAAATTTATTACTTGTAAGAAAAAATATTAATTTGTTTCTAAAAAAAACACTGCTGTTCAAACACTTAATACAAGAAACAAAAATAAACTAACTTTACCTGCTACTAGGCTTCACAAAATTAATAATTCATTTAAAGGTCTTTGTGTTCAAAAAGTGAAGGTAAAGGTATCAAAGAATAATCGACTGATACTAATTGGTTAATAATATAATAAAAGACACGGAGCCAAAAATAATGACAATGTTCCTAAATTCACTAAATACTGAGACGCGATGTTTTTTCGTGAAAGAGTATTTTTTCCTAGAAATGTTTTACTCTTGCCTCAGGTAAATGACTAGCTGAAACAATAAATAAAAATTACTCATTTTCTAAGTTCATTGTAGACTTGAATGGATCCTGAAATTATAATATTAATCAACCTAATAGGAGTTATCAGGATTAAAATTTATTTTAGAAGCATTGTCTATTGTGGTTGTTAATGGTGTGTTCATGATTCATTACTGAGAATTTAACATCGCAATAATGTTTTACGAAGGATCATAATTCGTTTCTTTTGTTTTGTTCATATTAGATGCCAAAAGTAATAGCAACTTTGCGCCTAAATTACTGTTGATTTATTTGAATCTAAGGGCAAATTAAATAGACGTTTCTATGACTATGTCTTAGCTAAATTATTTACTAAGATGCTGTCAAATTGATCCCACCAAAAACATGTTCATGTAAAGTGTTGCCAAGACGAGACCATAATATGACTCGCGCTGTCAAAATTATAGATGAATATATGTATGTATGTCGAAGGGCCACTTTGGCATTCGTTTAGTGACGGGTCGTCGTCCATTACAAATCCTCTAAATAAAACACTGTTTGCAAGGGGCTTGACGACGACCGAAGAGCTCAACGTCTAGATCACTAATGTCCCCAAGACTGACGTTTCACTTTTTGTTTTGTCTGTGGCTGTTTCCGTTTTACACAGAAATTTCGCCAGACGTTTCACTTGATTTTATTCACTTAGTGACAGATGTCAAACGCCAGATGACGTTAATTAGTAACTATTGTTGCCAACCCATACGCCGAATACACCCAAGTCGGTTCCAGCTTGACGTTCCGTTCAACAATCTACGACATACATATATAAAAGTTACCATACCTTATGTATAGTCGTGCTTTCAACTCTATAAGCCCTGACACAAAATATGTGGCTTGAATATTTCGCTACATTACGATGAAAATTTATCCACTGTTATGCAACAGTTCTTGTAGTAACGAAACTTATAAAGCTAAGCTATAACTATGCAATTAAGACTTTATATGTTTACACATAGCACGATATATCCCGAGAATTTTGTTTGTCTAGTATAATCCGAACCCAAGTTATAAGGGTTCAAAAAAACGACGAAGCGCTTCAAGACAACGTAGGCCCTTTCACTTCGCTTGGCTCGTCTCGTCTTCTTGGCGTGGGCACTACTGTGCCCCCACATACTTCTACTTAAGTAAACGTTACTTTAGAATGTCAGTTTCGAAGAAAGATAGACTAATGCTCAGCTTAGTCAAAGTCGCGAATTTTGTCAATTAAGTTAGAATGAGCCAAGCAAACATTTTTCTTAAATTCATTTGGAAGCATAGATTACAGTATTATATCTGCGATTAGAATTTTCTTTAGAACAAAGTGCATGTCTATGGACGATTTAGGGAGATTGGGCCATAACGCGCACCGCGAGCATTGTGCGGGTTGATAGGTGCTAACGTCAGCAGATACAGCTGAGAGCAACGGCTTAACGTGCCTTCCGAAACACGGAGCAGAATAAGATTATAAGTTTTTGGTCACCCATCCAATGAATGACCACTGGGAAAGTTGCTTAACTGCCACGATCGCAGACAGAACGCGCAAATCACCTGTGCCATCGAGCTTCACATCTGCCATTGTGAAAATTTTCATTATTGCTTGGAAAAGTCCTTATAAGGGACACTGGTACCATTTTTTCTATGCTGTACAATGTACATGAGAAATTCTTGAAAAAATCAATGCAAAAGAAAATTCTAAATCTATTTCAAACATAAGGGTGCATTCAGACTACGTATACATAACATTAGCTTTTAACTCGTAGCACCATATTTCGCAGCATACATTTACATACGTTCACCCTTCGACGTTCACCCAACGCCTTATTTTATTGTACTAGCGGCTGCCTGCGACTTCGTCTGCGTTAACTGAAGTTTTTTTGTGAATCCCACTGATACCAAACATTTTTTCGGGATAACAAGTGTCTGTCTCAGTCCAGGTCATAAACTATATGCGTACAAAAGGACATGGCTAAGAAACTGCCCTTAACGTGTATAATTATTTCGCACTAGCCTGTAACATTATAATATTGTTTTATGAATAATAACTTGTTTATTATTCTCATACAACTTTCATGAAAAATTCAAATATTTAAAAGTATAAACTTCGTGTCTGTTTAAAAAGGAAAATTTTCCGTATTACAAAATAAATGAGCAATAAATGTATATAAAAAAATGTTTTTGTAAGTATATCGAAGTGAACAATATTATTTGTAAACTCCTTCACAATATGATATATTTGGCCCTAATTTCTATTATAAAAAATCACTGAAGACCTGAAACAATACATTTTATTATTCTGATCAGGCTTGAGACAAGGCTGTATGAAATTAATTCTTGATTTTTTGTAAATGGACAAACTAAAACACAGATTTCCTGTCAGGCCGACGATAACAAATTATATGTAATAATTGTATGTTTTTGCTTAAAAAAACTTTTTGTGAAAAGTTAAGTGGAGAAATGGGAACAAAGATTCTAAGAAAATGCGAAATTGATAACTCTGTGAATAATTTGCAACATCTTTTATCAACTGTAGTAAGGTAATGGCATAGTAGGAGTTCTCATAATTTTCAAGATTGTGAATTTACCAGAAGTTCCTGAGCCTGTTTCCAAAGAAATTATAAAAATTCAGCCATTCACCATTAAATATTCCTAAGTACAATATTTATACATTGCTAGGGCAGTCGATCATACAAAATGTTACCATGTCCTTTCAGTAACATACAAACAAACTTTATCATTTATAATATTGGTAGGTATTAGGATAATTAATGTTGCGGTTGCACCCGGGTTAATTTGAGGAGAAAAGTTATAGTGAGTCAAAATTAAAAGACGGAGATATGCTATCGCGAACTTTTTTATAGAACTATAGCTATATGTATGACGGAATTGTTTCCAATTCTATAACTATAGAAATGGGAACATATCCGTCATACATAATTTTCTTTGATTCTATGATTTATTTGGCAATTAAACATCAAATTACGTGAACCATTGTTTTGAACCTATGATGGCTCGGTTCCTAGAAAGGCCCACTTTTAAAATTTGCTATATTTATAAGCTCGACTGACCTTAAATTTCGCCCCCATGTTTGATAAGTATCATAGACAAAACTACAAGTTTATATGAAAGGAAGGGAGCCAACGTTGGAGTTGTTGACAAATTGTCAGTAATTTTGCAAGTAGCTCACGACTTGTATCATCATGTTCACCATTTTTAATGATTCTTCTGAAAAACAATTCATATTGGTGTTTGTTTCTTAGTAAAAATTTACTAAGATTTGTGAGCTCTCCTGAAAAGCAAAGAGACCGAGGGGAGGTGGATGACTGTCCCACACACCCTGGGTAGATTACCTGGAAGTAATCCCGACTTTGTCGCGCTAACGACCAGGAAAACCGTTGCAATTCAACGGTAACATAACGGCGTCAAACACTGAATAAAATACCACGTACCTTGAGCCATCCACTCAGACGGCTTCTTGGACGTCAGTGGCACCTGGTGACGTAAGGTGTGAAATCTGGAGGAATCTGGTGTCCGCCCGCGGGTTTCTCACTGTAATAGTTCGTGATAGCCTTGTCAGTGCTGAGCAGTAGGTTTCTTAGACCTCCGATGCGAATCGAGGATGCAGAAGATCGAAAATTATATTCCGCCGTGGACCGTGTTCGAATTACTCTTTTGCAGTCTAACGGAAACCGTTTTGCTTGCGACCACCAGTAGGTGCACTTTCGTGTCGCAACAGTCATTGCAAATGGTGCACGCGAAATTTAATAAAACGGATAACTCTAAAAAGGACCATCGTACAATTTAAAACAATAAACCAAAAAATATACTTAAGCAGGCTATTTACCCAAAATATCATATATTAGGCTAAATTTCATAATACGTATTTTTTGTTTTGAGAGAGTTTTTAAATTACGTTTTTTTAGACGGGCCAAGATAAGTACCTACTCGCATGTTCATAAACAGGCCCACTGTAGAGGTACTTGTAAAACAATTGTTTTCATAAAGAATTTTTATGAAATATATAGAATTGTATGGTGGTTTTAATCACAAATCAATAATATTTTGATGTACCTAGTTCGTTTCAATTATTTTAATATTTAAATCTAAAGAAAATATAACTAGAAAAAATTCCACGCGGACCAGGCAGCAGACGGGACTCGAACCCGCACCCTTCGCAATCCGGGCGAATGGACATTGTGGGTTTACCTATAATGCGAAGAGATGGCGCTGCCTTGCAGCTTAAGAATAGCTAGAAAGAATTTCGACGCGGTCCGTGAGGGCCGCGGTAGCATAATTGGTCAGTGCATTCGCCCGGATTGCGAAGGGTGCGGGTTCGAGTCCCGTCTGCTGCCTGGTCCGCGTGGAATTTTTTTCTAGTTATATTTTCTTTAGATTTAAACATCAAGCAGTTACATGCTTTAAAAATAATAAAAAAAAATATTTTAATATTGCCAAAAACTTGATCTTACAAGGCTCACTTACCTGATAGATTTTGCGTTAGTTTTGTTTGTGATGCCTGTTACTTGTGAACGCAAAGCCCCATTATAAAGTATATGTGGCAAGATTTTAGAATAGTAAGGAGCCATGCAAGGCATCGACCTAGGCCCGGGGCTTGCAGCGCGATGCATTTTAATACGCACCCCAGTGGATATCCTAGTGGTGGTTATACACTTAATGAAAATGTATAAAATTAGCTCTTAGCTTTAACTGGGGAACTTGAATCATACCACTAAGCCAAGGTGGTTGTGATGTAATCTTAATTTAACTATGTAATTTGTAAAACCAGTCAGAAGTCTTCTATTGAGATACCTACGTATTTTACGTAGGGAAATTAATAGAACACGGCCAACGTACATTAACAAATGTTCTTCGTTACAGATTCCGGAATACGTGGTTCGTGCTCATCTTCATCATTTGGCGTCGTCTGGCTCATAGTACTATTACCTCCAAATGTACTGAGATAAGAAGTGTTGATTATATCTAGTTAATGAAATAAACTTTCAATTCTGTGTTCTACTTTATTATACGATTTGACAAAAATATACTGCAACCCGCAAGGTGGGCACTTCATATTTTTTAATTAGGATTAAATGATGTATTATACTGAGTGTTTTCAACTTTCCATTCATAAAATGCTTCATTTCTGTTAACCTATTTTATAATTATTATACTTAATTTAAATGTTTAACGCTGTTGTCGAATATTAAAAATAATATTTATATTTATTCTCACAACGAAATATATGCATACATACCTACATAAATCGTAATATTAAGATACTTAACTGTTATATCAAAAATGTTATCGAGCTCAATTTATAATAATTAATAAGGTTATAAGGCAATCAAAGGAGATGTCTCAAATATCATAAATCCGGGGAAAATATATGCATCACAGATTTTGGAGATAAATGTAAACAATATTTTAGATTATCACTATCTCTAGAAAAAAGAAAAGCCAGCCAAGTTCGTATCAGTTCAGGCACAAAGTAGGATTCCTTAGATCATTCCTCCTCATTTTTAAGGTAGAGCACGTTTCAGTCTGGGAGTTCGCGTTTATTAGCACTGGAACATTATTGACATTATGTAGTATAGATACTATACAGCTCGGTACAGCCAAGAGCTGTCCAATCCAATAGCTACTGCTTACCTGCCATAATGATAAATATAAACAATAATAATTTATGCAACTGTTGTATAATGAGGGGTATTAAAACATGAATGTGGGTTCATCACACGAAGGCGAGATAAATTAATTTTATAATAACACTGCTTGGCTTTTTGGATCCTTTTCACGCAAAGGGTTCAGGCATCAGACAGACACAATTTTTATTGCTTGATGTCTGGTATCCTTATGATTAAAGAACATTGTCATTCATGCGCGTTTTACTACCACAGAGCTATAACATTTCATGAATTTTAAGTTCTTAGAACGAACTTCAGAATCTTTTAAAGAGGATTGATATCGTGGGTGTAGATAAAGTGTTGTACATACTACATAGTATTTAATTGTTAATAATATGGTATTAAAATACGTATGTGGTACTATTATTATAAACCCACATTCGTGTTTCAATATCCGTCATTTTACAACAGTTGCATAAATAACTATTACTTATGTATTATTATACATTTTTTTTTTTTTATTATTTGAAATTGTCGCAAAACTATGTATTACACAATAGTAATCACAAATGAATGTTATACATAAGTATTTAAATTTATAAAAATATTGAAATTATAAATGTTTCAAAATCGCTAACAATATCATTTTAGTTATGAAATATTTTTATAACACAAATTTATATTTTTTGCCAGTAACAAGTGTTTTGTCAAGCGTGTGTTTATCGGTCAGCCACTTGAGAAAGAGGAAATAATAATTTTTAGTAAATCCTATTTCAATTCTACAATCGGAAATACAAAACTTATTTACCGTGCGTTGGTTATCTGATATTGGGGCATTTCCTTTAGAATTTGTAATTACGACATAAATGTTTGTCAAATATCTGTACCTATAAGAAGTACTGATTAAATTAGTTAGACTTTACATAAATAGCTGAAATTTTATGCGAAGAAAAAGAGCGGTATGTTAAGGTTTTCAGTAAAATTTTCACTCATTCATATTTTTATAAATGAAGAGCAAAAAGTATAATTACAAAGACAACATAAGGCCGTTCGCACAAACTTAAGAGCTTATCGGCGATTTCTAAGTCAAATTGGATTATGATTATGTCTATGATTAAGGAGCAGAAAAAATAATAATATTTATCTAAGTAGGTACTTTATTTTACCTTATACACAAAGTTGTAATTTTCATTAAATTATAATAAAGAAAAACCTTGCAACATTTACTTGCTCAACGAGTAATTTTCTGTTCATTTACTTATTTTAAGATTAGAACTTCTTATAATTTTCCAATATTTATGATGGTGTAAACTTGAAATCGTTCATAATTCGAGATTATACTTTACTTATTGCTTTTACTAAGAACGCCTTGAACAGCCGGGCCTGCTGCTATGTATGGTGTACTGCTCAGCCAATAGGAGCCTTGAAATTTTCCGGTAGTCTGGCGACCTTGACGGACGTGCTTTATCAGGAAATTGTAAAATTTTATATTCATGTTTGTTTTGGATCCCTTTTTTTCAGTTTAAATAGCGTTAGTGCGTCGTAGTTTGGCATCAAGGGCGGCCGTGAAGCAACCGTTCACGCTCTTAGCACCTTTCTATCGCTTAATGCTACGGAGGTTGGTGGTTCTCAAGGATATCAAGAACACCTTCAACTCTGTAGATAGAGGTGCCTTGCTTTCAGTAATTGAAGAAAAAACTATGACTATTTATTTTTGGCAATGCTACAGTGAACCTACTAAACTTATTTTAAAAACAACCTGTTGCATTCATTTGTTGGCTGTCAGCAAGGCGATCCTCTCAGGCCCGCTATCTTTAGTTTGGCAGTTAAACCCATTATTGATTCGTTAAATTCTAAAAATTGTAACAATTTTTGTTATCACCGGCTATTTCAGGGCTTACATGAGACTCGAAACTTATTTAATTTATAATCAGGGCGCCGTACTACTGTGATTTGAGGGAGATAAATGAAAATGTCTAAAACCGCAGTGAACAAGATATTATATTGTCAAAAAAAAAGATTCAGATCTTATTTCATCATGGTTAAAACTTAATACTAGTCACATTCAACTTAATAAATACATGGCTATATTTCCTCAAAGATTTTTCTTTTGATTTAAAGATATTCATACATTCAAGATCATGTGCTAATACAGTAATACTCAATTTAAGTTTCTTATATAAACAAATTATTAAACAAGTTATAAAATATTAAGTTTTGGAACTATTTAACAATAAAAATTTGTTATGTTCTTATAATGGCTTTACAGTTTACCAATACAAATCCTTTATCACGTTAAACAGAAATTGTTCTCCGGAGTATGCACTGGTTAAATATCAAGAAGTTATAAGTTTTACTTAGCTTGGCAAGATCATGGGAGCATCAGGATGACTCAAATGTCCTCAGGGATGAAGCAGGACTTGCTGTCATCACGTGAACCCGTCACTTTTTGCTCAAGAAAGCTTCACAGGCTCATATATATATATATTTCCAAGGAGATTCCAATCAGGATCAAGTAATTGTGATTATTACTGTTATTAATTAGCCAAATTAATGGACCTAGAACCAATTACACATTTTTCTATAATTCAATAAAAAAACTAACTGGACCTACAGCCTAACGAATCAAATGTATTGAACTTACCCGTTAATCCGGGGAGAAATATCAAGTAAATAATGCACTGACTACCACTGCTAGTCTTAATGCTATTTTCTAAGTATGGTCTTCAAGGTTCTATCAGCCAAAAGAGACCGAATTTGGTTGTGCACTGCTATTTATAGGCTACTACAACACGTGACAGCGTCATTGCAAATTTCTCTCATATCACCATATATGGTGCGAGGAATCAAACGGACCGGTTTTGCTGACTCCGCCTCTCACTGTTTCCAGAACATTAATGTGACGTCACATCCAATTATGCATCTCATTTAAAAAATCACATTTAAGCTCCATCTAACTTACATTCCAAATGCAACTACTAGGTTCCCACATATATTGTACTTGTCCGTTGCTTTTCAAAGTGAACTACGATATTGAATAATTTATATGCATGATGATAGATGGCGCTGAATAAATAATAATATTTCTACGACTTAATATTTAAGAATTATATTGCTATGTTTTAACGTTATTAAATTTAATTGCTACACAACATCCCCCTTATCTCAAAAAAATTTTTCCCAAAAAAATTTTTTTTTTTAATTAATTAACCTGCAACTGACTTACAGACAAATCAACAATACTAAGTATTAGCCAAGATAAAAAAATTTAAACTTATATACGTGAGTATCCATTGATTTACTCCACGTAATGTTCTAAACTCTAAGTCAATAGCAACAATTAAATATTTGCTGTTTAATGATTTTTCCTTTAGTTTCATGTAAATACCTTTCTTGGATCTATTATCCAGGGGTAAAACATGACTTTTCTGTTCATCTTATGAACTTAAGGTAGTTAAGAAAACAACTCAAGATTAAAGAAGTTTGTATGTTTTCAAACTCAAAAGATTAAGATTATTTTCCAACAATCTTCCTATCTTTAATTATCAAGTCTAAAGTATATGTACACTTCCTTATGCTTATGCCTTTCATACATCATGACCTATTTTTCTATTTAGTTTTTAAAATAAATTGCACGCGTTAACTTTGGAAAATGCTTTTCATACTTCTCGCATTACATACTACTTTCATACCCATATGCATATCAGTAAACATAACTTGACGAAAATATTTTATTATTAAAAATATATTTTTTTTTGTATTAAAATATTAAAATGCATCGAAATATTATTTAAGTGTTCTTTTAAAAGTGAGAATTTAAGTTAAAAAGGGTTGTCAATAAATATTTATTTAGTTAAAAGTTAAAAAAGATTTTAATTTTCTGGCAGGTTTCGAACCGTAGCCCACAGATTTCCATATACATGTTTCCCACACTTGAAGTCTCCTTAGCCAAGCGGATAATATTGTAAGTGACTAAAATACGTATCTTATAAGGGATTCAAAGGTTTGTTAATTTTTAAGTTTGTTGTTAATAATATTATCAAAATGTTTAAGCTATCTTTAAGAAGTTAATTATTAAAACATTTGCCATCAAGATTGGACAAAGTATCAACTGGTGGTGACAATTAAGTAGTTACCACACATTTAATAAATATTCATTCCTTTTGTGAGAAACAATTAAATATTTTCTCATCTTTTGGAAAAATATCATTAAGTTTTAAATAATTTTGATTCCTCTGGTGAGCAGCAATTAAGGGTCTCCTCACGTTTTGGAAGAAATTATTTTCAAGTTTAAACTTTTTATTCCTTGGGCGGGGAACAATTAAATATTTCCTCACTGTTCGGAAAAATCGTCAAGTTTAAATTATAGGTTTATCATTCCTTGGGTAAGCAGCGATTAACTGTCTCCTCACCTCTCGGGAAATGATTATGAAGTCAAATTAGCTACAGCTATGCCTGTTGCTGACCGTATAGGGTGCAACACAACATAGTTTCTGAAGTAATATTACGTAATGATTAAATACGTCTACTTATTTCAAGAGTGTGGAAAAGGTTCAAATAAATCTCAACTACTAGTTCAAGGGGTTTTAGACATGGGCCTGCCTTATTGACATGTTAATATTTTATCTAACAAATTACACATATGTATATACCAACCATCCTTCCTTCCTTTGGTGAGAAACGATTAAAATTTCCTCACCTTGTGGAAAATATCAGTAAGTTCCTGTAACTTTCTGCAAGTAAAAAAAATTACAAGTACCTTACCAATATCACGGAAGCAGGTACATAAATATATTGTAACCTGGGAAAGTAATTGGAGGTATCAAAAAAATGTTAAGGTTAAGCACAACACTAAAAGGTTCCATTGGAAATTAACGTTATGTATCAAGATTAATTTTTAAGTATTTATCAAAAAAATAATAATTAATAATTAACGACATACTTAATAGTGTCTCATTATATGTATTTAAATAAAAGTCAAGGTACTTTGTGAACACTAAACTAAACAGAGATAATTAAATAATCAATGACATAATTAATTTATGAATTGCATATTTTAAACATTTAAGAATTAAAAAAATTTACTTTAATAGAGAACTAATCGTCATAATTTGTTTTTTAAATCTATTTCAAAATCAGGAATATCAAAGTCTTCTCTCAAGTTAATTAATAGGTCAGAATATGAGTTAAAATTATCTTTATTACTTCTGTACCAAATTAAAGCAGAGTCCTCTAACAGATCGGAAAATGCCGTTAGCATACGAGATTGCGGAATCTCGCGGGCGTGTCTAATTTCTTCCAATCTTTCAATAAAATTTCTAACGCAAGTAGAACCATCATATTTTAAGTTAAATGAGTTTAAATTAATGCGTCTATCTTTAATTAAGTACACCTTCCTCCTTTCGTTCATCTCGCTCGTTCTCTCACACTCGGGAGTTGCCTCTTTACTACTTAATTCGTCTGAACTACTTTCATCTTCCTGTTCTACCTGAGCCAAGATACGTATGAGCCTGTGGCGCAAATCCACAAGAGAAGCATTGTCAACCTCCAATCGAGCAAGTCTATCGATTAGATAATTAGCCCTAACTGACACACGTAAGTGAAGATTACTGTCCTTTCCGAGGTCACCTGATGACAGCAAATCCTCGAGCTCAGCAATTTTCGGCGTACAGGCCTTGAGCTCGCTTGCAGGGAGTGGTGTGATCACTGGAGCACACTTGATGCTGCCACGTCTCTTCAGCTTAAAAATTTGGCGAAGCTGCTTTCTCAGTGCATCCACCGATGTGTCAGGAGCTGTGGAAATGCCAAGAATATCCAATTCATATATGATTTCATCCTTTCTTAAGTAGTTTACATATTTTTGTAAAGAGAGCATTTTCTCAGATTTTTTCAGGTTAAAGTCAGTTATTTCTGTTACTAAGTTAATTATTAAGTTAATTATTAAATTACGTTTAATCAAGTTTTTAAATCAAGCTACTTATTCAAGTTATTTAATCTAAGAAAGTTAAATACAAAGGAATTTATAATTTTTTTTTTTTGAAGGAGGGTACTTTTATTATTACAAGTTTCAATTCTTAAAGACTATCTTGTTCACTGTTCAAGGTCAATTTTTTTTTTTACACATCCAATCAATACGAAAGTGTTATTCTAGTATAAGTTGATTAATTCTAATGTGCTAAGTTAATTAATGCTAGTGTGTTTTTCAGACTGGTTGGGGATTTAAGCATCTATGTTTCCACCAACCTTTTTATCATCATTTAGATACACTAGTATTCCAAGAGTATTGTTTATTAAAGTTTTCTAAGTTATTAAGTAATTTACTTCTAATGTGCTATCATATCAGCACACCAGTATTTCCCTCAAATCCAGTATTTTATTGCTCGGCCCTAAAGTTGGTCGCCATTTTGTAACAATTTTTGTTATCACCGGCTATTTCAGGGCTTACATGAGACTCGAAACTTATTTAATTTATAATCAGGGCGCCGTACTACTGTGATTTGAGGGAGATAAATGAAAATGTCTAAAACCGCAGTGAACAAGATATTATATTGTCAAAAAAAAAGATTCAGATCTTATTTCATCATGGTTAAAACTTAATACTAGTCACATTCAACTTAATAAATACATGGCTATATTTCCTCAAAGATTTTTCTTTTGATTTAAAGATATTCATACATTCAAGATCATGTGCTAATACAGTAATACTCAATTTAAGTTTCTTATATAAACAAATTATTAAACAAGTTATAAAATATTAAGTTTTGGAACTATTTAACAATAAAAATTTGTTATGTTCTTATAATGGCTTTACAGTTTACCAATACAAATCCTTTATCACGTTAAACAGAAATTGTTCTCCGGAGTATGCACTGGTTAAATATCAAGAAGTTATAAGTTTTACTTAGCTTGGCAAGATCATGGGAGCATCAGGATGACTCAAATGTCCTCAGGGATGAAGCAGGACTTGCTGTCATCACGTGAACCCGTCACTTTTTGCTCAAGAAAGCTTCACAGGCTCATATATATATATATTTCCAAGGAGATTCCAATCAGGATCAAGTAATTGTGATTATTACTGTTATTAATTAGCCAAATTAATGGACCTAGAACCAATTACACATTTTTCTATAATTCAATAAAAAAACTAACTGGACCTACAGCCTAACGAATCAAATGTATTGAACTTACCCGTTAATCCGGGGAGAAATATCAAGTAAATAATGCACTGACTACCACTGCTAGTCTTAATGCTATTTTCTAAGTATGGTCTTCAAGGTTCTATCAGCCAAAAGAGACCGAATTTGGTTGTGCACTGCTATTTATAGGCTACTACAACACGTGACAGCGTCATTGCAAATTTCTCTCATATCACCATATATGGTGCGAGGAATCAAACGGACCGGTTTTGCTGACTCCGCCTCTCACTGTTTCCAGAACATTAATGTGACGTCACATCCAATTATGCATCTCATTTAAAAAATCACATTTAAGCTCCATCTAACTTACATTCCAAATGCAACTACTAGGTTCCCACATATATTGTACTTGTCCGTTGCTTTTCAAAGTGAACTACGATATTGAATAATTTATATGCATGATGATAGATGGCGCTGAATAAATAATAATATTTCTACGACTTAATATTTAAGAATTATATTGCTATGTTTTAACGTTATTAAATTTAATTGCTACAAAATGTCTGGTATCTTAATGACGAAATTATCGCTGGCGATATTGCAATAGTTTTGTAAGATTTTCATGTTATTATTATTGATAAATCCAAAAATATTGGCCTTGAACTAAATTATTAAAAATGCGAGCTATTCATTCCAGAATAAAAAAGAATCACCTGATCTGTGACAATACATTATTACGAAATTTTCGGCTTTAGCTCATAAATATAAAAAATCTTAATAATAAATTACTCCGTATCTTAGCATCCCCCATTTTTGATGAAGTTATTCCGATTTTTATTGATGAACAAATTTCCAAATTTCAACAGTCTGCCGAAAAAATGTTTAAAATCAATCCTCACATGCCCTTGTGTTTAATTCGTTTTTGCGCATTTGCCCCAAAATTCATATATATTTTTTACATAGTACTCATTTTTGGCTTTTTCTAGGGCTCTTGTCATCCAATGACAGTTCGCTCAGGGAGACACTTTCTAGAATTCTAAATTGTTCATTTTCTGATAACGCTTGGAAGCAGTCTTCTCTCCCTGTTCGTTTTGGAGGACTAGGTATCCGTCATATTTCGCACATTGCCCTTCCTGCTCTTCTGTCTCCTGCACATGGTGCAGCCGAGTTCTTTAATAAAATACTACGTCCTTCTTTAGGCGAAGTGGAGCTCACCTTGCAGAGGCCAGGAATGCTTGGTGTTGGGCTTGCCCGGGAGTAGATCCCCCATCCTCCTTATTTTCGCAAAGGTAATGGGACGAGCCACTCTGTCTGCGTCTTCATAGTGATCTTTTAGTCCTAGAGCCTAGCGGCATCTTCCGAGACGATGGCAAGAGACCTGACGGAATGACGCTCATTCCTTGGAAGCGGGGTCGTCCTCTTGTATGGAACGCAACTTGCGCGGATACGCTTGCTCCGTCCCATACAGGTAGTACCTCCTTTGCTGCGGGTGTGGCGGCCGCCTCTGCTGAGTGCTCCAAGCGGCACAAATACGTATATTTAGCTCTCAATGAGAACTACATATTTGTGCCGTTTGGTGTTGAGACTATGGGACCATTCGAGTCCAAGCGCCCGTTCCTTTTTTAAGGAATTGTCTAAGGGACACACCGAGGTGAGTAACCCTTAAGATGACCTTAGTCAACGGGTTAGCCTTGCTATCCAACGTAGAAATGCTGCCAAACTATTGGGCATCATTCGTAACGTCGGCGAGGGGGATGATATATATTTTGTATGTTGTATATTATTTAAGTAATTATTTTTTTTAAGTTTTTCGACAATATTAAGTTTTAAGCTTTTGTAAATTAAATATTAATATGTAAATATAATAAATAAAAAAATCGAGAGTAATTTAGGAACAAGGATAAAAATTTAATTTTAATTTCAAAAAATTGACTAATAATAACAAATATTGAAATATGAAATCCATTTTTATAAAAATCTTTTTTTTTAAATGCCACTTTTTTACATTTTACAACTACATTGTTTTTAAAATGTTATGTGTTTTCTTTTACAATCTTGTTATTGACTAAGCGAGTAGCGTAGGTTCCAAGATAGACGATTTTATATTTTTTAATTTAAAGCTTTTGACGCCATAATTATTTGTACATTAGTCATTCGTTGTTTGTTCTATATTAAATATTGTCGATTAGCAGGGAAGCGGTAGCTAATTGTTACATTTTTATAATAGGAAAATGTCTATATGCAAATTATTTCATGCGTATTTAATATGTATTCTCGTATGTTTGAAGAATATTGGCGCTTCCCTGCAGCCTTTTTTTTAAATATTTTAAGTCTTGTAATAAGAGTGCGCGTAAAGCCACACAACGCTCTCCCACGTTTTGCTGTCCGTGCTTGCCGTCATAAGCCCCCATAAAAGGAGAAGAATTTAGTACAAATAGGTAATTGAATATTAAATTAATGTATTTGAAACTTGCAGAATAATCATTCTACACTTGCATAGATTGGTGCATTAAAGTATTTAGTGATTTGACCATTAAATGAAAAAATTGGTTGTTTTAATATTCTTGTACGCCTACAAAACTTGTAAATATGTATACCTATTGAAGTTGACGCACACGTCAATACTTGTCCAAGTATTTCATTTCCTTTACTCAAATAAGAATTTCTTCTACGTGGAAATAAGTAGTAGACACTTAAATTAATTATCCTTTTTATTTCTATCAAGAAACGTAATTATACATTAAATCTTTCGATGTCAATAGTGTAGGTACATTATATGAATAAGATTCAAAGCTCAGATCAACCCTTACTTTTCTGTTAAAGCTATGTCTAATGATGACAAAGATGTTAAATTATGTGTTACCTATATTATCAATATTGACTCCACTTACACTTATTATCAAACGGGTGGGGTAATTTTTTGAATGGCTAAAATTATGTCCAACAGAAATAAATGATGATCTCCAACCACTGAGTTTTTGTCTATTGTAATAATTTACAAAATCTTCACGCAGAACTTCCGTCCACATGATGTTTGAAACAATATCTTAGAGAAATAATTTAGTGTATTAAATAAAATTCAAATAAAGTCCGTGCTCATGTCTGTTAAAAAGTTTTTTAACTACATGGATTGTAAATCTGTTCTATCATGTTATTTTGTTTGGATAAACCTTGAACCGCCGTCGATGTTCGGGGCAGGACCCCGAATATGTTCGGTATATTGACTACATAGAAAGAAGCAATCACTGTTTCGACGAATGGAGTGTAATCCAGCTTACATATCTGTCTCTCTTAATATGATAGATGTATTATGTTCCCCTAAGCTGGATAGATATAATTAAAATATTGGAAAAAATATTACTAGCACAATTTGCAAAGTATTCTTTTATAAATGAAATACATAACACATTTATCACAAAGCCATAACAATAAAATCACAATAGTTTTTTTTTTATTTGATACTAGCAAAATAGTTTGTCTTTTTATAAATGGAAAAAAACACGTAGTAAATACAATTTAATTCAATATTACAGCTAACCTACTTAGTTGTGATAGTGTTTGTTTTTTAATTACGTTATACAACAACAATTTTACGAGTACGTCGCTGTGCTTGTTTGTTCTATCAACCAATTTGTCGAAAATTGACTTTTAATGCAGTTTTATTATTATTTACATTTCAATCCTGTTGCTAGTTATTTGTTATACAGGAGCAAACGAAGGGTTATAAAATTGAAAATTGAATTACGAGCGCAGTGAGTTAAAAAAAGCAAAGCAAATTTAAAAAAAACGTCAACAAGAAGGGTCCGAGTCTGAGTTTTTAACAAATTAAAAATGGTTGTATGATAATTTCGACACCATGGAGGTAGTAGCAAATAGGTTTAATGATGTTTTGAATTCACAGACTTAGTGCACACGATGTTCAAAATTCAATTAACTTTATCCTCTAGCGGATAAAAACGGCTTTTGCACTCCAATATCGAGGAGGGATAAAAAGAAAAACTTTTTTGTTTTAAAAGTGACACGACATTGCTTGTTTGTTGTATCTCCATTAATCTTAAATCGTAAGAGATGTTCAGTACTTGATTGTTCTATGTCCACTCAATCAACTAATGACTGCGTTTGCCGAGTCACTGTGACTGGAAATATCGTGAGAATTCCAGTTACTTACAAAAAAATATTTAGTAAATCAATGTGTTTTTGGACTTATATTGTCATAAGCAATGTAAAAATTGTGTCTGAAACATATTGTAAAACTGAATATGATCAGACTTAAAAAATAGAACACTAAATGTATATTTTAGTTTATTCTTGGTTCAGTTTTTAGTGTGGTACAGACTGTTGCTTTTTGATGACTTCGAACAACGAGGGTGCAGAAGGTCTGGATAGATAGATTCTCTATCACTCTCTCGAAAATATTCATGGTGTTAATGTTATTTGCCCCCAGTGATTCTGTTAATGCAATTGATAATTTTATAGGGGTACTTAAACCTTATTTGGCGACCGACATTATAAGGCACGTTTCAATTTCAATAATTAGGTTTTTGATAAAAAATTGGAAAACTTAAATATTTAGGTAAATAGGTGTCCAATTTTTAAAACTTTATTACAATCGAGGTTTTTACAAAAATTCAAAACCATAAGAAATTTACAGTGTTGTGAGCTTTAATTTACACTAATAAAACGATTTATTTGCATTGTGGAGGATTTTTACACACACTAATTAATAGGGCGCTCATGTGTTATAAAAAGTATTCAAACCCTAACACGATTTTTTTACAATACAATAAAATCTTCTTATTGGCGAATTGTAGATAGACAAAAATAAACACTGAAGCGACAGACTACTATTACTTGATTTTTAAAAAGTTTTATTTCCCCTTTTAAACTTGAATCATAATTCAAAATAAATTGAAAAAACATATTAATATCTCATATGAGTATTTAAGCGTATGAGTTTTATATTTATAAAACAATAAAACATTCATCACTCTGTATATGTATCTCTGTATATACAGGATGTAAAAAAACCTATAACAAAGACTAAAACTACGCATTTTGTACACCCAAACAAGTAATATTACAAAATATTATACGTGGGAATCATTTGTATTTTTAAGTGAAAAAGATACATTTATTTTCTAATACGCAATGTATAGCACGGCGTGCTACTGTGGCGCTACGCAAAGACTGTCCCTGTGTGAATGTTTGTGCGTGTGTGCAAATGCGTCCATAAAAAAGTTTCTAAATAACATTTTGAAAATATTAATGTAAAAATCTTGAAAAACAAATTGTGACTTTGACCTTCAATATCTCCATAACCATAAATTTCCCAGGTATGGTCCAGAAGAAAAAAATGATCGTCATGCTGTGGAAAATACGTGGCCTTCGACTTCGTTGAAGGATTTTTACAACCTGTATATTACGTAAACGGATAAGCAGCTTCATTCTATTTAATCGGAAAACAATCGATTTAAAGTTTAGATTACTTGCATACACTTTTTTAAATTACTCAGTAATACGTGGGTTTAACATAAAAAAGGTATATTTAGATTAGTATAGTATATTAATATCTTCTGAGAAAAAACTTTCGTTAACTGTATAACTTATCGTTACAGGTGTTCTAGTATCAAAATAGAATATCTCTTGTAAATATCTTTCAAATTACAAAGTGATTTGTTAATTGATAAGAGTTGAATTAGACAATTGATACTGTTCAAACCCTTTGAACAGTATCAAGCGCGTTTATGGCTAACGAAGCCACAAGAGAGGACCCAGAACGTGTCTCAATGGTGGTGGAGGTGGAAATAAATATGACAAAAAGTAATCAGTTTTTATTATTGAATTCAACTCCCTATCAAGAACCCCCCCCCCCCCCCTCCTGGGCAGATGCGCAATGATATGTGCCGCCACCCATAATTACCCTTCCAGTCTCTACCCCTTATGTTGTCCCGGCAACACAACACCCAGGATATTCTTATCATATTCATTTCTTTTTATATTAATTATTACAGACATAACAATTATTGTCTTCTGTATGGTAGGAAATATTTTTCTTGGCGGATGCTCTAATGCAAAAGGAAAATACGATATTAAAGGAAAAAATGCTACTCCTTTAATTTTCATGAAATGGAGCTCTAATTAGGCCTATTGTATTATACTCCAATGACCTTCTCTATAAGGTACAGTAAGTTCGAAAAGAGCGCAACCGGCATATATAAATTAACACCTAAGAAATTTAAAATAATAAATTGTAATTAATTAGGATGTTTATTTGGTGCTTTAATATTAATAAGTCATCCAATCCTCATTATTAATTCTATAATCACTTGACTACTTTCCACTAGTTTTTCAGCTAAGGTGCAAAGTAAAGACCTCCGAGCACTAATACATGAGTAAAGTCAGCAACTTCGTCATCGAAAAAAAAAGGTTAAACTTAATCCACGCCCAAATATATTAAATTGGATTGATTGCATGGGACGGTGAGGGTCAATCCAAAACGTCAATACTCGTTTTTGGTTTCGAAGGCGTACAGAATCAACTTTGGATTTTAGGAACATTATCCTCATGCCGAGCCGAGATAATAACACTTTTCTGTGAATTTCGTCATTTTCTCAGCATGCAAAGTAATGGTATAAAGAAATAAGCTTCATTAGAAAAAATATCCTGCCCCAATCATGACAATTTGATTTCGCATGCCCAATGCTGCCTTTTTTCATTATTTTTTCAGAAAGTAGATATATCTACACAATGCTTTTTTCGCAAAAAACTGGAGGTAAACTTATGTTTTTACAAAACATTTTAGAAAACGGATTATTCTATTCAATCTTATATTTATTTTTGTAACTGCATATTTTTTATTTGCCGGTCATGTTCTTGTCGAACACACTGTATAAGAAGTCATTTATTTAACATATTAAGCTTCCTAAAACTAATAAAGCTTTACTAACATAAAACTGTATATTTGACTCATAGTAGTTTAATGTCGAAAAAAACACTTGTTTATATGTACATATATGTAAGTAAATGTTTAAGAAGTGCCTACGTTACAGTGACCAATGGGTTGTACTATATTTTTCGTCATCGTTGAACCAAAATTGTGTTATTATTGTGATTAATATGCGGCTCTTCTCTATATTTCCACCTTGTAGTTGTGCCAACCCGAATTTATGTATTTCATTAAATGGAATACACAAAAATATCACTTGTTTTATTATTCTTACCTTATGAAAACTCATCTCCAAGTAAAAAATATATATATTGTAGCTAGCACCTACAACATATTCTTTGATTGATTATTTGTCATATTATAATCAATATCTATATGTTACCGGCAATCTGTATAATCCAGTATTCTACACAATACCTAGGCAATGTATAGAATGCTTAAAATGTTAAGGTAATGTATGAAATATAATTCATTTTATACCTTGCCTAGATATTCCATAAAGTTTCGAATGCGCAGTTGGCAATATATGGTAGAGAAGGTAGCGAGTCGAATTTTACTTGTTTTAATTATCTATCAGGTGGCTGGCTCTTTGCCTGCCGCTGCCGCGGCATCAGGGCTTGAACCCGGTTTCAAAAATACCGGTAAATAAAAGTTAATACCGGTTTTTAGTGAAATGAAATGAAAAGTCATTTATTCAGTCTAGGCTGTTACAAGCAATTGTGAAGGTCAAGAAACTACGCCATTAGTTCGAAAAACTACGGCGGGAGACCTTGTACTGAGAAGAACCGGCAAGAAACTCAGCAAGGGCTGTCTTTTTCTCCCTGTATTGTTATATACAGTGTCGTCAAGTTGAAAAATGACTTCAGAAATACGTCTGAAGTCACTTTCCATTACATCATTTAGAATATAAATATATAGCTAAAATTAATTTTATAGTTAACATTATATTTAGTATATAGGAAGCGGCATTAGATAGGTACAATATTACTGTTATGAAAAATGACTAATACCCATTTAATAACAAATTATAAGAAACACTATGTCCATGCATCACGATCATTTAGATAATCATCAACTTTATAATAGCCCTTATTCAAAAGAGTATTTTTGATCTGAGATTTAAATTTAGTCAGTGGAAGCTCAATCAGATCTAGGGGAACTCTATTAAACAATGCAATACTACAACCCAGAAATTTACCGTAAACCAGTGAAGGACTTCAGAGAGAGCACAATTTACTTCGTCATAACAATCGTTTCCTCTTCTGGCTTTAAACAATAAAGAGGTGTCATCAGCAAATAGTACTGTCTCACACAAATCTCTTGTAAAGTTAGGAAAGACATTGATAAGGAAAAGCAATGGGCCCAAAATTGAACCCTGGGGCACGCCCATAGAAATGGGTGCTCCTGTAGACTCAGCTTCAATTATAACTACTTTCTGAATTCTAGCAGAAAGATAAGACTGTATCAGACTTAGTGAAATATTTGATACACCATAATGCTTCATTTTATTTAACAATGTTTCATGGCTAACGCAGTCAAACGCCTTTGATAAGTCGCAAAAAATGCCAATAGCATCGTGCTTACTCTCCCATATATCAAAGATGTGTTTGAAAAGTGCAGTTCCAGCATGAGTAGTACTTTTGCCTCTAGTGAAACCAAACTGTTTTAAATGAAATAGCTTATTTATAGAAAAGTTTGCTAGTAATTGATTATAAATTATTTTCTCAAATACTTTCCTTAGCGCTGGTAATAAAGATATAGACCTAAAATTGCTGGGATCTGATTTGTCACCAGCCTTAAAGGTTTAAAGTAAGTACTTAGTAAAGGTTTCATTCGGAGCGCGTCCGAAATGAAAGCGGTACCTAAAACCTTAATAAACCGGTGTAATCCAGAGCGACACGTGCACGCGTAGGCACCGCTTGAAGTTTGTTTTGTTTGAACTAATCAAGTCACAACTTGTTAATGCTCAGAGATTGATGCATTTATTGAGACGTTTGCTAGCGTATAATGAGTCAAATTATTTATTTTGTAGTTGTGTATTTATTTAAGCCGTCAGTAAGAGCGAAATGAAACCCTTTAAAAACCGCTAAATTGATTTAAAACCTATTTGATTTCGCTTTTTAGGAAAACCGTTTGTTTTTTAAGGTTAAGTTAGAGCCAAACCTAAATAAAACGCTCCTAATGTACTTGACACTGATTTAGGTTTGAAAATTAACCGGTAAACAAGCCCTGCGCGGCATGGTCACTTTGCTCGCTCAGCTTGCGCCAAATTTAGATCACAACACTAACTTAATCTAACCCACTGTGAGTTGGTCAAACGTCCATTGGTCTGTAATTTATTCGGTAAGAATTTAAAAATCCTCCCGTCATTTTATATACAACTGTGTAGGCTAGATTAGGTTTAGTTGTGATAACTACAGACCAAATCTGTTTATTTTACACATTACCGGTGGACCGGTGCTCTATACAATCCCTAGAAAATGTATACATTACTTTAGCAATGTCTAAAATGGAAAATAATAATTATAATATTTCATACATTGCCTAGCCACCCCAGGCATTCTATATATTTTCTATGAATTGTATAGAATACCTGAATCATACAGATTGCCGTTAACATATACATCTGAATTTATTTTTCTATGATATGAAGGTATATTACTCAGCTATACGCCAAGAAAGATATTAAGGTAAGTGTAAAGTCTGTGATAAGGACGACGCAATGAAACGCAGGTATCCCGTTTGACCGTTTATTCCGCACTGTCAGCTGATGGCGGCAAACGACACGCCTACCCTAAAACTATCACAATATTAAATCTGTAGATACGAACATTACAGTAAGTAAGTAGAAAGGACAATGGGCAAAACACACCCAGCTCCGCCAACACTGTAATTAGTATGAATCGATAGATCTATGAAAAACTAGCCTTTTTTATTACGTCACCGTAAAAAATATCCTGATAGTCAAAAGACATGACACATGGGCATATTTATGTAGCTAAATAAATTGATTTTATAGTACCTTCATTTTATACTGTTAGTAACCATAACAATATGCCATGTCGCACTATTTAATCAGATATACGACAAAGTCTGTAAAACATCCTACGCTTGCACTTACTGAGACACCTCAAAACGGTTTACGGGGGTTGAAGGACTTGCAGTTGCAAATAGTCGACTCGTCTTACTCCGTTGTAATCGTGCACTCCCTGTCACTTGATTGAATAATATCTAACACGATTATCGGTTTTATTATGGTCAATTAATATGGAAGAACTGGAATCATATTTTCTCCGAAGCGTGGACAAGTTGTTGTGATTTGTGGTCGCTCCATTTTACATATAAGACAATTAACTATAACGAACAGAATGATTGAAAAAACCCCAACCCATGCGGGGATTTTTTTTTGGATTTACTCTAGCTCGGCAGAATAACTTAAGGGGCCACCCTTGCACCTTGTGAAGTACTCCGATAATAACTGAACCCCCTTTGAAAGGTCGAACTAACTAACTAAATTAATTCACTTGTTTCATTAATGTTAGTTCGTTAAAGTACTTGTGCCTATTTAACTTAAAATAACGGACGTGGGTGCAGCGTCCATACGTTTTTGCCCAATGTCCTTTTAATAGTCATTTATGCAACTATCTATATATATATAAATGTTATGTTGGTTTGTGTACGCTTCAAAAACTCAAAAAGTTCAGCACCGATTGAGTTGAAATTTTAACATGATATAAATATAATCCGCATCAAGGATTGTTTTTATCTATTTTTTGCATCAGTCACATATCTGCGACCGACGACCGACAGTTGTGTACCAGTGACCGCGCCATCTGCCAGAAGCGAGGAAAACACTCGCTGACAACCGCAATAGTAATGACGCAGTCACATGACAAACAATTTCGTTCCCAATTACATTGTTTATTTACAAAAAAAAAATGCATCTGATTCTGATTATTATACAATCTGAATTAAATATTCACTTAAATCAAGAATTTTTGGTGTGATAGTGTTGTGATCGAACTGCGCCTTTCACCAAATCGTAAGTAGAGGTTATATTTTATATCAAAGATGGACAGTAAAAATATTATTTTTTTGTAATTATTAATTATTTAATATTAATTAATTAAATAAGTAAAATATTAGTTAAATAATTAATCAATAACAAAACATATTAAAGATTTTAACCGGGCCTTTCAAAGGTGAAGATGTCCTCATTCCTCGAATGCCCATGATCCCGACCGATACACCATTTCAATTTAAAAGATTTCAATTCTCAATTCGATTGCCATTTGCAATCACAATCAATAAAGCTCAAGGTCAATCTTTAGAATTGTGTGGTTTAGATTTAGATGCGGATTGCTTTTCACATGGACAACTGTATGTTGCGTGTTCCCGAGTCGGCAAACCGATAGTCTTTATATCTACGCAGACAGTGGAAAAACAAAAAATATTGTATATCCACAAGTATTGCAAAATTAAACTTATATGAAATGTATTATTTGTTTTGTTTCTCATTTCTCAACCATTCAACCACAATGTGTCACTGCGAAGCGTAGCAGGGTACAGCTAGTTTTATAATATTTTATTTATGGCCCACTTACAGAAAATTTGCTATTTTTATGTTTATGCAGGCAAATGAGCTGGCAGTCCACTTAATGGTAAGTGGTCACTGCCGCCCATGGACACTTGCAACACCAAGGGTACTCATGCGTTGCCGGCTCTGAAGGAAAAGTTTTACCCGCCTTTTGAAGACCGTCATATCACAGCTAAGAGGCGAAACCGCTGAGGGAAGTTCGTTCCAGATCTTGCTGGTACCCAAGAAATAGAATCGCGTTAACGCATGGTGCTAGAATGCGTCCAGATGGTGGGGGTGAAACTTCACTATGCACAGTGTGGTGCAGTGAAGGAACTTTGTGGCTGGCACCAGATGAATAATTCCTCAGAACACTCTCCATTGTATAGACGGTACAACAACCACAAAGACGTAACGACACTGCGCAAGCAGCGTTAGGGGTAGCAACGCGTCAGTCAGCTCAGGTTCATCAATAATAATATAAATTATTCATTTGTTTCAATCTTAGATTAAAACAAATAGGGAAGATACGGCACTCGCGGCTCAGAGGTGAACCGCTTAAATGCACGACCACAATTCGCTTTAGTCACAATTGGACATTCAAACACGCTGCATGTGCACTCAATTTAACAAAATTGCGCATATTCTGTGTTATGGAGATAAAACAATACCGTCGATGCTTTTATAAAGAACATAAATAGTTCAAAATCAAATAACAAATGCCTCGGCAACACTTTTCATTCGCGATACTGTAAAAGTATTTTTTTCTCAAAAATCACGGTTTGTCATGAATGTTATACCTATATAAGTAATCGCCATTTAGTAAACAAGAAAAGGACAACAATACGCTGCGTTGAAGCTTATAGTTCTATCTTGCTCGCTCGATTGAATGCTTATATACAGATGTGTGCGTGTGTGAGAGTTGCTTATGCAGTTGAGTCGGAATATATTTTATTTGATGCTATTATGAGCTTACCGTATCTACCCCTTTTGTTTTAATCTCAGGTTTCAATAAACAATAATTGATACAAATAGAATGAAAGTAAATTTGAATTGAAACAAAGGTATGTGGCTCAGCATGTGACAGTCAAGTTTCGACTTGTCGCTGGTATGTCCACCACCTCACAATTATTATATTATTAAAAACACATTAATCAGGACAACATCAGCAACTCGGGACAATAATTCGAACCGTCCGCCTTAGTACCCGGTCAAGAGGAAGGAAATGGTAAGAGCTAAATCTAGATTCAACTAAAACTGAAGAAAAATGTCAAAAGAAAAAAAAAACAAACATTTCGGTTTGTAAACTGTTCGAATTCGAAATTGGTTCGTGCTAAGGGTACTGAACATGCATGGCGATGCAAAACGTCAATGTCATAATTTTAGTTAAATCAACATTTAGAAGGAGGAGCTCGATGGCGCAAGTGGTTAGCGCGTTCCGCAGCGATCGTTGAATTTAAGCAACTTTCGCAGTGGTCGGTCATTGGATGGGTGACCATAATTTACTATCTCGAGCTCCTCCGTGTTTCGGAAGGCACGTTAAGCCGTTGGTCCCGGCTGCATCTGCAGTCGTTAGCACCCACCAACCCGCATTGGGCCCGCGTGGTGGGTCATGGCCCAATCTCCCTATTTCATCCATAGGGAAGCCTGTGCCCCAGCAGTGGGGACATTAATAGGCTGATGATGACAACATTTAGAAAATTATTTGCAAGTGGTCCGAAAACACAAATGTGAGTTTTTCACGTGAGGCGAGCCGAGCACATGAGTGTTTTAATACCTAATTTCAAACAGCAAACAAGTACTAATTTCAATTTTTAAGCATGTAACTGCTTGATGTTTAAGTCTAAGGAAAATATAACTAGAAAAATCCACGCGAGCCTTTTTTCTAGTTATATGTTCTTTAAATTTAAACATCAAGCAGTTACATGCTTAAAAAATAAAATTATAACTTCTTCGGCGCTACACTCTTGACAGAGTGGTCGTGGTCGTCACATCAGGATTGGTGGCGTGCTTCACAATACGCCGCCATTCGTCCCGCACTGCGGCCTTTCTAGTGCACTCTTGAAGTGGACCGTTCAGTGCCGCTTTTATTTGGTCAGTCCAGCGCATTGGTGATCTGCCGCGTGCCCTTACGCCCTCGACTTTGCCCTGCACCACCAGTCGTTCCACTGACACATCTTCTCGGCGTGAGATGTGGCCAAAGAAAGTTAGAATACGACCTTGTACGATGGAAGACAGACGTTGTTTGATGGACAGTTCCTGGAGGATGGATGCATTGGTTCGGAATTGTGTCCACTGTATGCCAAGCATTTTCCTCCAGCACCACATTTCTAGAGCGTCTATCTTCTTTTTCTCACTTTCTCGCAAGGTCGACGTCTCAGCACCATAGAGGAATATGGGAAACACTAATGCCCTGACGAGTCGTGTTTTCGTGGCTTTTGTGATGTTCCTGTTTCTCCATATTTTTTGAAGTTTGTCCATAGCTGACCTCGTGATTGCCATGCGCCGCTTGACTTCATCTGTACATCCACCGTTGCCTGAAATCAGTGATCCAAGGTAGATATATGACTGAACGACATCGCAGTTCGCGATTTTAGTAATTTCTGGCGAGTTGTTAATAGCACAATCGACAATCATAATCTTGGTTTTACTGCGATTTATTTTCAGGCCAAAATCACGACTAACTTGCTCCATTTTGCTTAGCAGAGATTCCATGTTACTGGCGCTTGTTGCAAACAGAGTGGTGTCATCCGCATACCTCAAATTGCAAGTCTTATAGCTTCCAATACTGATTCCGTCTGACCAATTCTCGAGTGCTATTCTCATAATGAGTTCTGTGTAGATGTTAAACAGTATCGGAGACACAATACAACCTTGTCGGACTCCGGCGCTGGGGTGGAAATGGTCCGATAAAATGTCGTCCGCTCTGATTATAACTATAATTTTAAAAATATATAATATTTTAAATTATAACTATAATTGCTATTTCATCTTTCAAATGTTTAATACTTGTAAAAGTATTCATTTGACATTGTGGGTTACCTACAATGCGAAGAAATGGCGCTGCTGCTGTTGGCTTACGCGGTTGTCAGGGCCGCGATAGCATAATTGGGCAATGCATTCGCCCGGATTGCGAAGGGTGCAGGTTCGAGTCCCGTCTGCTGCCTGGTCCGCGTGGATTTTTTTTGTTATATTTTCTTTAGTTGCCAACAAGATTTCATTTACAGCCATGATATGAATTGTCATTTTTAGGAAATTTTTGTTTATATCAAAATCGAAAGTAGTTAAGAATATGAAATTTTGGTATATGATATGTATTCTAACAACAAATACTACAAAAACAAAGTAAAATAAACATTTAAGGAGGGCAAAAAATGCCAATAAAGATACGTCTGTTGTATGAGAATACAATACATTATTTTGCCAGTTTTTGCTCGATATTATAATTTAGTGTCTAATGTTGTATAGACAATTGTACAGAACACTTCATGCGCTCATCCGACTCGCACTTGGCCACTCTTTTTTTAAAACGGTGCTGTGGTACTGAAACGCGCTTGAATAGCAATGTTCTTTTTTTCGAAATTCAAACAATTTCTACCACGCATCGAGCAGTAAGAATGTGGCTGTCCGATGAGTGTCCACCCTTTGCGTGGAAGTGATCGAAAAAGCGGAGGAGTGATATTGTGTTTAGTAAGTGCAATAAAATTTATCCGTTTAACTGATATAATGGTTACTAGCTCAGTGTTTGTTTTAATGTTGGCAAAAAACTGTTTCGGAATCTTCTATAGAAGATTGAAAGCGTGGGTGTAAATAAAATTAAAAACCAGACAAGTGCTGGTCGGGCTCACCCACCGAGGGTTCCGTACAAATTTACAAGGTAGGCAACAAAAAAGGCCGTATCTATTTCTTACGTTAACTTAGAAGTTTTATTTTTTCAGAGCTTTAAAAGACCTCAGACTTTAGTTTATGTTTTTAATTTCAACTCGATACCTACATGCGCTCCCGATATAAATGGTCTTGACAGACAGACCGAAAACCGCCACTTTCTTTTTTTACATCATACATCAGATTTTTTTTTGTGGTTTTATTTTTATGAAGTCGGTTTGTATTGGAACACGTCACGTACGGTACGGACATGGCGTAAAAAAAGTACTTATAAGATTTTCCGTCACAACTTGTGTACTTATTTTTAGCTATGTAAATATTATTGCACTACGCTAATGCTCAACCCTAACAGAAGTCTATGTTTTTTGAAGTTATACTTCTTTAGGCGCGTTATGAAAAAATGATGAGAGTGAAATTTTAAGATGCGCGCGCATCACTGTAACACAAAATTTTAACATAATGAAGTTGGTCGCTTTAGCGACCAACTTCATGCGTTACTTTTGTGTTTACCACACATTACGAAAATCTACCAACAAAATAGAAATAGAATCTCTATTTAGTGGGTGCTAACGACTGCATTGTGAAGGCCTATCAAAAGTATTTATTAATCTGGAACAACGGAACCAAAGCGCGATTCAGGAGACTACAGCGCCATCTCTTGACCATTGGTGTAGTAGAACCAAAAACCACATCTTTATTTTTTGTAATAAATTAACAGTTTTAAGTATTCATATTTATAATATTTATCCCCATGTTTCTAGTTTGTATATTCGGAATACGTGTTTGAGTTTCATACAAGTGCAAATCACATATGTTCTAATAAATTATATTCAGTAGCGATTTTAATTGAATATTTTGATTATTTATTTATTTTTTCAAATTAAAACTGAACTTTATTGACTGTGTCCTTTTCCAGACTTTTTATTAATTTATTGTAATTAATTATTTGCATGCAATTAAAAACTAATTTTAAACGATGCCAAAGAAGGATAACTTCTTACGCGCCTACATAAGTACACGCACCCATTTTTTTTTTCATAAAATAGCACTGCCAATAAACGAAGTCAAATACTATAAGTCTATTCACTTTGGCGCGAGATAAAATGTAAACAAACCATAAAAAGAATAATTTTAGGTCACGTTTGACAAATAATACAGCGAAACATTATGTAAATTATTTTTAAAGCTCGTACGAATAACGTACATACACATCATATATTTTTTTTTATTTTGCCGATAAAAGTATTTTTACGACTTAAGATGACATGGTAAAAGACCTAAAAACAATAATTCCTAAACTTAAAACGTATAACAGTTATTATATGTACGACATAATTTAAGATTAGAAAGAAAGAAAGAAAAAGTCTTTATTGGCCACCACGCAAATACATATGTAGAAAAAAAACAATGAGCAAAAAAAACAACAAAATTAAACAATACAGAGAAATACAAAAGAGAAAGAAGAATGGCCAATCAGGACCCTGCCTCAGCTTAATGCTGTTATCGTGGGAATGAATATTCCCACCATAACAGCGCTGGTATTCTGGCAGGGCCTGTACAAGGATGCCAGAGGGATAAAACATTAAAATAATATAAAATTATCAAATGGTATATATAAAAGGAAGTTCAATGCAAGAATATATAAATATTAAAATACTTAAACTATGTAACATAAATAATTAAATTATATTAGCATAATATATTAATAAAATTATAATGATAATTAGGCCGAATATGCTACTCTCCTCGCCCACCCTGCGAAAGCCGCACCCGGAGTGTAGTCCCGGAACGCAACCATGCCGGCCCGTCTTAACATTGACAGTGACACTGACACTGCACACTGACAATTGATGAGAAATATATAATAGGCTTGTATCCAAAAATTTTATTATCGATTAATTCTTTTCTTTATTAGATATTTAACAGAAATAACAGAGTTTTTCTTCAAAAATCGATCAGTAACATTATAATTTTATGTTTTTTATAAACTTGTGCGAATTTGCCGCGAAAACGCTCTAAACCTGTCATGGCGTATGAATGACGTCACACAGTGCAATACAAAACGCACCGTGAACAGCAATTGATACTTTTCTTTGCTTTATTTAACTTAAAAATGGATTCTACGTTTTATAAGTATTGTATAGTGCCTAAGTGTAAAAGCACAAGTATAATGACACCAAATAAATAATATTTTACACTTGTTTTTACTTACATTGTAGTTTTCACATTGCGAAATTCCGAAGAGCAAAAATCACTGTTTCTCGCGAAAAATGATCCGAGCATAACAACATCTATTCTTGGTAGATTCGTAGAATTTGCTTTGCTAAATCCAGACTGTATCGCTAATTATATGAAACTAGTGAAATAGACGGTAAAACTGGTTATCTATTGAGTCAAAATGCAAAAAAATGGGGATGAATTCTTCGTTCACTACTGTGTTTTCTACTAAAATGTCAACAACAACAATGGCGGATGCACTCTGTGACGTAACGCTTTCTGATTGATGTTTACTGTCACATGACTAAATCCTTTTTATTTCAGTTTTAAAATCCTTAAAATAATATTAATCTCTCTATTTCATTGTAAATAATAAACTTCATTGACATCTTTTAATAATAATAAAACTATAAATACCACAATAAACCCGATTTAATATTAGTGGACACAAGCCTATTCTCCCTGAAGTGCCATGTAACACGTAAAGAAACACATTGCCACGTACGATGGATCGCCATATTGCCACGTATATGACAATGTTTGTCATTTGAAAGACAAGAAACTAAAGACAGACAGTGTATAGATATTCGGTGTCCAATTATGTACACTGACGAAAGGGCTAAATCTGTCACAGCCACAATTGTGCCGGAATTTTCAACCCAAATCTTTATAAGACGTGATAAACCAGATGGATCTTAGTATTTTACGTTGAAGTGTAGTATTTCGTAATCGGTGTTTTTATGTCAGCCAACTTAACTCTCCTAATCAATCTCTTGACGCGAACTTGCACATATATTCTATCTTATTTATTAAATTCTTGTTATTTCCTTGTTTTATTTGTTGAGTTTGTTATTATCGTTGTGACTTGAGATTCCAAGAGATTCTTGAGAGAGTTTGAAACGGAAGTAGAGTATTTGACATACCCGAGCGGTAACGGTCTTGGGGTCGACACCAAAAGCTCGGTGATTCGATCCTGATCTCGAATTATGTTTTCAATTGCTTTTTCTTCTTATATTAAGCTATTATTTTTTTTCGAAACAATTTAAGTATAGAGTATTTAAATTTGCCCAGTATTTTACAATACCTGAATAGTTAAGCATTAAATGTTTGGTAGATGCCTAGGTTATTTTTTAATACAGGCTTGGTTTTTATCAAAAATTCTTACCTATCCAATGTTTGCAGTGTTTTTACAATATTTAAAGAAAAATCGAAAGAAATTAAGATAAGAAAAACATAACAAAAGAAATAAAAAAGAAGCGATGAGCTTATGACCACACGACTGAAGTGAAACTTCTTTAGCTCCAATAGTCTGAAAATCATATACTTAACCTGAAGATATGTTGATAGAAAAAAAACCACCAATCCGCGCTGGGTCCGTTATCACCCACCAATCCGCACCGGGTCCGTTATCATCCACCAATCTGCGCTGAGTCCGTTACAACCCACTAATCCGCACTGGATCTGTTATCATCCACCAATCTGCGCTGGCTCCGTTATCACCCACCAAGCCGCACAGAGTCCATTGTCACCCACCAATCCGCGCTGGGTCCTTTATCACCCTCCAATCCGCGCTGTGTCCTTTACAACCCACCAATCCGCGCTGGGTCCGTTATCACCCACAAAGCACTAGATTCATGTATTTTGTGACGGGTATTTTTCATTATGTACCGAGGACTCACCACTGACGCTAATCATAACGCGAAATCATAACATACTCGATAGTTTTTTTATATTGAAAATATACCTACATTATCTTGTTACGAGTTAATTATCAAATAGGAAACCGAACGTGAGGATCCTGATTGCTCAAGTGGCAAGCGGTTTCGGTCTGCGATCGTAGAACTTCCTTAACTTCCATGATCGCAGACCAAAGCCGTTATTTGGTTATGACCAAATCCTCTATCCTATGGGATGTGACCAAAAATGTATCATCTATTGCTCTTCCGTAGTTCGAAAGGCACGCTAAGTGGAATCCTGGAATAATCGACAAAATGTGCGGGAATTAAACTGTTAACTTAGTGTACGCAAGCACAGTAAACTAAGTATGAGGAACTAGCAAATGTTGTTCAATTATTTAAACAAGGTACACCTATTTGATTCTATTGTAAGTTTTAAGTACAATTCCTAGCTGTTAGTTATGATATTTCATATTCTGAATAAAAAAAGTGGAGGTGGTAAACTAATTAAGTGCCCTCGCGCGTCGTTCGGCAGATTCGCTATAGGACAGAAACTTGATAAGGCAGAAGCTGGATTGGGCAGAATCGTGTTTTGGCAGAGTACAGTCAGGATGTTAATAATATTATTATGATGTAAACTCTTTGGTTTATCTTATCATTAATAATGGCCACTTATGGTTTATGGTGACATTACAAATTATATATTTTACAATGACATTGTTATAGTCAAGTCAGTATTTTTTCATTGTATTATCTGAGATATAATTGAATTTAATTTATTATGATGGATGATGCGGGCCCACGTACAGAAAGTGAAAATTTGAAAATTATTCGCAGTAAACGAGGTAAGCCAGTGCTTCTACATTCTATTCTATTCTACTTCTAAATTCAGCAGGTTTTACGGCGATGGTACTTTTAGAGTTGTGCCCAAACTTTTTTATCAATTATATACGTTACATGTCGATTTAGCAGAAGATGATGATGTTAATTTTGTACCATTGTTGTACATATTATTACCAGACAAGAAAGAAGAAACCTATAAAAGATTATTTACAATTTTAAAGCATCAATTTTCAATTAATATTGAATATTACAAATGCGATTATGAGCTAGCCGCAATTAACGCTTTGAAATCAATATTTCCTGAAGTAAAGGTATCAGGGTGCTTTTACCATTTTTCTAATGCGGTGTGGAAAATGAGCAAGAAGCTTAACTTTGATAGCGTCAAAGTAAAAATTGACGACGAAGAAAAAAATATGACACTTTTATACATCCAGCTGGCATTACTTCCTCCTAATTTTATACCAGAAGGATATTTCGAGCTTTTTTACATGGGTCCTGAATCCGAAGAATTTAATAAATTCAACGATTATTTCCGAAGGCAGTGGATGGAGATTATCACTTCTGATACCTTTAGTTGCTATAAAGAGAAATTTCGCACGACGAATGCGGTCGAAGGATGGCATAGACGCATCAACGCTCGCATTACAGAACGGCCATCAATTTTTCTGTTTATACAGAAAATTAAAAAGGAAGCAGCATTTCAAGACCGAAAAATTGCAAGAAAAGAAATTTATCAAAAAGAAAAGCGGCGACAAAATTCTATGGTACAAAAAAATTGTAGCATTGATAAAATTATAAACGGACTTTTAAAACAGGACTATAACTAAAATATATATATATATATATATAAATTAATATATATTAACGATTTATGCCAACTGAAACTTTCCAACAGTAAAATAATAGCGTTCGCTGATGACACTGCTCTACTGTTTCACGCTGATTCGATAAAAGAGGTTTTTGATTGGGCACAGGAAGGACTGAATGTGGTATCTAACTGGTTGTCGGGGCACCTTTTAACCCTGAATGTCACAAAAACCAAGTTCATTATCTTTTCCTCTGGGCGGCAGACTCAACATGATTATCTCTCTCTGACGGTTCACTCTTGCTTATCTAGTAATAATTGCGCTTGCTCTAAACTTCTAAAGACAGATAGTATTAAATATCTTGGTGTAATGATTGATTCAGTGCTCAGCTTTTATCCCCATATTGAGCTCCTGGCGGGTAGAGTAAGGAAGCTCATTTACATTTTTAAAACTCTTCGCCATGTTGCGGACTTTCAAATTATTAAATCAGTTTATCTCGCCTTATGCCAATCAATCTTAAGTTATTGTATTTCATCTTGGGGAGGAGCTGCAAAAACACATCTGATCAAAGTGGAAAGAGCGCAAAGGCTTGTACTGAAGGTTGGTGCTTCACTCCCAATTCTTCATGCCACGAGTCAAGTTTACAGGCTTTGGGAGGTGCTTACTGTCCGTCAGCTCTTTATATTATCAACTGTTCTTCGTAAGCACTCTCAGCTTCATTTTGATGGGAAAGCTCTAAATGGTAGACGACGTAAGGGAACTGTTTGTCCTACCCGTCCTTTAAAAACCAAGTTCACAAAAAGATTCTTTTGCTTTATGGGTTACAATAAATTTACAATAAATTGAACACAATCCTTTCCTTCTATTCAATGACCAAAAGGGACTGTAAAAGAAAACTAAGCTCATGGCTACTTAAGCTAACATATGACGAAACAGAGGACCTATTGCTCACCTCAGGATAATATACCGCGAAAATATCAGCTGTCTGTCTTACACTTATCATATCATCCACACACATAATTATAGTCACGCTCACGTTTACATACACAAGCACGCACACTCACACTCACACCAAATACACATACATACTGCATAGAATTTCATACAAATACACCCTTTGTTTAACCTGTGTCAATTAAAATTAAAATTAAAAAAAAAAAAAAAAGTAAACTTTGTTAAATTTATGTTCATACTCATGTTTTTTGTTAACCAACATTGGCGATTCGAGGTGGTGGGAGCCTGATGACCTGTAACACAGGTATATCGTACCTAGCACGGGCATCAGTCTCACACAAACATTAATGTAATAATATATTTTAAAAAAAAAATGTTATCGATGCCAAAATGTTTGTGATGAGAAAATAAACGATTTATTATTAAAAAAAAAAAAATTGAGTGTTTAAGACGGCTATCTTGTGTTAAGTAGAATAAATAAAAGTGCTTCTAAACGGGGAATGTTATTCAAATAATATGCAATAATAATAAGTAAGTTTTCTTTTGAGTGTACCACAACTGCCAAAACACGATTCTGCCCAATCCAGCTTCTGCCTTATCAAGTTTCTGTCCTATAGCGAATCTGCCGAACGACGCGCGAAGGGAAATTTCGTTGCAGCCGCTAAAGAGTTAGATGTTTTTTTTAAAACATTTTCATGAACCCATATGTGATTTTGTGAATCGCAACGGAATTCAGTTCTTCTTTATCCCTGCGTATTTTGGTGGTATTTTTGAAGCCGGTATTAAGTATACGAAATATCACTTAAGACGTGTTATAGGCTATAGTAATTTAACTTTTGTGGAGTTGACAACGTTATTTACGCAAGTTGAGGCGATTTTAAACAGTCGTAATTTATACCCTATATCACCTTCACCAAACGAGTTCCTCTCCCTTTCCCCAGGGTACTTTCTTATCGGTAGAGCATTGACGTCATTGCCAACCCCAGCACTGGAGAATCACAAGGAGAGTAAATTGCATAGATATGCCCGAGTTGAGAAAATTCGCCAACACTTCTGGCAGCGTTGGCAGAAAGAATATAATCATAGCTGAGTTGCAGCGACGGACGAAATGGAGAAGCAACACCGCTCAATTAAATCACGGCGACTTAGTTTTACTGCAAGAAGACTACGTTCCACCGCTATGGGTCTGGAAACAAGATTATTTCCTGGAGCTGATGGTGTGTCCAGAGTAGCGGACATAAACACTGCGAGAGGTTATGTGCGGCGACCCTTAGTCCGACTGTGCCCGCTACCTGCAGTAGAAGAATTACAGTGTTGAAAGATGACTCTTTCAACGAGGCGGGATGATGTTGCGGCCCTCTAATTATTGTCAGACCTTTTTACTACTATGCTATGTATACTTTCTAACACTAATATGTCATGTACGCTTTGATGTAAGTATAGTAAATTGATACTATAAAAATAGCTTACATAATGTGGCTTTAATAATTTATTCAATTAAGAAGCCACATTATGTAAGCTAATACAGTAGCAAATTGTTATTAACATAAAGATGCACGTTTTCCACAATTTATGGTCTGTGTTGCCATTAATTTAAATGTTTGAGCAAAATTTTGATGTGGTACAAGTGGATAATAAAATACAATTATATTGATGAATTCGGCGTAGTTTTCTACACATAAATGCAAGATAATACTTGAGGTACAAAATTGGGCAGAGTTGGATGGAGGCAAGAATGCATCCTTTATTATGCAATCCTTATTTATTTGCAATGTGGTTTTAAACAAACACAAACATGCAAAAAAGGTAAAACAGCCATTGAATATTTTCCAATGGTTAACAGTTCGTCATAACAGTTTAAAATAATCCAACAATCATTATTGTAAGGGATTAGTGATAACGCTCTCTGTTATACTCAAGCCTGCTCGTCGATACATCGCACAAACTTTGGCCATAAACGCCACCTGTTAAAAGCAAATTTTGCCAGTAATGGTTATTTAATCTATATTTAACTTTAGTTACCTTCACAAGTTTGAGCGTCAATCTCGTTGAAATTAAGACACAAGAAATAGCTCATGACATGTTAGCAATATCTATAACAATCACTAGCTGACCCGGTGAATTTCGTGCCGCCTGACAGTCAATGAATATTATCTTTAAATTTTTAAGTTTTATTAAATAAATGATTTTACAATCGCAATAAAACAAACACAATAAAGCTTTTTTAGTGGATAGACAAATAACTCTACCCCACCTGATGTTAAGTGGTGATAAAGTCTAGACGCGAAGATAGCTGGTACAGCAGTTATAATAACTACCGCACCAACCATAGATTGTAGAAAGGGGGGAACACGTGCACGGGCAAAGAATTTTACTTGCGAATAGTACTACAAAGAAATAAGTCACCAAATTTTTAGAAGTTCGTGTAGAAATAGTGGACACAGTCGGTGACAACGTAGGCCAGTGCACGTGGTCCTCAGAAGAAAAGGTGATGGAGGGATAAGGGAAAATAACTCTTCAGAATACCGACCGTGCCAAATCAAATCAAAAATCATTTATTCATGTTTTTATTTACTTTTAAGCTTTTAACTGCTAGATGTTTAAATCTAAAGAAAACTTTACTAGAAAAAAATCCACGCGGACCAAGCAGCGGACGGGACTCGAACCCGCACCCTTTGCTTTCGTCCGGATTGCGAAGGGTGCGGGTTCGAGTCCCGTCCGCTACCTGGTCCGCGTGGATTTTTTTTCTAGTAAACTTTTCTTTAGATCATTTATTCAGCCTAGGCTGCTAAAAGCACTTGGGAAAGTCAAAATGTATCAAATTTCTTCATTACATTGACTCATCTTGACAGTAAGAAAAACAAATGAAAATCATAAGTTTTCTAATTTGAATTTGGAATAATGTTTTTTTTAAATTATAACTCTTTAATGATACCAAAACCAGCCAGTTACAAATGGTATAGCTAAAGAGATTTTATTACGAGTTCATACATATATAATGCAAAAAGACCTTTTTCCCAACCTATTATGTCGCAGTCACTTATACATATTCTTATGTTACGGCGAAACTCAATATTCTTTAATGGTTATGATAACTGTTATAAATAGTAGGCGAGGCTTAAAAAATATGAATGATTAATGAAAATTAATATATTTTTTTGTATTATATTGTCATAACGTACTTCCATCAATAAAGAAAGTTAATCATGTCCAATCAAATACCCAACAACGAAAAGCCTTTATGAGAAAAATGTATGTATAGTTCATTTTTATGTTGGCCTAACCCTTATTATTGTTTGCTGAGATTATAGTAATAAGGTTTGATCTCAGTGAGCAAGCAAACCTAAACCAACAGTTCTGTATCTCATCGCCCAACATTGCTAGTTTTAGCCTTAAGGATATTTTTATGACCCAACACCATATTACCTCTGCAAACACATGAGGAAATATACCCTTAGTTCAGCGACCTGAGCTTTATCATTATTTTATATTTAGGAGTTTCTATTGCTACAAAATCAATGCTCTAAAATAGTTTGTATTGTCTAGTATTCATATTATGAAAATGATGACTTCTTTGACGTTTGATATTGTGTTGCATAAAATTGTGTTGTCATGAATATAAATAATATATTTTATCTCACGCTTAAATGCATTTTCTTCTGTATTTTTCTGCGATTGTAAATCTTAACAAAGGTTATGGATCTATAGAAGAAGCGTGAGAATAAATAAGGCATGCTGTTAAAACTATGACTATAGTATAACCGTAGTGTATATGGATATTCTTTGGGAGTAAAAATGAATAGTATGCGCTGGCCTGGATAAATGGCAGGATAGGGATGCAGAATTACGACATATCAGAGGATTTTTAACTTCTAAACAGGTATGGCTATTTCTTCAGTCAATTTATGCTTTTCGTGGGACAGTATAGAGGGCTATATTATTTAAAAGGCTGCTAATGCACAACGTAGGAGAATCTGGAGACATCCGAGAGAAAATAGGAATTTCTTTGATACTGTTGACAAACTCGAAGGCATGGATGTTAAGATTCACGAAGACCTTTTGTCAGTCATGTTATTGTACTGTTTACCTGCAAGCCTTCATAATGTTCGTTGTGTTATTGAGACAACTCTCAATAGCATAACGAACGTTATCAAAGCTTGCTGATGAACTTCCTAAGCCGGAGAATCTATAGATTAAAATACTGAAAGAGTATAGTAATAATGTAGATGATGAAGACGTAAATAATAAAAAAAAGTCTCTAATGCCATTAAATGTTTCAGATCGGGAAGAATGTATACCGTTTTACTGTTGTAATTATTTTAAACACAAAATGTCAGATTGTTAAGTGCGAATTCAGAAAAATTACCATTATTATAATAATGTAGATGATAAAAACGTAAATAATAAAAAAATATCTCTAATGCCTTTAAATATTTCAGATCGGGAATAATGTATAATTGTGGATAACTTTTAACAGCAATGGGTTTTAGACTCAGGGTGGACGACCCATTTGTGTAATGACACACAAAGATTCGGTAGTTTCCTCAAAACTGTTAGTGGTAAACTTAATTTGGCAAATAGCATGAGCACTAAGTTCAAGGTAAGGGAGTAGTTAGACTATCTGCATGAGACGAACACTCTGTGATATCTATTTTTAAATTTCAAAGATACTCTACTCTCTATGTACCCAATTTAAGGACAAATTTAGTTTCGATTACCAACAAAACTTTAATAATGCACAAATTCCTAAGCTTCCTCAGTGTTCTTCTACCATGTTGGAAGTTCGCATCCATCAGAAAGAGGTACTCAAAGCGCTAAGCACTCTAGACGTGAATAAAGCCAGTGGGGCCGATGGCATTCCAGCTATTGTCCTGCGGAATTGTGCCCCTGAGTTGTCTCCTATTCTGACTCGCCTATATCGCTTTTCCCTTGAGATTGGCCAAGTTCCGAAAACCTGGAAGCTTGCCAATGTCCAACCAGTGCCCAAAAAGGGTAGTCGTGCCGACCCTGCCAACTATCGACCTATTGCAATCACCTCCATACTCTGTAAGATTATGGAGCGTGTATTGAACAACCGTCTCCTCGCTTACCTCGAAGATAACGATCTACTTAGTGACTGCCAATTCGGTTTCCGCCGTGGGCGATCTACTGGGGATCTTCTTGTGTATGCTACCCACTTATGGAGTGGAGCCATAGAGAAACGCGGCGAAGCTCTCGCTGTTTCTCTTGATATTTCTAAGGCTTTTGACAGGGTCTGGCATGCAAGTCTCATTTCATATGGAATCGCTGTCGGACTTTGCAACTGGATTGCAGATTTTCTGAGGGGCAGATCGATACGAGTGGTCATTAATGGCACATCGTCGGATCTGCTTGGTATTAATGCCGGTGTCCCCCAGGGATCTGTCCTCTCCGCAACTCTTTTCTTACTGCACATCAATGATCTGCTCCTAACTCCCGGTATCTTTGGGTATGCAGACGACAGCACAGTTTCGGGGAGATATCTGCCTGATGTGAAGTCTGATGCAGATGTCCGATCATTAAGGGAGGGATGCAGATGTCCGATCATTAAGGGAGGGAGGGAGTGAATGCAACCCTAGAAGCTGTTTCCCTCTGGGGTGAAGCCAACTTGGTTGGATTCAATCCCTCTAAAACACAGGCCTGTCTCTTCTCGACGAAACGGAGTCCATTCCATCTGACTTTCCGAAATGTCTCCGTGCCGGTTAAAGACCATCTCGAGCTCTTGGGTATGGACATCTCATCCAGCCTCAATTTCGGTCGCTACGAATGGACTCGATATTGCTAAAACCGCTGCCAGAAAACTTGGAATACTTTCTAAGGTCAGGCGATATTTTACATCTGAGCAGCTCCTTAACCTTTACCGAGCCCAAGTTCGCTCCTGCTTGGAGTACTGTTGTCACCTTTGGGACGGATCTGCTCGGTATCAGCTAGATGCACTGGACTCGGTGGAACACCGTGCGAAGAGACTCATAGGCAATGACGCTCTCGTTGAGGCTAATCTTCAGAGCCTTGACCACCGAAGACGTGTAGCTTGCCTTTCGGTGTTTTATCGGTTACATTTCGGAGAGTGTGCGGAGGTATTACATAATTTGATCCCCCCTTCCCCTTTCCACCACCGGACGACCAGGCGCGGCGAGGGCTTCCACCCTTATGTTGTCGAAGTTCCTCCCATTCGCACGAAGCGATTTGCTTCGGCCTTCATTATAAGAACGGCTAGGGAGTGGAACTCCTTGCCGAGGTCTGTTTTCCCGGACCAATATAACCTGGACATCTTCAAGGCCAGAGTGAACAGGCATCTTCTGGGCAGGCGTGTACCATCCTAGGCCTCATCATCGCTTTCCATCAGGTGAGATTGTGGTCAAACGCATTGCCTATCTAGCATAAAAAAAAAATTGAAAGTTATGGTAACAAATAGATTCACGGCTTATCGTCGAGGCTACCTTTATTCTCTACGAGTGTGTGAGTCTGCAAATGCTTAGGAGACGACGATATGAATATTCGTAGCTGGCACAAACGTTTAGGTCATTTAATGGTACGAGGTTACTAAGTGAAGTAGACAAAGAAGTAAATGAAAGTGATTCGCGCAATTCTGACATTTGCACGAAATGTAAAATGACAGCATTGCCATTTTCAAAGACGGGTGGACCCTCTCATGATAAGTTCATTCGTTCGCACTTGGTCAGATTCGTAAAAGGACGGATTCTCATTTCGATGGAGTAAAGTTATCAAAAAAAACGCTTACGACAAAATGTCCTAGGATTTTTGGCTAAAATTAATTTTAGAATACTGCATAATAACGAATCAATCTAACATTGAAAAAACTAAAAAATACACAATCGCTCTAAATAATCTTATCACAGAAATTATATTGAATAGTATAATCAGATACAATTCGTCCAATTTGTTCATCTTTTTGGACGTCACTTGGACAACGATTGTATTACAGAATGTAATTGTTGTCATTTTAATCTTGTGTTATAATATAACACGGTGCTTTCTTCTTGAGTGTTTCAAAACTAAATGTAAAGTTGACTTTTTTGGAATCCTTGTATTAAATCAGTGATGCAACCTTCGATGGCCTTTGTAGTATGCTATTTTTCTTGATAACAATTAAAAACATTGCAAGTATTTTTTTGAAACCATTGACTTGAAAAATATACGTATTATCATAATATTTTTTTTATATTATTGTACTGGATCCGGCGAAATGAAAACCAGTCCTCTTGCGAATCAGAACGAGTGCGAATAAATCGATAAGTTAAGTACTGATATTGTAAGTCCTATGAGGTGCGAATCGAAAACAGGTGCTAAGTATTTTATCATCTTTATCGATGATTGTTCTCATTGGTGGTATATGTATTTCTGTTTGTTAGTAACAAAAACAAAGCTCTGGAGGCATTTAAGATTTATAAAAGTCATGTTGAGAATTTAACTGGGTATAAATTAAATATATTCAATCAGATAATGGAGGCGAGTATTGTAACTCTAAGTTTGATAACTTTCTGTGTCAAGAAGGCATATTAAGGATAACTGTGGGTACGCACACTTCAAGAAAATGGAGTAGCGGAAAGGATGAACCGCACATTAGTTGAAATGGCTAGATGCTACTTTAAAGTGGTTTGGATGTAAGGTGTACATAGTGGACAAGACTCCAAACAAAGACAAGTTTGCTCCTCAAGGAGTGCCGGCCATATTCGTAGGATATCATAAAACTTCTAAAGGATTTAGAGTATGGATTCTGGATTAGAGAAAAATTAATACCGCTAGAGAAATTAAGTTTTGCGAGCTGGAAAGAATACAGGACAGGATCCCAAAATTTGTAAATAATACAGATTGCACAAATCATAATATACTGTTGATAGATATAGTTTTTTTATAGAAACTAAAACAAATCACGTCGTAAAAATGTAGAACACTTATGCGAAGAAGATGGAGAACAAGGCAAAGTGTCAGAAACTTCAGAGCAAGACTAAGGGCAAGAAACTACAAATCAATCAGATAATGAATCTATAAGCACAACAAGCCTTTGATTGATTAGTGGATACTAAACGTGTTCCAATAGAAACCGTGAAACTTCGTGTTCATCAAATTATTAAAAGGGGCAGTGGTAGACCAACTCTATTACACACTGATCGGTCTGGTCGTCCAAAGGAAGTCTAGAAGATGGTAGAAGTCGAGGAAAACTGCATTAATTTTATATGGAATGTTCAATCATCGTTAGGAGATGCTTTACGAAGCCATGATCACTCAAAATTGGAAAATGCTATACTCTCAGATATAAGAAGTCTTGATGGCTCTCGCCGTAAAAATGAGTCTAGAAATACACCAGCTTGATATCAATACAGCGTACTTATATGGAAATTTAAACAGAGAAATCTATATCAAAATACCAAGACTGTTAAAGGGGTACCTTGAATAATTAGTTAATTATGAGGACGAAGAACCATGTTGTTGTAAAATAGATAAACTTATAAGGATTGTACAAAGATATATAAGGTAACTAAGGTAAACAGTGGTGTCGATTCTGACATGATTCTCTAAACCTTAACTTAAATTTGACAATAGTGTATCCTTGTCATTCTTTTTACAGAATGAAAAGGAGAGACTGAAGTTAAAATTAGTTTTAATTTTAGAGAATCATGCCAGAATCGACACCAGTAAGTGAGCATCAAAGTGACACACAGTAGAATTTAGATTAACATATGACTAGATTATCGCTAGCCAGTTTTACAACATACGCCCTCTTAATCTAAATTCACAAAAACAAATCAATTAAATATTAGCGAGGGCAGTTTCATACAAAACAAAACCATCAAGTTAACTATAAACGACTTAAAAATACAAACAACTTTACATTTGCAAACTACATTTGCATTTAGGCTTTACTTAAGTTATACCCATGCTGTCTATACAGAGTGTGATGATCTATTTTACTCCACTGCCCCTCCAGTCTACCTCAGAGCGCAGGGGAAACAATGAAAGAAAACAAAAGAATTAAGATAACGTTATAATTATATTTTACTAACTATAAATATCATAAGGAAGCTGAATACAGTAGTTTTAAAGTTATAGTTTATATAAATCACTTCCCTTTCAGTGAGCAAAACCTTAAGTTGACATTAATATTAGAATTATATAAATATCAGACATTCATAACAAACTACAATGTACTTACATGAGTTCTTAAACTATATCTAATATATTTTACCTACTCTGCAATGGACTGTCAATTGAAAGACCACAAAATTAGACTTTTCCAGATAATAAACTGTTCAGTGGATTTTAGAGATTCTATGGCTCGTTTGATCGATATTGGTGATGCTGTATACTAGGTTAATTCTAGTTCTCAATGAGACAACCAGTTATATATATATATATATAAATGGGTAGGTCGGAGTCCAACCTCGCCTTGCGGTACCTCCTCCACGCTCACCCAGGGTTAGTTAGAGAAATACCTTGTGAGTGGCTTGCAACCTTTATTGTAATAATCTCACGCGTCCCCTCTGGTCCGTCTATAGAGAGAGAATCTCCTTGTTATTAGCTTGGTCTTCCTCTAGTACTTCTTGAGGAGAACGTATAAGCCTGAAGTTCACATTGAAAAAAATTGGTCAGATATTCGGAAAATACATAGATTATTACATCTGCATCACTAGCGGGTACAGTGAGGCATATTCACGGTTAATATTTACATTTTTGAATCACTACATGACTGGAAGGTCCATCTTATTGAGTTGAAGGAAATCAATTTCATGTTCACTAACTTGACAAGAATGATTAGGTATATCTGATGACAATAATCACCATATCATGATAATGAAAGGCCTGCAATTCACTTAGTGCTAGGAGAATAAATATGATGTCAGATATTGGGCTTACCGTTCGAGATGTAAAACTTTCCTTACTTTGTTCCCCCTATCACAAAATACTACCCTGCCTTGCAAGATTCCGGGACCATCTACCTACGATACGGAAGATCAACAGAAAGGTTATTTTTCATAGCCACAACTTGCAAAATAAGTAGGGAAAGAAGCTAAGACAAGTTACCTTGCGAGATATTATCACGCCGAATTACAGTTCGGTTAGCGTCCCCGTGCTATGTCCGCCAATATCCTCCAGGATATAAACTTTTCGGATCTACTTCACCGACTCCGGAGCCCGGAGGGTCCTTCTTTTAATAAACTTTGGGCAGAAAACAAAACGGTGGCACAAATTATTGTCGAAATTTTTAAATGTTGTTTTGACAACTCAACATAGAGAAAAGACCATCCATCCCTAAATATGCGTCTATGATTTTTTCTCTCTCCAACTGAAGGCAAAGGCCTCAGTCAAACAGACAGCCGCTGCATTCGAGACGAGATAACGAATAAACTCAAACCCATATAACTATGCTCGCCGTAAGCGGAGGAAAAGAGAATACCTACCTAAATCAGTGAGGAAATTCAATTTCGAGTAAAATTCAAAATCGAGTAAAAAAAACGCCCGATTGAGAACTCAAATTGATATGCGAAAAAATAATTCAAAATTCAACAACTGTCAAACTCCATCCACTCATCCACGCGCACCAACAGAGATCCACTGCCTTCTTTTCTTTTTTTTTTTAAGTGTCATATCGATTTTTTGAGTCGAATGAAAAAAGCAACTATTCCTTCAATGCTACCAACCCAATCAATGAAGTTTGACAGCTACGTTGCCGTAAGCGGTTCGCTATCATAGACAAAACAGCTGTCCTACGTGTGTCAGTAATATGAGTGTCAGTGTCACGCCCTGTTTAAATACAAACACTACAAGAGCTTATGCTTGTTCTTCCCTAACGGTTTCGTTACTATATCAGATGGCAATTTTTCCGTTGGTAGATAATATAATTTAACAGTTTATCGTTGACTTTTTCACGAATAAAATAAAACTTGACATCTATGTGTTTTGTCCTATTATGGTGGACGGGATTGCATGCCAACGTAAGTGCATTTTGACGTCGGAATATAAAACAACTTTTGATAGCTCACCTGATAATTCGGAATATAGACGTCTAAGGAAACAGTATTCCTTGACAGCACTGGCAAGAGCCATATACTCTGCTTCAGCTGATGACAGAGCCACTGTAGGTTGTTTACGCGCCTCCCACGTAACAGGCCCTCCAGCAATACTAAAATAGTATACCGTATAGGATCTTCTAAACTTGGGGCAGTTTCCCCAGTCAGCATCGGAATTAAATCGAAGTATTCGGTCAGTTTTCTTTCTGTAAGTTATATTAGGTATAACAAAGTTACTATTTTCTCGATATAAGTCTTCTGATATATCTTTAAGGAATTATAATCATGTTTTACATTCATTCCAAGGCAAAATTCGATTCTTCCGAGATCTTTTAATGAAAAATATATTTGTAAATCCTTTTTGAAATTGTCAAAAGTGACAACTTCTTTATACAGACAGATAAAATCGTCAACGTAAAAAGGCTTACAAAAGAGTTTCATTGTTATTTATTCTCTTTCGAAATATACATGACTCCGAAGAAGTTTGTATAAAACCAATAGCTGATCAAGTTTGTTTAAATTTAATGTTCCAACACCTCGGCGCCTGTTTGAGGCCATAAAAAGAACGTTTTAGCAAACAAACTTTGTCACGTGTCGATTGCTCAATAAAACCTTCTGGTTGTAACATGTAGACTTCTTCATCTATGTCGCCATTAAGGTATGCCGTATCTACATCTAAGTCGAAATTACGCAGTACCGGGAATAAGTTTCAAAATAATCTACGCCATACACCTGCGTAAAGCCTTTCGCAACTAGGCGGGCTTCATATTTTAGAATATTACCCACGGCATCCTTTTTAAGTTTGTATACCCATTTACAGCGAATACAAGTTTTATTTTTAGGTTTATCAACTAGTGCCCACGTTCCTTTCTTTATTAGAGCGTTATACTCATCTTGCATTGCCGAGATCCAGTTGCTTTTTTCCTCACTGTTTATAACACTTTGGTTCTAAAACAGAATAGATTCCAAAATATTATATGAAAAGAAATCAGGAGGCTTTCGATCTCTTTTTGGGTAACAACAGATTTTAAACGCAATTACTATAAACCTAACATATCTATTAATGAAATATAATTGTTTTTAGCTATCTTAAATAAAATCTAAGAGAGCAATTTGTTCTAAGTGATAAACAAGATATTAAACTACAATTGTAAAAGACATTCAAGTGCTTAAGTTTTATATAATGAAATAAGCTGTCCCAGCGAACTTCGTACCGCCTTAAAAAAATAGGGGTTGGTCGTAGAAGGGTGAACATTTAGGGTTGTATGTATTTTTGTATGATGTATCATAAAAAAATAAAAACAAAGAATATTGTCAAGAATAAAAATTTAAGAGTGGACCACCTAACATTTAGGGGGTTTAAAAATAGATGTTGTCATTCTCAGACCTACTAAATATGCATATAAAATTTAATGAAAATCAGTCGAGCCGTTTCGGAGTAGTTCAATTACGCACTCCGTGACACGAGAATTGTATATTTATTAGATTTTGACGTCAAAGTAAAAAGTGGTCCGATAATAACCGACTCTCCTTTCGCGTACGCCGCAGAAATTATTGACAAAAGAGCAAAGGCATGTACTACAGTTTTATAGAGGGCATCAATATCTAGAAAACAGTCCGTGATCCATATTTATGTGTAACTATGTATTTCAGTTATGTCACGATACCTACTATTTCATGTTTAAAAATGCATTAGTAACGCCGGTACACGCTAGGTCACATTATTCGTACCTAAATATTAATCCTTATCCAGATAAATAATAATAAAGGCTATATCTTTACCTTTAAATTACTTTTTGAGTTATACCATTGCAAAGTTCCATACCATTCAAAAGTTATCATGAGTGTAATAATTATGTGTGATAATTGTGATGAATGAAACACTGCGTTATAAGATGCGTTAAATAATAAGGGCATAGTCTAATAAAGTAATATAAATAATAGGTAAGCGGAATAAACTTTTTAACAGCGGCAATCTGTGTTACCAGACAGCCATTTCGCCTTTCTCCCAAAACTTACCCGAAATCCCCCCAAAATACAGGGTCTTAAAGCAACCCCCCCCCCCCCCCCCAATTCAGAACATTTATTAAGAATAAAATATTTGCTACAAAATTTGTAATTTCTGCAATAGCATCAATTACTGAATCACCATCTTCGCACTCGTCGTCTTTCCCACACCTTTTTAAGCGGAAGCATATTAACGCTTCGTGTTGTGTCGTGACGCATCGGTTTTATACTTTTATGCAATTTAAGCTAACGACCATTAACGACTGACTGACTTGCTTGACTTGGACTTGAACGACCGAGCTACTGAGCTAGACGGAATGGATGGATGAAGAGTACTTTTTTAAGTGGGCTTTTGACTTAGAGGTCCAAATCGGGCTCACTGAATAAACGCCAGTTCAGTGGGCCCGATTCTCTAAGCCTAATAAAATAAAATTTGACAACAGTCTAGATCCTTGTCATGCTCTATACCAAATGAGAAAGAGAGACCGTTGATTGACTGTTGATCGTGACTTTTTACAGATTAAAAGTTTATGAAGTGGTATTATTTTTATATAAAAAATGGAATTAAAAACCCCCATTTCCCCCCAAACCCAAATTTCTTCCCCCCATTAATCCCCCAAAAATACCTCCCTCCCCATTTTCCCCCATCGCTTTAAAACCCCCCAAAATTTGGGGGGAATCCCCACAATCTTGCATCAGGGCGGTAATGGCGAGTTCGATACAACGGGTTCTAAACTACGCAACAAAATTTCAGTGTCAGTTAGAATTTTTCACGTAAGGTGTAACGTTTACAAAACATAATATACGTTGTAACCCTTAAAATTTTATAGATATTAACGGGATTGTTACCATGTACCTTGTTTTTTATGAGTCTCCGATATTTCGGCACTGTTGCAAGCGCCATGATCACGGAGTAATGAGTCACGGAGTAATTAATATCTATAATGTTAGTGACCATGAAAGTTTAAAACAATATATCCTTAAAATTTTATCTTTACTATAAAGTTAAATTATGTCCAAAAGACCAGAAAAAAAAATATCAACAAGGCCATATGGTCTTTGTTGCCTTTGCCTGCCCAAAAGGGGAAAATATAAAAACAATATGTGTCGGACGGAACAGCGGCGCACGAGCGGCGTAACCGCGAGTAATTTTCAATTTTTATTTACACTAATAAGATTTTTCGTTTTTAATCGGTAAGTAATGCTACAAAATTGTTTCTTAACGTCTTATACGAACGCAATAAAGGTATATTTTGATATTTTATATATATTTCTCCATTTCAGATCAACGCGAGATCAACGAAATTCTCTTACTTTGTAAATTTCCTATTTAGAGATAGAACCATTATCGAGGTCTATCCCATCTGTCTTCCGATGTACTAGAACTTGAATAATCTACTTAAGCGAAGATATTTATGAGTACTCTGGATGCTTAGAAACCAATGACCAGTTACGAAGCATACATATAAAAGATCCTTGAAATGGTGTATAGGGTATGTATTTGGAGACTTTTGATGAAAAGAAATATAAGGCTGGTTGATTGTGTACAATATTTAAGATAACTTTAAATGCAAAGATATAATAAGAACCTTTGCTCCTCACATGCATTCGAACACCATGTCACCTCATATTTTTAAGCTCGCTGAACAAGATACTGTAATTTTAAGCTATTGCATAGCTTTTATCGCGGCCTTTGAGCGCAGTGACCGAATCAACAAATTCCGTAATGAAAATAACCTGACAAGAACGATAGCAATAGAACACAATTTTTGCCATTTCAGTATCGATCTAAACGGCTCAGTGTGTTAAACTTTTGCCACGGGACCAGCGTTGCCAGATACAGTGTAATTACAGCAGATCTACTGTATTTTCACACGATCTACTGTACACTGTAATTCTAAAATTACGGTGTATGGAGAACACTGTAATTTTTCTACGGGCAAAAATCTATTTGGAGTGCTTCGAGAATGACTTTAAAAATAACCGGGGCTCTGCAAAGGACGCGCGGTTCCGCATTCCTGCAGGGCTCCTGTTAATTTTTCACGGGTTCTCGAACGTACTCGTAGTTTAATGTAAGTAAACTAAACACAGCCTTTGTAAAAAAATATTACGAACTTGTGGAAAGGCAACCCCCCGTACCGCGCCTACTTATGTCACAACCCTTCTAACTATTGAAATAAGAACGAAAATTTCTTATTTTAATCGGGCATGAATAGTGGCGTGGTGCATAGTATACTATGCAGGAATTCCCCGGACGTAGACTAGGAATCACTTCGTACGTAGTATTAAGCGCCCAAATTGTGTCAATCGTGTTTTATCTTTACCTAAAGTACGAGTTGCATTAATTTTAAACCAACTGAAAAAGTGATAAAATCATTTAATTCGGGGATCTACTAAAAAGAAACAGCTATCGGGCTAAATGATACTAAAGCTAGAGACAGTGATTAATAAGAGGTTGGTTAGTCAACAAGAAAGTGTATTTTCATTTAAATTTAAAAAAGAAAAGTTTCTAGATATCTGCTTTAAAATTCACTGTATTTTTTTTTACTTTTCCTGTAATTTTGTCTCAAACACTGTATTTTTTTGCACCCAACACTGTAATATCATTTTCCTCATCTGGTAACACTGCACGGGACCAACGTTCGACGCGTCACCGCGATCGTTGGTTCAAAACCCGCACTCGTATTTTTATTTTTGATTATTATTTTTTTCCTTTTTTTATATATTTGTTTTAGACCCCAGCACCTGTTCTTATTTTTATTTGTCTCCCTTTTATTTAGACTTTATAATTACATATAATTAAAAATTTTGGTCTAAAGATGGTAAACTGTGGAAGTTTTTTGGCACCGGGCAACGCTGTCGTTTGCTGTGCTTGCCCAATAAAATATCATAAGGCCTGCCTCGCCATCCCAGAAATGTCGCGTGTCAGCAAGGAGTGGATATGCCCCAACTGCAAGAAGAGCACACGCAGGGGTGACAATGCGCATACGCCTGTAAAGGGTATCAGCGAATCTGCCGAGCCCGAAAAACCGGTTGCTGCACGGGAACCTGTCGACCTGGCCAGTGGCTCTCCAAAGGAAGATGAGGTCCAGGGTAAGGCCAAGGAGAACGCCACCGAAATAATCACACCAGTGATATAAAAAGTAAGTGCTGACCGAGTGCATGAAGGAGATGAGGGAATTCCGCTCGGAGATGGCAGCCTTCCGCGGTTCTTTTACCGCTCGACTTGACTCCTTCGAACAGAGAATTGCGGTGTTGGAGGAGCGTCAAGTCGATCCCGACGCAACTGGTAGGATGGACTCGGAGCGCACTTAACGATCGCGATCAGGAGGCGTTGATGCCCGACCTGGAGATCGGCGGGTTGCTCGAAGAGTGGAGCGTCAGCGTGGAGCGTCAGCGTGGAGCAAAGCGTCACCATCCTGGCCGTGCACCTGGGAGTGACTCTCAACAGGCGGGACGTGGTGTTCACGGTGCGCGTTGGCGCGCCGCGCGCCGAGGCGCAAGGCCGGCCGCGCCGTATGGTGGTGCGCCTGGCGCGCCGCCAGCTGCGCAACGACCTCTTGATAGCCGCGCGTGTGCGCCGCAGGGTCACTGTTGCGGAGGGTCACGGATTCGGAGAACGGCGCCCCAGACACCGCTGATGAGGGCAGCTCACGCGCGCCAACCGCCAGCTTATATAACTCCATGCAGGCCCTGCCCGAATATCAGCGCTGGCGCGATACAATGTCGTATCGGCTAACGCTGAGGCAGAGTTCTGGTTAGCCCTTACTGTATGAGTTTCTTTTAACATGTTGTTTTTTAAGGATTTATAAGAAATATTTTCTTCCTTTCTTTCTTTTTCTTTCTTTCTTTTAACACCCCCCACTCCGACCGGCACAGCGGTGCGGCATTGAAAGCCGTGCATCGTCTAACGTCGTTTCAGTTTTGCAGACTTCGGCACGGTGTTTGTGTGAGTGCGACTAGACGTATGCGTGTAGACTAACTGCTAACTGTTCATAACTGATTCTATGTCTTTTAGACACAATTCTAGGTAAAACAGCGTGCTTTTTGGCAACATAACAGGCTAGTTGTCCCTTTTTGGAAAAAGGTTTTAAATTGTTAATTAATGTTTTATTAGACCGAAAAAAAATGTATTGTATTTTTTGAGACCTAGAAAGCTATAAATCTTTAATTTTAAAATAGAATTTTCATGGACATACAGAAATGCTATCGGCCATTTTAATCTATAGATTAATTATCTATGCTATGACGTCAACCGGTAGTAAACAAAAACTCGTAAGCACGTAGAAAATAACCTATTTGAGTTTATAATAAAAAAAATATGACTTCTAACAGTAACCACGAAAAATATAGTAATTATCATTATTATATTGTACGAGATTGTAAAAACACATCCTTGAAGACTCCAGGAAAGTTGTGGATTAAAGTGCCGAAAGAAATTAACCTATGCAATACCTGGTTAGAACTTGCCAAAAGGGATCCTACAACTTTATTGACTCATAGTAAAATATATTTTTGCGAAGATCACTTTGATGTAAGTACTCATTGAATAATATTTTAAGTCTCTTCATTTAGTATCAGTTTTAATAATACAAGTTTTCAGGTTATGTATGAATGACATTTAGTTGTTTACTACCAAAGCGTTTTTAGTGTATAAAAAGCGTTATTAGTGTATAAAAAGTAAAAACTAAAAATTTTTTTTTAAAATAAAATTTCTAAAGCATTCTTCTGCTTTTATGAAGTGAAATCGATATATTAAGGTTCCTTAAACCAAATACTTTAATAAATAAACATTTATTTAATACAATTCGATATGAGTCAACTAGCCTACTCCAAAGGAGATACTTTTTTCAATGCATGCCAGACCTTCATACTGGTGTGTCAGGTTTCCCATTCGTAACACTAGTCATGCTAGTTTGATGGTCGGGAAAAAAATCCCTACTATAACAATGGTATTACGGTTTGGTGTGACGGTTGGGAAAGTATGTTTTTTAACCTAAATCTTTGCCTGAATTCGCTAGTAAATCTCAGGTAACAAATAATTCACGGTGTATAATATGTACAAGCCTAAGTACCAAAAACAATAGTATACACCAAAGGGAAGTGAAGGCGGGTCACTAGTGGAAAATAAAAGAAAAGATCGGTTTGACACTGGTCGAATCCCTAGAGCTCGCATTCAGCGGGCAATGACACGATCCCCTTGAATGATCTCCCCTCGATCTTCGCTACTTTCATAAAGAACTTCGTAACATACATACAGGGTGTTTACAGAAATTTATACCAAAATAATAATATGGCAAATGTTGCAATAAAGTATAAAATGTTATAAACCTTTTTATTTAACTTACTCTCTATATAATGTGAGATCGGGTCAAATCTTGCAACTTAATTTTATAAAGCAGTTGTCCTAAACCGATTATGTCAAACGAAGTACAATTAAATGCACTACATGTCATAAAATTTTGCAGTCTGCCGGAAACTCACTACCATCCTCCATATAAATTAGAACCATCTCCTTTTTCATACATGTTCAGTTTGGATGACAATCATGTTTAACTAAGTAACGTCATTCTGAGTCCAATATAGCGAATGGCACACGACGAATATAAATTATATTGATATATGTTTATTGTGTTTATCATCTACCTTCTTCAAAACCCACGCAGGTTTATGCACGAAATAGAATGGTGGAGTACTTACTACGAGTACTATTGTATTTTGTTACACGCCGTATATATTCATTGGTTGGCGTAAAACTTATTTAGGGTGGGGTGCCAAGCACCCCTTGAATAGAAAAATGTTTCGGATGCTACCGCGTATCGCATTGCGATATATTAAATTAAAGCAATTTGTAAGTCGGCTTAGGGACCGTCTCGACGATGGGAAACATTTACGGAGGAAACTTGAAATAGTAAAAAATCTATTTCGTTTTATTCCATTTTTCTTTAGGCAGTTAACGACTCTATTTTTATGTGTAAAGAAAAGTATTCATCATCTCTCTATAAATGTCCACACTGCTGAGGCACAAGCCTTTCTTATGGGGAATAAGGGGATTGCACCATGATCCACTCCACCACGCCCCGTCTTATTGTGAATTGGAAGGTGCTACGTCTGCAGAAGCAGCTGGCTTGTACATAATCCTAACATTGATTCTAGATGGCGCTGGCTATTAATTGATTGCATTCAGGTAGGTATGAAAAGAGATGAATGCAAAGAAAGCGAGATAGGACGGTGTTGTTATTGCATTCCCCGCATAAGATAAGACTTTCGTTTGGCACTATCGAATTATGAAGTGATAACTTCCTTTGTTACAGCACACGCACTCAATTCTATTTTCATGTAAAGAAAACTAATAATAATCAAAACGTTACTTAGCATATACCAATATAATAGTACATTGTTAACTTGAATGGTTGCCTATCAATGGCCGAAAAAGCCTTAGATTACTTTGCATGCTCTTCAAGCTTTTACCATGTGCTCCAGAGTACCTGAAATCTAGATTCCAATTTCTGGATACTTCCAATCAACGTCATCTTCGCTTGATTAGAAATCTCACACTACAAATTCCCGTTAATTATTGTGGCTTTGGATCCAAATCTGTCATTATCACTGCCATACGCCTGTGAAATGCTCTACCACTAAGCATACGTAGTACTCACAATTAGTTTCAGTTCAAAAACTTGTGCATGAACACTGACTACGTGATTTTTCCCTATAGTTTGCATCGATATATTTTATATTTATTGTATTTTATGTATGTTATGCATGTGTATATATATATTTATATGTATATGTTTATGTATGGTTATATGAGTATTTTATATATGTGCATCAAATTGTATTTAAGTGTTATTAGTTTAATCGCTGTTATTATAATAATTTTCATTTTATTTTATTTTAACAATTTTGGCGATAGGGCGCCATACTATTTGTCGTCTCCAACACTCATACTGGTTGGCTGGTAGAGAATGCCTATGGCATTAAGTCCGCTGTTTGCTTATGTTTGGCAATGAAGTTTAAATAAATAAAAAATAAATTGTTCACCGAGGGAAGAAGGTAAACGATTAAACAACGTGGGTGAAGTTTAAGCCTTAATACAGCCGAGTTGTGAATACTACTTTCTTACAAGGGATACATAGTGTTTTATACTGTACCTATGAGGAATTGATAGAACAAATTATTTGAAATTAATATAGGTAATATTGAAGTTAAAGAAAATTTTACTACAAAAATTCCACGATGTCTAGGCGGTCTTTAGTTTTATAAATCTAGCAGTTCATCATCATCATTATCAGCCTATTTATGTCCCCAATGTGGGGCACAAGCCTTCCCTATTAGTAGAATCGAGAGATTGGGCCATAACCCGACACGCGGGCCCAGTGCGAATTGGTGGGTGCTAACGACTGCATATGCAGCCGGCTTAACGTGCATTCCGGAGCACGGAGGAGCTCCAAATAGTATTTTTTTTTGCAACCATTCAGGTTAAAGTTCATCCTCTTATCACGTTAATCTAGAACAGTAGTACTTAATATTTTAGTGATGAGTTTGTCAAAATTTCCGTCTTGCTACGAACGACAACTTACGACTTGTACCCCCTCCCCCAGGATTTATAAATCTGGTTTTTGGATTTTATAGGTATGTTCACAATTACTGCTTGGGAAGTTTATTTTCTGGCGGTGTCAATATCGTCACCGCCAATACTAGACGATTTCTGTCCACTCACCACGATACCAATAGATTTTCATACACTTTTCCCGCCCGCCCGAAACAACAAGCACCTCATCACTGTTGTACTAATAACAGTGATGAGTTCCTTTCTGTATTAATTAAAAAATATATAGTACTCTCCTAACAAGTATAGTATAAATATTTTAATCATCTTGAAAGCTTGCTTGACTGTTAATAACTACTGTCTAAACACAAAATTTTAGTATTTTAAGTGCTCAAACTATATCAAACATTGTATTTAATACGTTTTGTCCGAATAAATTGAGAATAATTACTTCTCCGTAACACAGTTTGTAACTAGCAAGGGAGGTAAATTCTTAAAAATTGCAACACAGTAAAGAACATATTTGGAGGAGCTCGATGGCGCAGGTGGCTAGCGCGTTTGGCTGCGATCGTTGAAGTTGAGCAACTTTCGCAGTGGTCGGTCATTGGATGGGTGACCAAAAATTTACTGTCTCGAGCTCCTCCGTGCTTCGGAAGGCACGTTAAGCCGTTGGTCCCGGCAGCATTTGCAGTCGTTAGCACCCACCAATCCGCACTGGGCCCGCGTGGTGGGTCATGGCTCAATCTCCCTATTCCATCCATAGGGAAGGCCTGTGCCCCAGCAGTGGGGACATTAATAGGCTGATGATGATGAAAGAACATATTTAAGTTATATAATGTCAATCCAACTGTATAATATTTATACAAAATCCAACTGTATAATATTTTTGGTAAATACCTAGTGCCATACACCACTGCGTAATACTTAACACTTCACTCACTAGTGAAGTGTTAAGTATAACCAGAAACCCAAATTCGTAATTATGTAGTTTCAAAACTTCATACTTTGTACCGTGTAGGTTATTTTAAAGTTAATAGCATAATAAGTTGCTTCAAAGTAGTTTTATTTTTATTTTGTTGAACTGCTATTATTATATATATACTTAAGTAGTTATATGCAACGACAAAGTATTGTTTTGTTTTAAAATATAATTCTTGCTAAATAAGTTATTTTTCTTTTTTATTATACTCGTAATATTGTATTGTCAATCGACAATTACTGGTAACTGGTAATTAATACTCGTTGTGCATATATGTGTATATTAAGAAAGAATAGAGATTATTATTATTACCTTAAAGATTTATGCTACACTGTCTTTCAATGAATGAGTGTTGAATTGCATTGAGTCAACAGAAATGCCATAAAGCAGCTGGTTTGTCAGACGAGTCGAGCAATGGCGCCGTCTAGTCGCTCGGCTCCGATATGGGGTTCCCAACCAGTGCACATTGACCCTTGACAGCTCAAACTATAACGTTGTATTGCGTTTGCTAAACTCTCTACAACGGATCAAAGTAGTCTGGTCAGAAAATATTTATTTGGATCCCACTCGGCCATGCCGCAGGCTGCGGGGCGAAACTTGGAGGGTGAATCACAAATGTAAGGACTCTCTTGTCACAGAAATCTTTCACGAGTATACTAAAATTTATAAATAATACGATTGTTAACGATTTTCTTAAAAAACTTATGTATATAAGTACAATGATTTACGCCCACTGCTTACATGCATAGGCTTGTCTACATAAAGTGAATTTTTGAGTTTCCCTAGAAACTTTAAAAATCGTGTAAATAAACATAGGCAAGACGGTTATCATCATCATCATCATCAGCCTATTAATGTCCCCACTGCTGGGGCACAGGCCTTCCCTATGGATGGAATAGGGAGATTGGGCCATGAACCACCACGCGGCCCAGTGCGGATTGGCGGGTGCTAACGACTGCAGATGCAACCGGGACCAACGGCATAATGTGCCTTCCGAAGCATGGAGGAACTCGAGATAGAAATTTTTGGTCACCCATCCAATGACCGACCACTGCGAAAGTTGCTTAACTACAACGATCGCAGGCGGTTATATGAAAGGAAAATTTTCTTGTGTGTCGTTGTTTTATTTCGCTTACCAAAAACCCATTTATATAGGAGAGTAGGAAGGTAATAAATGATAAATAAAATGTATGTGTGTGAAAGTGACAGCGCATGTATTTCGTTTTTACACAAATGGTGTGTAGCCTGTTATAAAAGAAAAGGCGATCACAATTAAACATATAAAAGTGGCTGTAATCAAAATACCGGAGATCCTAAAATAATGTTTATTCAATCAATTTATAACAATTATATTTTATTATGTTTCATAATTGAACAATTATTATATTTCCGTGGAGACACTTTTCGATAAAAAATATTATTAGGGTTTTTTAAAGTGAAACTTTTATTATATCACTACAATTTTTTTCTTTCAACTTTAGCATGTCACACTTTTTTTTATTTCATTATTATTAAAGAAAGAAGACTATATCAACAAGCATCAGTGGTTCTAGCCGAGAAAGGACTTTATTTAATTAATGATTTTAAAAGTTTCACTTGCATCATAGTTTCATAAAACCACATCATTTCCTCTTTGCGGAAATATAACCTAAACCGTGGTCTGAATTCGCTTATAAATGTTCTCAGGTAAATCAAAAACACTGAGTGTATATTGATTTTACCTTAGAAAGGATTTTAAATTAAGTCAAACTGGAGTACGTACTATATTATTCTAATCTGATGAAGTGTTCAGCAGTTGGTATAAAAATAATTCACTTCCTAATAGACTTACTAAGACACAGCATAGCACTCTGTGGCTTCGAAGCGACTGTACTGTAAGGACTCCAGAGGGGAGCCCGGGGTTCGCAGCCAGATTGCCGGAGTCACTCTGGCACAATTAAACATAGTGCTGCTTCTTCTCATCATCATCAACATTAGCCTATTAATGTCCCTACTGCTGGGGCACATGGATTCCTATGGATGGAATAGGGAGATTGGGCCATGAGATAGCATTTGCGCACTCGTGTTTATGAACACAGGCCCACTGAAGTACAGGGTTTTTCAATAGGGACAGGGTTTCTCTGAAGGGCGATGTCGCGATGTCGATGGCCATATTGCATCGTCTATTGGCGATAATTTTTTAACAGTTAAGTTATTAAAAGTTCGGCATTTATCAAGCTGTGTCGCTATACAGTTGATCAATGCGTTAAAAGTATTAAGAAGTATTATCAAGTTCAATTCGTCATTAGAAACTACTGGCCTCAGTAATGGATCTTCAAATATCCAACACCTACCCGTCATCGAAACGTGTAAAATTCTGGAGAAATCAAAATAGATTCTGAGAGAAACTTCCAGCTTGTCAATTTTGTAATTAAAAGGAAAATTGAACAGGTTCAAGGTCGTGCGTTTTAACGCCCCATGATTATTATTTCTGATGTAATGTGAAATCAATGGTGTATGCGAATATGAGAACTGTCAAAGAACACGCGTCAGTTATTATATAGAGGGCCCATTATATCAAAAACTGAGGCAAATTTGGACCTTTCGTATTCACGCTAGCATACAAGCCTGGACTTTTTAATAATGTAATATTCCACGTATATAGCGAAAGATTAAACTTTCAAAAAAATAAAATTAAATCTAATTGTAACTAATTAATTTGTTTTTCATTGGATTCAAATATACCCGATTCCTATTGAAAACCCCTATATTTCAATGCGTTATTCGACAACATGATACATTTAGGGATTCAATATTAATTAGGATGTTATTTTATTTTTATAATATATATTTTACGTGGTTCTAAACGTTTCCAAACACAGAGCCCAGTGGAAGGAGAGGGACATTTTTAAACTCTTTACATAGCTTAATCTTTCACGAAACGATCCCGTAATCAGATATTTTTGCACAAACCCGCAATATTTTTGAAAAACCTATACAACAACATCCCACTCCTTTGGCTAGACGAGAAAAATAATAAACAACCGCACCTTTGTGGGAGAGTTTTTATTTCACCACTTTGTTTACGTGACAAGTATTAAATTACCTAATCCATGCTAAATTACATTATTTTTGTTTTCTGTGCTAACCTGCGAACGGGCGGACGAAAATTGGAAAATATAAGTTCACTTTTGTCTTTGAAACCCCAAAAAATTCGATTGGTTAAAAGAATGTGTTATATTGCATCACTTCGTCTGCGTGGTTCAATATCCTATGTCCTTTCCCGGGACTCAAACAATATCTGTACAAAATTTCATCTTAATCAGTTAAGGGGGAAGCGTGACGCGGTACAGTTGGACCTCGATAACTTTGCAGAATCAATAATTTGGTCACACCAGAAAAACTTGATCTCGTAGCCCTTTTAAGACGTCATTCAAAAATATCATAAATGTCATGCCATGCAAGAATCTTTCGTATCATGAATATTTTTTGTTTTTTTTTTATTGTGGAGTGAATTGAAGAGAGAAAATTTGAGTCGGAGAAGTTATTTATAAAATAATAAGTCATTATAATTCTGCAAAAGAAGTATTATGAAAAAATGTAATGTAAGGAACAAACCTAACCTCAACGAGTGAGTTTCAATAAATTTCTTGCTATTAGTTTGTTTTTGTATTCCTATTTTTTATTTACATTGCAACAGTTACATTCTTTATATACCTATATATCTAAAATTTTGTTTTCAGGTTAGATATAAAACTATTGTTTTAATCGTGGACGAACACTTGTTTCGTAGCATTTATTTTATAAAAAAAGAAGTTAAAAAAAATTTGTAGTAGTAATTGTATTACAAACAGCTTTGCTTAACACAAATTGTTTTTTTTTTCTTTTAAGGTACTTTTTCTGGTACTTATATGATCGTAAAATAATAGGAAATGCTTTGCAGATTTGATCATATAAAAGAAAGAAATGAGGCTGTAAAAGCATTAAGGGAGAGATATTGAAAATGTAGAAGGAGAGGTTGAATATCAAGAAGAAACGAAAAAGAAAAAAAAACACCATGACATTTAAATTGAAGGAATTAAAGTGTTGGGTTTGGATCTATATTACAGTGATTAACAAAGTAGTTGACAATTTTTGAGAAAAAATATTTTTCTTCTAAATCTCAAGTAAATTTTACTAGAAAATATTCCACGTGGACCAGGCAGCAGACGGGACTCGAACCTGCACCCTTCGCTATCCCTTCGAATGCACTGACCATCACGCTACCGCTGCCCTGATGGCCGTGTACAATTTTCTCTACCCTTTCTTAGGTTGCGAGGTAGCGCCATCTCTTCTTATTGTAGGTAACCCACAATGACAAATGAATACCTTTACAAGTACCTATGATTTTTTTCTAGCAAATCTTTAGATTTCAAACATAAACTAGCAGTTAAATGCTTAAAATATAAATATTCATCTTCTTTTAAATGTTTCATACATGTAAAGGTATTCATTTGACATTTTGGGTTACCTACAACGCGAAGAGATGACGCTGCCTTGCAGTCCCGTCTGCAGCCTGGTCCGCGTAAAATTCGGAATATTTCTTGTAAAATTTTCTTAAGATTTAAAACGTCTGGCAGTTAAATGCTCAAAAAAAATGCAGAATGTTTTTTTCCTTCTCAAAAATCCAAAATAGCATCGACTAAGTAACTATGGCATGCAAGGAGCAATTATTATTTCCTCCTAGCTGGAATGAATGCATTACTTAAATAAAACTAGTTTTTACGGGTTAATGCACGAAACTTTATTTATTTATTGACGTTTCGCAGCCTTTTCAGGTCTGCATCGTCAGAATAACTCAATAAAATAAAAATCTCTAATTATTCTGACGATGCAGACCTGAAAAGGCTGCGAAACGTCAATAAATAAATAAAGTTTCGTGCATTAACCCGTAAAAACTAGTTTTATTTAATGAGTGATGTGCGTGAAAACCTAAGAAACAAAGAATGCATTACTTGTTTCATTTTTCTTAAAATATCGAAACAGAATACGCGCACTGTTTGTAATTCAAGAGATTCCTCGTTTCGTCTCCCAAAGTACTCAACAGATCTTCACCTAATTATTGTGGGACCATCTCGCAAAGAAACTAATTTTAGCAAAAAACCTGGCCAAGCGCGAGTCTTGTATCGCCCTAATAGGGATCCGTGCAGTGAAATAATCTTGTTATTGAAGCTACCTTATATCTCTGAGTTATCAAATAGTTCGCTTCCGAGCTCTAGCGATATCTACACCGCAGTTCGCAATATACCACGAAACAAAAAATCATTTGTGTGTTTTCATCACAACTTACAAAGCAAAGAAATTTTTACTAGAAAAAAAAATCCACGCGGACCAGACAGCAGATGGGACTGAACCCTTCGCTATCCGGGCGAATGCGTTGACCATTATGCTACCGCGGCCCTAATGGCTGTTTCGAATTTTCTCTAGCACTTCTTAGGCTGCAAGGCAACACCATCTCTTCGCATTGTAGGCAACCCACAATGTCAAATGAATACCTTTACAAGTATTAAACATTTGAAGGAAGAAATAGCTGCAAGCTTCCGGAAGCGATGCTGGCGACTGGAGAAGTCGTGCCCGTTGGTCGGCCACACTCCTGCATTCCATGATGACATGCTGTGGCGCTTCTTCTGCCTCCATACATCCTCTGCATAGGGGCTAGTGTTCCGTCTGGGCATCTCAGAGGTGGCAGCGAGGGCTGGCAGAAGTTTTTTTGCATGGCCTTGGCCAAACGCCAGTAGCTACGGGAGCCAGTAGGATGCGTTATTAGTTTCTGGCCAACACGTGCAACGCGCTGGGCATCCGCTCTGATGTTAGCCTTCTTACAAGCCCTGGAAGCAAAATTGTAGGCTGCTTTGAGTGAATCGACCCCGGGATCCCTAAAGGTGCGGCCTCTGATCCAAGCACGATATGCCGCTTGCTTACGCGAAGCAGCTTTAGCACAGTCGTGATTAAACCAGAGGTTACGTATGCCCTTACTGATGAGATCAGAATGAGGAATATAGTATTCCATACCCATTATAATCTCCTCAGTAATGTCAAATAATGGCCGATAGGTCCCTGTTGTCGCATTGAAGCAGGGTTGCTTCCAAGGAACGGACGCAAAGTAGTCACGCATACCGTCCCAATCTGCCGACCCATAATGCCAGATACGGCGCTTGACCACTACTCGACGCGGGGGCATGGCCTGTGGTGCTTTGGCAGATATCAGGCAGTGATCTGACGAGCCCAGGAGGGCTCTTACCACAACCTGATAGCCCTGTGGATGGGTCGTGAGCAGTCCAGTAAAGAAGGCGCTTGACTTGGAATATCTGGGATCCTGGTGGGCTAATCGACCAGCTGCTTCAATTCATGCGAGAGAGCGAATGTGTGAGCAGAGATCCCTGCATGGTCAGTTTTGGAAAAACTTAACCACAAATTGTGGTGAGCATTAAAGTCCCCCAAAAACACCAATTCTGCATTGGGAAATTGTTCCTGCGCGTCGTCTGCAGCCTGACTAAGGTGCTCAAAAGTCGAGTTGTCTTAACATCGCCGGTGTGTGATCTGTAGAGGCACACGTAGACTCTGGCCCGGGGACCAGAGTCGACGTGTACCCCCAGCATAGAGAAGGAGGGATCTTCCAAGCAGCGGAGACGGCGACAACAAACATCCGCCCGAACATACAGGCATACACCGGCCTTCGCTATGAAGGACTCTTCAAGCACGAAGCCGGGATAGTTGAGGTAGCCTGTGTCAAAAGGCGGAAGTATTTGTGTCTCCGTCAGGAACAACAATGCTGGCCGTGCTGCCTCAAGATGGTGGTGGACAGCGTTGAGATTAGAGTGGAGTCCGCGCGTATGTTGCAGAACTCGACCTCAAACAGCGTTAAGGGCCTGGGGGTGTGCACCGCTGTACGTCCAAACGTTGTTCTAAGAGCTGCCATGATGGAGGTAAAAAAGAGACGTGAAACGAGCCGGCGTTGTCGCGACAGGACTGGGCAAATTAGGCAGGTATGTTTCCCCGAACGATTGCCTGCAGAGGATATACGCTGACCCGTCGGGCGGAAGGGCCCCAGCACCCCCCCCCCCCCCCGGAAGAGGCCGCTGGGACCCCACGCCCCGGTCACCAACCGGCACGAACCTCACCCCGAGATTATGCGTGACATGATGGGACAGCCTCGCGAACTAGTTAGGAACGCTCGGACCCCTGTACTGTCCCTGGCCGGCGGGTCGATGCAGTCCTCCCGGCATCGGTTCGACAAATGCCTCCCCTGGACCGAATCAGTCACGGCAACCCCCACTCGAGCTCTGCTTGTACGCTGGCTGACCCCGAAACGCGCGCAAGCACTTCACGGGTTTTTCATCATGCGCACGGTGGTAAAAAACCAGGCGGGTGTTAGGCACCCTACCACCAGAAGAGCGGGTGAAAGCTCCGATATCCCTTATTTGCTTCTTACGACACCCACGGGAAGAGTAGGGCGGTGAGTAGTATTCTTTCACCGTCACCGCACGGATAGTATATAATATTAGTTAGTATGGATTTAAATTAAAAAGAAATAACTCAGCCGTAAACGTAGTCACAAAAGAAGTGGATTTGTCTTTTTTACGAGTAGCGAGTAAAAGTTTAACTGGTTTTATACACCACTCCAGTTTCTCTCTCTTTTAAATCGTAAACATGTTTCGCTGTACCATTCACTTCAGCCGAGGAGTAATTTCACAAACTAAGTTTAGAGCAACTCGATAAACTTAATGGTTTTTTTTAATGACTTAATCTGTTGCTTTATTTTCTGAATAATGTAAATGTGAACAATTAAAAGGGTAAGGCAAAATGTGTGAATGCCATTCTGGGGCAGTAACCCACACCTAACAGAAAACTACTCTAACTACGGTTTGATGCAGTTGGTGTTTTCGTGATCGAATTAGATTCCAAGGCTCACTTTGTGAGTCATCACAATTTCGCCAACGTCCAGTGGTTAGAGCCATTACATGTGAGGAAATGATAATAATTGAAAATATGAATTTTGGATATCTAGCAGGGGGTTACTGCCATAAGCACTTTTACATCTGATTCTATCGCGAAAGTGAAAATCTAACTTTTAATAAGTCTCTAAATTTATTAAGAATTTAAGTAAATATTGCAGCAACTTTCGCTTTAAATTATTTCTGTATTCAATCGAAGGAGGGAAAAAGTCAGCAGCATTTTTTTTTATTTTCGTTATCTCTAAAAGAGGGGTAAATTGTAAGCAGACATTAAAATTCAGTTAATATTATGCCAGAAACACAGTTCAAAATTCAGATTATACAAATAAAGGAAGACACCAATTCAATAGATGTGGGTTGAGTAAGATAAAATTTGTTTTTATAAAAATATCGAGATTTCAGATAACAATAACAACTCCATACCTTTACATTTGCAGGGTCACAGAATATCAAAGGCTTTTATTCGCACTCTATATATATTAATATTAGGTCTTTACCTATGAATTTGCCGTTTTCCATAAAATAAGTTACCGCCCTTATTATACTATATTTTTTATTTTTATTAACCAAAGTAATAACCCATGCATTTTTGCTAACGTAGGTAATAGTAATAGTAGCTTATTGATGCCCTTTTTGAAAAATTCTACTATACGGTAGGCAATAAATTCTTCAAAGGCATTTTGAACTGCCTCTCGGTTATTGAATTTTTTCTCCTCTAAGAAGTTATCCGAAATCTGGAAAAAGTTGAAGTCTGTACGGGCAAAGTCTGGTGAGTACGGTGGATGAGAGAGAACTTCCAACCCCAACTCTTAGTAACTTGGAGACCGTCTGCTGTGCAGTATGAAGTCGTGCGTTGCTGTGTAGAAACAGCGGAGCCGAACGATTGACCAAAACTGGTTGGAGATGTGCGAGCTTCTCAATCATTGTGTTCACTTCTTCACAGTACACATTTGCAGTAATGCTCATCCCGTTTGGTAAGAAGCTGTGACCGGCGCTAGACCACCAAACAGTGACCATCACTTTTTAGGAGTCAGTTTTCGTTTGGGGCATTGTTTAGATACTGAACGAGGATCTAACCAACTTGCTGAGGGCTTGCGATTGTCGAACAGAATCCATTTTTCGTTGCAAGTAACAATGCGATTCAATATGCCTTCGTTTTTGTGCTTGTTGAGCAGTGCAAGGCTCGATTCGACGCGTACTTCGAGTTGGCAATCATTCAATTCGTGGGCCACCATTTGTCAAGCATTTTTCTTTTTCGATTTTTTTTATTTTGACGCAAATGGATCAACATTGTTTTGATGCTAACATCGAAAGCTTGAGCTGTATATTGAGAATCATCAGGTTCCACAATCACCTTTAATTCATCATTGTCGACTAAAATTTTCGGTCGACCAGGGGACCAAATTTCTTAGGTCGAAATTTCCAGAACGGAAGCGGGCAAACCAATAACGGGTGGTACGATCATTTGTAGTGTTTATTCCGTATACGTCGTTGATGTTGCGTGCCGCTTTTGTTGCATTGCTGCCACGACGGTACTCATACTCCATAATCACTCGAATTTTTAACGTATCCATGATGACGAAAATCGTACAAATGCGCTAAATACAGAATAAAAAAATATTAAAATTTACTATTAAACAAATTACTAATTTTGAAAAAAGAATTCCATATTTTTAAAATAAGAATAATTTGAACTAAGAATTCTAAACGAAAAAGAATCAAATGGACTTGAAATAGCCAGTACGGCAGAACGTTAATTTCATAGGCAAAGACCTATCTTATATATAAAATTCTTGTGTCACGGTGTGTGCGTAATTGAACTTCTTACTCCGAAACGGCTCGGACCGATTTTTGTGAAATTTTAAATGCATATTCAGTAGGTCTGAGAATCGGATAACATCTATTTTTCATCCACCTAAATGTTAAGGGTGGTCCCCCACTTTAATTTTTTTTTATTTTGGGCAAAAGTTTTTTATGATACATCATACAAAAATACATACTTACAACCCTAAATTTTCACCTTTCTACCACCAACCCCTATTTTTTATGGCGGTACGAAGTTCGCTGGGACATCTAGTTATAATATAAATCTTAAATTTGTTTGTTTATGGTCCGTATTATAGAAAGATTTTCAGTAATTAATCTAGTCTTGAGCATAGATAGAAAGAGATGTCGCTATATATAACACATAGCGACATCCCTTTATAACTGTACTCAAGTAAAGATCAACACTTAGTTGTCATTCTGTAATACGAGCCTATATGTTTGGTTAAACGCGCTAATTTCAGGTCAAAAATACTGGTCCTAGATGAAAAAATATTTTTGTGTTTCATAGTGCATTTATCGAGGAAGGTTTCAGGTTATATAAGATCACGCTACGACCAATAGGAGCGGAGCATCAATAAAAAATGTTACGAAAACGGGTAAAAAAAATCCATTTGTAAGCTTCCGTTGCGTGCGCTGCGTAAACTGTTAAAGTTACACAAAAATCATGTATGTATGACGAAATTGCTTCCCTTTAAAAGTTCTATATAAAAATTCATCATATTCATCTACTGTTACGCGACACGAAGTTCGCCGGGTAAGCTAGTATTTTATAATAAACTAGCGTCCCAGATATTGAACGGGTGCAGCATACTAATAATGAAATATTAAGAATTGTTGTCATTACAAAAACAACCATCCGGATTTTTCTGGTGTATTCTAATAGATTTTCCACAAAATTTCAAATATTTTAGTCTGTTTTAGTTACGTCTAAATAGACGTAGCAGTCATTGACACTGTACTTTCGATAAATTCATTTCATTATGAGTCACAAACATGACAATCTATCGTGGCGCGTTTGTAGTCATGTGATTCTTTTTAACATTTTATCAATTTCAATTTTTTTATAATTAACTAGTGGCCTGCCCTCGCTTCGCTTCGGTGTAGACTATAGATTTTTTTCTCAGACTTGTATTATACATTATTATGTATACTATATAAACATTCCATGAAAAAAAATCTAACTAAGAGTGAACATTTTGTTGCGTAGTTTAGGACCCGTAGTAACGAATGCGCCATTACTTTGCTGTTAAAAGTCCCCCGTATCATTCGTCCAGGGCCGGATCTAGAGGTATGGGGGCCCTGGGGTAACGAAGGAGTAGAGGTCCCTAAATCTGGGCTGGAGCACTTAAGATTTGCAGTTTGGTGGTTTGGCGACCCGTGGAGATTTGTTTATTTTTATATCTGTTGTGGAGGCTGGGCCAGAGCCCCGCCTGCCTTGCTTTAAATCTGGCCCTGCATTGGTATATTTACTTATTATTAAACTTATCACATTTGTTTTGTTTTGTACACATTTATCACTCATAATTATTGCACTCGTGATAACTTTTCAATGGTATAATTCAAACAGGTTCTGATATAGTCTTGAATCAACACCAGCCTATTAAAAAGGCAAACCTTCATTTTCTTCTTTCGTCCTTCATAGAGCCTGCCTCAAAGGCTCGTCTCTATGAATGGAATAGGGTGATGAAAATTCTGTTGCGGAGTCCGGGTCGGGTCCTAAACCCGCTGTACCGAATGCACCATTGCTCTGCTGTTAAAAAAAGTTCGTCGCCATGCCCTTATTATTAAATGTATCCAGCGACGCGATGGTTTATTCACATTCATCACATTTACCACTCATAATTATTGCACTCATCATAATAACTGTATGAACCTTGAGAATCGTCTAATCCAAAAAGTTATTTCAATAATTTCATTCGAGGCTTTATCAAGTGCCTGCCTGATATAGGCTTGAATAAGAAGTGATTTATTTGGATAAGAATCAATACCTGGCCACGAACAATGTGGCCTAGTTTATACCGGCGTTACTTTCGCATATTTTAACACAAAGAAGTAGTTTTATATAGTTGTTACCGGCCAAACCCGATTTCAGGACAAACTAGTTTTGCCTAGGCTAAACTAGTTCTTCCTATACTGTAGTAGCTGAAGAGTTTGTTCAATAGTAATGAAATGGTTGTTTGTTTTTTTTGGTTGAACGTGCTAATTACAAGAACTACTAGTTCGATTTGCAAATTATTTTTGTGTTGGATAGTGCATTAATCGAGGATGGCTATATGCTATATAATATTACGTTACGGACAGTAGGAGCGGAGTATCGATAAAATAATTTGTTTAAGATATAATATCAAAGTAAGGAATCATTTCATTATCTATAATTATGCCATTGATTTTTTTTTCATTAGAAGTTATGCTTTTCCCGAAAATCGCGATTAACCGTTTCCCCCCCTTATATGGTCACCACTCTCTTACCAACCTTAAATCACATGTAATTTACTTTTTTTGAGCCTTTTGGTGTGAGTTTCATCCTGCTCCCAATATTTTTAACTTTTCACGATGTTTAAGACATTTGCCCTGGTCTATTACTTATAACACTATTCAGGATTTAAAGATTGCTACACACTGCTCTGACGTGATGCATTAATACGCATCTACAAGGCACAAGTGGGAATGTATCAGCTGACGCTTATGTACACACTCTAATCACACCTCACATGCCTCGATAAGCAAAAATAGTATGTTAACTATGATGAGCCATGTGTTTTCTACAGTTTTACCACTTCACATAGATACAGTTGGTTCTTTTCAATGAACATTCGTACTTAAATTATCATTTAATATATTAATTATTATACCATTACTTAATTATAAAATTGAATTTATTATGACTGGGATGAGTTGAAAGTTACAACAGTTTGTTGTTTAAATTAAAATATGGGATTTTCACGCACGTACTCTTTCAATTACTCTCCATCCATGTTGTATACCACAATATGACGTAAAAACACAATAAACAAATGTATACAAATACACAAAAACAGGACAATGTGAAAAAAAAACATCTGTGTACGGTTCACACGCTTTTACGTGACTGAAAAATGAACTAAAAATTACTAGTTTTTTGTGTGTGAAGGCGCCGGATACCTATGAATTTACGACTCCAATAAAATTATATCATACGTGGGATGACGTGTTAATGCATTACTTCAGCGCAGTATGTATGCAGCTTAAGGCAGGGCGGGTGGTATACGATGTGCAGTGGTGGGCCGCCGGCACAGCCTAAGATAGCTGTTCAGGTTCAGTTCAGGTTTTATCATTTTTTTTTCAAGACAGCATTGCTACCTTTGCCTCTCAGATAATGACATTTTATAATTCACCTGTTGTTGATACCTTTAATGGATAAAACAATTTTTTTTTTCATTTATTTGATAATACAAAATACAGTAATTAATAAAAAGTATCACAAAAACCCACATTGGGTTTGTCCGGATACTGAGTCACTTAAGCATAAATAATACATAGTTTTGATATTCTTAAATTATACTTTTCCAGTTCTCGGCATAATAATACATAACAGCGCAAAGATACGATATACGATGGTGTAATGAATAACACATAAATAATAATAATTATCTATTGTGAAAATCGATTAAGGATTTAATCATATAGAAATTATAATGATTCCGTTTTCCTAATTTTCAAAGAGAGAGCGTATTCCTTCCTTAACCGCCGGCATCGCATTTGTGATACTCCTGGTATGCAGATATCTAACACTACTCAGTCTCGATTTGTACCACTCTGTCACCGTTATGGTGACAGAGGTGCGTCGTGACTGATGTGTAAAATAATGACGTTTGAGGTTCTCAGCATTCATCTATATATAAATAAGACCATTTTTTAAGGAAACATCTAAATAATGTAATGTTTTTAAGGAAACATTAAAAAATGTGTTAAAGTAATGACTCACGTGATAGAGCGGTTGCCGAATAAACACACTCACACTTTTTACTATATTCGGGTGACTTACTACATTGGCAAGGCACGACGAAATATATAATATAATATACGCATGACGCTGGGCCAATACTATTGCCTAGTGTTTAAGGTCAAAATGGTTTACAAGTATTATTTATTTTATAATAATAGTGACATTGTGTAAATTATCTTCGCATTAATATAATAACAACACTTTAGAAGTTCGATAAATACTTTTATATAAGAGAATTCCATATGATTATTTGCACGACATTCTATAAGGTTAGGCGGATAGTATTGCCCAAATAATTTTGGGGAAAAAAATCAGAAACTGAAGATTTTGGAAGCGTAATGATTTTTTTCTCAGAGGAGACACGTCACTGTCGATATAAAAGAAAAACGACCCTTAAATACTCATATTTAAAAATATTTTTTCTACGAAATATCGCATTATGTTCCCTAAGCTTAACGTCGTAATAACATACCTGTTTTATTTTATTGCCAAAGTTAAGGTCAGAAGCAGTCGCCTAAACGACTAAAAGTTGCTAAATCGAGTTACGTCGACAGTACGACGCACCTGTGCTAAACCAATTTGGACATTTTACCAAACTCGACTCCGTTAGACCTGCAAGGCAAATTCTACTTCTTATAATTCGCTCATAATTCACGAATCGCCATTTTTTCACGTTTTGCCAAAGTAAAAAAGTCATTTTAATAAAAATATCAATCGTCCATAATGTTCTCACAAAATATCGAGGAAATGAAGTAAACCCTACACCGAATTCTACTCTCAACAAAAATATAAATATTTGGTGAATATTCGGTAACAAAATAAATTTCACGTACCATTAGCTCGCCTGACGCTCGGGTACATTCTTCACAGTTGGGTCGCGACTTGTAACGCCAACCTCGTCTTCCATCAAGTGCGAGTTACATTTATCGGGATTGCTCCCGCTCGTGTCATTTTACTAGTAGAGCTGAGCAAAGAGATCTTTCGCATTGTATGCCCAAGTACAAATAGATGCGGTAACGAGCATTAATGGTTAATACACCAAGTTTGTATGGGTGAGATGTTTCGTATACCGGATGAAACGGAGTTCATTTAGCTTCACTCCCAATGTGGGCTGCCCTTTACAATAGAAAAATAAGGAAAACTCTCGACCAAGTAATATAACATTTTGGCGTGTCGCTCGAGAGTCATTGGGTTATCTAACGTTACCTGGAATATAACTTTTGTGATGTATGACCCCTTTGTAGACGACCGTCATATTTCTGCGTAAACTTCAGTCAACTTAATACTCACCAGCTACTTGATAAATTGGGAGGGCCTCCACGAGTATTTTTATCTTTCATTGATGGTGATTGATGATGACCCATCCGTGGGAGTATAGGGTTATGGTTCTAGCCCCACTGGGTTCTTCAGATCTTTGCCTGATATCATCCAAGGTGCCACAGGCCAAAACCTCGCGACCATTGGTGGTCAAACGCAGGGTATGGCACTATGGGTCTGCAGATTAGGATGGTATGTGTGACTTCATCGCGTCAGTCTCTTGGAAGCAGCGCTGCTTCAGTGAAAATTACCTGTCGGCCAGCGCCGTTACTATTTCTGAAGAGATCGTAATGGGAATGGAGTATCACTTAGCAATAATCATCTTAAGGTGTTTGGTAGTAAACCATAAAAATTTGTGGTCCTGCGAGATATTTGACCATCGCGCGGAAGGTTAATATCAAGATCACGCGGCACGACAACGTGACTTAATTTTATAGTTCATGTGTTACCTGTGACTTTCCGTGATCGAAAATCAAAATATCAGTGTTATCAAGATTAAACAAGAGTATCAGTGGGTATCAGTGAAAGCATTCCTGATAATGGTATCTATAACTCATGACCACTGATGGCAGTTATCATCAAGTTCAGCACTATCAGCATCACCACGGTCTTCGCAACTTTGGAAAGGTCCAAGATAAAACAGCGATCCAGTAGCTTTTAACCAACACGGTTCCACCGGTAAGGTAGAGAACACGCTCACGTCGCACCGTGGACGCTTGAACGCGTTTGACGAACACGTGGCACGTGTCGCTGCATCAGCTATCTATCAGCACTTCAGCAGGTACTCTTGTATCAATTTTTTATCAATCTCTTATCTTCAATCATGGAAGAAATCATCATCAGGTGATAAAAGCAATGCAATATCTTATCATCAATTTTAAGATATACGGAGCACTATGAAAACCTCTTTCTTATATCAAGACACGCTTAACAATTCTAGACCAATATTGGAGGGACTTTCAAGAAAATCATATCAAGTTGTGTAAAGGTGAGAACTGGGACTTTTCTTATTTTTCTGAAAAGCAATATGACATGGAGTTTTATTCCGAAAGCAGCGCAGTTATTTAATCATATCAGGGGACCGGAAAGTAATGTCGTATTTTTACGTTAAATGAAAACGAACATTTTTTTTATAATATTTATTTTAAATCAATGATATAATCACCCTAGATTACATTTTCCACAACCTTTTGCCATCTAGTGGGCAAATTTTCTATACCAGACCGAAAAAAATCTATTGGTTTGTCATCAAAATACCTGGAGATGCCATTTTTTAAGTTGTCCTAAGTTTTATTTTTTTTGTCACTTAGAAAGTGCTGTATGTTACATCCATAGCTTATAGACTAAAGTAGTTCCTGCCGCCATCTTTTCTTGTCGCGTCTTACATGCGCAATGCACAATGTGTCCCTGAGATTTATGCATTAAAAAAAAGATTCCAAGCATCTACCAGTCTCTTATTCAAGAATACATAATACAACCATAAAACATGGTGTCAGAAGATGTACGACCGACTGCCACTACAGCAACATTCGCACTGGATCTCCATTCACCCAACATGCCGCTAGCGTGGAAAAATTTTTCGATGTCCATGAAGATCTACATGACTGCGAATAACCTGGATAACGAGCCAGAGGCCAGAAAAGTCGCAATATTACTAAATATAATCGGTCCGGAAGCATTGCCGATATTTCACTCCTTCAACGTGGACTTGGACAAGATAACCTATAAGGATCTACTAGAAAGGTTTGAAGCACACTTTTTACCTAAAGTCAATATTTCTGTCGAACGTCACAAGCTATTTAATCGCAAACAAGGACAAAATGAAGACTTAGAATCGTACGCAATAGAATTAAAGAATATTAGCATGCAATGTGACTTTGGTGAAAAAGCCGACAGTCTACTCAAAGACATATTTTCATGGAATTTAAACACAGATTGTGTATACATTAGAGAACGAATATTAATAGACAAACCCAATACTTTTGAAGACGCCCTGAATCTAGCAAAAACAATAAGGAATACAAAGCTTGATTCCCAGTCGCTGAGCTCCAACGCAGTAGCAGCAGTACACACTTCAAGACCCAGTCGTTCAGTCTCTCGTCCAGTCTCCAGAGCGCCAAGAAGCAGCTCAAGGTCAAGACCAGTTTCCAAGGAAAACGAATTCTCCGAAGTATGCAGAAGATGTGGCCAAGTACATCGAGTTCGTTGCCCAGCAATAGGTGTCACTTGCAGGAAATGTGGTAAAAAGAACCATTTTGCTAATGTCTGTAAGTCGAACAGGATTTATAACTTAAGTTCAGAAAATGTCATTAATAATAATGAAAATTATTTTATGGGTTCATTAATTTTGTCATCCGTTCACAATAACATAAAGAATGATTTTGTCATTTATGCCAATATTAATTATATAAATATTAAATTTATATTAGATACAGGTGCTGACACTAACATACTTTCATACAATACTTATAAAAAACTTAACTTACCTTTGTCACAAATTACAAAAAGTATACACAAATTATCTACTTTCAGTGGTGAAGTATTGCCAACTGTAGGTCAAACTCAGGTCGATGTCTGTCATAATAACAAAAAATATTCATTGCTTTTTCACATAGTTGATCTTAATTGTCAAGATGTCTTAGGACGTAGAAGCTGCGAAGACCTGAAACTAGTAAAAAGATTACATAATATTCGCTTCAAAGACACAGTTGATCTTACCCAAAAGTATTCTCACTTGTTTGAAGGAATTGGTTTTTTAAAAGATTTTGAATGTCAACTTGCCTTGAAACCTGATGCTGTTCCTTCTGTAGATGCCTGTCGTAGAATCCCCTTTGCATTGCTTGATGATCTGAAAAAAGAATTAGAAATGTTAGTCAATAATAAAATAATTGTCAAGGTTGAAGAACCTACAAATTGGGTTAATTCCATTGTACTTACCTCTAAAAAGAATGGCAAACTCAGACTTTGCATTGACCCAAGAAAACTAAATAAAGCTATAATGAGAGCACACTATCAATTTCCCACAATAGATGAAATTAAATCTAAATTATCAGGTTCCCAATTCTTTTCTACTCTTGATGCTAATAAAGGATTTTACATACATTTTTAAATTAGATGAAGCCTCTTCTAGACTTTGTACATTCATAACACCCGTAGGTCGTTATAGATTTTTGAGACTTCCATTTGGCATTAACTCAGCCCCAGAAATTTTCCATTCCGAGATGACTAAAAGGTTCAGTGACCTTGAAGGTGTCAAGGTCATGATGGACGATTTATTAATTTTTGGTAATACAAAGGACGAACATGATTCTAGACTAGAGAAAGTTTTAATTAGAGCACAAGAAATAGGTATTAAATTTAATAAAGAGAAATCAAACATTTGTCAAAGCGAGGTTAAATACTTAGGACATATTTTTAGTCGAGCAGGTGTAAGAGTTGACCCTGCCAAAGTCCAAGCTATTTGTCAAATGCCACCTCCTAATAATCTTACAGAATTGCAGAGATTCATGGGAATGATAAATTATTTAGGCTCACACATTGAAAATTTGTCACATAAAACTACAAACTTAAGATCACTTTTGTCTAAATATACACTATGGCAGTGGACAGACAAACATGATGAAGAATTCAATAAAAAGTATTATCACAAATGCCCCAGTTCTTACCTATTATGACCAAAATAAACCTATTGTCTTGTCAGTCGATTCATCTAAGGATGCTATGGGTGCCGTGATCAGTCATGACAAACAGCCAATAGCTTATGCATCAGCTTCTCTCAGTCAAGCTCAACAAGCATATTCTCAAATAGAGAAAGAATTACTAGCGATCCTATTTGGTTGTACAAAGTTCCACCAATACATTTATGGATCTCATGCCACAGTTGAAACTGATCATAAGCCTATTGTTTCATTATTTAAAAAACCTATTTACAGTATACCTGCCCGTCTACAAAGAATTATGCTCAGATTACAACCATATGACATAAACATAGTCTATAAACCAGGTTAATACCTATATGTCGCAGACACACTGTCTAGATGTGCCTTGCCAGAACCAGCTCTAACAGATTTAGAAGCAGATATTGACCTTCATGTAAATTTAGTCATTCAGTCACTTTCTTTAAGTCCTCATAAAATGAAAGAATTACAAGAACATACAAGTAAAGACCAAGACTTAGTTGCCCAGAACACAAAAAGTCTTTACCCGTCAGCATTAGACCCTATTTCCCAATCAAAAATGAACTTCACATAATAGATGGTCTTGTCTTAAAAAACAACAGTGTTGTTGTCCCTTATTCACTCAGAAATGACACACTTAAACTTTTACACGAAGGCCATCAAGGTATTAATAGTTGTCAAAATTTAGCAAAAAATTCAATATATTGGCCAAATATTAATTTAGATATAGAATCATACATAAATTCATGTCACATTTGTCTTACATACAGACGTAATAACACCAAAGAACCATTATGCAATCAAAATATTGAACTTATCCCTTGGTATAAAGTAGGAATTGACTTATTTGATTTTAATTCCCAGAAGTACCTACTTGTTGTTGATTATTTCTCAAAGTATGTAGAACTTGCTTTGTTGAACAATAACTCTACTGCTAGTAACATCATTCACCATCTAAAATCAATTTTTGCCAGACATGGAATCCCAAAATATATTCAGTCCGACAATGGACCACCTTTTAACTCACATGACTTTGCTATGTTTACTTCCAAATGGCAAATAGAGCATATTACTTCCAGTCCCTATTATAGCCGCTCTAATGGTATGGTTGAACGTGCCATAGGTACCATAAAGAACATTCTTAAGAAATGTTTTGTTGATAAAACAGATCCTTATCTTGCTATTTTACAATATAGAAATACACCCAAAAATGGTCTGTGTTCCCCAGCTCAGTTGCTGATGTCTAGAACATTGCGATCCAAATTGCCAGTCACTAAGAAATCACTACATCCTAATGTTGTTAACTATAAACAAATAAAAGAAAAAATAAAACATCAAAATGAAAAGTCACAACTTTATTATAACACTCATTCTAAACCATTACCACCTGTTCACAAGGGAGATAAAATATATTTTAAGAAACATCCACAAAGTATTTGGAAACCAGGTTCAGGCACAGATATTTGTACACAACCCAGGTCATTCACAATAGACACTGATGATGGCTCATATCGACGTAATCGTTTTCATATTATAAAACCTAAGTCTCCAGATCGTTTGCCACACACTTCACTGACGTTACCAATATCCACACAGCAATCTCCGCTGACTCCGCACCTAGAAAATAAAAATAAAAGCATTAGTACACCAATTAAAAAAAACACTTCACAAGAGAAAGAAACATACTCATCTTTTGGTCGTAGAATTAAGAAACCAGCTAGATTCCTTGAATGATTTACTTAAGTAATTTGTCTATCATTGTAAACGTTATTTTGTAGAATAAAGATCTTGATGTAATTAGTAATGTTGAATCAATTTACTAATATTGTGTAAAACTTAAGGTAAATTGTAAAAAAAAAAAAACTAGATTGTCAAATCAAACGTCAAAGTCAAATGACTGTCAATGTCTAATGTAATTTTTTAAATATGATGTCTAAGGTATTTATAATATTAAGCCTACTTAGTCACTTCAAGTTTCTGTCTGTATAATTATTTTTATTTTTCAAAAAAAAAGGGAGATGTTACATCCATAGCTTATAGACTAAAGTAGTTCCTGCCGCCATCTTGTCTTGTCGCGTCTTACGTGCGTAATGCACAATGTGTCCCTGAGATTTATGCATTAAAAAGAAGATTCCAAGCATCTACCAGTCTCTTATTTAAGAATACATAATACAACCATAAAACACTGTAGGGATCGGAACAAATAAAAATGTGAAGGTGCGATATCAGGTGAATATGGAGGGTGAGGCAGCAACCCCCATCCCAATTCTTTATTTTTTTCTAGCGTCCGTCTTGCACAGTGCGGTCTTGCATTGTCATATTGAAGGATGACATTTTTTCTGTTGAAGATAGCCAGGTAATTCTCAACTAGAGCTTGGTTCCCTCGATCCAATTGTTGACAATAAAGGTCCGCATTAACAGTTTGTCCAGGATTAAGCACTAACCACACAAAGTGGACGATTCCGCAGATGCTCCACCAAACACACAGAAGAACCTTCTTGGGGTGTAATCCCGGCTTTGCAGTACGGCGTCCTGGTTCATTTGGCGAAAGCCACTGCCTTTTGCGTTTTGGATTGTCGTATAGGATCCATTTTACATCTCGAGTGACCAAAAGATCAAGAAACGGTTCTGCATGGTGCCGTTGAATCAATGCATTGCACGTGGTTGGCCTGTTGGCTTTGTTTGCTCTGACAAATTATGGGGGACATAATCACCTGCTCTGCTGATTTTTCCTATCTGGCAAATGTTCTTGGATGGTCCACCAAGGTTGGTTAAGGGTGTTCGACAATTCTTCGATGGTTTGGCATGGATTTGCTTCAACTTCTGCCCTTAGAACATCGTTGTCTAATGACATTGGTCTTGGGCGTCGATGGGCGTCAGAAAGATCAAAATTCCCAGCTCTAAACTTGGAAAACCATCTTTGGCATTTGCGAACATCTAATGAATCTGGGTAAACATTGCTAATGTTCTTAGTCACAACTTTTGCTTTACTACCCTTGCGAAATTCAAAAAGCAACAATGACGAATATGCACTTTCTGTATTTCGCACGCCATTTCACCCCAATTTAGAAGTAAACAAGTCACACTAATATAAAAATAACCCGTGTACGTGTTCAAGATACATAATAAACTGGCGAACGATTATCGAATGTCGACATGTGAAAAAACAACATTACTTTCCGGTCTTCCTAATACTTACCCAATGATCAAGATCTAAAAACAGACCTTCGACCTTAGGTTTCTCACAGGAACATCAACCCTTCAAGGTCAAAAAGGGTAACCTTACCATGCTTGACGAAATGTATTGCAGGCAAAAAAGTAACATGAATCTCGGAAAGAGCAATCAGCAATGTCAATCCCGAATCACTTACCGAGCAATGGGAGATCGACGACACCCTGCACGGTTCAAGGTTGCTGGAATGCTGTTGATTCTCTACACTGGGAGATCGACAGTGAGCTCACTGAAACAGACGTCAATTACGACATATCAATCTGGGATCCACTTATAAAACTTTTAATTCAAATGGTCGACACCGAAACGCACAATCATTCTTGTGAAGATCCCAGTTATCCCTTACCAGATGTTTTAACATTCTTGGAAATGTATTTTACGGCATGAGAATCGTCAAGATGCAAACAAGATTTGCCTAAAACAAGCCAACAAACTCAATCTAAAAATTCTAAGAAAAAATGTTTACCGCAAACTGGAAAATCAAATAAAGCAGCATTTATTAATCATACTAATAGGTTGGGGGAAAAGTCTTTTCGCACTATAGTATGTATGAACTGTAATAAAATCTCTTTGGCTATACCATGTATATCTGGTTGGTTTTGGTATCATTAAAATATTTAAATTTTAAAGAAAATAAATTCAAATTAGAAAGATGTGTGATATTTATTTGTTTTTCTTACTGTCAAGATGAATGAATAAAATTAAGAAATTCGATCCATTTTACTACAAAAAAGGTAAAAATGTTACGCAAGCCGACAAAAAAGTTTGTGATGTTTATTGACCTAGTGCAGTATCTTTGTTATTATTACTATCGCCCATCCTCTACTCAGTCTTTACGACCGACACCGACATGCCCGAGACTCTTAAAGTCGATCTCGCGCTTTTCGTCGACGACACCGCCCTCCACACCTCCGATAGACGTCTTGGAACAGTCTGTAATAGACTTCAATCAACCGCTACCTAGGCAATTAATTCCGTAGATGGCGTGTCGAAGTTTATCCGGAAAAAGGTGTCGCGGTCCTCGTTAACACGACATGCCCTCCCACACGCTCTCTCCCGAGCATCCAAGTATTTGACCATTGCATCCCCTGGTAGGACCGAGAGAAATACTTGGGTCACGTTAGATAACCGAATAACGTTTGCACCTCATCTCAAGATAGTTCCCGATCCTGCAGCAATCATTCGCGGTAGGCTATTCCACTTCATCGGGAAGTGGAGTAAAATGTCATTTAGACATAAGTTGACAATTCTCAAAACTTGTATCCGCCCTTTCATGATCTACGCGGGTGTTTGCTTCGCCAACTTTCCCACAACTCGTCTTAAACCCCAAAAAACGCTGTAAAATCGTGTATTGCGTAGTGCCACGGGCTGCCCACGGTACGTGCGCAATATCGATTTATATCGCGATCATCCATTAGATTCCATCGCGAAGTACATGAAGGACGCCTCGAGACGATACTTTGATAAAGCCGCACACCACCCGAACCCCCTAGTAGTTAAAGCCAACAGTTATCACACGTCCGCCCTGACGTCTGCCAATCATAGGTCTCTCCGATTCCGTCGGCCCAAGCACGTCTTAGAATACCCCTACGACGAAATCACCGCGCCAACGCGCCTCCGAATCCTCTCACACAGGCCACAAACACAAACACTACACAGCTTACAAACTTGCACACTAGCTTAGCATTAGGCAGACACCGCACCCGTAGAATAAGAGTGCGAAGACCCGGTCTACACGCGATACGCTATACCAGGTACAGGTAACGTTCCTGGGCATTTCTCCAACCCTCCACAACAACGGCTAACTGCAGCTGAGGTCCGGGACTCAGAGACGCCCTCTAGTTGAGCAGACCCCCTCAGGTTAGAGTCGTCTAAAGGGTCCAAACGGAGATTCTCCCCGTGGGGAGATGCCATTCGCCTGGAAAACCTCTAGAGACACTCGCCATTTCTCGGCCTGAGGTCCCTCTAGGATCTCGCCGTCCTTAAACCCGGTAGTGCTGTAAAGTTCATCTACGCTACAGTATACACACAAAAAAACACTGTGTGCTACGAGACGACTCTACGACTACAGAGCTACGAGTACTATTTAATGCGTCATCGAGGTCGTCGTTCGGCTACAGCCGGACATGATTGGGTTCACAGTAAACATTGAAAAAATCTTTAGAACTATTTTTTGCAATAAGGAACATTAAATTTATCAAAAAGCGGCCAAATGCGAGTCGGACTCGCCCATAAAGGGTTCCGTAGCAGCAAGAAACATAATATAAAACCTACCCCGCGCTCTGTAGCCGCTACCGATCAAACCACGCCCCGCGCGAATTATAATTATTATTTACGTAGTCACTTATTATAGATTTATTAGAAAATAATGGTTCACGGATTATGCACAACGTTTTTATTTTTATATTTGAGTTAATTGAAAGAAAGGTAAATAGCGGTATATGATTTATGACGTGTTAAAAAAACTACTTACCAGTCCCGTTCAAACCAATTTTCGGTAGAAGTTTGCATGGTAATGTACATCATATATTTTTTTAGTTTTATCATTCTCTTATTTTAGAAGTTACAGGGGACACACATTTTATCACTTTGGAAGCGTCTCTCGCGTAAACAGTTTAGTTAAAAAAAAGTTTTATAAACCTCAATATCATTTTTGAAAACTTATCTATACATACACCACACGTATGGCTTTGATGAAAAAAAATTTTTTGAGTTTCAGTTCTAATTAAGGGAAAACCCCGACATTTATTGGTTTTTTTCTATTTATGTATGAAAATCTTAATGCGGTTCATCCTTTCATCTACTTACCAAGTTTCAACAGTATATTTCTTTGTTTCGGAAAAAAGTGGCTGTGACATACGGACGGGCAGACAGACGGACCTGATGAATCTATAAGGGTTCCGTTTTTTGCCATTTGGCTACGGAATCCTAAAAAATAGTGTGGCGTAATAGCTCCAACGAACCCCTACGAGATTATCAATTATTAGTTACATACGGAACTAAAGCAGCGCCATTCATAGCAATAAACACATTGAAGGTATTAGCTTCTGATGAAGGTCACAAAGGACATTGCTCGTTCCCCATTGAATGCCCTAGAACGCACAGCAATGTGAAAATGCTAGTTGTGTTCGGAATCATTCATGAACTCTAATTAAGCATTTGTTGAGATACGGACAATTTGAGGAACCGTGGCCTACTACAGAATGTATTAGATTTTGAGGTTATAATTATACTTAATCGTAAAAGATGTAAGTACACTTTATATATACTGAATAGATTTAGTGTTTACCGCTACGTAAGCACTTAAATAATATGCATTAAATGAACATAAAATGCAATTAATAATAAAAATAATAAATGCTTATATTCATATTGTTTTATGAGTATTGGCAGTTGGCACCTATGATACCTATACCTACCTGTGTAATAATAGATTTCTTTTCAAATGAAATGTTCAAAGTCTTTCCTTTACCTGTTTCTATATTTTACTATCGGTAATTAGGTATGTAGGTACATACCTAAAATTTTTTTTTATGAAAATCATAATGATAACGTGCCCCCCTAGCATGACTAACAAATCGCGATATGATAAAGCGATTTATCGACACTCAACTGTCAAACTCCATAGTAGTTTGACAGTAAATGTCGATAAATCGCTTTATCATATCGCGTTTTGTTACTCATGCTAGAGGGGCAGGTGGTTATCATTATGATTTTCATAAAAATAAAGAGATATTATATGGAATGGGAGTATAAACTATCTTTACATAATTTCAGAAATAATCTTTTTATAAATATAATATAAATACTAGTGATAAGTATTATTAACTAAGGTACCTAGTTCTATTCTTATGTTGATAAATACCTATGGTCGCCTATATTGCTTTTATTAAGGTAAACAATCATGGCACAACTTTTTTACAAAATCACCCATTAAAAAATAAGAAAATAACGAATCCAATAAACTATTAAAATAAATCGTTACTATAGACTGAAACCTATTGAATCTAGTTATCAGTTGATTTTTAAAGTTGTATTTTCAATAAAAAGGAGTGCCAAGATTGTTTACCAAATAGGACAAGTTATGATGTAGTATCTAGTAACAGAACTTTTATTTTTCATTTTTTTTAAACAGATTGTCCTTTTACTATGATTAATTGCTAATAAGTAAAAAAATAATAGTGAAGGACATTCTTTAAGGCATGCTGAGGCCGATTTCGTCGATGTCCTTTGAAGAAGCAGGTAAAATCTGAGATCTAAATATTTACCTGGATGATATTTTGGATGCCCACCACAGCGTCTCTTCGGCGGTGAAAATTTAACAGGAACTCACATTCAACTGAAAGCAAGGGGGTTCAATATACGCAAATGGAATTCGAACTGTAAAGAGTTATTAAAAGCAAATTTGGAAAACAACAATCAAAATTAATACGAATTTAGTCAAAAACAATAATAATATTCTTTATTGTAATACATGGTGTATTACAATAAAGAATATTGTAATACACCATGTATATTATACAAGAAAACACAAGTAAATTAAAAAAAACATGATAGATAGAGCGTACACAATATAGGCGGCCTTATTGCTAGGCAGCAATCTCTTCCAGGCAACCCATAATAGAAAGATAAATAAATATGAAGGAGAAAAGGAGGGGTGTTATAGAAAATAATAATAATATCTATAGCAGGAAAACAGATATATCTAAGGAAGGGAAGAGAGAGGATGAAGGAATTTTTTTTACATCACTGTTGGGATAAGAAATAATTCCGAACTTGATTCCTGAACGAGTCCAGAGTGCGAGCCCTTTGAATAGTTTCTGGCAAAGAGTTCCATAGACGTACAGAATGCACAGAGAAGGAATAGGAAAAGAAATCAGTAGAATGACTTGGAATTTCAAGAGATAGGTTAGAAGAAGATCGCAAAGTGCGCTGTGAAGTAGAAGAGAGAAATGAGAAGCGTTCTTTTAGGTAATGAGGAGAAGTGGGTAAGAAAAGTACGGAGTAAAGAAGCGTAAGATTGTGTAAGTCCCTGCGCCGGCGAATAGGGAGCCAGTCAAGTTTAGAACGGAAGTATGAGATGTGGTCATATTTACGAAGGTTGAAAATAAATCGGATGCATAAGTTCTGCAGACGCTCTAGCTTATTTAAGAGTTCTTCAGTGAGATCTGTATAACAGGCATCAGCGTAGTCAATGATAGTCAGTAAAAGAGTCTGCGCCAGAGTGATTTTGGTGAGGGTCGGCAAAAAGTTACGCAATCGGTTGAGCGAGTTGTATGCAGCAAAAATTTTCTTTCTGATCGCCTCCACCTGAGGTCTCCAGGAAAAACATTGATCAAAGACAACACCAAGATTTTTGACAGTACTTGACAATGGAATAATAGTGCCATCAAAAGTAATAGGAGATAGATGTTCAAAATAATAAAAACAATATTGGGACTACACTGGAACTCGGACAAAGACGATTTTTCTTTCCAATTGAAAATTAATACAATAAGAACAACAACAACAACAAAAGGTTCTCTTTTATCAGATACTATTGGCCCGCCCTCGCTTCGCTTCGGTGTAGAGCTGTGGTGTAGACTAAAATGACTTCATATAATTATAAAAAAATAAAAACTGAAAATGCTATATTTGCCTTTTCCAAACTTCTCTTGACATCACGTCACTCAATTGTTTTGCCTTCCCGGAACCTCTCCACTAACATTTGAAATTTATGGTATGGTATTCAAGTTCAAATTGACTTTTAAGTATTATTACGAAAAGTTTGTATGGGAGTATAGAACAGTGTTATTTTAGGACTTTTTAAGGCATTTTTTTTTTATTTTTTCTCTGCGTAAGAACCATCCTCGTACTTCGAGGAATATTCTAAAACAAGAATTATCGAAATCGGTTCCGCTGTTCCCGAGATAAGCGCTTAGCATCACAATTGAGCGATTCATTTTTATAGTATAGAAGAATATATCAAGCATATTTGATCCTTTGGGCTCGCTATGCCGGTAACAACAAAGCTTAAATTACTATTCCAGTCAGTGAGGCAAAAGGAACTAAATTGGGACGATCAATTACCTAAGGCTCAAGTTTGGTCCTCTATCAAACATGATCTAGAACACAAACAAAATACGTATAGACTCTGTGCGGAAAGAGAATGGGATTTAGATTGGAGGGTGCTGTAGTGCTTTTCTACCGTATTTGTAAGGTTTTACCCCTTTTAGACATGATTAAATACAAAAAACCGCACGAAATCACAACTACAAACAAATCCGTTTCAATACAAAACTTTGACGTTTTACAGATAGCTGGGTTTTATTGCCAAATAAAAATCTTAATGTTAGTTCCGATTTTCGCCACGCCCATTCTCTTTCCGCACAGACTCTACTAAGGTGGCTACAAAGTCAATGCCACGTCCGTGGCCACGACGATATCGAACTTTATAGATTCTGATTCATGGATGATTCTTAGGAGCAAGTGCCTGTGTCAGATCAATTGCAAAATTCAAGAACAAGAAAAACAAGCATCAGTAGTCATTGTAGCAGCAAAACCACAATATATTGAATATTTTTGTTGCTAAATAAAATACATTCACGTTATATATTATATACATAAAAAGATACCATTATTACACAAAAAACAAGTAATCCACACACCAACATCAACGTAAATGTTTACTTTATATTAATTTATTTTTAAAGTGAATACACAACCCAATAAAGGTATTCATCTTAACTTTGAAGCCAACTAATATCACTGAAATAAATGAAATAGTTCGCTTCCAAGCTAAAGATCGCAGCAAACCGCGAAAGGAAAATCACGTGTCTGATTCCGTCGTAATTTAAAAAACACATTATAACACTACACTTGTACGGTATTTGTTCAATGGATACAGCTTCAAGGAGATCATACACCAAACCCTCACCATCTTAACCAGCCCTTACCCTGAGATTGACTCCGTAACAAAAATGTTATTAAAAATATAGAATAACAAAAATTACATTTGTATTTATGTCCCACAGAAAAAAATGCCACGCGGGCCCAGTACGGATTGGTGGGTGCTAACGACTGCAGATGCAGCCGGAACCAAACCTCTTAACGTGCCTTCCGAAGCAGAGAGCAGCTTGAGATAATAAGGTTTGGTCACCCATCCAATGATCGACCATTGCAAAAGTTGCTTAACTTTCACGATCGCAGGCCGAACGCGCTATCCACCTGCGCCATCGAGTACCTCAGTCTTGAATACAAAGTGATTTATTTGTATAATGAGGCCTAGTTTATACCGGCGCGGCGTTTACTATTGCATATTATAACATGAAAATGTAGTTATCGTGACATCACTGTAATAGTTACACATATGGTCTTGTGATTGTTTTTATAGACATAGATGTCTTCTATAAAACTTTGCTATAATGTCAATAATTTTCGTTGTAAAAAAAGTTCTTACGATGAAATAAATTGAACTCCATATAATATCCTCATGCAGAAATTGTACTATGGCATAATTCATGTCTACTGGAACTTTACCTACTTACTAGTGTCGATCTTACCTGCATACTTGTTTTTCTTTATTCCATACTTGGTTGAACTAATTTTGTTCAAAACTCATCTGGTTGGACGTTCTGTAACTTTTGTTTACCGGCGACTAAAGATTAAAAAAATAAAAAAACTAAATTTAAAAAATCAAAAAACCCGACTGCTTTATTATACTTCAAATAAAAACTGAAAAGAAAAAAACAAGTCCAGTAGTCTATAATTCTGTTAATAAGGAACAAAGCTACTTTAACAGTCGGGACCCATTAGATATTCAAGAATACATAATATTTTTCAACAGTGGGTCCCGACTGTTAAAATAGCTTTGTTCCTTATTAACAGAATTATAGACTACTGGACTTGTTTTTTTCTTTTCAGTTTTTATTTGAAGTATAATAAAGCAGTCGGGTTTTTTGATTTTTTAAATTTAGTTTTTTTATTTCACACTTTTTAGTTACTTAGTATTTTAAGACGGTATATACCTTAGTCTTGTTACTTCAGTAAGGGAATTAATATTGCGGGAATTATTAAGTACCTTGCGTCAGTCTAAAAGATTGATTTATTAAGACATATAGAGACTTTACCAGCGGGGTCAAGGCAATGTCAGATGGGCCTCAATTTTCGCAAAAATGTGTGAAGTTAAATCAAGTCGTTACATATATATCTGTAATGTATGTAAATTTTATAGTAAACTAGCACTTACTGAAAAAGTCATCTTTTGTTTATGTTTTTTTTAATAGTTTAGCAGTAAATATAAAATTCATTTACTTTTATTCGTCGACTATTTAAAATTGGCAGTGGCTACATTGTCATGTCAATGCCGGACGTCTAAGATTGTGATATACACAAATGCAGTGTCAGTCCCTAGTCTCATAATTTGATATACCTACATAATTCACAGAAACCCAATATGTAGCTGCCAGAAGTAAACTTCAAATGTTTTTAATCACCCTATATACAATACCAATCAATGACGTTTATGTCGCAGGTTGAAGAAAGCAGTAATTCCCGTTTGTTGTTTTGGACAATGGTGGCAACTGCCTTAGATCACTAAATTAAATAATTATGCAATCACCAAAGCAAAGTTTGTAATATTTGATTAAACTAAAGGCGCATAATAAAATTTTCATAACGTTAGGTAGAGCATCATAGCTATCTCATTTATTATCAATTTATAGTTCAATTTATAGTTTTCTTTTAAAGCATATAACAGGTCAAAGACTTTGTGATCGACCCTTTTTATTGGTAGTGTAAAGCTCGAATGAAGAGTACTCCCAGTAGTGCAATCATGGCAATTACACACATCAAAAGTGTCTAGGGATCAAGCATTTTTATGCGGATTTCTTGAGATTGAGATGTGGCTTTGTAATAAATTTATGATTTTATAAATTTATATGGATCCTTTTTGGTGCATTTCATAATTTGAATCAGGAACTGTGAATCAAATTCGAGTAAAAGATGAAAATCAGCTGTCAATATTTTCCCTATAAAAACATACAACGCATTGAAGACATTATTAGTGCTACTGTTTCCCTACTACTGATTAAAACCAACGTTATTATGGAGCGGCGACGTCATTTAAGCAGGGAAGAAATGCTCAGAGCCGTGGGAATGATAGAAGCTGGTTCCCGGCAACGTACTGTGGCTTTAGCTCTGAATACAAGTCAGAGTGTTATCAGTCGACTTTGGACACGATACCGAAGCACTGGTACCGTGGCTGAGCGCCATGGAGGACGGTATCGCTGCACCACACGGAGACAAGACCGATACATTCAAATCTTAACTCGAAGAGCTCCAACAATAACCGCCATGATGTTAGCCGTGAGGCTTCATCACTCTTCAGGGAACTTAATTAGCGACCAAACAGTCAGAAACCGCTTGCATGAAGTGAACCTTCATTCCCGAAGACCGCTACGGGTACCACCTATAGCAATGCACAATCGTAGGATTCGATATCAATGGGCTCTTGAACACAGAAATTGGGCAGAAGAACAATGGCGTTTCGTGTGCTTTTCTGATGAGTCTCGTTTTGGTATGAGACCGGATACAAGACGTATACGACACTGGAGAACCCCTGGACGCCAACAGCGATTAAAATCCTGCCAGGAAGTCCATCCTTATAGTGGTGGAACCATCATGGTATGGGCGGGTATTTGGATCGGCGGAAGAACTGAGTTGATTTGGATCAGAGGCAACCTCAACGCTCAAATTTATGCTGAGACGATTGTATCAGACGTCATCGTTCCTCTATAAGTGCAAATCGGTCCCTTATTTCAGTTAATGCATGATAATGCACGACCGCACACCGCAAGAGTTGTAAGACAGACTCTCGCCGCAGCTAACATCAATGTCCTGCCCTGGCCTGCTCAGTCGCCAGACTTGAACCCGATTGAGCATGCATGGGATATGCTACAGAGAAGAGCTCTGCCGAATATGGAGGGTATCCAGTCGCAAGAAGACCTTTTTTTGTTGTTGCAACGAACATGGGCGGCCATTCCACAGCGTGATTTGGATGAACTCATTTTGAGTATGCCAAACCGATGTTCTTGTGTTGTTAGTGTTCGCGGTAGAAATACGGATTATTAATTGTTTAAGTTACCCAATAAAATTTTAGAGAAAACTGTTATTTCAGTCTTTTTTTCGAACTTTTGTGTTAGTGGTTCAAATGTCAAAAATCCCTTTATTAGGAAAATGGCAAATTTCTTTATTAATGCAAAGGTGACTTGGTTTATCGTTACTGTGACAAACGAAAACACTTTATTTGATGAATCCTTAAAGAAAATTTTAATTAATATCAATCAGGAGAAAAGTTATTGCAAAAATATATGTTGATCCCTAGACACTTTTGATGTGTGTATTTTACAAATTTTGTTTTTGTTTAAAAAAATACCGAATATCGTATCACTGTTAAGCACAAATGCTAAGTAACTTTTACAAATATAATCAAATAAACCTATTACTTACTTTATTTTTAAATCTTTTTCATCAATGAAACACTTATCTTATCCTAACTATCTATACTAATATTATAAAGAGGCAAGATTTGTATGTTTGTAACAAATAATCTGTCAAACTACTGAACCGGTTTCAAATATTAATTCATCATAAGGTAGCTACATTATTTATTATAACATTTTTCTTTATTTAAATACATTTTGTCCGAGTCACATAGGCTGTATTTTATCCCGATAAATAAATTTCGCCCGTACAATGCCTGGGTGGATCACTAGTAAGTATAATATAATATTATAGATGCGAAAGTGACTTTGTTTGTTGCGCTTCCGTGCCCCAATAGCTAAATCGAATATAATGAATTCCCATATAGAAGTAGATGGAAACTTGGTTCTTAGCTCTAGCAACATCGTTAAAAAAATTAAAAACAGTAAAATTCTGAGTTTTTCATTGAAATTCAATAATCATAAATAGCTATTATGATAATATATTTTTCATCATTTAATAAGAAGGAACTGTATCACAGTTTTATAGTTAGTACTTCGTATAGGATCAGATACTGCGAATAGCCCTTTTTTTTTTTTTCTTTTTTTTTAATTAGTACACCGCGCTATCACTTTGTCATCGTTGTCACTTTTTAAATATTTGTCGAAATGGCATAGTGTAAAAAGCAAAGTTTATCGTCTTTAAATATCAAAAGCGATAAAAGTAATTGTTTTGATAGAAAATGATTTGTTAATACAAAATGTGCATTTTGGAAATAGATATCAAATAATATTTTAGTTTTGATTCACTATATTAGCGGTAATGACTTACACATTAAAAATAGATATATGGTGCCACGGATTTTTTTTAGAACTATTTAAGAGATACATTTTCACTCTACATTACATTCATGTAACTTTTATTGTTTTTGCAGTGCAGGCCAAAATGGCTCGCAGATGGGAGATTTTTTTCCGTCTTATGTGACACTTATTGTCATATATTGGCCAATTCACTCAATAACTACATAAATTATTATATATATGTAATTATCATATATAAGCTACATTACTGTTAAGTTTCATTAAAATCCATTTAGTATTTTTTAGGTGAAAGAGTAACAAAGATCCATACAAACGTAAGATTGAAATTAAAAGCGTAATTGGTTAATATACAACTTTAAAGCTTTGTAGATCCTAAACAATCATATAAAATAAAAAATGGTGTTAGGAACCTAAATATGATTTTTGATTATCTAGACAGTGATACCTCACTCGACATATTTTGTCAACTTATTTTTTTTACTTCGTCACAATATGGCGCCTAATTTTGCCCATATTGAATTTTGATTACTATCATATCTTTAGTAGCACTCCCATGATTGAGACGAATCGATTGATGTATGAATCATCAAAATCGGTCCAGGCGTTTGGTCTCTAGTGTGCCACAAAGGAACAAACATACATATATAGACTGTTAAACACATAACCCTGTCTGCGCGTCGCGCTTCGCGCTCTTGCATTGCGCAGCCGGGTAAAAAACAGTGTGGATAAATCACAGATAAACGATAAACTTGAAATTAAGTGAAATAAAATTCAAAATATTTAGTTTCCCTGTACTATTACTAAATATCTCTTAATGTATTGTTGCAATTAAATAAGTTTAATTAATAAAAACAGCCACTTTGAACTTTATTTAAAGTTATAGTTCTTTGTTGATTCGTATTTCAATGTCAAAAAATATGTTACTTTAAAAACTCTTTTTTCCACAATTCGAAAAAAAATGTGACAAAACTTGGCTTATGTAGAAAATTATATCGCTTTATTTTGAGACCAAATTCAATCTTATACAAGTTAAGCATTTTTTCTATGAATAGTGCCGGTTCTCCTTTATAATCTGCTTTGTGAAATAATGTATTTTATCAATTTTGAATTAACAAAGTAATGTTTCCATGTTAACTTAATACAATAAAGAGAATAGTTAACGACCATAAACATAGTACACGATATAAGCTTTTTTTTGTATTTTTTTCACATATTGGTTTACATTATCAAAGTTTTCATATTCCTAACTTATTTCAAAATTTCTATTCATCAGAGATAATGCGGGATTCTAAATGTGAAACAAATCAGTCCAGTAGTTTCGGATCCTATTCAACACAAACAAACAATCAAATCTTTTTATTATAGTAATTTGTAATGGTAACGTCTTCTCAGTTTGTGTTAGTATCGTTACGGGGAATATATCAGATATCAAGTTATCGAAACCAATTTAAATATTTTACATTTGTGATAACGTATTGTTGTTTTTCTTTTTTAATTGGCAATATGTACGAGTGACATACAGTAATCTTATACACCTGTAGAGCAAACATAACCGACTTAGCAGTGTCTAAGAAATGCATCATAATTAGGTTTATAAAAAGTAGAAAAACACATATTCACATATTAAATCAATGCACGTCACGCATTCATCAATGTCAGTTGGTTTTCTTCCTTCATCCTAATATCATTATGTAGGGGTCACCCTAAAACTAAATAACTTTAAATTATTGTATTATGGTACGAAACCCTTCGTTTGCGAATCCAAGTCCGACCGCAAACACGTTTATGAACTCACCATTACGTGTGAACACGTATATTGCTGAAATTACGTAGAGAATTTTTATCACAATAAATACGGAGAGATTCCAAAAGAAATAACATAGGTGAACCAATTTGCCGACGCGAAGCAACATGCCGAAAAATGGGTTACGTTATGAACAGCGTGATTGGCAGCATACGTGGGCATGAGACTCTTTGTGGCGGTTTTAATTTGGACTGAATCACATTATGTAGATGGAAAATTAAATTTATAACATGATCACTCGTGCTCAGTTAATATATTCGTTACCGCTACTCATTATTCGTTTGATGTAATAAACCTGTAAACAATCCAAATACCTATTCAAAGTAATAAAATAATAATAAAAAAACAACAAATAAAAGAGCGCAAAACACAAAACTTATAAAGAACCTAATTAATGAAAAATGCCCATTTTTACCTGAGTTTGTATAGAAATGAAATAAGGGTATTTAAAAATTAAGCTGATTATATTGTATATTTATTCAGTTAACCATTTAAACAAAAGAAACGTGAAAACAGATATTTGTTATTATAATAATATAGGGTAGCCTGCACTAATGTTGGCCCTCCCACAATTATTGGCACTCTTGCATTGACACAAATATGAACATGGATAAGACAAAAATCATGTCAAATGCCCATGAAGCACCTGCTCCAGTTAAAATAAGGAACACTACACTCGAAGTTTTTAACCACTACATATACCTGAGACAAAAGTTTTAAACCAATACATGCTGCTAGTGATGACCTATGGAAGTGAAACGCGGTGTTTTACTGCAGGTGCCATAAGAAGGCCCAGGGTCACAGCAAGCAACGGAGAGAATGATCCTCGGTATTTTCCTATACGATAGAATCAGCAATAAGGAAATCCGTGAGAGTCGAAGACGGCTTAAAAAATACGTGGAAAATACGGTAACGCTGGATTCCACTTCGTCATTCTCAATGATTAAGGACAAGTTTTTTTTTTGTGTCAGCAATAGACAATTGCAGTCATCGGAACAGTTTTCGGAGAGACAACAGAACACAGAAAAAGAGACAGTGTAATAGGAATAGGACAGCCATAGCCTAGACAAAACTCACGAGTTTTTAATTTACAAACTCAAGGTACATTTATAGTGGAAGTACTTGTAGAAGATGGATTTACTACAATTCCGCAGCGAAATATCCATTATATTGTGTATTAAGTGTTTGATGCAGCACAGACCCTTTTGAATAACAAGAAGTATACAAATATAAAATTTGATAGATAATCCTTATTAATGGCATGTCTTCGGTACCTACGTATTTTATTGTTATAACCTAAAGAAATAAACTAAGAATTCTGCCCTTATAATTCAATTCAAATTCAAAAGTAATTTATTCAGTTTAGGCTTTTATAAGCACATGTGAAAGTCAAAAACTACGCCATGTTTCGCAAAACTACGGCGGGAGGCCTTGTACTGAGAAGAACCGGCAAAAAACTCATCATGGGCTGCTTTTTTCTCCCTGTTTTATTTCATACGGTGTCGTCAAATAGAAAGTTGACATCAAACTTGCAAACATGTGTTGAGGTCAATTTCCATCACATAATGTCAAATAGGTAACAATAGACAATTAACGAATTTACTAAAAAAAGTGTAAAGAAAAGCCCCAAAATAGCAAGAAACAATCTTCAAAAGAAATTGCACAAGTATATCAAAAGGAGTAAATGCAAGGTGCTCTTCAAAACTCTTTCTAAGGCCCCCAGTTTTAATAAAATTTTTTATCATTCAAATGTTGCTTTACAGTATAATATCTTTTCTTAAGTAAGCAATTCTTGATGTGTATTTTAAATTTATAAAGAGGCAAATCAAGAATATCATTAGGAACCTTATTATAAATACTAGCCCCCGCCCTCGCTTCGCTTCGGTGTAGAGCTGAAGTGTAGACTACAGTTTTTGTTCTCAGGCTTGTATTATACACAATGACATTAATCTATGATTCTTCTTATGCCTGCATGCAAAGTCTTAGCCCGATCGGTTTAAAATTGACAAACTTTCATTCCCTATTTTATCGCCTTGGGTGTAGAATTGATCAAAATCCTTTCTTAGCGGATGCCTACGTCATAACATCTACCTGCATGCCTTTCAGCCCGATCCGTCCAGTGGTTTGCGCTGTGCGTTGATAGATCACTATGTCAGTCAGTCACCTTTGAGTTTTATATCTATAGATAGATGTACACCTTTAAATGATTTATGAACCTCCTGTAACCTGTAAATTGGTATCTTGAGTTTATTTTTATTCCTTGTATTAAAAGAATTTATATCATTGTGTTTGAGATAATAGTTAATATTGCTTCTAACAAAAAGTATACAATTGTAAATAAATTGTGAAGCAACAGTCATAGTCCCGATTTCTTTAAATTTTTCTCTAAGAGATGTTCTAGAATTTAGTTCATAAATAGCCCTTATAGCTCTTTTTTGCAAGATAAATACAGTTTCAATATCAGCTGCTGTTCCACAGAGAATATTTCCATATTGAAAGAAAATACTATGAAAGTAAGTAAAGTATTTTCTAGTAGTAGCTACATCAGTTAGCCGTCTTATTTTACGTATGGCATAGGCTGCTGAACTAAGTTTACCAGCTAGCAGAGAAATATGAGAATACCATTGCAATTTTGAGTCTATGGTTATACCTAAGAATATCGTTGATTCAACTAAATCTAGGTTTTCATTGTTTAATTTAATTCTAACGGATTCGTTTCTAACATTAGGTAAAATGAAATTAATACATTTGGTTTTATTTGCATTTAATTTTAAGTTATTTACATTAAACCAGTGCAATACTTGTGAGAGAGCATTATTTACATCGTCAAAGTTATTCTTGTATCGGTCTACCTTAAATAATGAAGACGTAGCATTAGCAAACAATACGATCACACACAAATTTTCCACAAAAAATGGCATATCATTTATGTACAGTAAAAATAGAAATGGACCTAAAATCTATCCCTGGAGAACGCCCATTTTCACATAAGATCCAGATGATTTAACACCATTTACCTCTACAGTTTGAACTCCGGAACTGAGATACGATAGCAGCAAGTTTTGGGCTGCGCCTTTGATTCCATAGTGATTTAATTTTAACACCAGCGTATCATAATTCATAAGTACAATTTATTTATAATATTCTATCGCTCAGTTGCACTGAAATTGAAATGTAATTTCTCAAAACTAAATATAATCAAGACTGATTATGTACTATCCATCGAAAAAAACACTACGTAATATGATAATTTCTTTAAGAAAATTTAAGTGGAATTTAAATAGCTGTTGTACTTCAGTATGTAGGTAAAGAACATTAGCTGAGAATATTATCTCGCTATCATTACACGAAAGGGCAATAATATTTTTACTGCACTAGCTCCGAGGACGTTGACTAGCGCCTAGCGCTTCTGACATTATATTGAATTCAGCCTCGCCTTTCGGTACTGTGGTGCTGTATCCTATTTAGATTTGAAAATGGGAATCTTTGGTATTTTATCGAATATTCCCAATTTCAAATCATTAAAATAATGACATTTCCTTTTTAATATAACTGCCAGCCGTAGTCATTACATGAGCAAAGAGTTTACACAAGCAAAGAGGGCGTAACGCCACGGCCGTTATAGTACCTTGCTTGAATTCTGTAGTAACTATCTCCGTTGTTTATGAGAAGTATTTGTGTTCTACTTTATTCAAAACAAGCTGACTTGGCAAACTTCGATTTTACTGTCTATAAATTTCAGTGACAGTTATTCCAAGATCGACTACTGCCAATGAAATAAGTGCTCGCCTCTTTTAATTAATTTGTAATGAATTTGTAGCTGGCAGTAAATATGAGAGTTACATTGCTAAACGATCAAAGCTTTTATGCTATTATTTCTTGCAAATTATTGCAAGCGGTAACGAACTCCGCCGGGTCAACTAGTAAAACAAATCAAAAAGGCATACATGAGTGTCATGGAAAGCTCGTTAGAACCATAGACTTTGTATTTAAAAACTGACAGAGTGAGGAAAAGAGATTTCATGCCCTTACGACAATCCTACAAAAAAGAGATACAACATGATGTACCTTTGGTCCAATAAATTTTCAGCAAGCACCAGCAGCAACGTGTCAAAATACCCTGTGTTAAAGTTATAGGTTTGCACATTTATTTAAAACAAACTTTTAGCTTTAATATTTGATTTCATTAAGTTAAAAGTTGTGGTCATCCCATTAAAAAGGGATAAAATGTCTCTATTCTATATCTACGTTTGTTATTTCTTATTTCAGTCACTTATTACACTGCAATAAAATAATAATATGCCTCTCAAATATGGAACTCATATCATAAAAAAATCAACAACTTAAAACTGTTAAAAAATGTACTTCCATGCATACATGTTTTGGTCGTTAGTAAATATATCGACATGCCGCCATTGTAGAATATAACACTAAAAGCATTCAAAGAAAATATTCAGATTATTTTGATTGACGGATCCGAAATATGTACTGACAAGTTTTTTGTTTTGTCAAACAAGTCCATCGATTGAACTTTAACAAAATAATATGAATTTTGAGTTTAAAAGTAGTTAAATAGAAATAATGTGTTAATAATTCTACTTACATGTGAAATTTAACATCATCCTTTTGTAAGTTTGTTTGTTTTTATACAAATTGAATACCTACACACATTACAATAAACACATTCCAGTTAAAATCAACATAAATAAGTATAAGTTATTTCGAACTTTTGACTTTCTAGCAGCCGCGTCACCTTTGATACTTTCGCCAAGAAATCGTAATTAGTAAAGTTTTCTCATTATTTCCATAGGCACTTTGTCACAGATCCGGCAAGTTCCCATCCGCACCGTTTCGAGTTTAGAGATAATTTCGATGAAATAAGCGATTTCTGAGATAATTCTACGCATTGTTTCATCCTCATTTCATTCGAATTAATTACTTATTTAAAGGTTATTGTTATTTTGATATTTTACATTTTTGCAAAGGACCATATTATCCCACATACATTACATGTTGAGTCTGAGTTCTATACACCTCTATCTACTTAATACAAGAAACAATAATTTTATCTAATAAAGTTTGCTTTTGTAGCCATCGGATTGAATTTTTAAATTTCAAAGTAAATTGCTAGCTTTTTTTCTTTAAATTGTATACAACAAGCAAACAAACATTTATTAATTTGTTTTTATCGCTTTTATTTACTTGAGACCTAGAAAAATAATCTCGCTACCCTAAATGGACGTAGAGTCTGTGCGGAAAGAGAATGGGCGTGGCGAAAATCGGAACTAACATTAAGATTTTTATTTGGCAATCTAACCCAGCAATCTGTGAAACGTCAAAATTTTGTTTTGATACGGATTTGTTTGTAGTTGTGATTTCTTGTGGTTTTTTGTATTTAACCATGTCTAAAAGGGGTAAAACCTTACAAATACGGTAGAAAAGCACTACAGCACCCTCCAATCTAAATTCCATCCTCTTTCCACACAGACTAGCTAAGTGACAAAAAGTTGTAGCCATTTTTTTTGAGTGTGTCGCTGTCTCCGTCTCTTTGTCGTCTCCTCCATCGAGGACAAATTTTTGTTGATAATAAACCTACCTAACTTAAAGTCAGTCGCTCTATCCTAGGAACCGGGCCATCTTGGGTGCAAGTACCTTACGAGTATTTCTTTAACTGAAATTCAGTTTCCAAAACCTATTAATTCTTATCTACGTTTATGCGTTTTTAAGTAAAATATGAATCCAGGGCTATTGTAACGTTTCTTGTTTGATTTCTACGTGAACTGCATTTAACCTATGATTGTTTCATATCCTATAAAAATACTAGCTGACCCAGCGAATTTCATACTGCCATAAAAATAGAAGCTGGTGGTAGAAACGTGAAATTTTGAGTTGTATATAGGTATTTTTTAATGCTTCATTACAAAAGAATAAAATTTTGTTCAAAAAATAAAAATAAAATGCTAGGGGTGGACAACCCTTATCACTTAAGGGTATGAAAAATAAATAGTAGCCGATTCACAGACCTACTGAATGTGCATATAAAATTTCATAAAAATCGGTCAAGCCCTTTCGGAGGAGTATGGTAAGTAACATTGCGACACGAGAAATTTATATATAAGATGATATTTTTAATACTACTCGGCACAAGACACTAAATTAAGTTGGTGCAAAATTATAAAAAGGACTAAGTAGATGTCCATAACAGTGTAAACTGTTAGATATTACATACACCAAAGTCATTAGGTACCTATACATGTAAAGGAGGGAAATATTTTTTTAAATCTTCGTCATAAATCTAAAACTATCATTAAAATAACTAAAAAGTGATGAAGCTCGTGCCGATGAAGCCCTTGCATACGATATCCCACATGACACGGTTTGCTCACTTCAACATATTGCTTAACCTCGATAATTGTTACAAATGTCAAGTTTACATATGTTTCCCTGTACTTGCAGTTCATCGCTATATTACTTGACAAATTTCATAGCTCTAGGTCAACGGAAAGTACCCTATCAATTTTGATTCCCTTAACTAGATGGGTAATAAAATCGGCAATTACTTTGTATAGAAATTCCTTGCACAAAATATAAACAAAATATTTTTGAAATATGATTAAAGACAATTAATACAACATGTCTGTACTAGTCATAACTTGTTACAAGCATGGGACGGCACTCGTAGTAAAATGTGCATTTTCCTTTATAAGAGAATACCATAAGAAATACAATACTACTTACCCCGTGTTGGGTTTCTTATAATTTAATTGTAATTCAACATTTCAATTTATACTTAGTGTAATAAATAATATCAAGCAAACCAAAAATTGTTGTTGCTTTTCTTACGAGATTTCTGTTGGACTGACAATAAGAATATTTTTTTCAGCCTTGACGGAATTTAAACTAAATTAAAACCATAAACGAACCTTTTTTAAATAGTGGTGGCCAAGACGGTCGAATATGAAGGAAATAATCAAGAAGACCGGATGCGGCTCTACCACACCGTTACAGTTCTTGGCAGACAGACGGACAACAAAGTGAAAAGTTAAAAAAGGGTTCCGTTTTTTCTTATTGAGGTACGGAACCCTAAAAATAGGGGTCGGTGGTAGCAAGGTAATTGAAGGTTATACTTATTGCTTATGGCAAATCATAGAAAAATATTATACGTATTTTTAATGACAAATAATAGAAAAATTAAAAAATCGCCATTTATTAAAAAAGAACTGGAGAGGGCCACCCTTTTCACCTAGAGCTATAAAAGGAGTATATGACCTTTTTTTAGATCTACCGAAATACACATAAAATATAAAAATCGATGATGCCATTGCCATGTCGGAGGAGTTCGATACCACACACTGTGGCACAAGGTTTTTCTATATATTATATAGAAAAAGCTCTACGTTAGTCTTGTTTAACTTGACCGGACCGGACTGGTCAGTACACAATTACATTTTGGTTAAATCTCGTTTGTTGGGCTTGACTGGAGCCTGAATGGGCTGTAGTCGACAGTGCCTTCCCTCAATGTTTCTAAAATAATATTTGACCGGAGCAAGAGTGGACCGGCCCGATAGCTAAGAAATGGGCCGATATTATTCATCTATGCCCATGGTCTTCACAATTGAAAATGTTAAAACAATCGAATCGTAAGAATCATGTCAAACGAAAAAAACTTGTAAATGTAGCATGTCACATAAAAGTCACATAGCTAGGCCAGTAATTCCTCTCCTACAAAAAAAAAGTGATTTGAAACCGTATCCCTGCTGAACTGTACATTTTTCCTGTTCGCTTAACTTTATTATTTTTCTTAACGGCAATTTAACTTGGGAGGGTCATTTGGCCAGTAAAAGGCAAATAAAAGAAACCAATAAAACCCGAATTGTTCAAACTTATACAGTTATGCAAATTTTTTATTTATGCCATATGGCAAAGTGTAACACCCTTATTAACCATTTTCATACTAAAATGTAGCATACTTACATGTAGAATGAAAATGAAAATTGAAAAAATGGTAGTCCATTAGAGCAACGTCTGGCGAGTACGGAGGGTGACGTTTGGTTTCTAACTGCAGCTCCTATAGAGTTAAAATCCTGGCAATATATTTTTTGTAACATTTGTTGTCGAGAGCGCTACAATGGCTGCTTATTGCATTAAAAGTTACCTTACCGCGTGGATTTTTATACGCTTTATATCTTTGCAACAATTTGTTTCTTTATCCTTAGCCTCTTAATGAATTGTTTAGAGAACCAATGATTACGATGACTACGTCTGAATTTAGGTACGTTGTCATCGATTATAGTAAACAATCTGTCATAAAAAATTTCAACATCAGGGGCCCAATTCTCGCGGCATAGATATTATATCACCTTCGATATATATCGAATGATCTGGCTTTTATCGAAGGAAAACCTTTTTGCCCTATTCTCACCATGTCGCAATAGATATTTATCTACGGATGATCAGTAGACATACATCGACTGGTAAAGAGCCTTCGATATATAAATATCTATGGATCTTGGCATGTCAATCTTGTTATTTCCACTTTTTTACCTATTATTTATTGTGTTGTCGTGTGTCTTTGCCAATTATTGTTACCTCAAGATGTTGTTAACTGCCTTCATAAATAATTAGTAAATAAAGAAGTAGGTAAACAATGGTGTCGATTCTGGCGTGATTCTCTAAACAACATCAGTCTCTCTTTTTCATTCTGTATAGAGAATGACAAGGAAACACTGTTGTCAAGTTTAAGTTTAGATTTAGAGAATCGTGCCAGAATCGACACCAGTTTATATTAACGATGGATGAGTTGATTCATGTTTTCGTCAATGATTTAATAAATGACGTGATTGCTGCTGCTGTGCTAAAGCGCCGCCGTTGTGAGAGCAAGAGGGCCCATTTGAAATGAGGGACGCCGACTTCATAGAAAAATTACGTTTAAACAAAAATTTGGTTAGAAATCTTTAAAGTTATGAATGACATTGGTATCCATTCTGACACGATTCTCTAAACTTAAAACTTAATTTAACTTCAGTCTCTCCTTTTCATTCTGTATGGAGAAAATGTCAAGAATACACTGTTGTCAAATTTACGTTTAGGTTTAGAGAATCATGCCAGAATCGACACCAATTTCTTATTGACGATACGGAGTTTTGGCGGGATTTCTGCGAGTGCGGTAGGCATCTTATTTTAATTATTCTAAAATTCATTCATAGTGGATATTGTGAAATAATATTGGTGTGATTTGGTATTACAACCGTCTGCGCAACTGAAGAATTAGTGGAATCTTTAAAATATACGCTATTCCGGTCAAGTGGACGCGAGAACTTTATTGTAGTGTTGACTACCTCACAGAAGCTTAGAGAAAAAGCCAACTCCATAAATTTCGTGCCAAACACTCCAAGAAACATTAGAATGCGTCACACCGCCATTCGAATGTAAAAATAAGAAGATTAATATAACTAAAGACTAGGCTTTATGGGTATGGTTCCCTTTGCCTTCCCTGAAAAGGGAGAATCTTAAATAATATTGAAGTTTCATTATACATAACGTTGAAATTAAATACGCATACAATTTAGGTAAAGTTGAGATTTCTTATACTCAAAAAATGTATACTCATATTTAATATGAATGGAATTCATAAAATATCATTTTGTTGCTTGTAAAATTCTGCTCTAATTTAATATTATTTTATATAGACTATGATGTTAACTTAATCGAGAAAAACGGAACGCATTCGGCAGTGAAAGAATATCTACGATAGATATAATATCATTGGAATATCGAAAATCCACGAGAATAGCATTTTTACCATCAGTAGATATTTTCAATAGATATCCCTACTTTCGATATTATCTCGAAGCCGATATAATATCTATTTTGTATATTCTAATGATATTTTATCTATCATAGACATTCCGTTTTTCTCGATTAAGTTAACATCATAGTCTATATAAAATAATAATAAATTAAAGCAGTATTCTAAAAGCAAAAAAAATATATTTTATATTTTATGAATGCCATTCATATTAAAGGTGAGTATACATTTTTCGAATATAAGAAATCTCAACTTTACCTAAATTGTATGCATATATAATTTCAACGTTAAGTATAATGAAACGTCAATTTTTTTAAGATTCTCCTTTTTTATGGATGGCATAGGGAAAAATGCCCATACAGCCTAGTCTTTAGTTACATTAATCTTCTTTTTTTTACCTTAGAATGTCGGTGTGACACATTCTAATGTTTCTTGGAGTGTTTGGCACGAAATATATGGAGTTGGATTTTTCGATAAGCTTCTGTGAGGTAGTAAACATTACAATAAAGTTCACATGTCCACTTGACTGGAATAGCGTATATTTCAAAGATTAGGATAGAAAACTCCGAAGCGTTAATAAGAAAACGTCGTCCATAACTTTATTTGTCACAATTACACACATCAAAAGTGTCTAGGGATCAAGCATTTTTATGCGGATTTCTTGAGATTGAGATGTGGCTTTGTAATAAATTTATGATTTTATAAATTTATATGGATCCTTTTTGGTGCATTTCATAATTTGAATCAGGAACTGTGAATCAAATTCGAGTAAAAGATGAAAATCAGCTGTCAATATTTTCCCTATAAAAACATACAACGCATTGAAGACATTATTAGTGCTACTGTTTCCCTACTACTGATTAAAACCAACGTTATTATGGAGCGGCGACGTCATTTAAGCAGGGAAGAAATGCTCAGAGCCGTGGGAATGATAGAAGCTGGTTCCCGGCAACGTACTGTGGCTTTAGCTCTGAATACAAGTCAGAGTGTTATCAGTCGACTTTGGACACGATACCGAAGCACTGGTACCGTGGCTGAGCGCCATGGAGGACGGTATCGCTGCACCACACGGAGACAAGACCGATACATTCAAATCTTAACTCGAAGAGCTCCAACAATAACCGCCATGATGTTAGCCGTGAGGCTTCATCACTCTTCAGGGAACTTAATTAGCGACCAAACAGTCAGAAACCGCTTGCATGAAGTGAACCTTCATTCCCGAAGACCGCTACGGGTACCACCTATAGCAATGCACAATCGTAGGATTCGATATCAATGGGCTCTTGAACACAGAAATTGGGCAGAAGAACAATGGCGTTTCGTGTGCTTTTCTGATGAGTCTCGTTTTGGTATGAGACCGGATACAAGACGTATACGACACTGGAGAACCCCTGGACGCCAACAGCGATTAAAATCCTGCCAGGAAGTCCATCCTTATAGTGGTGGAACCATCATGGTATGGGCGGGTATTTGGATCGGCGGAAGAACTGAGTTGATTTGGATCAGAGGCAACCTCAACGCTCAAATTTATGCTGAGACGATTGTATCAGACGTCATCGTTCCTCTATAAGTGCAAATCGGTCCCTTATTTCAGTTAATGCATGATAATGCACGACCGCACACCGCAAGAGTTGTAAGACAGACTCTCGCCGCAGCTAACATCAATGTCCTGCCCTGGCCTGCTCAGTCGCCAGACTTGAACCCGATTGAGCATGCATGGGATATGCTACAGAGAAGAGCTCTGCCGAATATGGAGGGTATCCAGTCGCAAGAAGACCTTTTTTTGTTGTTGCAACGAACATGGGCGGCCATTCCACAGCGTGATTTGGATGAACTCATTTTGAGTATGCCAAACCGATGTTCTTGTGTTGTTAGTGTTCGCGGTAGAAATACGGATTATTAATTGTTTAAGTTACCCAATAAAATTTTAGAGAAAACTGTTATTTCAGTCTTTTTTTCGAACTTTTGTGTTAGTGGTTCAAATGTCAAAAATCCCTTTATTAGGAAAATTCTTATCGTTTTGCTTATTTTAGAATAATAAACACTTATACTTTCTATGGATTCTTTATTTATGTAAGACATTTAACAATCACCTTTTAGTTCTTGAGTATGAGAGAAAAGTATGTCGGGCGGATACGGATACAACCACAGATAATACAGACAGACATAAAGAGACTATACGTTCCATTTCTCAACACTCCCTCCCAATTACAGCATTTTTATTTTATTTTTACCACTACAAACTAGCCATAAATACAAAACTTGTAATTGCAACACTAACCATTAAACAATGAACTGTCAGTGTAACAGTCATAACTCGATGACAAACAAAAACAAATACTTATTCTTTTTTATTACCAAAACATGTTTAAATTTAATCTTTTAACTTCTAAGGTTTCTAGTTTAACAATACTATTTGACAATTTTAACATTCTGACATACCAATACACTTTCTTAGATAATTAAAGGTAAGTTTACATAAAGGTTTTGTAAAGATATCAGCCTTCTGATTAACAGTACTTATGTACTTTACTATTATGTGACCATTCTGTATTGTATCTTTAATAAAATGATGTTTAATATCTATGTGTTTTATTCTAGTATTATTTTCTCTATTATTTGACATCTGTATGCAACTCTGATTATCAACAAAAATTACAATGCTTTGACAATTTACATTAAGAACACAAGCTAATCCTTTGTACCATAACGCTTCAGACACAAGTGAACTGAGGGCTACATACTCTGCTTCAGCAGTAGAAAGAGATACAGTTTTCTGTTTACGAGTTGACCATGATACAAGATTGCCATACAATGTAATACAGTATCCAGTTACACTTTTTCTATCTACACAATCAGAAGCCCAATCTGAATCTGAATAACCTATAACAGGATTTTCACTATAAGAAACTTTATTATTACAAGTGTAAGTTAAGCCTAAGTTCTTAGTACATTGCAAATATCTTAATACTCTTTTAAGGTAAGTCCAATGCTCATCATTAGCACAGTCCTGAAATCTACTGAATAAATTAACAGAGAAACACAAATCAGGTCTAGTACCCATAACTAAATACATTAGACAACCTATGACTTCTCTATAGGGATTTTTAGTATACAAATTAACATTTTCTTCTTTAATAAGCTTAAGGCCCTTTTCTACTGGAGTTGCAATACCCTTACAATTTTCCATTCCAAATCTAACAAGTAAATTTTGAATATATGTTTTCTGACTTAATTTTATTGACATACCTGACCTTTCAATTTCAAGACCAAGAAACTTCTTCACCACACCTAGACACACCATATCAAACTGACAATTTAACTGTTTCTTAAAACTACTTATAACTTGTTTATCACTATTTATTAAAAGTATATCGTCCACATAAATAAACACATAAAACTTATCACTGTTTGTATATAAACATTGATCATACAATGCACATGTGAATCCACTGTTCAACATAAACGTATGGAATACATCATTCCAACACTTAGGACTCTGTTTCAATCCGTATATAGATTTATTCAATTTACACACTTGTTTCTCACTTTTCATATCTTCTGGTAAGTGCATATATATCTCTTCTTTAAGGACACCATGTAGGAACGCTGTCTTCACATCCATTTGCTCAATAAATAGGTTTTCTTGATTGGCAATTACTAGTAACGTCCGGAGTGTAGACATCTTTCCTACAGGAGCATATATTTCACTATATTCTGATGTTTCATAACCCTTTGCTACTAATCTAGCTTTACATATGTTTTCATTTTTCTTCTTAAATACCCATCGGCTATGTATAATATTTTTATTTTGTGGTGTTTTTACTATAGACCATGTACCATGTTTCTCGTGTGACTTTAACTCATTATTTATTGCTTCTAACCACTTCTCACTATCTGGTCTCTCCAAAGCTTCCTTTTTAGTTTTAGGTTCATCATACAAGTAGTTATTCGTCATTAATGCCATGTAGTCACATTCATATTCGCTTAAATATCTGGGTTTCTGTATAATTCTTTTGGGTCTTTCTTCTCGATTATTTGAACTACTTTCAGGTAATATTATTTCTTCACTAATATCTATATATTCTTTCTCTTGACAATTTTCTTTACTAACATCTTTTTCACAACATTCTTCTATTTGTTTTACATCTTCCAATATTATTTTCACACTATTTTCATTAAAAATTACATCTCTAGACCTCACAATCTTCTTATTCTGTGGGTCCCACAAGCGATAACCATTGTCACAATAGCCAATTAAATACATTTTCCTCGTCTTTTCATCAAATTTACTTCTGTTTTCTTTTGGTATGTGTACATAACTTTCTGACCCAAACACTTGTAGTTTATTATAGTTAGGAGTTTCGCCATACCAAATTTGAGCAGGAATAATGTTCCAACTTGTAGGCAATCTGTTTATTATGTATGCAGAAGTGTAAACTGCTTCTCCCCACATTTCTTTATCAAAATTTGTACTTGACATCAAAGTTCTAGCTTTCTCTATTAAAGTTCTATTGAAACGTTCTAGTTTTCCATTTTGTTGTGGAGTATAACTCATTGTAAACTCAATTGTAATACCTTTTTGTTTACAATAATTATGAAATTCTATACTATTGTACTCCCCACCATTATCACACCGTAACCTTGAGATCTTTTTGTTAAATTTTGCTTCTACTAAATTTACATATGTTTGAAAGTATTGAAATACTTCACTCTTCTTTTCTAGCAAGTACACTATGGCAAAATGGCTGTAGTCATCTAAAAATGATAAGACATATTTCTTGTTATCATATGTAGGTGGATTTATCGGACCACATAGATCAGTGTGAATTAATTGTAATGTAGAATTTGTACTTCTTGTATTTTCTTTAAAGTTTGTTCTTGTTTGTCGCCCTTTCAAACAAGGTTCACATAGTTCTTTCTTATTACTGGAATCAAAGTTAATAAAGTTCAAAGTTTTTAAAACTCTCATTTTTTCAGATGAAGCATGCCCCAATTTCTTATGCCATAATAGTTCTGTATCACTAACTGAATATGCTTTCTGTGCTTCAACTTTTTCTTCCCGTTTAATTCTGAAATTTATTCTATATAACTTGTTTTCTTTCTTACTTTCCAGAATTACTTTATGTCCTTTCATTATTTTAACTTTACTTTCTTGAAAATTTACTATGAAGCCATGTTTTTCTATTTTATTCACTGATAATAAGTTACATCTTAACTGCGGCACCAACAGTACATCTTTCAGTGTTGCTTCAGCTGTTATTATGCTCCCTTTTTTGTAGGCAAGAACACTTTCACCTTCTTTGGCTACACTAATTTTGATTGGTGTCGGTAACTCATGTAACTCTGAGAAATATGTATGGTCATTGACCAAATGATCAGTGGCACCTGAATCTACCACAAATTCCAGAATATCATATTTACATTGGTTGTTTGAGGCAAGCGCTTCTCTAGCGGCTGTCATAAAAGATATTGATTGCTCTTTTGTTTCTTCAATATTATAAGCTTTTTTCTTTTCATTTCTCTTGAACTTACAGTCTGCTTTCATATGGCCCCTTTTCCCACAATTGTAACAATTAAATGGAAATCTGTCAACATTATTCTTCTCTTGGTGTTTCTGATTATTATTCTTAGAAAACCGTTTCTTGTTTGTCATAAATACATTGTTGTTTACTTCTATAGTTTCATTGTTGAAATTTTTCTTCTTTTCTTGTTCGTCGAGCAATCTACTCTTCACAAACTCTAATGTTAGCATGTCCGAGGACATAGTTTCCAAAGCTGTTACAACATTATTATATGAGGAAGGCATAGATAATAACAAATAACATATTATCTCGCTTTCACTGGGTTTAGCGTCTGATGTTTTCAGTTCTCGCACACTTTTATCAAATGTAATAAGAAACTGCTCTAAGGGTTCACTATGATTGTACTTCATCATGAGCAACTTTTTCCTTAGCATAACTTGCGATGCGATTCCCGTTCTTTGAAAGGTTGTTTTTAACTTTTCTATAATTTCTTTAGGAGTAAGGCAGTCCTTTACAACTTCAAGGTGGCTGTCAGCAATGCATTGTATCAGAACGCTTTTGGCTTTGGCACATTTCTTCAAATCTTTTATCTGCGACTCACTGTCACCGATAGTTTCTTCTAGTTCATACTCTTCTAAGACAGTTCTTATTCGGAAATACCAATTATTGAAATCGGTGCCGGCAAACGGAGTCACGCCGAATTTGTTCAATCTTAATTCCATTTCCATCTATTTCGAATATTCTTCTAAAAAGGTTTATTGTCTTCAGAGCGTCGGCCTGGGCCCATAACCTCTTATCGTTTTGCTTATTTTAGAATAATAAACACTTATACTTTCTATGGATTCTTTATTTATGTAAGACATTTAACAATCACCTTTTAGTTCTTGAGTATGAGAGAAAAGTATGTCGGGCGGATACGGATACAACCACAGATAATACAGACAGACATAAAGAGACTATACGTTCCATTTCTCAACAAAAATGGCAAATTTCTTTATTAATGCAAAGGTGACTTGGTTTATCGTTACTGTGACAAACGAAAACACTTTATTTGATGAATCCTTAAAGAAAATTTTAATTAATATCAATCAGGAGAAAAGTTATTGCAAAAATATATGTTGATCCCTAGACACTTTTGATGTGTGTATTTGTCACGTTAAAAATTTCTAATTAAATTTTTGTTTAAACGTAATTTTTTTTTTTGAAGTCGGCGTCCCTCATTTCAAATGGGTCCTCCTGCTCTCACAACGGCGGCACCTTGGCACAGCAGCAGCAGTCGCTTCATTTATTAAGTCATTGACGTAAATATGAATTAACTCATCCATCGTTACTATACATTGTTTACCTACCTCTTTATTTACTAATTATTTAAGAAAGCAGTTAACAACATCTTTAGGTAACAAAAATTGGCAATGACACACGGCAACACAATAAATAATAAGTAAAAAAAGTGAAAATGACAAGATTGACAAGCCAAGATCCATAGATATTTATATATCGAAGGCTCTTTACCAGTCGATGTATGTCTACTGATCGTCCGTAGATAAATATCCATTGCGAAATGTAATGGTGAGAATAAGACAAAATGGTTTTCCTTCGATAACAGCCAATTCATTCGATATATATCGAAGGTGATATAATATCTACGCCGCGAGAATTGGGCCCCTGGTAGATTACTCAGTACCAGATCCAGGATTTTATTCTGGTTTTTAATATATTATTGTGCAGCCTTAAGTTTTGCAGAGAAACAAAATCAATAAGCACCTGGGCAAGAGTGGAGCCATTTTGACTATTTGAGGGAAATGGAACGTCTGAACGTTGCCATGTGATGCAGCTTAAATTAAAATGTTGTCCTTTGTATTTCTTTGACAATTTTAGAATGAACATCAACCTTTTAAAGTTACAGACTCTCGGAACACATTTATTTAAGTTTTTATTGCCTTAACTTCTGACTTAATCAGTTGTTTTAGACAACCCTTCATTTATATCATTGGAGTAGACCTAAGACTATTGATTTCTTCCCTGATTATTTCCCTAATATCTTCCTTAGTTAAGACACCGGGTGACTTGGGTTTAGGCTGTTGGTCTGAAGATTTAGTCCCATGTTGTGTATTTTTTGTAGCTTAGCTAATACTCCCACTTAACATGTTGACATTATTATCATTATTAAATGAGTTGAAGGGCGAATCAGTACGCTAATATCACCTGTTTTTGGTCTGGTACATTTGCAAGAAGTGCCGACCCAACTCTTTATTTGCTGCTCAGTTAACTTTTTGAAGCCATCCTCTGATAAACTAATACATTGCATATCATAACTTTTGCCACACTCAAAGCATTTTATGTAGACGGCTGTCAATATGGTTTCATTGCAATCGTTGCACTTCGTCGGCATAGTGTGAGGGCGCCACGCTTGTGCAAATCAATAGAAAATAAGCGAAATAAGCAAAAAGTAACAATTCTAGTTAAATATTGAACCTTAAAACAACAGCACAAGCTATATGCTACACCACTAGTCTCATTCCGTAGCAGACCCAAATGTTCGTAGCCCTAAAGCGTGACTCGTAGATCCGTAGTAGTTAGTCGTAGCAGTTACAATGTAGTAAGTAGATACACATTGTTGTAGCAAAACTAGTGGCCGTAGCCTAACGAATAAGCAGCACTCGCCACTCCCCCCAAAGGTCCAGGTCTTGAGATCCAATTCCAGCATACGCCTCCTAACACAAACCTACTTTTTCTTTGATAGGGCTTCGTAACGTGATCTGGCAGTCTTGGCTTCAACTACGGCGAAGCCCTGAGCTCCAAACAAAAGTACAATATTAAAAATTTGAATGTATATAAAAAATGAGCTGTAACTCCTCCGTTCGTTCCAAATTATTTAAGTAACTGCTAGTTTCAATGTTCGAAGTTCGGCACAGTAAACATTTACTGTTATCGCTTGACCAGACCTGATAAACAGTTAGCATTACATTTTTATTAGTGAGCCTTAGAAAACTGTTGACCCGGGTCAGTCATTGCATTTTTCGCTGTCGGTTATCGTAAAGAATCCACTTTTCGTCACGTATCAACTTCTTAATTCAGAAAATGCTATTTATATTTGTATGGTTTCCAAGTGTGCATATAATCAAAGCTATCTATACTAATTTATAAAACGTGAAAGTGTGTATGTCTGTTACCTCTTTACGTTTAAACTACTGAACCGTTTTTGATGACATTTGGTACCGGGAAAGGACATAGGACAGTTTTCGCAGATGAAATCACGGGCACCCACTAGTTACTATAAAACGGCAATTTCATACTATAACCTCTATTAAACTAGGTGGCGCCAAAATAATCTTCCAATTTTGTTTTTGTATTACTGTTTAACTAAATAAAAAAAAAGTGGTGGAAATCTTAATGAGGACCTTTCAGTTTTTTCTGCTTAATGGAATAGATGATATCCGTAAATTGGCTGCCGTCAGATTGATACACAATTGTGTCCGTTTTATCGTATTTTCAATAATTTCCTCAAGAATCCCGATGAAAACTGTTCGCATTCCTGTCGAATAACTCTTTAAGGGCTGCGATTATACGAGACTTATTAATCGAAGCATAAACCCGAGACTTCAAACAGCCCCAAAGAAAGAAGTGTGGGGTGGTTATACCGGGCGATTTTGCTGGCCATGCCAAGTCGCTAAAAAAATCGTACTGTGTGCGCGGTTGCACAATCTCATTGAAAACACACATGTTCATGCTCCTTCAGAATATAAGAAAGAAAGAAAGAAATAATTCACCAACAAACAAAGCATAAGTAAAACAAAAAACAGAATAAGGTCAACTAGGTCCCTGCCTCAGCACAATGCCACAACGACACTAAGGCCGCTGCAGCGCTGATATACTGGCAGGGCCTAAGGTTGACGTCAATAAAAGAAGTCATAAAAACAAAAACACACAATCACGGATAAAAAGTACCACAAAGAATAAAAATACAAAAAATATGAAAAGGCTGTTGTTTTTTTTCCTTTACCTTAGCGCAAAAAATAATAAAAACCACAACAACACAAAAATAAATCTGTAATAATCTCTAGTCTGTGGAAATTTAATAATTACTTGAGTACGGGCAACTTATATAATTTATAGTAATAAAATCTCAACCAGTGCAACAATATTCTATGAGTAATATCGTGCTTCATTGCTTGATCTGTCTAATTCACATTTGTAAAATATGATTAACTCACGACGCCATTTGCAATAATTATAACATCTTCCGATAGAGTGATTACTTTTGCACCAACCTGTACTATTCGAGTGGTCTCTACGTCATTTAATTGGCGACCAATGTGACAAGGATCTCTATGAATGTGGCGAAAATTGTAACTAATGCCGCCATCTTTGTTAAAAATTATATTTTGTATCGCTGTTCAGTGTTCTTCTCCCCATTTGGAACCGTACCGCAAGAACGAACAACTAGCGAGAAAGTATTGTTATCGCCATGTCAAATTTTCTATAGAAAAAAGCAATTTTTTGTCTAACGTCTGGTAGGGGCGCTGCTTAGTTTCCATAGAAACTTTGACGTTGGCGATACGAATACGGAGCTGCCAAAGTTCTTGCGGTGGGTACTGATGAAAATTTACGGAAGTTTGGGGTAAACTTTTTTATTTCCATTGTGCATTACAGTTCTTACAATTTTATTACAATACTGCCCTGATAAGCCGAAAGCGGTATCTCAATCAGAGTAAATATTAAATGTTAAAAAAATCTAAATTCAATATCGTTTATCCAGTACTTTTACAAGTACTTGCAAATGTCGAAAAGCTACGCCATCGGTTCGCAAATCTACTCCTGAAAAGAACCGGCAAGAAACTCAGCAAGGGCGGTTTTTTCTGTCTTTATTTTATACAGAGTCGTTAAATTAAATAATTACTTCAAAATGAGATAATTCATGAAGTCACCTTCCATTACATATACACATATAAATAACATAAAAATTATAACTGTACAATTTATAAAATACTGATTTCACAAATAATTTAAGAATGCCGTGTCAGTTTAGACAAAAAGAAAGTGTTCCATTAAAGTTAAATACTATGGAAAATAGTACCGAATGTAGGAAGAACAGATTCATCGGGCAGCACCCGCCATCGGAGATGAGTCTGTTCTTGCTACATTGGGTACAGCCATCGCCTCGCTCAACCATATTTTAGAGAACGGAACGACACGCCCCACACGACATAGTGTAAACTGTAAACCTAAAATGTTCAATAGAAATGCATATGTTCAAGCAATATTTTTCCCTGTACATTATAAGTTACTTGTACCGTACCCTAGATGTACCGGTTCCTAGAATGGTCCACTTATTAAATTACATACTTTTATTATAGGTAAACCGCTTAACTGTGACCTCGCCTGCGGGGGTAAAGGGTGTGGGAGAGGACGACAACGGGGGCCGTGAGAGGTGCGGGCGGCTAGCGCTTCTAATTTTGACAAGAATGTGTCCCCCAAATCCTATACCCCGCAGGTGTGAACTCAGTTAAGCGGTCTACATATAATTCAAATAAAATATGAGCATCGTTAAAAGTGGCCTAAGAAGCTAAGCGTTGTTTATATTATTAATTATTAAAAAAAAAGGAATTCTTGTTACAGGGAAAAGTCCCTATAAAGACCCACCACAAAGGTTCCCAAGATAGCCCGGGCTTTATAGAACTGTAGGATATCATAGATTTTTTTAGTTTTAGTAGAAATTAAATTTATGTTCAGGTAGATACATCCCTACTTTCTTGCAATTGGGTACTGTTTTAAATAAAAGGTTCTCACATCTTCAGAATGCTCAGTCAAATTAGTAAATATTTAAGGATTTTAATATGTTAATTTTTCGATTATTATTACAAAATATAACTGTTAGAATAATGGCAGAAAAAATTGATATTGGCAAAGAAATTGATTTTATTTCGAGATTTTTATTTTATAAGTATATTAAATTTTTGCTAACCCTAAGATAGCCTGCCGTACAACTTATTACCAAGAAAAATGTTGATTACTTAAGAATACTATAAGTAAGGTTAAATTTCACAATGTATATACATATTTTTTGTTTTGACAGTTTATTTTTTTCGATAATTTTAGCATAAATATTTATCGATACAAAATAACCAGTTTCGAAATTCGTATCAATTTTTTTTTTTGATTTTATTTGCATCACATCACGATCTAACTAAATTCGCTAGAATTGAAAGAAATAAGATTAAAAAGGGGTACCTACTGTATTCAAAGTGTCTTTATGATTAAATGATTTTAATGTTTGTTGCGCTGATGTGTTGTATTGTTCCGAATTCTATTAATCTAATCTGTATTAGTGCGTGACTGTCTGTAGTCGCTTTCAGCATTCGAAAATAAGTCTATAACTATGTAGATAATTTAAATTCCATTCCGCGTGCCATATTTCGTGAGACAGAATCTACTGTCAGTACATTCCAAGAGCATATGCGCGTGAAGTGACCATTTACTACTGTGATTTTTAATAGTTCTTTCTTTATAATTGGTGTTGTGGTGTTGCTATTACTGAGCTAGGATGACTTAAATACATTTTTTGAACCACAAACTCGGAAAATTTTACCGATATATCCATATTTTTTTTTAACTTCCGACATCCTTTTTATGAGCGGCCATGATAGCGTTACGTCACGGGGCAGTGCTGCACCGTATGCTCGTCGCTCGGCCTCGACGCGCCGTGAACGGCGTGATCACTGATGCCAGAGTGGGGTGATTCCCCCCAAATTTGAGGGGTTTTAAAGCGATGGGGGGATTTTTGGGGGGATTAATGGGGGGGGGGAATTGGGTTTGGGGAGAAACGGAGGATTTTTTTATTACATTTTTTATATAAAAATAAAACCACCTTAAAAACTTTTAATCTATAAAAAGCCGCGTTCAGCGGTCAATATCAACATTTTCTCTTTCTTATTCTGTAAAGAGCACAACAAGGATAGACTGTTGGCAAATTTATATTTATTAGGCTTAGAGAAACATGCCAGATTCGGGTCTACTGAACTGTGTTCATTCAGTGAGCCCGATTCGGATTCGGAAGTCCAAAGCCCACTTAAAAAAGTTTTCTTCGGTACATTCCGTCTCGCTCATCGTTAAAGGTAATCGACACTATATCTTTGCTTTGCTTAGTCGCAATATGGTAATTTGTCCTTTTAATTGTTTGTACCTTGGTAAAATAATGGTATTATTAAAACAAAGTTATGTAAGAATATTAACAAAGGAGTGAGAAACACGACGCGTGCGAAGATGTATGCGGTTGCAAAAATACATACTATGTAGTAAATATTGTATTTTTAACAAATATTTTGCATGTTGGGGTTTTTTTTTTCAAAAACCTGTGTTATGGGGGGGGATTTCGGTTCAGTTTTGGGCGGGAAGGCGAAATGGCTTTCTGGTAACACTGGGCGTGATTTGCATCAGTTTTGTATTGAGTCGTAGTGTAAGCGAGCATGTCGACGGCTCCAGACGTTTTCACGTTGTCGTGACGTCGCTTTTGTTTTACGAGTAAAATGAAGGAGTAAATAGTAACTACGTTAGTTCATGAAAGACTTGTAATATGGGATAAAATAATTGATTATTAAAAAATAAGCGGCTTAATTATGAATCCTGGAAATATATAAATGAAATAATTATATATTTAAATCCCTTTTGAAGATTTAAGTGGTGAAGAAAAAACAATCGGATATGAACGGCACGTGCCTATTGTCTCAACTGCTAGCTTTGCCGCGCAAGGTTACACGTGCCATTAACAAGAGGCCTTTATAATTATTTCAAAACAAAGATCCCTGATGGCGTCTGTATACGCTCAGTAGGTACAACAATCCGGTGCAAATCCACACAGGTAATCTCTATTGTTTGTTCAACCGAGAGGCAAACTACATATTTACGTTCGTTCAACCGTGAGGCATACGACATCGGTGTCAGAGACTCCAGCTGTTTTGTTTTTCAATTTATTCTGTTATTAGATATGCATGTGATGTGAGACCGTTGTGAGTCTGTGTACTTTTCTCTTCCCTTTTTTGTGTGTGGTCTATGTGACTGACGTCAGGTGTTTATGTAACTTTTCCTTACTATAGTTTTGGGTTTTGGTAACTTAACAATTATTGAAATGGATGAAAACATAATGCGATGGTTAGAGAAACGTGAATAAGACCTGGAAAGCTTATGGACTGCGCCATGAACTTTGAATGATAGCTGCATTGACGTAGAAGATATTACAGTGGATCACGTCATTGAAGAAAAGGAAAAAGTCCTACTCATACCGACTCAGAAGTGGAAGGTGGTGAAGTGAGCTTCAAGTTACTGAATAATAAAATTTCAACAAGCCACCGAATATTTTTTTTATTCCGACAAAGATGTTGGTTCTATACTAGGCATCAAAACTGCTTTGGGTGCGGAGACGTGGTGAAGTCCGGCGCTGCTGGTGGTAGCAGACGCTACTGGTAGATCAACCGATGCTCAGGTAGGACGGTTGGATCTGGTGAAATGGCAGGCACAGCTAGTAAGCGGGCCGAAGCAGCTGGAGGCCGGATGATACTGCTGGTGATAGGCGTCCGTCAATGAGGATGGATGTAAAGTATTTTGCAGTTCAGTAAAGCAGGACATTTTTCAGGAGCCAGTGGCGGACTAAGCCCGTCAGAGGCCCGGGGCGGCTAAGCTGAATGAGGCCCCCAGCTTTAAAAAAAATGTAGATTCTTATGTTTATTTCGTTAGAACCAGTCTTGTCAAATTCACCATAACTTTATATCAGATTGTCAACTGCTACAGCCAGAGCGTCATCTGAAGCTTCTAGCATAAACTTTGTTTCAATAATTTGGAAAATATTTTTGATTTGTTTAATAGCCCAATTCGAAAATTCTTGTATAAAGCGGTCTATGCATTCATACATTGACCGACGTATTTCTTCTTGAACTGATAATCCAGCATCACGAGCTGATTCACCCGGCATCGTTCTTTTTACCTTCACTTTTACTGGTTTCTTGATGATGATGAACCACCTAAATACTTATTCAAGGCGTTTAGTTTGGTGATTCCTGTATCTAGTCATTTTTGGAGACCGCAAATATTGTTAGACCTAAATAGAATGTAGTGAATGTAAATGTATGCGTTCAAGAGTAAATTATTTGCACTTCATTCATTCAGGGATTCCTGAGGAAGTACCTACAAAGACGAGAATTGCCCCAGCGTATTGGACGCTTCAGCAAAGTTAAATAAATATTAGTACCGCGTAAAAAGTCTAGATTACTGTAGTGTTTTGATCTTGATGACATTATGTATAATTATGCTTAGTACCTAAGCACATTTTTAAAGTCTTGTTTAGGATTTGATCTGGGGAACGCAGAGGCATTTGGGGGCCCCCGAGATCGGAGGCCCGGGGCGGGCCGCCCCTTCCGCCCCCCTGTTAGTCCGCCACTGCATAGAGCCAGTCGACAAGAATATCCGTGTCATGGGTAGTCATGGCAACGGAGAAAAACTAAGATGTCAAACAAAAATGTAAACATTAATAAAATAATGAAAAGCAGAGTAAGTATAAGAATAAATAAATAACAACGCTACTTACGTTCACATTTTACGAATTGTAACTAAACACAGGGAGCAAACGAAAACTAAAATTTTTAAAAAGGGTATTAACTTCTCGCTATCATAATTGTTAATACTGCATGTAAATACATGAAATAAAAACTAATATATAACATACGTAATCAACGCTTTGGTGTTGGGTATAATTAAGTGTAACATTATGACCTTTTTGTGTTCTTCATAGGGGTGATGACGGGGTACAGTAAACGAAATTCTATTTAGTCCGTCAGTTAGATAATCAAAAAATAATGGACACGTATTTTTTCTTTGGGCAATCAATCAAAAAATGACAAAGTTATAGTACATCAAGTCGACAAGAATATCCGTGTCATGGGTAGTCATGGCAACGGAGAAAAACTAAGATGTCAAACAAAAATGTAAACATTAATAAAATAATGAAAAGCAGAGTAAGTATAAGAATAAATAAATAACAACGCTACTTACGTTCACATTTTAAATCTTAGTGGTGAAACCGAAATTATTGTAAAATTACCCATGCTAAAGTTATTTTACAGGAATTTCAATGAAATTTAATTTGAAATTACATTTTTGAAGTTTAATTTACCATAACAATGATAAAAAGTAGATAAAATAATTTTAATGCTTTAATCGTGTTTCAATGATTTTTAGCCTATCCGCCTTCGAAGGCCAATTACAACAAAAATAGGCTGATTAAGTAGGTACTATATTTTTTTCATGTTTTTGGTAGTTTAGAAGCATGCGGGTTTTTAAACTTAACCAGAAGCTATGAAAACTCGTTTTTGTATTTTTAAATTGAAGTAGAATGTTTGAGCAAATCCTACTAAAACTAAAGTTCCAACTTTTTAAACCTATTTTGAGTAACTTTAAGTAAACATTTTTATTTTTTAAGCATGTAACTGCTTGATGTTTAAATCTAAAGAAAATATAACTAGAAAAAAAATCTTCCACTCGGACCAGGCAGCAGACGGGACTCGAACCCGCACCCTTCGCTATCCGGACGAATGCACTGAGCAATTATGCTACCGCAGCCCTAACGGACGGCGTCGAAATTCTTCTAGCCATTTTTAAGCTGCAAGGCAGCGCCATCTCTTCGCATTATAGGTAACCCACAATCTCAAATGAATACTTTTACAAGTATTAAACATTTGAAAGAAGAAATAGCAATTATAGTTATAATTTTTATTTTTTAAGCATGTAACTGCTTGATGTTTAAATCTAAAGAAAATATAACTAGAAAAACTTCCACGCGGACCGGGCAGCAGACGAACTTTAAGTAATTTCAGGAAGCTGAGTTATTTTTTTATTAAAACAATATTCAAGACAATTCTGTCACAAAGAAAAAACTGCAAAATACCAACTACGAAAAAAGATATAAATTTTTGAAACCTCGCTGGCAGAAATCATTAAAAATACACAAAAAAACAATATAACTCGAAAACTAAGAAAAATCGCGGAACATACATGGGGGTATTTTTGTATAACCCCAGGTGCAAGTAATCTAAAAAAAAATGTTAACGTCACTAATTGGACCACCCTGTATAATTGCCAAATAAAAGGATTGTCCCTGAGGTACATCACAAGCCTTGTGAAATTTATTAAATGCAAGCTCGAGAAATTCGCTACAGGCAGTAAGAATATTTGCCACAAAAGCTTTTTAAAGCTTTTTTTTTTATTAAAACATTGAATACCAGTCAAAAAAAAAATACACTACCTGCTATAAGTAGTAGGTATAGTTTTGGCATTTTTTCAAGGAGCTCTTTGGTTGAAAAGTTAATGTGTTAAATACTTTTCAACGATCCGTACGTGACTGTGAACGAGACAAAGAGGTGACTCGACTGATACACATTTTGAACGCTCGTGATGCATCTTGAATTTTTAAATTTCGTTAGCCGTAGGGAACAAAAATAACCTGAAGTTGTTTGATTAATATATTAAGTGAGTACTGTTGAATACCAACTCCAGGAAACTCCCAGGCGAATTGTAACTAAACACAGGGAGCAAACGAAAACTAAAATTTTTAAAAAGGGTATTAACTTCTCGCTATCATAATTGTTAATACTGCATGTAAATACATGAAATAAAAACTAATATATAACATACGTAATCAACGCTTTGGTGTTGGGTATAATTAAGTGTAACATTATGACCTTTTTGTGTTCTTCATAGGGGTGATGACGGGGTACAGTAAACGAAATTCTATTTGTTTCTAAAATCTTTGCGGTCCACCCAGAAGACCAAACACATAAAAGCATTACTAGAGCACGAATTTTATAACCAGTTAAGAAGTGTTGTTTACAAGTACGCTTTACAATCTTTAAGTAAAGTTCTAAGTTAGCTACTTGGAACATAAAAGTACTTGATAAAAGTTCTTCCTTCAAACTACATTATAGATACAATTGCGCTATATATACTCGACCGTAATAAACCAGCCCTCCCGCTAGTATCTTGAAACTCTGAAATTTTTGAAATGATTTTCTCAAAAAGTATCCCAGATAGCCCAGGTAGAGTTATAAGCAACTTACATCTATCAAAGTTATACCTACAGAAAGTTCCATAATAGGGATAATGACTAATTTTTTTTCATCGTTTATCAGTTAGATAATCAAAAAATAATGGACACGTATTTTTTCTTTGGGCAATCAATCAAAAAATGACAAAGTTATAGTACATCAAGTTTGGGAGTAGGGGCAAGTGACGTCACTTTTAAGTGAAAATTGTACTAAAATGTGACGTCATGCGACTTTTCAAATCAATATATCTCTGCAATGTTTATATTATGTGAAAAAAAAATATGTGTCCAATACTTTTTGATAATCTACCTGATAAACGATGAAAAAAAATTAGTCATCATCCCTATTATGGAACTTTCTGTAGGTATAACTTTGATAGATGTAAGTTGCTTATAACTCTACCTGGGCTATCTGGGATACTTTTTGAGAAAATCATTTCAAAAATTTCAGAGTTTCAAGATACTAGCGGGAGGGCTGGTTTATTACGGTCGAGTATATATAGCGCAATTGTATCTATAATGTAGTTTGAAGGAAGAACTTTTATCAAGTACTTTTATGTTCCAAGTAGCTAACTTTGAACTTTACTTAAAGATTGTAAAGCGTACTTGTAAACAACACTTCTTAACTGGTTATAAAATTCGTGCTCTAGTAATGCTTTTATGTGTTTGGTCTTCTGGGTGGACCGCAAAGATTTTAGAAAACATTTTTTTTCAATTTTTAGGTGACCCCCCTTCTCACCACTCCTGGACCTCCCATCCTCCAATGATAAAATTATAGTAAACTATCAAACACAATAAAAATAACTTCTTGTTTTGGAAAATTAAACGAATTGCACTCGCTCCCTTCTATCAAAATAGTTATCGTTGGCAGTAGAAATATTATTTAGTCATTTGGTGACAATTTTTAATTGTCTCTCTATTACAGTTCACGAGATACAGTCAGCTGAATGACGAACGGATTTGTTCCCTTTGGGTACGAAACCCTAACATAATTATCAATCAAAGATACTACATACAATACTATTGAATTCTCTTGAATAAAAATAAAGTCATAGTATTGTATCATAGCGTTATTCGTAATGCATTAAGCGTAATTCCATTAGCCCCGTTTAACAAAATAACTAAAACGATAGTATTACTAATCATGCGATCGCGTGTATGTCAGGCGGCGCGCGTTGCCAGCAAAACTGATCATTCATGAGCGAGCAATTAGCCCGCTCTTGATTGAATGGGCTAAGTGCTTTTTGAAAGGAATAAATAAGCTTTGGAAACCAGATTGATATACCGAAATACCGATAACGACCTTCATTTGCTGTGGTACAATTTGATTTAAATTGTTCATAGTAATAATGTTTTTATTTAGATAAAATTAAGTCATATCATTTACTCTGATATCGTAACGAATGAGAAGTGATCTCAATTTATTGTTATATTAATGCTTTTTCAACATATTTGAAAACTCAAAAAAAGGAATTTACAAAGGTTGTATACATTGTTCGAAAGTTCAAAATTACTAGGCAAAGGTATTATGCTTATGCTTCGTCAAGTTAAAAACTTAATTGGTATAACTTACGATATATTGTTGAGCGCCACTGTCGGTCGAATCCCAACAGACACGAATTGTAATTTAGGAAAATTGAATGGTCACACCTCTCTACGGAAAACCGAGCCGGACTCCGGCTGCTAGTTTACTCGCAGCAAGCTGGGAAACTTATCGCCCCGTCTTGGAATGGGGGGTATTAGAAACCTCCTGGAAGCGTGCACAAAGTATAAATCACCTGACCTCAGCGCTTGAGCCTAGATGCTAATAGGCTGTAAGTAAAAATGTTTTCAGCATAGTCTACGAGAAGGGAAGTCGCGGTTGCAGGGCTTAGATTAAAGCATGTAGGCTTGCACATTTGAAGATTGATTTCCACTCTGAACCTCACTTGAAAGGGGCAAGACAAAGAAGTTCCTTAATTTTTAAAAAGGAGGGGTGCCAAATTTTTTATGAAGGAAGACGCTGCTTTGTAATCGCGAACCAGCAGTGCAAAATAAAGGGACTCATGGCCGACCGGTAGCTAAGATGCTGTCGGGCCGTCCACGCGTTCGACAACACAAGCAATGATAATTCGGGTTTTTTTATAAAAGTAGAATCATGAAATAATTCGAATAAAGCTTACCCAAGGTCAGATGCACAATTTCTTGAAACGATCCGCTAAAAAGGCGGAATTCGGAAAAAGACAAATAGCCGATGACGAGACCAGAAAGAAAAACTATCAATTTTCTCTTATAAGGAGGGCAAAGGACTCTTAAGTTTATCATACAGCCAAACCACAAAGAAGGAATTGGAATTAAAAAAAATACGTAAGAGTGTACTTTTTTATTTATTTGAATGGGAAAACTTACAGCCATTCATACAAAATTTGGGTAGCAATTTTAACATTAAAAGCCATTAACAAGTTTTCACCTATAAATGTAAAGAAATTTTAAGATTGGAAACAAAATTTTTTGATGGTGAGAAAATTTTAAATAAGAGAAGACAAATGAAATTCAAGTATTCACAATTTATTCATCAGCCATCAACCGCCTGATAACCACAGATTTCAAATTAAATATGTCGATCGAAGAATATTCATTGCCGAAGTCGATTAGCAATGCACCAGCCCTGCTGAAAAATTAATACTGTCGATAGTTAGTGTTACACTTTAAAATTCTTAACGGACGATACAATGGATAAAATCATTGAATATAATTGTAATATTTTCTAATTCCGTGAATAACTATATAAAAATCATGAAAAAAATTGAGCAGGTGTATCACAAAAATGCTTTAAAACTAAAACTACGATAGTAGCAGTTATCATTTTACTCTCCGGAGACAACGACATATATGCAATGCCAAAACTAGGTAAGATAGCTGAAACTCTGCGTATTATTTGTCTATATTTTGTACCACAAGATATAAACACGTCATTTTCCAAAATTTATCATGTACTTATATCATGTATAATCTATCTTATATATGCCAACAGTTATTGTTTATACATGTCGAATTTGACATATTGTTCCTTATAAATTGCTTTTCTGACCATCATATTAGTAATCATTAGCTATTTGACGTGGAAACATTAACATTCGCACGATTTACGGCCCGGGGAGGTGGTTTTGGGCTATCGACGTAATATCCTGTGCGGGAGTAGATCCATTTTTCTCGGTAAGTTTGAGAAATGTTCAGCAGTTAAATGATTACCGGCTCTTTAGCAACTCCTACGTTATATGGTTTCTAGTTCGAATTGTAATACAAAACATAAAACAACTTATTTTGTCATCCTTACGTCAAACAATTTTAGAATTTAAAGGAAGTTATCTCGTGCGACTCTCCGACTTTAAAACAATTCATTTCAAACGTGTAACTCTGACAATTCTGTTCCAATTTTAATGTTTTTTTATTATCAGTTAACTTTTAAAATATATCTCAACGGCTACTACGTAAAGTCCAGAATGTGGCATTTTTAAGAGTTATAGAAGAATAATAACGGCTCTCCTGTAAAAAATGTGATTTTCACATAGGAGTTGGCGGTCTGTAAAGAATACTTTCATAGATAGGCAATAGAATTCCTCAAAGACAAAACGGTACACAATATACATATAAAGTTTGGGTTTTGTATGAAAACCGACCAGATTCCGAGACAGTATTAATTGCACAAAAAAAATTAGGGTTACAATTCTACAAAGTTACTCTACAAGTAATAATCAAAGACAGCTCCAAATTCACAGGCAGATCCAAAACCAAATCTGACAAAGGTACAGAAGTGTTTGCAGAAGACTTTTAACATACATAAGATTAAGCTTAGGGACCTTCAATACGATCTTCCAGGCGGAGTGTGTTGGCATTCTCAGAGCTGCGGATGCAATCACGCGCTGCGGAGGAAGATATTTTTTAATGCTACTCAAAAAACACTTTTTTTTATTACTACTTTCACAACAATATGTAGTACTGTAATTTATATATAAAGGGAATGTGAATTTGATGTTAGTATTGATTTTTAAATTTAGATAGATTAGGTTGGCTAGTTAGTGGTAATTAAGAGTTAACCACGTCAAAACTAATTTGATGAAATTAGGAGGTACTATTTAATAAAAGACATGAGATAATAATGGAGTAATCTTAATTATATTCATATTTCCGGCAGCAGTGGTCATGTTCAGACTCGTTTGATAGTAGAGAAGAGATATTGGTGGCGAAACTTGAGAAAAAGTATCTTAGAAGATATTTGTTTTAACAAGTTAGAAAACTATCAGCACCATTATACTCGAAGTCAGAATGTTGCAGGTATTTCATTTGTGGCGCCAATTTTCACAAAATCGCTTAGGAGTTTTTGCTAGTCGATTCAAAATTGAATTCTAAGTCGAATGGCCAAGATAACATTTTAACCCATGTCAGTTAGGAGATATTTGAACATGGTCGCCGATTTGCAAAAATAGAGTTGTTCAAAAGGCTCTCTGGAACTTATTCTACACCATTAATTTTGAGTTATCTGAGAAACTTTAAAAATCGTGAAGGTAAATAAAAATAGTGATAAACAGTTAACCTATATTGATTTATATCGTCTACAATACACATATGCTATAAACTGCGCAGTAAATAACCTAACTACAAGGTTGGTATGCGTAATTAGCCTTCATAGAAATCTATCATCATTATTGATAATGTTTTTAATAAATGAACCGACAACATAACATCAGTTAGGGTGCTATAACTTAAAATAATTGATTATATTTAATTTAATATACGCTCAGTCGCACGGTCGCACCGCACAGCAATGTACGTTATTCCAAGGTGAACAAAGTAAAAGCTCAATCGCGTGACGTTTGCGTCATAATTTAATCAAAACCCTCACACAAATAAACCGATAGAGATCTAGCATGAGCGAACGATGAAGTGATTGCGCACTGTTTCGTTTAACTTGGCTCAAGCTTCAACATTTTTGTGCAAAGTAAAGCAGAGTATTTTCCCATGAAATTCTTTTATTATCACTCAAGCAAATATTACGTTTCATGTTATAAAATGCTGTGGATGCTTCCTTAATAGATAGATAGCAAATAAATATTCGTACCGCACTAGGTACATTCACCACGCGCCGGCCTGTTACATGGTTCTTCCCGCCTCTTTTATCTTTAAACCCGCAAGGCGAAAACATGTGTATGTCAACAGAAATATCATTAACGAATAGCATGGGAGAAAATATTGTTCGAATTAGAAAAGTGACCACGGTCAATTCATTGCGAGCCATTATATCACATTATGTCAGTCTGGAAAGGAGAAAATAAAATGGCACAATAAGCTCTTCAAAACACTCGCCATGTTATATTTGGTCAACTCTATTGCTAATCTAATTTGTGATGTTTAGGGTTGATTGAGGTAGTCACCTTCACATTCACATCGCCAATGGTCCACGTCACTACCGAACTTAACAGCAATTCATAAAGTGCAGTACCATGCGTACTTGAAAGCGATAGTGTGACACGGTACAGTGAGAATTTAATGATTCGCGCTCCACACGACAACAACTTTTGTTAGTTATTAGCAATGAGTCCGAACAACTCATAGCGTTTGCTCAAAACGTCATCGATACAAACTATCAGCATCCGGCAGATCTGTAAATCCAACTTCAAGGAGAATGAGGTTTGCAAGGCGCTGCTGTTCCGTCCTATCGCTAAGGTCGACAAGATGCCATCTCGATGGAGGGATAGAACCGAGAAGTGTGTACAGGATATAATCACACTGCTAAAGGAGATCGATCCGGACGACGTGCATAAATTACCTCCTGACACGTTCGACTACGTCGATGTCACCAGCTGAAGGATATCAACTTCCTGAAAGCTAGCCTGGCTGATTTAGTGAGCATGATCGGAGACTCGAATAACACCATTGGTGAGGTTTTTTTTTGAGTGTGTATGATGTTGGTCGCAGATGACCTTTACAGCGTCACCGGGTTTGGGGACGGCGCGATCCTAAGGGGACCTCAAGCCGAAAGTTGGCTAGTGCCTCTAGTGGATGGCATCTTCCTACGGGAGGAATCTCCTCTCCGTCTGGAGCCTCTAGACCACTCGAACCTTAGGGGGTCGGCTCAACTAGAGGGGATCTCTGAGACTCGGACCTCGGCTCTAGTTAGCCGTTGTCGTGGGATCTGTGAACCGCGAGCCCAGGTAGAGTTATAAGCAATAGTGCCTGTGCTTGTAGGTCGCCCGAGGCCTCTCAGGCGCAGATACACAAAAAAGACGTAAGACGTAAGACGTCGCGAGACACGAAATGCATCCATCGGTAGTATAGAGTCGGCACCTACGAGTGCGACAGCGGCGGCGCGATGCCCTGCTCCCTACCACCGCCGCCCGCCCCTCCGTCACTCCTCTCCCACACAGCTGCATCTATCGCCACAAAGCTTCCTCTATGAACGCGATAAACGCAGGTGTGGGTCATTAGCGGTCATCGTAATTAACTATCGGTCTACGTGGCGATAGCGCTAAACGATAACTTGACTGGCAGTTTTTCGACCCAAATAAGAATAAACAAAGGGTACTGAGGAAATTTGGATATCTTTGAATATAAGATAGTGGGATGGGATTTAAATATACATATAAAAGGATAGATAAAATCATTTAATGTAATAAAAAGGGCTATAGCATTATAAATATCAATATCATTACTATATAAAAGTGATGTCATCGAGGTGGAAAGAGGAATACAGAGGGATAACAAAGAATTATAAAAGGCATCATGGTCATAAAAGGGACAGAAAAGAAAATATGATCGACGTCTCCATGTCCAGTGCCACATTCACACAAATAATCCTGTAAAATGTGCAATTTCGTTAGATGGAAAGGGGTGCACGTGCACGTAAGTCCCAAACTCATTTTGGTTATGATTATTGTAGCTACTTTACCAAGTTTCATGAGGCAACCATGGTTTGGGTGGAATATATTGCAGAATGCCTTTGTAAAATCTTCCCTTATTTTAACTACTAAGCTGCCATTCTTCGTCCCAAGATTGTCTTAGAAAGACATTGGCTTGGGATGTTAAATCATAACAGTAAACAAGTCCCCAGAAACAATGGCTTCTTTAGCGAGTTGATCCGCTTTTTCATTGCCTAGGATATTAGAGTGACTCGGGATCCATATACACGATACATCATAACCATTTAAAGAGCGTGGTAGTAATAATCCAATGCTATAAATAATAATTTAGTAGCACGAATTATTTTTAAATGGATTCTTCTGTTCAAATTCAAAGGTGCTTTTTGAATCCGAAATGATTAGAACTTTGCTCAGTTTCATTAATAAGACATAAGTAGTAGATAATTGGGGTTTCTGGATCAAATGAGATCATAAACCCTCAATTATCTACTGAAATGCTATCTCTCCTCTACCTTTCGTCTTTGAGGCATGTCACATGAACCAATATGCCTGTATGTTGTGACGGCTGAGTTCAGCCACCTCACATACAAAGTATTTCGGTTAAAATTTGGAACTTGTGTTGTGATGTTATCTTTTACTCCACTGCCCCTCCAGTCTACCTCAGAGCGTAGGGGAAACAATGAAAGAAAACAAAAGAATTAAGATAATGTTACAATTATATTTTACAAACTATAGATCCTAAAGAAGATGAATACAGTAGTTTTAAAATTATAGTTTATATAAATCACTTCCCTTTTCAGTGTGCAAAGCAGTAAGTTGACATTAAATGTTATAATTATATTTTACTAACTATAAATATCATAAGGAAGATGAATTCAGTAGTTTTAAAGTTATAGTTTATATAAATCACTTCCCTTTCAGTGAGCAAAGCATTAAGTTGACATAAATGTTATAATTAGATAAATATCAGACATTCATAACAAACTACAATGTACTTACATGAGTTCTTAAAGTATATCTAATATATTTTACCTACTCTGAAATGGACTGTCAATTGAGAGACCACAAAACTAGACTTTTCCAGATAATAAACTATTCAGGGGATTTTAGGAGTTCTACGGCTCGTTTGATCAATATTGGTGATGCTGTATATTAGGTTAATTCTAGTTCTCAATGAGACAACCAGTTATATATATATATAGAAATGGGGAGGTCGCAGTCCAACCTCGCCTCGCGGTACTTCTGCTACGTTCACCCAGGGTTAGTTAGAGAAATACCTTGTTTAGGATAGGTTTAGTAGTGTGTGATCTGTCCGCAGTTACGGCCGGGTTACATAAGACTGGAGAGTGGCTTGCAACCTTTATTGTAATAATCTCAAGCGTCCCCTCTGGTCCGTGTATAGAGAGAGAATCTCCTTGTTATTAGCTTGTTCTTCCTCCAGTACTTCTTGAGGAGAACGTATCAGCCGTTTGAGATGTGAACTTTCCGTTACTTTGTTCCCCCTATCACAAGATACTGCCTGCCTTGCAAGATTCCAGGACCATCTACCTTGCGGGATGTTATCACCCCGACTCACAGTTCGGTTAGCGTCCCCGCGCTATGTCTGCCAATAACCTCTAGGATATAAACTTTGCGGATCTAATTCACCGACTCCGGAGTCCTTCTTTTAATATACTTTGGGCAGAAAATAAAACGGTGGAAAAAGTAATTGTACAAAATTTTAAATGTTGTTTTGACAACTGAGCATAGAGAAAAGACCATCAACTATGTGTCTATGATTTTTTCTCTCTCCAACTGAAGGCAAAGGCCACAGTCAAACAGACAGCCGCTGCATTCGAGACGAGATAACGTATCAACTCAAACCCATATAACTATGCTCGCCGTAAGCGGAGGGAAAGAGAATACCTACCTAAATCAGCAAGGAAATTCAATTTCGAGTAAAAAGAAACGCCCGATTGAGAACTCAAATCGATATGGGAAAAAAAATGTGTGTGTCAGCTCCGACGCACGACTGGAGTTTACTCCTTAAGTTCGATAGTCTAACTAAAAAAGAGTTTATTTAACTTAAAAAAGATTGATACTGTATGAAAGGGTAAATTAACAAATTAATGAAAATAATATACATATATAAATATATATTTATTCATTTCATATACATTTATTATAACTAATCGACGAAATATTTTACATTAAACTTTTTACACTAGTCAATTTCAGATGTGCATTAATATATTAATTTAAGTTATTGTACATCTAAGTGTTTTTATTTGTTTTGTTACCTTAAGTCATGGTGGGCGATAACAGAGTCATGTTGTTAAATTAAATATTTGTAAGGACAAATCTCAGTTTGTCCTTGGTGGGCGATTATGTACACGCCATTTGTGCATTTAAAATTTTAGTTCATATGTATCAAAATAGATGGCGCTGTAGTTCGTTGCATCACGCTTGTAAATATGTTTGGAGCTACATATAGGCAAAACGTCACCTAACCTAACTAATAAAGAAATCTATGGTCTAACGAAATGCACTGTAGTTTCAATTTAATTCTTTTGCACCTAAGTTCTCGGATTTAACAGTCATTTTGGCACGAACAGGATGCGCACCAAAAACGTAACGAGGTCATTCATCGATAGATTTAACTCCTCACATTTTTCTCATACATACCGGGCCCCTTATATATGCAAATCGATTCTTAAGGAGTAAACTCCAAAAATAATTCAAAATTCAACAACTGGCAAACTCCATCCAGCTATCCACCCATCAAGATGCACCAACAGATTTCCACTTCCTTCTTTTTTTTTATAAGTGCCAAGTCGATTTTTGAGTCGAATGAAAAAAAGCAACTATTCCTTCAATGCTTCAACTCAATCAATGAAGTTTGACAGCTACGTTGACGTAAGCGGTTCGCTATCATAGACAAAACAGCTGTCCTACGTGTGTCAGTAATATGAGTGTCAGTGTCACGCCCTGTTTAAAAACAAACACTACTAGTGTGTTCAAAAATATAAATTTGCAGTTAGTTTATTAAAACATTTATTTTTCAGTGTTTTTCTTTGTTTCTAATCATACAGTTTTATGCATTTCAATTTAAAAACAAACATTAGTATTTTTTTCTATGAAAATGTATTTCTTACTCGTATATCCATCTATAAATGTTGTCCATGAAATAATTAGTAACTACATGTTGAACGCAAAGTTCCGCTTGGCACTTACAATTATTGCCATCTTCCGGTATTTTGTCAGCATCATATATTTCTATGCGAATTACTTTAGACCCCTGCGACGGGCGTTTAATATATGAGTAGATGGTGGAGCCCGATGGGCCCCTCTTTCCATTGCTGTTCAGAGCTACGTTTCGAAGAATAAAATTAAACATATCCTGAAAAGATAAAATCAAAAATGTAAGTAAGCTATATAATTAGGTATATAACTAAATTCATGACCTGAATAATAAGAAATACTTTTGCCATTTTTTCATATATAATCGGATAGATAGAAATCATCTAATGCAATATTTATTACTAATATAAATAGAAATAATCATAATCAATCATAATCAACATCATTTATTCAGTTTAGGCTGTTACAAGCACATATGAATGTCTAGAAGCTACGCCATCGGTTCGTAAATCTACGGCGGGAGACCTTGTACTGAGAAGAACCGGCAAGAAACTCAGAAAGGGCTGTTTTTTTCTCCCTGTTTTATCATTTACAGAATCGTCAAGTTGAAAATGACTTCAGAGATGATTCATAAAGTCACATAATGTGAAATTATACATTATTGTTCACCTGCATTTTGATTGCTGTGTCAGTATAAATACAAACAGAGTTATTATAATAGGTGTAATTAAACATTTACATCTTAAATATCAAAGTAGTTAGGGCAGACTCATCTCCGCTGGCAGCACCCGTTCACGAGCATGGCGCATGAACCAGCCATCGCTTCGCTCAACCATATTTTAGGGAACGTAAACGTAACGTAAATAAAATGTAAATGTTAGTGACATTACCGCTGCGTAAGTATTTACATAGATTATGATAATTTTAGTATCTTAAAAAAATAGAGACAAAGTTCCTACAAATTGTATAGGTGATTAATAAGCTGGTAAGTACATACATTGTTAACTATAAAAAGTTCACTATTCACGAAAAGAAGAAATTCTAAGGACATCGTTTGATTTTTTCAACTAGTTATTAGGAATTTATTTCAAATGTACTTACCGATTGCGGCATTTTATTTATTTCAATTTCACGTTCTGCAAGTATTAACCGTCGAGTAGAGTACACACTCTTTGTAATCCCCCAAAATGTTATAAGCATTTATTGATTAGCAATTAAGTTGTTGTCATTAGAGTTCAAAGTCAGTACTTATTTCGTATATAACACACATAGAAAGAGAAACAGTACGTACTTCAGTTCGTCCATTTTGGGAACACGACATCTAAGCCTATGACTCAGCGTCGATCGGCAGATACACCTCTACATTGAAAGTTATGGTTTTTCTCGATGTTTATCCATACTCTCCAAATAGAATACCTACTATCGGGGAGAGAAACGAAGCCATGTAAACCTATATTTACTAGTATGCTAAAAATATCAACGCAACGCAAAAAGAGATCTTTTTGAGTTCAACATAATTTAGTGTTTAATGAAATCTGTAATTAGGATATAAGTATGATGACTGGTAACTGAAGTCCACACACATATAAGATACCAATACCAAGTTTTTTTTGCTAAATAAGCATTTATAACACTAAGCCTGTATAGGGATTTGCACACACATGAATATTTTCTTATTATCCTATTTATTGTTGCCGCGTCGCGTCGCCGTCGGTGCTATCATTTCTTTGTGCAGTGCGCGTGTGCAATTACTAAACAAGTGTTATTATTTTAAAATCCAGTTTTTATGTCTATCCTCCATCTAAATTAAAATGTAAGTATATTTATTCACGAACTCGTTCAAATATCGTAATTTTCATTTTTTTGATCCATCCAAATTTCAGCCCGATCCGTCCAATGGTAAGGGCTGTGCGTTGATAGATCACTATGTCAGTCAGTCACCTTTGAGTTTTATATATATAGATATATTCTCTATTCAACTTTAAGTAATAATATAATATATAATCAATGGATGATTCGTTATTCGAATGTATATAGTAATCTAATTAACTACTATTCATTTTCGTTCATATTCATCACAACAAAAATCCTTGTGAGAGTAATGAGAGTAGAGCCCGCGGCCATCACTAACGTAACTTGACCGCTCATTCACCAATTGATTATAATCAGTATATCATGTTCAATACGAATATCAATAGCGAATGTTTATTAAATAAGATAAATGTGTCATAAATGAGATCGGAAATGTTGCTTTTTATTAAAATAATAAAGTACAGTCAACGTTACATCAGCATATACTTATGATCGGTTGTATCAACTGTCATGAAGCTGACTGTACTGTAGCACAAGGGACAATCTACTTCATATTAGTTTTTATAGTTAAAATAACGGAAAATGTATACGAAATAAACCATCTATACTTAAATTATTCTCTGTTTATTTCACTCATTCATAGCATTTGATCATTATTACGAATGTGTACATTTATCATGTGTTTCTTATCCACAGGTCGTATAATGCCGATGTTCTGTTCTCACTCGAAGAAGAAGTGGAACAACCGCAATATCAACAACAACCTGAATCAAAAAAGATCAAAAAATCAAAAACAAAGTCACTAACAAGCTCCAGGGTTGGTAGTGAGCCGCCATAGAAGAAGCATCAAGTGGATCCGTCACCAATACCAGCAGCATCACCATCAAAATCAAAACCGTCATTGAAACCAACGGCTCGAGATTTGTTCGATACCGATAGCGATACTACGACTAAGCCCCTGATACCGTTGCTGCTGGTAAAAAGACGTCGCCTCTTTCATCTTTATTACGCGGCGTGTAACAAACGGGCATCAGAGACAAATAGACCCATTTAAGAAAGGCAGCCGCTACCTAGAATTAATGATTTACCAGGGTTCAGAAATCGAGAAAGTGGCACCTGTGAATTGCTGGTGCCATCATTCAACATCACATGGAAAAAAACAGGTAAAGGAGCTTTCAATTCCTAATTCGAAGCTACTAGTAGTTAGTTTCAGAATATTATAATCAATAAAGCTATTGGCAGAACCGTCTTTCCCAGTGGGCACTTTGGGCAAGTGCCCAGGGCTCCGCGATCGATAGGGGGCCCCCTCAGATCAAATACAGAGTCCCTAGTTCCTGTTAAATGACCAAACGGAAGTCATAGGAGCCCCATTAATATGCCCATGGCCTCCAATAGGTCAAAGACTGCACTGGCTATTATCGTCTTAGAAGTAAGAAACACTTTATTCCTGCTTATTTTTTTAAACTGCAATCAATAATGTTCCTAAATGAATGTTTTTTCAAAAAACGCCTTACCACCACAGGATGTATGTTATTTGCTTCTCAACCAAAGCTTTGTTCACATTGAATGTGAACTAAATAAGGAGCAGCATCAGAAGCTTTGTGATGAAGATGGAATTGGCTCAGATAAAGGTACTTACAGACTGGGAATTTTTAATATCAGTATTTAGACTGTTTGCTTGCATATTTGGTATATATTTGGAGTTGTAAAGCAGCAATTAATATCCGATATAATTTTTTGTTCATATAACTTTCCATGTGACCCTTTCTTCTTTTTATTGCAGTGCTTGCACACTTTTCGTGAAGGTTTTTTCACTTGGGCTTTTTATTAGATTTCAAACAATCGGTAACAACTAAAGTTCCCCCCCATTCCATTCCTGAGGCATTGCTTATAGTAACAGAATTAGACACCTGGGGGACTGTGCCCCCAGGGTCATCAACTTGACATGATGACATGAAAGTCGTCTGCCAAGCCGCCATGCCAAGGGCGCAGGCCTGTCCCAGGAGGGGGCAAACGTACTGGAGGACGCAGGAAATCGCGGACCTGCGTACCACCAGCTTGAGGGCCAGGCGCGCCTATCTGAGGTGCCGTAGGCGCGCCTCAAGCACACCCGACGACGAGGCGGAATGTCGTTGGGTGTACAAGGAAGCGAAGAGGGCCTTAAGGGCGGCCATTATCACGGCCAAGAGGGCGTCCTGGGCGAGCTTCATAGCTCTCCTGGACCAGGACCCCTGGGGGCGGCCCTACAAGGTGGTGCGGGGGAGGTTTTCGGTTAGTGCTCCCCCCACCTCGGCCATGGAGGAGGGGCTGCTGGACCTGGTACTGGGGACTCTTTTTCCCAACTCGGGCCCGTTTCAGCCCCCGAGAATGCTCCCTCCTGGGGGCACCTCTGAGAAGCCGAACCCGCCCCCCCCCCCCCTCCCGTGTCGGATGTGGAGTTCGAGACGGTGAGGGACCGGCTCCGGGCCAAAAAGACGGCGCCCGGACCGGACGGGGTCCCAACAAAGGTTCTGGCCCTCGCCTTGGGACCCCTGAGGGAGCGGTTCTTGGCGGTGCTGAACCTCAGTATCGCCGCGGGCCGCTTCCCGGACGACGCCGTGGGACCTCGATGCGCTGGTCATGGCAGAAATGCATCGAGGTCGGATCGAGGCCAGGGAGCGGGGTGAAAGACTTGCCCCAGCAGAGCTGAGGCACTCGCCCATGTTAGCGCCGGCCACCGGACGATTGAAGCCATTCGTCCGGTGTCGGAGGAATGGTTGGGTCGCCGGCGCGGCGGCCTCACGTTCCGCATGGTGCAGATCTTGACCGGGCATGAATGCTTCGGTCACTATCTGCACCGTGTCGCACGTCGGGAGGAGACGCCGCAATGTTTCGTTTCGTTTCGCTTCGCTTCGTTTCGTTTCGTTTCGTTTCATTTCGTTTCGTTTCGTTTCGTTTCGTTTCGTTTCGTTTCGTTTCGTTTCGTTTCATACAGGACAGCACACATAATTTTTCAGTCCCAAAATATGTAAAGCCTTTACTAGAGATCCCCAATACTGAAAATAAAATAGGAGGCATTCGAATAATCTGCCATATTTATTTGGCCGCAGCAGTCGGACGTCGAAGCTTTGTCCTGCAGGAGAAGGAGCGTACATAAATAGCTGGGTGATTCCTGGGACCAACGTTCTTCGCATCAGATCCGTGGCTTTTATTTTATTTCATTATTAGAAAAAACTAAAATTATATGGCTAAAGAGGGCTGAAAAACAAGTCATGCTGTAGACGAGGCAACACGTAGACCTTATAGATTCTTGAAAAACAAAAGAAAATGTTTTGGCTCGCCACGGATCTGACGAAGTATATGAATCAAGTAATGGCGTCGCGTTAGAATCGCCTGTTAGCATGCTGCAATAAAGAAAATTATAAATAAAACATCATTATAGCAGAAGTAATCAGAAGTTTTATGTTTTTGTATTTTTTTACATCCATTGCAAATAAAATATTAAAAAATCAATAAATAAACTGGTATTTGTTTAAATTCTTACGTTTAAACATCAGTCTTTACTGGGTAGGTACCCACGGCACCTCACTCGTTTTAACAGCAAAACGAGCCATGAGTTATGCCTACCCCGTTGGACAAACATTTGCAGAAGTCAAAGAACTTACCAAAAATTTTTGGCACGAAATCTACGGACACTACCTTCCCGTCCCAACACTGCCGGTCAACAAGCGATCTTTTGGACCAATCGCAAGACGACTACCGCGTATTCCACTTAATAAATTGTCATAGTTTTGCCGCGAGATTGAAACATTGTTTTTCATTATGCGTGTTTGTATATTAAAATACCTACCTATTTTTCTGTACGAGATAGTAAACATGGTCGGTTACTAGTCCTGCTAAGTAAAGTCATGAACTTTAAATAACCTCAAATATAGTTGATATATTTAGTAAAAAATAAAAGTTCCTCTTTTTAATACCATCTCAAAACCATTGCCAGATATTTTAATAATTTTGCAGACGACTCTTTATTATATTTTATATCCTTTATTAGAAAATAACATAACAGACTTTTTAATATACATTTACGAATTGCATACATAAAAGGACGAAAGGATCGCGTTTAATTTCCGTTTAGAAGTAAGGTAAAATAACTCAATTAAAGCATTACCCGTAGGTTTATATGGATTGAATTCATTTTACTTATAAATGTAACGGACTTACTGAGAATCAGCAATTTCGTATATGAACATCGCCCAATATTTCACTAAAAGGCCGTGATCCTATTCGAATATTACGCAAATCGTCGCTTTGGGACTGTGTGATAAGGACTGTTCGCATTTCCTTTTCGCTTATACGGATTTAATCGTAGAATATTTTTTACGTTTGTATGTTATATTGTTACGTGTCGGGATGGGGTGCGAATTTATAATGCCAGATAACGCTTGACAATTTTTTATTGACCACACAGTTCACATAGTTCTTTAATAAACCTACAAAATTACACTCACTGTACACTAATCGCACACGAACACTTGCGCTTTGGTTGCCTTTGTATTCATTCCGAAATCGCTGTTGAAACTCAACTGCCTCTGCGCGTTCTTTTTTGTTTCTTCCCAGGCCGTGGTGAAATCCTCATGTATATCCTGCATCCGGCTGCTAGGTTATGTCAGACTCTAACTGACTAAGACACACGTAGTACTTGCTTATGGCCAGAAGGGCCTTACAATATTCATCTGAAGCGATTAATATACGCCAATCGACGCATTCCAGAAAAGTCCAGTTTAATTGAGAGTTGTAAACAAGTAGGTCGATGTCATTACACTTTCACCCTTACGTTTCACTACATAAGGTTTATATTAGAATGGACCGCACCACTCGGCCTTTATCATTTACGTCGCGACCTGCAGCGTTCTGGTTAAATGTTTCCAGAATTTTCGTGGTTTTAGTTCAAAAACGCTTGTGACACTGCTCCCCTCTTAGGTACCCTGGTCCGAAGCCAGCGTTGCTGCCTTGGTAAGGTGCCAAGCGTTCGATGTGGATTATTTTGGACTTCTTTCTATCTCCCTATCTTATCCGAGAGGTCCCGTCGTTGATTTTCGTAATCACTCTATCGGGTCCTTCCAACGGGGGCTATAGCTTTGAGGACTTTCCACGAAGCCTCGAGCATCGGCATTCCGGTCATATCTGCTTTTCATTTTCTCATCGGATTTCAGGTTATTTTCACGCACGAGCGTTTCATTTTCATTTCATCTGAGACGTACTCCACTACTGATTTGGAGGAAGTGGGAGGTGTTTCGGTAAGTAGGTCCAAAGATAATCCTAGCTGGAAAAAATGTAAAGCAGAATGTTACGATCTCTGTGCCTTTGATGTTCTTCTACGACCTTCGCCAAATGATTTTCCAGTGTCTGGTTGAATCTGTTTACAACGCTGTCAGATTGCGGGTGTGCCGGAGTCGTCTTATTTTCCTGAGTAAATTGCGCATCTCCTGGAATAAGTTTGACTCAAATTTTTGTCCTTGGTCGTTGTGTAATTCCATGGGAACGCCGAACCAGTACTACACTTCTTCTGATTTTAGTACCTATTTGTTGTTATAGAGGCAACAGAAATACATTATCTGTGAGAATTGCAACTATCTAGCTATCACGGTTGATATGATACAGCCTGGTGACCGACAGACAGACGGGCAGTGGAATCTTAGTAATAGGGTCCCGTTTTTACCCTTTGGGTACGGAAACTTAAAAACTACGACAGCTATGATAGCTAAGCTAAACTGAATTAGATTAGCACTTGGTCACCAACCCACATAAGGCATGTGTTATTAAGGTAACGGATCGAATACAGAATATATGTTTTTATATGTTATATATATATATATATATGTTTTTCTAGAAATACATATAAACATCCATGACCTGGGATCAAATGTTCGTGTTCATCTATAGAGCAAAACGCAGACGCTGTTACTCTACATGTATTCATCATACAAACGTTGGACCACTCGACCACGGAGATGGTGTAATTGTTTAAAACATAGTTAAATAAAATATAATTAAGAAATTCTAAATGAGCGTGTCCCTATACTTTTACAAGCATTTCCACAGTAAGCGAGACATAAAATTGAAGAAGTAATAATTTCGTCTTATATTTCAAAGATTCTTGTCAACGAAAATACATGAGATATATTTTCACCCATTCATTTGGCTTAGCAAAAAAGTTAAAGCAATTTCACAGCTGAGCACAGAAAATTATTGCGGTTCGCTCACTAATCAATGCCCAGAGCAGGCCGAAATAAGATTAGCAACTTTGGAAAAGGTCAGCCAGCACGCTACTACTTTGATTAGGTTTGCAGGGGGTCAACTATTACTGTCTACTATGAATCGAGGCGCTTCTAGCTGCTAACTAATCAACCTTACCTTGAGTACTTATTAGTTATCAAAACAAGGTTTCATGCATCTCTAATAAGGTCCTGGCAGCTTAATTAGTAGTGCGCTCATCCGGATCATACAGGGCGCTAGTTAAAATGCAACCTAGTACTTAATGAACGTCATGATGACGGGATATCGCTAGGTTTTTCGAATATAATGTGATTAGGATTTAATGCAGAATCTCTGCTATATTATACTTTCATAGAAAAATTCTACACTCACAAAATTTCAAAATATTTAACTAAGAAATTAGTCGCGCTATTTTGATATCAACATGACGGGACCACTAGCTAATGAATGAAAAACAAGGCGTGATATTAAACTGAGCACACCAAATTTAATACGATTGCATACGACTACCTTTGATTAATTTTTATACGTCTAAAACTGTAATTTGGATGAAAAAATTAATTATGTTTACATTTAAAATGCGCCAGAAGAAAAAGGATCATTTTAAGAAAAGAATAATTTAAATGCTTTTACAAAATGTTTAGGCTTTTAGTTGCGTGGGTTATTCTAAATTGCATTCATTTTAGATTTAGATTGCCTAAAAACTTATTACTAATTTTAATACAAATCCCAAAAGCCTGAATTTTATTATTCTACCTACACTGTCTAATGTATGTGGAGAAATGTTTTTATTTGCAATATCGCAATTAGCATTGCAATTAACTTTCATAATTATGGATAATGTAAGCTCTTATAATAATTCTACGTTAAAAATAGCACTATTCCAAATTCAAAGTATATATAACAAAATATAATCAATAATAATATAATTGATCATTAATACCTAAAATCTCTAAGCTCCATAGGTCTTTCAAGTCTAATTTTGTTAAGGAATGAAGGGTTGTCAATTTCACTTGTGTACTATAAACTCCAGTCATTTGTCCTTGTATAGTCCACCCCATCTTTGTTCTGATAGCAGTTAACGAATCATTAATTCGCACCAAGTCCCCCGTCAACAATGCACCGCAATAGTCCGCACCAATTAGTAAAGAAATACAGTCAGGTGTGTCAGCAGTCTCGGTCAATGTTATACCCTTTTCTAATAACTTATGTAATATAGAATCAGTTTTAACCTTAGGTAATAGACCACAAATGTTATCTTGTTGTAATACGGACATATTAAGCACAAAATTGCTAAAGTAACTATGTACAGAAATATTATATACATAACATTCATCCTTTTTCGTTTCGTAGCCACCGAACAAACAGTGACTTATAGCCTCCTTACTTACTGGTTGCAGTTGCAGACACTCGACTAATTCCTTTGTGACATACGACCTCTGTGCACCGGTATCGATTAAAACTCTGACACATGCTTCCCTGCTTCCATTTACTACCTTGACAGCTAAAGTTTGTAAAATGGTGGTAGCCTTAAGCTGACATAACATGTGTCCTGATTTTTGGTCATTTTCGTCATTCTGTTTCTCGCTACCTGTCCCTTTCTCTAAATCTTGACACATCAGTGTGACGTGTTTTTTCTTGCAGACAAGGCACTTCGGAAAACTTCGACATCTTTTTGCCATGTGACCAACTTTTAAACAAATCATGCAGGCTCTTCTACTCTTTAATAAATCTTTACGTTCTGTGAGAGTCATTTTCGCCGCCTTGTAACATTCCAAACTTGAATGAGTATTCTTTTCACACCATATGCATGCATTCTTTTTTATATCCTGTTTGACTTTCCCATCGCCCTTTTCAGACCTTCCTTCCGTTACGAAACATGCAGTAGGAGGGTTGGAACTTGTTTCAAAACCGGAACGAGCCAACTGTATCCTTTCTTCTGACTCAACTTCATCTTTCAGGAATTGCATAAGTTTTGTCAGATCATCTCCTTTTATCTCGCTCCTGTAACGGATTCTGTTCCAGGTCCTTAAAATTTCTTCGGGCAATGCTGACTCGATCATAGGGTATAGTATAGAAGCATATTTGTCATTGGCAACCCCTAAGGTCTCTAACGCTTGAAGATGACTGTGCAAGTTGTCATATAACAAATTGATCGAGTGGTGTTCTCCTTTATTTCGTAACAGTACTTGGTTCAAAATGCCTCGGACATAAGTTTCAATAAGAATATCCTCTCTCGCAAATCGAGCTTTTAAAGCATCCAGGGCTTTTAAATAGTTGTCACCGCTGGGCGGGTAACTCTCGACAAGTTGACGAGCGTTAGTTTCTGGAGCCATTGACTGGAGTAGATACTGAAATTTATCAATGTTGTCTAACTCACCATCGTCATGTATCTTTTGAAATTGTCCCCACCACAGTAACCAATTTTTGATGTTGCCATCAAACTTCATGAGCTCAAGTTTCGGCATGTGAAGTCGTTGTTGGCTCTTGCTATTCCTGTTGTCGCAACTTGCTGCCACTACAGACTCCGCGGAACACAACGACGGTTCACTCTTACTTTGGCTCATTTTTGACGAGATCCTTCTGTGTTTCGCTTGTAGTCGGAACCATTTTTTGCGGTAGGCCATTGCTTTCTCCTGATCTGCCTCGAACGCCTCTTGATCAAATGGTTCTGATGTACACCACAAATCTCGTAAAGCGCTTTCTACTTCAAATAGTTTTTCGGAAGTTTCAGCTAATATCATAAAGGATTCTTCGAAATCCTCATAGTTCTGAACTTCGTCAAAATGGTCTAGTTCGTCAGCGCATATTGTGAATTCTCTTCTCAACTGTGTTCTTTTCCGCTTAAGAGACTCCATTGTCTTTTATTTTATCGCTATTTATATTTTAATGTCACGGTCGCCAGAATATTGGAAAAATAAAAAGATGGAATCTTGCGGAATCGAATCCTTTAATAATTAGTACACAATTGACATTAAAAAATAGGAAAATTATAAACTACTTATTGCTAGGCAACAAAAAATCATCCATGGTCAGGAACTATAGATATAGATTTCATCACATACTCCGGGCCAGGAAAAACCGGGAGGTTACATTTGTTTAATTAATCTAGCAGGTGGTCTTACTACCCTCCCTGACCTGGTCATTTGTTCATTGTCAGTGATTTGATCAGTCATACTGTCAATGTCATCTGGTTCAGATACTTCCAGAGGGAAGAGTCTCTGCACGGTACGTACCTTTACCCCGGACGCCGTGCGTACCTTAGTTACCCGTTTGACACCATCAGCCCCTTCATAAAGTTCTTCTATTTTACATAAGGGCCACTTAAATCGCTTCTCATCCGTCTCTAGTAAGGCTACGTCTCCTACACGAGGTTGAAGAGAATCTGAACCACCTTTCGTCCGCTGAATCAACATACCTAAATACTCACTTCGGAATCGTTGGCGAAAGTCATCACGAAGTTTCTGGCAATACCTCATTCGTAAATTAAGTGAATTTCTATCAACTGCGTCCAACTCAGGCACTGACGATTCAGCTAACGGCTGAATGAAACATGCTGGGGTCAACGGTTTTAACTCATTTGGATCAGTTGAAATGTATGTTAATGGTCGACTATTTAACACAGCCTCACAATCGCAGAGAACTGTCTGCAGCTCCACGAGAGACAAAGATGCCTTCCCTAGCATTCTTCTCAAAATTTGTTTCACTAAACCTATTAACCTCTCATAGAATCCTCCCCACCAGGGAGAACCGGGAGGTATAAATATCCATTTGATTTTTACTACTGACGAGAAACTCAAAATACTGTTCCAGTCGAGAGATTTCAGTAGATTGTCGAGTCCACGAAAATTCGTCCCATTGTCGCTATACATTATTTTCACTCTTCCCCTGCGAGCGATAAACCGTCGTAAAGCAAGAATAAAGTCATTTGTTGAGAGCGATTCAACGATATCCAGGTGTATGGCACGATATGTGGCACATGTAAAAAGAACCAACCAACATTTATTACCAGATTTAAGTAACAAGGGACCCGTTAAATCAACTCCCGAGACTTCAAAGGGGACGTTGCCTTCTACGCGTCCTTTAGGAAGACTAGCTGCAGGAGTAACGTACGAGCTGGCTTTAAAACGCTTGCAAATAATGCAATCTCTAATTACTCTTTTAACTAGTTTCCTAATACCGACAATCCAATATCGTTCTCTAAGATTGGATATCAATGTTGACGCACCCGCATGCTGTAGCGTTCTATGTCGTTCCTCCACTAGTCGTTTCACTAGAATCTCGTCTGCGAACAATATAATGGGTGACTTGAATTCAAACGGCTCATTACTAAATTGTAATTTTGTTTCTAGGCGCAGCACGCCATTGTCATCTTCAAACACCTTAAAAGAACTGATACGTTTTTGATAGGAGCATTGTATTAACTTAATCAAACGAATCTCAGCGATTTCTATTTCTTCATACCCTAATTCCGATTGACCTCGATTATTCTTATAACAGAATCTGAAAATCCATGCTATCATTCTGACTATTTTAATATATGATGAAAAATATGAACTTAATCTAGTAAGTAAGTCACTATTTACACAAACATTGTGCATTATTACAGAACTCTTTTTCTTTTCATGAAAGGCTTGATAATCTATATTAAAATTAACTGTCGGCCATTTTTCAGAATCTAACATTAGCCAAGTAGGACCTTTCCACCATGCACTTTCCATTAAAGTTTTAGCATCGGTTCCTCTTGACGGTAAGTCGGCTGGATTGACGTTGCCGGGGATGTGAAACCATGCATCAGGCGAAGAGTATTTTCTGATCTCCTTAACTCTGTTTGCAACGAATGTGTTCCACTCTCCTTCGCCTTTTATCCAACTTAGTGTAACACTCGAGTCAGTCCAGTAGTAAATATTATATGTTGGTAATTTGAGTGACTCTATTACAGTTTGAGCTAGTCTTATTGCCAACGTTGCCGCGATAAGCTCAAGACGCGGTATCGTTATTTTTTTAACTGGTGTTACACGTGATTTTGCCATTACAAGATTTATGTCAACTTCGCCTTTGTACTCTGTTTTCAGAAACACACAGGCTGCATAGGCATGTTGGCTTGCATCACAGAATATATGAAAAGAATTATTAGCGATTTCTATATCAAATATCGTTAACCTTCTAGGTATCTTTATATTAGGTATGAGGTGTATGTATTTGGCCCACCTTTGAAATTCTTTAGCTAAATCTACTGGTAGTTCAGAATCCCAAGAAAGGTTATGAGACCATGACTTCTGTAAGATCATTTTTGGAATAATTGTGATCGGCGCATACAAACCAAGTGGGTCAAAAATTTTGTGTGTCAACGACAAAAGACTTCTTTTTGTCAGTTTAACGTCTATCGTAGAAATAGAAGAGACGTTAGCAAAAAGTTTATCATTAATTGTATCCCACATCATACCCAAGACAGATATTGTAGTCGCTTGCTCATCTACTCTAATAGGCGCCGTAACCCAGCACCTGAGATCGAACATGCCTAGTCTCATTACTTCTTTAGCCTCTTTTATGAACTTAACCATTTCTTCAGATGTATTGAAACTAATCACGCAATTATCGACATAAAAAGACCCTTTTAACTTCTCTGCTGTATCCTTCAAATAATCGGGGCAATTATTAAGATGATATAAAATAGTTGCAGCGAGATGAAATGGACTCGATGTCAATCCGAAAACAACTCGTCTATGCTGATAAACTACCGTGCCCTTGCTCTGATCGTTATAATCAGCCCACCAGAGAAATTTAAGGAAATGTCGATCTTCTGGCGAAACAGAAATTTGTAGAAAAGCTTTCGCTACGTCAGCCGTTACTCCGATAGCATACTTTCTGAACCCTAAAAGTAACCCAGGCAGAAGCTCAATTAAATTTATGCCCTTTTCTAGACCAGAGTTTAGCGACACGCCATTACAGTCTTTAGCTGATGCATCAAAAACTGGCCTGATTTTTGTAGTTAAGCTGGTCGCTTTTATGACTGGGTGATGAGGTAAGAAAAAACCCTTAACAATATCTTGACCTGGAGATACTTCAATAAAGTTGAGACTTTGCCATTCCCTAAAAATTGAATCGTATTCAGAAGACTTACCTAAAGATTTCAGTCGCGCACTCGTAGATAGAAGTCGATTCCTAGCTGCAACATAGTTACACAATGGACGAGGCATATTCTCTTTCCACGGAAGTCTCACTTCGTACCTATTTTCTTCATTAACACGTAGGCTGTCATTAAACTGCTGTAGAAACTCCGTATCTCTCGCTTTACGTGAAACCTGTTGAACGGGATCATTAATACCTAAAATCTCTAAGCTCCATAGGTCTTTCAAGTCTAATTTTGTTAAGGAATGAAGGGTTGTCAATTTCACTTGTGTACTATAAACTCCAGTCATTTGTCCTTGTATAGTCCACCCCATTTTTGTTCTGATAGCAGTTAACGAATCATTAATTCGCACCAAGTCCCCCGTCAACAATGCACCGCAATAGTCCGCACCAATTAGTAAAGAAATACAGTCAGGTGTGTCAGCAGTCTCGGTCAATGTTATACCCTTTTCTAATAACTTATGTAATATAGAATCAGTTTTAACCTTAGGTAATAGACCACAAATGTTATCTTGTTGTAATACGGACATATTAAGCACAAAATTGCTAAAGTAACTATGTACAGAAATATTATATACATAACATTTATCCTTTTTCGTTTCGTAGCCACCGAACAAACAGTGACTTATAGCCTCCTTACTTACTGGTTGCAGTTGCAGACACTCGACTAATTCCTTTGTGACATACGACCTCTGTGCACCGGTATCGATTAAAACTCTGACACATGCTTCCCTGCTTCCATTTACTACCTTGACAGCTAAAGTTTGTAAAATGGTGGTAGCCTTAAGCTGACATAACATGTGTCCTGATTTTTGGTCATTTTCGTCATTCTGTTCCTCGCTACCTGTCCCTTTCTCTAAATCTTGACACATCAGTGTGACGTGTCTTTTCTTGCAGACAAGGCACTTCGGAAAACTTCGACATCTTTTTGCCATGTGACCAACTTTTAAACAAATCATGCAGGCTCTTCTACTCTTTAATAAATCTTTACGTTCTGTGAGAGTCATTTTCGCCGCCTTGTAACATTCCAAACTTGAATGAGTATTCTTTTCACACCATATGCATGCATTCTCTTTTATATCCTGTTTGACTTTCCCATCGCCCTTTTCAGACCTTCCTTCCGTTACGAAACATGCAGTAGGAGGGTTGGAACTTGTTTCAAAACCGGAACGAGCCAACTGTATCCTTTCTTCTGACTCAACTTCATCTTTCAGGAATTGCATAAGTTTTGTCAGATCATCTCCTTTTATCTCGCTCCTGTAACGGATTCTGTTCCAGGTCCTTAAAATTTCTTCGGGCAATGCTGACTCGATCATAGGGTATAGTATAGAAGCATATTTGTCATTGGCAACCCCTAAGGTCTCTAACGCTTGAAGATGACTGTGCAAGTTGTCATATAACAAATTGATCGAGTGGTGTTCTCCTTTATTTCGTAACAGTACTTGGTTCAAAATGCCTCGGACATAAGTTTCAATAAGAATATCCTCTCTCGCAAATCGAGCTTTTAAAGCATCCAGGGCTTTTAAATAGTTGTCACCGCTGGGCGGGTAACTCTCGACAAGTTGACGAGCGTTAGTTTCTGGAGCCATTGACTGGAGTAGATACTGAAATTTATCAATGTTGTCTAACTCACCATCGTCATGTATCTTTTGAAATTGTCCCCACCACAGTAACCAATTTTTGATGTTGCCATCAAACTTCATGAGCTCAAGTTTCGGCATGTGAAGTCGTTGTTGGCTCTTGCTATTCCTGTTGTCGCAACTTGCTGCCACTACAGACTCCGCGGAACACAACGACGGTTCACTCTTACTTTGGCCCATTTTTGACGAGATCCTTCTGTGTTTCGCTTGTAGTCGGAACCATTTTTTGCGGTAGGCCATTGCTTTTTCCTGATCTGCCTCGAACGCCTCTTGATCAAATGGTTCTGATGTACACCACAAATCTCGTAAAGCGCTTTCTACTTCAAATAGTTTTTCGGAAGTTTCAGCTAATATCATAAAGGATTCTTCGAAATCCTCATAGTTCTGAACTTCGTCAAAATGGTCTAGTTCGTCAGCGCATATTGTGAATTCTCTTCTCAACTGTGTTCTTTTCCGCTTAAGAGACTCCATTGTCTTTTATTTTATCGCTATTTATATTTTAATGTCACGGTCGCCAGAATATTGGAAAAATAAAAAGATGGAATCTTGCGGAATCGAATCCTTTAATAATTAGTACACAATTGACATTAAAAAATAGGAAAATTATAAACTACTTATTGCTAGGCAACAAAGGATCATCCATGGTCAGGAACTATGGATATAGATTTCATCACATACTCCGGGCCAGGAAAAACCGGGAGAATGATTATAATTGTGTGGGACCTGGGCCGCCGACTCAGGCAAAAAACTAATGACCCTCGCTCCGGGTCGTTTCTGGCACAAAGATTGTCTATTGCCATCCAGCGTGGCAATGCTGCAAGCATAATGGGCACCTTTGCGCCAGAAACGATACGGGGTGATATTTGAATATTATTAGTATTTGTATATTATTCTTGTACATAATGTTAATTTTAGTTATTATATTATATTTTTAAGGTTTTTAGTTTTAGGTTCATTGTTACATGTTTTTAACTATTTATTATACTAATTAATATTTATAATATATATAACAAAATTCCCCTTTTAATAAACTTTTTGAGAGAAAATAACATCGGTATTTGTCTTTTAAATGAAACTTGGATAAAAGAAAGCCGACCATGTTCCGTATCGGATAACAACATATTTTATAAAAACGCTGTAAACGAACATGGAGGTGTAGCTATTCTCATCAAACCCATTTATAAATACAAACCCACATCAACAATTTTCTATGAAAATATTGAAACAGTAGCTTTATCGTTATCTATTTGTAATGGTAACATTACCATTCTTTGTGTTTACTGCCCACCTCTAATGGTCTCTTAAACAATACTTTCCTAATATTATTGCCTGGTTTTCATACTGTAATACATAACAACTAAATGGTTCCAAGGCATCAATTTCTGAAATATTTACTTACCTCGCTATGAAGTTGGATCAAGGAGTTTCTTATGGTACTCCTAACTGTATAAGGTCTTCCCTGTCACTAGTGATAGGATACCAAGTAGGTATAGATGAAAAAGTTAAAAGATTTCTCAAAAATTTTTACCCGTTTACGTCCAAGTAAACAAAAATATCAGTTCACTTGGAATGTTTCACAGGTGCTTCATTTCTTGAAATCAAATCGTACAGGTGAAATAAACAATCTTGAAGCTGAAGCATGTTCTTTAAAAACAGGCTTAATAACATAATACTGACTTTAGCTACAGATCAAAGAATTCACTTAATCTTGCATTGTTATTGATCAAATAAGAACAATAAACAATAAAATGATTATAAAAATAGATAAACTTGTTAAAACATCAGCACATAATCGAAATCAACCTATGTTAATATTATCATTTTTTCCTGATAGACCAAAAACATTCGCCCCGGGTAACAAAAAATATTGAAGAAATTCATTGCGTATAATACAAGCATGAGAACCAAACCCACTTATAGTCTACACAACAGCTACACCAAACCGAGGGCGGGCCACTAGTTACCTCATTATTAACCATACATACATTTATTAAAAACCGATCAGGTGTGATAATGTACTTTAGTTTTATTATTTGTGTTGTTGTAGCGGCAAAAAAAATATACTCTAAAAAATTTCAACTGCTTAATTTTACGGCTCATTCAGGTCAAGAAACATCCCGCTGATGAAAGCACAGAGAGCGAAGGGTAAGTAACTTAGATTCTGTATCAGCCTTTAGATTAGGAATCCCAAAAATATTTTGACCTTGATACTAAAACTCATTTCAGCTGCCATTGATATTATGAAAATGAAAGAGCGCAGATTAAGTATTATTAATGTTAATGTGATATTCAAAAGAAATCCATATTGCGTGATGAGTATTTTCCTGAAAGATATATATATACTATATTGGATTAGCAGTCAATTGGGTGTATTCATATAAAACCAGGTAAGTGCTACTTGACTCGCATACTAAGGATTCCGTATCACCATACTTTACTAACATTTAAAATACAGGTTAATCAAAAAACGTGCTTAAAGAAACACCTTTATTATCAACTTGTACTGTACCCCTCGGTTTCACCTGCGTTAATTTGTGGAAAATCCTACTAAAATATATTTCACTACTTGAACGGTAGGATATGGTGTTTAATTTTTGATTTTTAGTACGTCCCCCACGACTGATCCTGGTCATGGACGTCTAGTGTGCGAGGTGTCTTTATTTCATTAAAAGCGATCGACTCTATCAAAAGTTATTACAATTTAAAGGATGGATGTATTTTTTTTTATGCTCGTATTACGCGGTATATGTTATAGTGCCTAACTATTGTATGTGAAATACATATTTTTTTTTAATTAATTTATTCAATCAAATCATTACATTTTAATATACAATGGCTGTATCTAAAAACCCTTAAACATGGTTTTATCTATCTACAGCGATTCGCTCTAACAAATATTTCTTAAGTTTATGTTTACAATTATCTTTAATATACAATTCTTGAATACTATTTCATTTAGAAATTTAGGAATAACATATTTTAGTGTTCTCGAACCATATACATTGTTGGTTTTAGGTAGGAGATATTTTATATAATTAAGGATATGCAAGTATTCTGGACGATGGTGAGACTGTAGATTATGTGGACTGTCATCAGTAGCTCTTACTTACTCCTATTGCGTACGAAACCCTAAACTGATACAGAAGACGATATCTCATTTGATAAGTAATTTAGGCAAATTTTCCTTTTTCAAGCATGTTTTCATCTTCTCATATTCGGAAACTTCCTCTGAGACGATCCCAATAACATTTATTGTTACAACGTCGGTCGCCTTTGTATAAGAATCCTGAAAAGTGCGAGTCGGGCTCGTCCACAAAGGATACCTTAATTTTTGCCCATTTGTTTTTTGTGTGGTTTGTAATATAATATTTTGTTATATTCAAGCTTTTGCCGAACAGGTTTATTGTTTTTTTACAATATTGAGTTTATGATTTATCCAGTTCAAATTGATAATTTTGATAGAACCAGAGTGGTCTAAGTGATACAACGAATATTCACCAGATGGCAGTATAATCACTGTTATGGTTTTTAGTCTGTGATCTAAATTTGAGGTGCCATACTGGCCTAAGTAAGATAGGCCATTATAGTTAAAAAATGAGTAAAGCCGCGCATCTGTGCCGCAGAAACTTGCACGATGCTGTTGAGCATATCATTCAAGGCCAAGGCCAAGACCATGAGGGCAAGGAGACGGTGGAACCCCCGTCGTCTTCAGGCTCTACCTGGCAGAGGCCTGCGGGGTTTGGACTTGGGAAGTTCAGATCCTGCCTTGCACAGGTCTTTGCTGATGGCTGGGGATGCCCATGATGCTCCAGGGCATCCCCAACACTCTCCTCTTCCGGGGGGAGAGGGGTGTGTCCGTTCGACTCGGACGCTCACTGGTGAGGTCGCGGAAGACTCCGTAAGGGTTCCCGTGGCCTCATCTAGTGCCGTTGTCTCAACCACGCTGGTTGGGACCGTGGACCGAGTAAGGTGAGGGGCATCGTCAGGTTTTTAGTGGGTAGGGCCCTCCCCTCCTGGGCGGTCGCTGAGCTAGTCCCAGGACTGGTTGAGCAGACGGGCAGGACGGGTCGGGAGGAGTCCCACATAACCCCGTTGCCACTCCCAGGTGGCGGGGTATGAGTTATCCATTTTCCTCCAAAAAAAAAAGGCCAAGACCTTAACCAGTGAACCATAACGTTAGAAGTTTTCCGGGGACACTTGGACCACTTACTATAATTTTGCGAAGATACAAGTACATGTTTATATCAATTTGTGTAACCAATTTTTAATATTGATTGATTATTTGTATCTGACTCCTTATTGAATTTGAACTTCTTTTGTGTTTGCCATCTTTTCTTCGCAACATTACTCCTGCTCCCTTGAATAAGCAGATGCTGGCGGTCGTCTTATTTTATTATTTTTATAGGATACTTACGCAGTATCTCACTCTCAAAAGATGAATTTAATATAATTGAAACATTTTTATTCAACGAGGCCGCGAGGTGGGAAAACATTAAAATCAGTATTTTAACGATAAATAATTTATATTTTTGGATAGTTGCGCTCACATACAGCTACTATCCGAAAACTTTAATGGGGCAACTAAATATCCTTTTGGATAGGGAAAAATACTTGCTCTTTATTTTTATAAAACAAATAAAAACTATTAGGTTGGGGGAAAAGTTTCTTCATATTTTATATGAGAGATATATTTTTATTATCCATTTGCATGAGAATTACAAAGTGAATGAAAAAAGACATTTACATTAACATATAAAAAAATTAGAAGCTAACGTAAAACTCTAAAAGTTATATATTGGTTAATCAGGACCCTGCCTCAGCATGATGCTGTTGCCACACGTTATTAAGCGAGTAACAACAGCGCTGGTATACTGGCAGGGCCTGTATATGAAAATTCAAGACATTTTTAATAGTTTATTTACATTTAACTAAAGTATGTAGGTGCAATTTTGTTTGATAATGTTTTGCCAACTTGTATGTAGGGATATGATCCCATTGCTATAAAAATTTTGGGGCTTCTGATCAAAAACCGCGTCAAGTGGTTTTGGCAGTCCTCTCCTAAAACCAACCTGACAGTGCCTAAAGAATTCTGAAGAAACCAAAACAGATGGAAATCTGAACGTGCAAAGTCAGGACCATAAGATGGATACATTTACATCTCAAATTCACTCATCTTGGTAGAAAGAAAAACAAATGAAAATCACACTTTTTTTTCTAATTTAAATTTGGAATTATCTTCTTTAAAATTTAAACTTTTTAACGATACCAAAACCAACCATATACAAATGGTATAGCCAAAGAGATTTAATTGTTACAAGTTCATACATACAATAAAGCAAAAAGACTTTTTCATCCCACCACCTCGGAAAGTGTAATTTTGCGCTTCGAAATCTGGCTGGAAAATTCTATTTTATTCGCTTGAGCGGCAAAGTAGATTTGAATTTAGAACATCACATATAATGAGTACTCAATATAATTGTAAATTCAAAACGTCATTAAACCTATTTAATGTAACCTCTATGGTGCCAAATTTATGATTAGAACTTTTTAAATTGTGAAAAAATTTAAATTTGGAACCTTCTTGGTTTCTTTGTTTTATTTGCGTGCTTCGCGCCATTCTAGTTTTTCACGTTTTATTGCTTAATATAATTAACATAACCTAAAAACTGTACAAAAAAATCAACTAAAATGAGTGACATTAGCGACGATGAAGTTTATCTAACGCCAACTGAGTTAACTGAAACAGTTAATAATGCGCAAATGAGCCTTCTCCCTCAGCAATCACGAGAGAAGTATTTGAAACAGTACGATATATTTAACATGTGGCGACTAGCTAAAGGAGCAAAAACTTTCTCCGAAAACGTTTTGCTGGCATATTTTATAGAATTATCTGAGACCAAGAAAGCAAGCACGCTATGGAGTACGTATTCAATGCTAAAATTAACAATTAAGATGAAGAAAGACGTTCATATCGACACCTATCATAAATTAGTGGCATTTTTAAAAAGAGCCTCATCTGGTTATAAACCAAAAAAATCGAAGGTTTTCACAGCATCTGAAATTGCAAAGTTTATTAATGAAGCACCTGATTCCGTATATTTAGCGGCAAAAGTAAGTCAATACGTGTAATTTTTTGTTGTTGATAAAATTGTACATAGTACTTACAATATCTTTAATTTGATTAATTTATTTACGATTATAAATACTTCTTTTGTTACAGGTTGTTCTTATTATTGGTATAACCGGAGCATGTCGAACAAATGAACTTACACTACTTAATGTCAATAACGTATCAAAATATTCTCATAATTCTGATGAATTGCTATTAATTAATGTACTAAATACCAAGACAAAAAAAGACCGCAACTTCGTTATTCGCAAGGAATATGTAAACATTGTTCAGAAATATCAAGCTTTACGTCCTTCTAACACCCCAATTGAACGATTTTTTCTACAATATCGCAACGGAAAGTGTATCCGACAACCTATGGGTCAGAATAAAATTGGCAGTATTCCACGAGAAATAGCAACTTTTCTCGGACTTTTAGAACCCCCGTTATACACCGGTCACTGTTTTAGAAGAACCTCAGCCACACTTTTGGCCGAATCAGGGGCTGATCTTCTATCGCTTAAGCGCCATGGAGGCTGGAAGTCTAATTCGGTTGTAGAGGGATACATAGAGGATTCAATCCAAAGTAAATCAAAAATTTGTAATAGTATCGTGGAGGCCATAACGCTGAAAGAACCTCTGTCAGATTGTTGGTCTCGCCCTTCTACATCTAAAATGAGCCCCCATAAGATTGGAAACAATAGCCCTCTCTCGCCAACATTTACGCCAATAGAATCCAATGAATCGGCACAACTATTTAAAATTACTGATACGAGTAGTTTACCACAAAACAGCGCACAATTCACAAACACCAACATAACATTACCTAACAAAAATATTAAACTTAACATAAGTAACTGTAGCAACGTTACATTTAATATTTCTTAATTATTTTCTACTTCTTATTATTTTCTTCAATTTATAGATTATCTTAATGTGTTTTAATTGAAATAAAAATATTTTGTCATTATAAATTGTTTTCTTTTTCATTTTGTCATTTCCTCGCTGAGGTGGGATGAAAAGTTACGTATTGCACTCGAGTGGAAAGATTTTTCACCTTGTGCTCGTTTGTTTCCCTCGCTGACGCTCAGGATTCTAATTTAGAATCACTCGCTGCGCTCGTGATTCAACTTTAGAATCCTTCGCTTGCTCGGTCATCCAAATCGAGCACGCGGTTAAAAAGGAACTTTCCACTCTTGTATAATAAATAACTATTTCCCCAACTTATTATTTAACAAACAAAATATGTATATAAAATAGTGTAATTTAAACTATTGAAAAGAGTAATATTATTTCGTAGTTAGACTAACGTCGAAATTATTTTTATTTGCTCACACGGAAAAACAGTTTACATGACATTAAAACTTTCGGGAGAAATACATTATGTTATAGAAAAGCAACGCCAGCAATATCCCTACTGTAGTGTACTCGAACCCAGGGCAAGTATCAACTATCCGTCTTCTACCCTACAGTAAAAATGGCCTGTCATAAAAATAATATACCTTATGGGCGTAAAGAAAAATACAAAGGTTGTCCCAAATCTTTGCCACGTGTAGGGTTGCCAACCCTACTATATAATATAGTATCCTACTATATCAGGGGATCAAATACTATATTTCTAAAAAATATATATAGTACTGCTATATTTTGCTTAAAGCAGACATATGCCAGTAAAAGCTTTCTTAATAAATAAAATGTTGATTATTAAGGCATAGCATTAGTAGCAAAAATACTTACATTCATTTCAAAAATAAAGCCAATATTTAAAACACATACTGTATTTTTTCCCATTTTTTGTCATCTTCTATATTTTTAGAGGTAACGGCTTCGAAAATACTATATTTGATAGAAAAAAAGTTGGTAACCCTAGCCACATGTTATCGGATAGGACACAGAACAACCAATGTGCAAACTCACGAAATAATATGTCTCGTGATTAAATTACTATTGATTACGATTAAAAACACATCCTTGCTTATATTTTGAGTATCAATTCATTCCTGGATTTTTCCGTGGTTTGTGATCGTTCTTTGTCTGAAAACACGATGGCAACAACGGTTCATTGTAAAAAGTGTTTGGCTCTATATATTTGTAAATACTGAATCAAATTATGACTTATTGGTTGTTAAAACCCCTTTTGTAGGAAAACGAATGTTGAAATATTTAATATTTACATATTTATTTATTTACTTATGTCATGTGAACTTCTTATGTAGCAGTCAATAAAAATGCCAATATAATTTTTACGTAATTTTCTTTATGAGATTGACAGCTGATTTTTTACACCTACTAACCAAAATCGACTCAAGCTAGTGCAGTCCGTGTCCGTGGCGACCGTGTGATTTATTCAGTGGATAAAATTGGAGGTCTTAAACCGTGGTCTTAAAAAACAACGTACTATATTGCGTCGAATGTACACCGAGAGTGAGAAAAAATTACATCACGCAATACAAGAAAAAACCTAGTATGTAAACAGTTTGTATATATTATGTAGAGAAAAGACTGAAGCACTAGCTAGATTAGATGATACTGTAAAAGAGCAGTGGTTCTTGGAGGCGTCTGCCACGGAAGAAGATATTTTTGCAGACCTCCAAACTAACGATAGCTATAAGCTCGCATGTTAGAGATGTCAGCGGCATATGAAAAATCGCAAAATTTTAATAGAGAATCCTCTATAAATTCGAAGGCCGGAACGGGTTGCTGAAATGTTAACACCAACAACGACGTTTTCAACTGCCAAAAATTGAGCTTAGGAAGTTTGATGGCTATGTAAAAAACTGGTTCGCCTTCTGGGGTCAGTTTGAGAAGATACACACTGACACTAGTATTGATGAGGTAGACAAGTTCCAGTACTTAATACAGGTTACCGTTGAAAGTTCAAAGGCCAGAGCCCTCGTTAAAAGTTTTCCACCTTCTGCCGATAATTACACGAAGACGATGTTACGTCTAGTGACTCACGAGTACGTATAATTATAAGTGTCCCGTCCGAACGTTTTCGCGTATTTAAACGTCAAGACTTTTTAGTTATTAAGATTATTGTTCGAATGCGGGCCGCCACCATATGACACGCATTATTCCGTGATATAAATTGCATGTACTAGAAAATCACCATCTTTAATTTATTATCCCAAGCAAGAGGACCTTGCGCTTTAAAGGTTTGATGCTGTAACCGAGGGTCTATCCTGAACCCTACAAGCTGGATATAAGCTGCAATACTTTCCAATGTATGCTCGTATGTAGAAACGTAACATGAGGGTCATCCACCATCACACACAAGAAATAACCTTTTTTTATATATTTTTTACATACGACATTGTGTATTGATGCTTTGGTGTTTAGAAGAAATAATGTATACAGCAAAAGTTCAGGTACTTTTTTTTCAAATTTTGCGTGTTCAGGAACAGTTAGGCGAGTATTAAAAATAATACTTATATTTAATAATAATTATAAAACAAAAAGGAAGTATTAATTCAGTTATATATTCTATATATCTATATAGTATTTAAAGTACTTTCCCTCCATGTGGCAACTCTTCTTATATCCTAAACACGCTCTAAATTTTCGATTCAAAATGTACTCGTACGTACATTTTTCCCCTTATATTAGGTTGTTCTCGTTACCTATATGAAACTGTCGTTTTTCATAAAATAGTTAACGCCGTTTTTCCATATTTTTTTTATTTTTATACATCATCATCAGCCTAACAATGTCCCCATTGCTGGGGCACAGGCCTTCACTATGGATGGAATAGGGTGATTGGCCCATGACCCACCACGCGAGCCCATTGCGGATTGGCGGGTGCTAACGACTGCAGATGCAGCCGGAACCAACGGCTCGGAGGAACTCGAGATAGAAGATTGTTGGTCACCCATCCAATGACCGACCACTGAAAAAGTTGCTTAACTTCAACGATCGCAGCCGAACGTGCTAACCACCTGCGAGCTCCGAAAAATATTTGTTATTATTAATACAAAGTAATTACTAAATACTAGTATTGTACGATTTTCAAAGTCATCCGCCCTGGCCTTATATTAATATTCATATCTATATACAATATGACTGGCGAATATATTAAGGGAATTACAATATAACATTGCCTAAACATTAATTTTAATTTATGAAAAATAATTATCAAAATATCCCACGGATACCTACTCTGCGTGTTAAGCGAAACTCGCGTAACCTGGATTACACGAGTTACGCTTAATAGGTGTTAAGCGATATGTCGATTGTCATTTTACCAAAATAAAAAAATAGGCGAGATTTAATTATCAGTGTAACTCGATTATTAAGCAAATTGTTGCGCGACCCCTGTGTATCTCATATACCGCTGATAGGTGTAACTTTTGTCGGCGGCGAGAAAACGCGTCCATATCGTGTATCAAAAATTACATGAGATAGGCAAAACATACTTGCGTGAACTAATTCGGGATGATGGAGCGCATAAGCATAGAACTAAGACTTTAGATAGACAGGCTCAAAACCAAGATTATGGTTATAGACCGCACAGGCAAGCTTGAGCTCACTGGGAAACTTGACTTGGAGGTGGTTTGTAACTTTAAATATTTGGTCTCAAGCATCAGTTGTAATGGCTCATACGAGAATGTGATACAAAGAAAAATCGGGATGGTAAAGAATGCTGGCCGCGATCGTTTCGATTCTTTCGAGATGTAGTGCTGGCGAAGGATACGGGGTATTCTTTTATTATACAGCAAATGGCATCAACGTGCAAGAGCGGAAAAAACAGACAAGACTATTATACTATCTGCTAATATAGGATTCAATCGCCATTACTGCTATAATCTATAAGGTTATGGAGAGAGACCTTAAACTGCTCTCATATCTAGAAGATAATGATCTTCCCAATGATCTACAATATGGTTTCCACCGGGGGCTATCAACAAGACCACCATCAAATCCAAGGCACAAACTACAGATAGAAAACTTATAACCCTTTACAAAACTCAGGTCCGATTACGCATGGAATACGGCAGCTTGCAGCCACCTTTGGGTTGGCTTGGCCAAATACCAAATTGCCGCACTAGACTCTGTGAAACGTAGACCCAAGAAAACTATAGGCTATAATCAAGACAATTCAAGAACAAACCCATCAGAAATAAAAAATAATATAGATACACGGTAAGTGTTGTTAAGATAGCTATAGCGTGCATCGTACCTTACACTTATTATGCACATTACAGGCTACCACGTAACACGCACGATATGTAAAGCGTAAAATTAAAAATGTTTCCAATATTTTTATTTTTTCAAATATTTATTTAGTAATTACATGACCTTATTTAGTATACCATTCTCAAGTTATTTGCATATGTTTTTCATAATAATCGTATTTTTTATGAAACTATAGAGAAAAGTAATTTAATATCTTAAATTGCGTTTTTCACAACTTGACCTGTATTGAGATACACGAAATACGCTTAACACGGCAGTACTGTGTAACGTTTTTTAAACTGGTCGTATCCTATGCTTAGAGCATATCTTATGTGATACAATACTGTAGGTTTAAATAACATTTCTCGAAGCTTAAAAAAGAGGTACAGTAAATTAAAGTATCAAACGAACTTACTAAGTGCAGTTTTAGAAGAGACTAGCGGCCGCCCGCGACTTCGTACGCGTGGAGACAGTTAGAAATAAAGGTTCACTGCTCGTTCCCCGTAGGTGATAGTGTGATAATATGTAGCCTATATGTTGACTCGACTTCTTAATAATATTCGTGCCAAATTTGAAGTAAATCCATGCAGTACTTTTTGAGTTTATCCCGGACTTACATACAGACAAACAGACAAAAATTCTAAAAAATATATTTTTGGCTTCGGTATCGACTGTAGATCACACCACAAGTATTCTTTTAAAACAATATTCAATATACAGTTTTGTCTTTCCTACCATTTTATTATATGTATAGATTTATTTTTCTTTTAAAGATAGATGTCAGTACGTCTAGCCGGCCCGCACACCAGGGGGCCTACACCAAAAACGAAATTTCGATCGAAACTTCGCACTTTTCTTACTATGTTTCTGGTTCGTTTTTAATTATAATAGTATTCGTCGTCGGAATATAGATCGAAGTGTAGATTTTCTAAGCCTACTCAAAGAAAGCTTCAATTTGATAGATTATCGTTCAAATTAAGTATTACCTTAAATTGACGAAATTAAAATTCGTTTGAACTCCGTTATCGAAAGTTCGTTTCGGAGAAAGAGAGTAAACCCCCCTGATCGTACTAGTAAGTACGCACTAGTGTACTGTCACGTACTGTATATGTATGATGAAAGTAGAGATTACCGATTACAGGTTACAGGGTTTTACATATTATATTTATTATCAACACCCGTGCTTTAAAACCTCTATAAAAAATCTAAAAAAACCGTTAAATTATTGCCAACATTAAAACATCCAATAGTGATATAATGTTGTACTGAATTTCACAATATCACTCCTTTGCTTTTTCGATATCTTTCATGCAAAGGATTTACCCAACAGATAGCTACATCGGACAACACTCATGTCGTCTCATGTCACTCATTATGACACGAGGCGAAGAAGAGTCTAAATAAACCCACATTCGTATTTTAATACCCCTCATTATACAAACGTTGCATAAATAACTATTATACGTTGTTCGGTTTTTTATTAACCATATTATATTCTTATTTACAGTTCACTATTCCACAGTGGCCTGATTCAGGTACGTCAGTCAACTTATAAAAAATCCTAAGTAGATAATTATCCAAATTTAGTCCCACTTTACTGTAACTATATGATTAAGGCAATTCTATTAGCCAACACCGCATCGTCTATTTGTAACAATAGCGGTTAATTGCAGTCATTTGTTCTCATTATGATACACCCTGCAGAGCCCGGATTCGTAAAATCCATCTCTTAGTAAGTAAAATGCCCTACATTTACTAGACATATAAACTTACCTTTCTATAGTTAGATAGTCAGGCATTTTCGTTCGAAATAAGCATAAGTACTTAAAATGGAAGGCCGAGTGGTTTTAATCAACCAGCTTCCCTTAATTACAAAATTTTGACTAAATTTAAAACCGCGTACCCATTTTCAGAAGTGCAACTGATTTGCTACCGGTGCGGTTACTACAGAATAGGGTATTTGACTATTAAAAATAAAGTGCCAGGTGGCAGGGGTTTCCAATTTAAAAAAAAATCTTATTTTTTTGACTAAAAACCCACGAAAAAGATAATAGTTTTCTTATCTATTGTCACGTGACCCAAAACGCTTGGGATTGGCGGAGCAAAAAATGACATCACACGCAAGTAAACTTCCGGTTAAAGTGACATTACATTATATCGTTTGACGTTCTAATTACAGTCGTGTGACGTCACACACAAGTAAGACGCCATATTGACCAGAAAAACTTTTTCGCGGCAACTTGAAAATGGAGTTTTTGATTTGGTTATTTTTAGTGAAATACACAACAGAATGATTTATATCCACTTTTTACGGACTCCATATACAATAAAATGAGATCGTTTTCTAAAACTTGTCAAATACCCTATTGCGGGAAGAAAATATACTCAAAGGCCCCTAAAATTATTTGAAAAGTAAACAACACAATTTTTACACCACACACATCTCCGTAACTATCCTGAACGCCTTAGTCATCATCAGCCTATTAATGTCCCCACTGCTGGGGCACAGGCCTTCCCTATGGATGGAATAGGGAGATTGGGCCATGACCCACCACGCGGGCCCAGTGCGGATTGGTGGGTGCTAACGACTGCAGATGCAGCCGGGACCAACGGCTTAACGTGCCTTCCGAAGCACGGAGGAGCTCATGTTATTAAATTTTTGGTCACCCATCCATTGACCGACCACTGCGGAAGTTGCTTAATTTCAACGATCGCAGCCGAACGCGCTAACCACTTGCGCCATCGAGCTCCTCACTTACGATACGCCTTAGTACTTACGATAAATATTGTGATACTATAAAGCATGCATGTATGAAATTGTTATCAATTACATACAAATAAAAGAAGCTAAAACTCAGTGACGTCGCAAGTTGCTTGCTAGTGCATATAATATAAAATAGGCCTGCCAGTCTTAAAAACAAAACTGCCACTTTTGCTTGCTAAAGAGAAGACATACCTAGAGAGTGTAAAGTTTAAACCAAGCCTAACTTTAACAGTAAGGGGTACTTCACAATGTGCAAAGTTGCCCCCCTTATGCTGTTCTGCCGAGCTCGAGTAAATCCAAAAAACCCCGGTCGGTCGGCAGCATTCTTCAACGACATTCTTATTTTATCTTAAAAGACAACGCCTGAATAGTTACATCAAACATAATCAGCTTGATTTTGGCGGTTGTATTAAGATTTTTTTTGGGATCTAATGCAATTGCCATCTGTCTCTGAATCAACTGACGGGGCTTATTGCTTTCGTCAACCTGCGACGTGCACCCCTGGCGTCTATTTTATTTATGTCAATTACCACAAAATATGAGACAAGCTCGTGATACTGCATTTGTGGATATCGATAATAGTATTATAAATGCGAAAGTAAGTCTGTCTGTCTGTTATCGGTTCAGTGAACCGATTTAGATAAAATTTGATATACAGAGAATTTGAGTCCCGGGAAAGAACATAGGATATTTTTTATCCCTGAAATCACCCTTTAATTGGGTGAAAACGGTTAGTAATAAATAATCTCAGAGTACACGGACAACTGACGCAATCCGGATCCATTGAATATTCTAAACTATCGTTTTCTAAATAATGAGTCTCGACTGTTAAAGTAGCTTTGTTCCGTATTAGAATGTATTATTTGTTTTAAGTGCTTCAATATAACCTACAAACAATGGATTTGTTTTTTTTTTCAGTTTTCAGTTAAAGTTCATTCATTGCAAAGCAGTTGTGATTTTTCTTTTTTGAATTTATTTGCCTACTAGGGGTTCAAATACTGTATCACTAGCACAATATTGGTTATTGAAATAAAGTATGTTTGAAGTTTTTTTATGCCATTAACTTGTAAAAGTATTTACTGATTTCTTTTCATCTTTAGTTGCTTCTTAGTTAGAACTTCCTGTTAACGCCATCTATCGTAAGCTTGCGAAAACACATTTACCTTATCCCTTCCTCTAAACTCACCTGTTGTCGACTTCGTCCGCGGCGCTGCCATCGCTGCAATTCGAACCAACGGAAGAAAAAAGGGCAACGGCTTTTGTGTGCTCTGATCGCCGAGAGGAGACACCAAGAAACTCCCACGACGAGAAAAAACCGCGCTCCGGAGACGCTTTTCGCCTACACATATTTCCGCCCCGGGGCCCGCGAACATCCCGCGAACATTAGTGTAAAAAAGAAATAGTGGCGCGCCACAGGCGAACATTTCCAGGACAGGAAGAACAGGCGTCAAGGAACCAGCCCAACAAACCAACAGGTACCCCCTTTCCCACAGTTTCCCTCTAGTTTTTGTGTTTTCTTCTTGTATATAATCGCACATCCGCGCCGGGAATTTGTTTTGTTTTGTGGCGTGACCATTATTTAGTGGTCCTTCAGCCGCATTCATCCACCCGCCCTTACTGGTATTTACCCAGTAAGAGTATTTATCCGCTCCAATATTGTGCATATTATATATATTTTCGCTTATTTTTCGTATTATAAGCCCGCAACGCATTTTCGTTCTCATAAAACGAAAGCACGGTGTCGTGGCTCGCTCATATATATATCTACCGCCCCATTAGAATAAAATTATTCATCTAATAGGAGAACAATACAAATTATTATAACACCCATATGTATTTATATAATTAATTAAAGGTTCCAGTAAATACTTAACCATTATAAGTATACCTACATTTCAAAGTACTACATATTTGATATTTGTCACATTTATTTACCCGTGATTGGATATTTTATAAAGGTGCATAGAATAAAAACAACAACGCTTACATATTTAATTACTTACGCATTTGTCATTTGTTTGCATTCATAATGGACCCGAAAAAGGATTCGCCTAGTACGCAAAATCAAAAATTACTTATGTTGGAAGCTAAGCGTAATGCCTTATTTGAATGCATGCAAGAGATTTATGACTTGTCAAATACACTAGGACCCGGTAATCAAGGCGTGGAAATTTTCCTCGATGCTAGTAGTAACATTGACACATTACGTTCTGAATTTAAAAACTTATTAGATGAGTACAACAGGTGTTTACTAAAAGAGAAACCGAACTTTGCAGTAGATTACAAAAGCTTTGTCGCATTCGAACGACTATACGGCCGGGTTAAGAGATTGGTGACCATTCATAGCCGCGATCTGCTTGCCGAGAAGAAGAGTGAAGATGCACCGCGTAAAACGCGTCCCTCCTTACCACCGTTAGAACTCGTGTCGTTTGACGGAGACATACGCAAGTGGCCTCTGTTCTTCGCTAGTTATAAGTCTACTGTTCACGAAAACCCATCGCTTTCAGACGCTGAGAAACTTTATTATTTGTTAGGTAAAATTTCGGGTAAGGCTCAAACCGCTTGCGCCGGGATTACCCCCTGCGCAGAAAATTATGATTTCATTATTCAAACGCTAGTAGAAAAGTATGAGGACAAGCGTACTTTAGTCAGTTCACATATAAACAATTTATTAGATTTTAAACCCATACAAAGCGCATCGGTTGTAAATTACGATGCCTTTCTTGAAAATTTCGTAAATTCAGTCCGCGCACTCCAAAATATCAAGGTAAACGACCTTAGCGATATTATTGTTTTGCAGTTGGCGTTGAGAAAATTAGACACTGAGACAGTACGTAATTTCGAACAAAAAACCGATTCTTCCAAACTACCTACATTCAATGATTTAGTAAATTTTATGCAAAATCAGTCAAAAATATTAACTCGTACGGCAGTAGCCACCTACACCGCCACCTGTTCGAAACAAACAATTGGAAATATTCGCTCGCGCTCTAATATTAAGAATAATAATAATTCGCCGCCAAACTATCAATCATATATTGTTAATTCTGTTGTGAACAGCGCCCGCGGTTCTCCGGCCTCCAAATGCATGTGTAGTAATTTCACACATCAACATTTATTTAAATGTTCAAACTTTAATAAATTATCTCCTTTGGAACGTTTTAAAGTGGCTAAAGATTTAAACGCATGTATAAACTGTCTTAGTACAGTACACAAAGTTTCGGCTTGTAATTCAAGTATGTGTTGCCGTGTGTGCAAATCGAAACATCACACACTATTGCATTTTTCCAACATAACAACGAATCCAGGCGCACCGGTGACGTCAGCCGACACAGCTGCATCGCTCACGCGCACACAGCCTACGTCGTTGACTAATACAGATGTAACGCTATGCGCTACGTCTAGTGATTCATTACATCGCTCCAGTAAGACACCGCGTGACTGTTTCGCTGATACTACGCAATGCACACCGCACACAACTATATTATTAGCGACCGCGCAAGTTTATTCTTATGACTTGTCTCATAACTAACACACCGTTCGTGTTCTGTTGGACACCGCTTCGCAAAGCCATTTTATAACTAAGCAATGTTGCGAGCGTTTAGGTATACAAACTAACGAAATAAAGCGAACGTTAATCAAAGGTTTTGGAGGTTCCGAGAATATCGTAAATAATTCCGCTAACTTTAAATTTTCTTCTCGGTTTAATGCAAATATAAATTTTAATGTAAATTGTTTAATTGTTGAGAAAATCACTGAAAATTTACCTTCCGCTGTGGTTGACAAATCTTAGTTGCCACATTTTCTCAACTTGCCATTGGCAGACGAATCATTTTCGATACCTGACAAAATAGATGTTTTGATAGGCGCCTCGTTGTTTCCGCATTTATTATTAGCCGATGTACTCCACCACAACGGCTCGGCGTCCCCCGCGATTAATACAGTGTTGGGTTATATTATTATGGGTTCCGTACCCACCGCTTACCACCGCGCCGACGCGTCGTCACCGCTCACCTCGTGTTGTGCTATCACCGCTCCCGAATCTATAGAAATGACTTTAAAAAGGTTCTGGGAATTAGAAGAAGTACCTTCGCCATCCATTCAACGTCCGGATGACGTTGAATGTGAAGAATTTTATTGTTCCACCACTGTAAGGGATCCTACCAGTGGCCGATACGTCGTGGCGTTACCTTTTCGTGAGGACGCTTATTCCCTCGGGAATTCCGAGTTCATCGCTCGCAAGCGATTTTTGTGTTTAGAGCGCAAGTTAGAAGCGTCTCCCAAATTGCGCACCGCTTATGATGCCGCTATCAATGAGTATATTGATAAACAATATTTATCTCCCGCTCGCGCGGAAGACCCACTCTTCCGTCGTATATTATTCCGCACCACGGCGTAGCCCGTGATGACAAACCGCTGCGACCCGTGTTAGACGCGAGCTGTAAAACGTCGACTAATATTTCGCTCAACGATATTCTGCACGGTGGCCCTAATCTACAGGGCGATTTATTTCAAATTATTTTAAATTTTCGTCTACATGCTATAGCTATGAGTGCGGACTGTCGACAAATGCTTTTACAAATAATAATACGCGATTGCGATCGTCGCTTTCTAAAAATATTTTATCGATTTAATCCGCAAGAGCCTCTGATGCTTTATGAATTTAATCGATTTTGTTTTGGTCTCAAGTCAAGCCCGTTTCACGCATTACGCTGCGTTCGTCAGTTAATTAGCGACCATGGGGATAAGTACCCCCTCGCGCGAGATATAGCTTCTCGGTCGTTGTATATGGACGACTTGGCCTACTCAAGCCCCAGTAGCGAACAAGCCATTGCGGCCAGTAAACAGCTGATCGATATGTTCAAGGAAGCTCAATGGGACTTAGTAAAATGGAACAGCAATTCAAATGCTGTACTAGACACCATTCCTGATACTCACAAGCTCACCACCGCCGTTGAGTTTGACAAGCACGCGCCTTCTAAAATACTTGGTCTATATTGGTGTAGGGACTCTGATGAATTCTATTTTAATGTATCGGTCCCCACCGATAACACTTGTACCAAAAGATCAATTTTATCCACCGTGGCGAGGTTGTGGGATATCACTGGTTTTATCGCACCGACTGTGTTGTACGCGAAACTTATCATAAAGCGCTTATGGCAACTAGGAGTCGATTGGGACGAAGCTCCCCCTTCGGAATTGGTCAAACAGTGGTTACAGTTCCGTTCCGAGCTTCTAGCTTTAAACGATATTCGCATCCCGCGTCACGTCGGCGTCGCTGGCAATTGCGTCATTTCCTTAATAGGATTTTCAGACGCAAGTGAAAGCGCGTATGGTGGTGTAGTGTACCTACGCGTAGAAACTAACAGAGGTGTCACAGTACGGTTGGTCTGCGCGAAGTCTAAGGTCGCGCCAACTACCCCTCATACTATCGCTAGATTGGAGCTCTGTGGGATTGTGCTTCTCGCAAAATTAATGCGTACGGTCTTAAATAATTATGCCGCCACATTAAATATAAATATTTTCGCTTTTACCGATTCTAAGGTAGCGCTTTACTGGATAAAGAGTTTACCCCATCGTTGGCAGACATTCGTCGCAAATCGTGTCGTCAAAGTGACCGAAAATATTCCTGCCGAAAATTTCCATCACGTCGCCGGGTCCGAAAACCCCGCCGATTGTTTATCGCGTGGCCTAACGCCACAGAAACTAGTGAAGCATCCCCTCTGGTTTCATGGTCCACCGTGGCTATTGTCCGATTGTTCACTTTGGCCATTCAACGATGGAGATTTTCTAACTTCCGTCTCCGAAGTGCCGGAACAGAAGTTATGTGTTTATACCGCTACCGCCCCCGCTAGGGAGTCTGTAATTTACGCTCTTGCTCTTCGCAAATCATCATGGAGCAAACTCCTCCGTATAACAGTTTATATTTTTCGATTCGCGAGAAAGTTGCAACGCCGCGCTTCCGCAACTATTACGGCGGCCGATTTGAGTTTCGCCGAAGTTCAAATTATTAAAGTGTTACAGCACGTGTATTTCGCTGACGAGATTTCAAAGCTTAAGAGTGCTGAACCTTGTTCACCCGCATTTAATAAACTTCACCCGTTCATTGAGAACGATGTAATTCGAGCAGGTGGTCGGCTTTCAAATTCTGCCCTTAAGTACGCTCAAAAATATCCATTTATATTACCGCGACACGATCATATAGTGCATTTAATCGTAGATTATTATCATCGTACATACCTGCATGCTGGGCCCGAACTGCTTATGTCTTTGCTCAGACAAAGATATTGGATCATGTCCGCCCGCCGCATTGTACGCCAGCGCATACACAAATGTAATCTTTGCTTCCGCGCCAAACCGCGACCTACCCTTCCATTAATGGCAGATTTGCCCGATTTCCGCGTTCGTCCCGTTATACAGTGGGTTGCCAAATTAATAGGGACAGTCACATTTTTTATCAATTTATTTCTTTGGGCACACTTGAGTGCACTTTAAAGTGGTGCAAGTGTTGTTGGAATGTATTTTTTGTATTCACAACATCTCTTTGACTCAAAGTTTAAGTGGGTTTCATGTGTAAAGGGTCTGTTCATTTTCTAAAAATATTTTAATAACGTTGGAGACGCAGAGTCCTTCACACGCGTAAAATTATAAAACATTGATTAATTTAAAAAAAAGTTATTTTTGTGATTTAGTGCAATAAATTATTATTGAAAGTGAGTATTACTTTACTGTTAAAGTTAAAAATTTATTTAGATTAATTTTTTTATATAACTACTATTTTTTTTAATTTTTATGGCTTTCAGTATGGGTCGAGGCGTTGATTTGACTCCAAGAAAAAAATCTGAGGTTCAAACCCTTCTCCTGCACACGAGTCACTCTCAGAGAAAGATAGCGGAACTTACCGGAGTTTCTAAGTCTGCTGTCAATAAAATAAAATTAAATTTGGACCAGAATCAACCAGTTTCGCCCAAAAGAAAAGGCAGATGTGGCAGAAAACGTATTACTACGCCACGTTGCGACAGAAAAATTCGGGATATCTGCCTGCAAAACCGAAAAAAAAGTGTGGGTTTCTTAACTCAGATGGTTCAGGAGTTTGGAATAGCAGTTTCAAAAAGAACTGTGCAGCGGCGGTTGGCTGAGGAGAATCTGACTGGTCATAGACCAGTTAAGAAACCTCGGTTGACTGAAGCGATGAAGAAGAAACGCCTTGCCTGGGCTCGTGAGCACCGTATGAACACTGTTGAAGACTGGAGTAAGGTCAGTTTTACTTTAAACTTCTAATTTATGTCGTTTTAAGTAGTATTTATCAAAATTCTAAAAAGATATCTGTTTTTTCAAGGTGTGTTTCTCAGACGAGTCAACATTCGAGATTCTAGCCGACAAAAGCAACTTTGTCAGGCGACGTCCAGGCGAGAAGTATCACCCCGACTGCATCGTGGAGCGTGTTAAACATCCGGTTAAGATTATGGTGTGGTCTGTCATAAGCTCTAAAGGAGTTGGGCGCCTCTACATTGTCCAGGGAACCATGAGACAGGACCAATACCGACAAGTTTTAGAATCTCGTTTATTGCCGCAACTCCGAGAATGGTTCCCAGATGGCGAGGAATTCGTTTTTATGCATGACTCAGCACCATGTCATAAAGCGAGGAGTGTAACGAAGTTCTTGGCAGACCACAACATTCCAGTTTTACCTTGGCCTGGCAATTCTCCCGACATGAACCCCATAGAAAATTTATGGGAAATAACCAAGGCGGAAATTGCCAAGGAGATGATAACCACCAAGGTAAAATTGATAGAAAAACTAATAAATGTGTGGCATCACAACCCTAAAATAAAAGAAAGTGCTAAACAGTGCATAGAAAGCATGCCAAGACGAATAGAAGCCCTTATAGAAGCCAAGGGAAATGTCACTAAATATTAATTATTTTTTAGTATTATGTTCATCCATTTATATATTTTTTTTTTATTATTTAATATAGATATTAATTCTTAAGACTACTTAGTAGATATGTATTCTTATAATATTAAACCTAATTATAACTATAAAATGTGTTTATAATGACTTTTGGACCAATATTGTACAAAATACCAATATTTCACGACTGTCCCTATTAATTTGGCAACCCACTGTAAAGCCGTTCACGCATACGGGATGTGACTACGCCGGCCCCATCTCGTATACGCCAGTCCGCCGTAGAGGTGTTCGATCCGAAAAGGCATATATATGCGTGTTCACTTGCCTCACGACTCGCGCTGTTCATATTGAATTGGTAACCGACCTAAGCACTCCTACCTTTCTCGCAGCTTTTAAAAGGTTTTTATCTCGTCGCGGTCCCGTGAAATGCATGTACTCTGATAATGGTACGAATTTTGTCGGCGCGAATTCATATTTGAGAGATTTTTATCGATTTTTACGCAATCAAACCTCATATTTCGAAGATTTCTTTTCGGGGAATCAAATAGAATGGAGGTTCAACCCCCCTTCCGCTAGTCATTTTGGTGGATGTTGGGAGAGCATGGTGAAAGTGATAAAGAATCACCTTTATAAGGTAATAGGACAGCAACTCCTTTCTTATGAGGAATTGCTTACGGTTTTAACTCAGATAGAATGTTTACTAAATTCGCGTCCACTTACCGTGTTAAGCTCGGATCCTTCGGAGCCTACGGCTTTGACTCCCAGCCATTTTTTAAATAATTTCCCTTTACCGTCACTACCCGCACCTGAGGTTACAGATAACGTTTCTCTACTTCAGAGACATTCTTTATTAGACAAGTTGGTACAGTCGTTCTGGAAGCGATGGAGTGTAGAATATCTCCACAGCCTTCAAGTTAGACAGAAGTGGAATACGCTCTCCGCTCCTATCACCCTCGGCGTGATAGTGGTCATAATAGTAGATAATGCGCCACCTCTCTCTTGGCCTCTGGCAGTAGTAGAAAAAATTCACCCTTCTAAGGATGGTATCGTGCGCGTAGCTACTGTCAGAACCCCTCGAGGAACGTATACACGCCCGGTTGTTCGTTTATGTCCTTTACCAACTCAATAACATATTTATCACAACTACACTTTACACTAAAATTAGAATAATAATTTAAGATTAAGTATATATATTTTAGTCAATTAGTAAATTCCGCTTAATTCGCTATAACACAAGTAAGTGTTTAGATTATTGTTATTCTCGCCTTTATTATGATTGTTTTAAAGGTGACCCTTTAAGGGGGGGTGGATATGTTAACGCCATCTATCGTAAGCTTGCGAAAACACATTTACCTTATCCCTTCCTCTAAACTCACCTGCTGTCGACTTCGTCCGCGGCGCTGCCATCGCTGCAATTCGAACCAACGGAAGAAAAAAGGGCAACGGCTTTTGTGTGCTCTGATCGCCGAGAGGAGACACCAAGAAACTCCCACGACGAGAAAAAACCGCGCTCCGGAGACGCTTTTCGCCTACACATATTTCCGCCCCGGGGCCCGCGAACATCCCGCGAACATTAGTGTAAAAAAGAAATAGTGGCGCGCCACAGGCGAACATTTCCAGGACAGGAAGAACAGGCGTCAAGGAACCAGCCCAACAAACCAACAGGTACCCCCTTTCCCACAGTTTCCCTCTAGTTTTTGTGTTTTCTTCTTGTATATAATCGCACATCCGCGCCGGGAATTTGTTTTGTTTTGTGGCGTGACCACTTCCATTATTAGTCCCATGATGTAACTTCTGTTTTTTCCATTTAAAATAGATCCTGATACCTTTAATAATACGTTTTTTTTTGAGAATGTCAGGATTGTAATGTTTATAATACCTAACTTTCTAGGGCATTACACAATTGTATAATTTAAATAAAACTCGAAATAGGTAGGTACTATTCGGATACGACAGGTCGTCGAACACCCATCAAGTGCCCGACTAACGGCAATAAATATTCTTCACCTCTAGCAGAACAGGTGCGGATTTAGACTTTCTAGGCAATAAAGTTGAATTTTTCAAAACAATGCAAACCATGTATGACTGAACTCACAAATTAATGTAACAATTGCTCCTTAGGTTTTCACGCACATCACTCATTAAATAAAACTAGAAAAAATCATATAAACAATAAAAAATCATTATTCTGACGATGCAGACCTGAAAAGGCTGCGAAACGTCAATAAATAAATAAAGTTTCGTGCATTAACCCGTAAAAACTAGTTTTATTTAACAATTGCTTTTTAGGGCTTTTAATACTTCTCTCAGATTGTTGTCATGTTCTTCAACTGTTTTTCCGAAAACAATATTTTCATCATCTTGAGTACCACAACCTATTAGTCCATTTAAAATTATAACCACCTTTGCAACATTTCACTACTGGATTCATGGTAGTCTGTTAACTCGGAATCTACCAAACGCTGTGATAAATTTACTTAAGTCTTAACAGTCTTTCTGAGCAACAGTTGAAAAAAGGATTAATTTGCATCAATTTTGAAAAGAACTTTAGCTCCGGCTAGCTGTGTTAACCATTCTTTCACTGTTGGTTACGGGTAGTATTCACGATGAATGGCTTTATTTAATTCAGTGTAATCTACAATTGAGCCCATAGTTTAATTTTATAAAGATATCAATAACTTTAGTTTGATTTTTTATTACCATTACACCGCGCGGGCCCCTTAGAAGCCACGCGCTTACAACCAGTGGCCAGCTTACGGCAAGCGTGTGAGCTGCGGGTGGTCACCGCGATGTCCACCCGCTACCCACGCTCAGACAGCTTGCGAGAGAGGCGATCCGGTAACGGTACGGAGTTGATGTTGTAAGCGCATCCCCATAGAAATCCATACAAAGATAATACAACCGCACGAGTTGAGGCGTAGTCAGGTGCCTGGTGGATCTGATGAGCTATGTATGACCTTTATTCCTACTGTTTCCGTTAATTGTTGGTATCATTGGTAATCACCATACAGTTGGTTTTCTTACTGGTTCAATGATATTCAACTTTTAAAGTTCTTTATGTGCTTGTGCTACTTATGACATCAAAGGAAATGATATACGACGTGGTACAGATATAGCATGTTAAAAAGGTTTCAGTATAATACAGTACTTGTCCTCCATTGCCCCGATACCTTGAAATAAAGCTTTGTATTTATCCTCGGGTAGTTTCGTAGCTATTATCTGATGAACTTTAAATGAGAAAACTTGGGATGAGGCTAGCTAGGGTTTTCGCTTAATCAGCATTGAGAGTAGTTCTGTCATAGCTTGCGAATAACATAAGTACTGACATTAAATATTAATAAAACGAAAATTATCGCGTTTGCTCCCTGGCTCCCCTCATAACCCGATTCAGACTATTGTTTAATGGTACACAATTGTAATTTGCCAGGCAGTAACCAAAACACGTACCTACAATACAAAGAGCATTAGATATCTTGGGGTTACTGTTGATAGTCTCTTAACGTGGATCGTTTGAACCAGTACCTATTGCTCTATAGTTTGATCAGTTGTCTCGCGAAATAAGTATATTGTAAAGTGTCATGACGAATTCATAATTTGATTCCGATTGTGTGTGCTTTTACAAGCACTTGTGAAAGTGGAGAAGCTACGCCATCGGTTCGCAAAACTACGACGGGAGACCTTGTACTGAGAAGAAACGGCGAGAAAGTCAGCAAGAGCTATTTTTTCTCCATGTAATATTATATACAGGATCGTCAAGTTGAAAAATTACTTCAGAGATAATTCTGAAGTCACCTGCCATTACATAATTTATAATATTGCTAAACACAATAAGTATTATAGTGAGCTTAACATATTCAGTAGGTACTTATATAGGTATAGGAAGCGGCTTCAGATACAGCATTAGTGATATAAAAAATGTCTAATACCATTACATTACATTACGAGAAACACTATGTCCATGTTTTACGATCATTAGTATAATCATCAACTTTATAATAGCCCTTACTCATAAGAGTAACCTTGATCAATTCAATTAAATCTCAGATTAAATCTCAGATTTAAATTTGGTCAGAGGAAGCTTAATTAGAACAGTGCAATACTACAACCCAGAAATGAACTTCTTGATTTTTGGAGTCTAAAACATGGAACGACCAGCTTCTTCTTAAATCTCGTGTTAAAGTTATGGGTTTGACTTTTTTTGCAAATGCGTCTTAGTTTTTTCTTACATACGAGTATATATTATATTTTCATAAATGTATTGCCAGTGTTAAAATATTAATTTCCTTATTTTTTTTTCTCAGAGAATGTCTTGCCTTCTAGTTGTATATGGCGCAAACATTGTAAAAGTAACTTATTCCTCGTTGTACCGAATGCACCATTGACTTGCACCATTAAGCCGGCTTTTCACTACGGGATATAATATATGAGGAGCTGGCGAACAAAACGACATAAATACGCATCTGGTCAAATTACTTTTTTTTATAGGCCGGAGGTTTGAACTTGAATCTCTAATAATTTTCAATCAAAACCGCCTAAAACAACTAAATTTATAAATTAAAAACCATGCCAAAAGCTCACTGGAGGTAAGTCATTCAGTATTATACAGCTCCTTTAAAATTTAATTTTATGTAATTATACCGTTTTGTTCGCCAGCTCCTCATATATTATAGAGAAAATTTTACTCCAACGGACCACGCAGCAGACGGGACTCAAACCCTCGATTTTTTCTAGTCATATTTTCTTTAGATTTAATTTTCTAGCAGTTAAATGATTAAAAAATAAAAATATAACTCTAATTGCTATTTCTTCTTACAAATGTTTAATACTTGTAAAGGTATTCATATCACATTGCGGGTTACCTACAATTTGAAGGGATGGCGCTGCCTTGCAGCCTAAGAAATGCGAGAGAAAATTCGACACGGACAATAAGGGGCGCGGTAGCATAATGGTCAGTGCTTCCACCCGGATAGCGGAGGGTGCGGGTTCGAGTCCCGCCTACTGCCTGGACGGGTGGAATTTTTTCTAGTAAGATTTTATTTTCTAGCAGTTAAATGCTTGAGTGAGTCTAAATCTGAGGATCTACAAAATGAACTCAGACGTTTTATTACAAACATTCACCACGCAAAGATAATGAAATCGGCAGGCAGAGATATTATTAAAAGAGTTAGAATTTGCATACAACAAAATGGATCATATTTTGAACATTTGATAAATTAAATTATATTTTTTTTCCTTGCACCGTTTCATATCAAAATTATTTTGTGTTAAATAATTTTAAATAAAATGTTAAATTTAATAAGTTTTCTTAGATTTAAAATTCTATATTATTTAGCAAAAAATAATCCTTATGATTAACCGTTTTGATGGTTATCATATCATATGTCGAGTTTTTTTTTCGAGTTTGATTCCCAGTTGTAACAGGCGATTAAAAAAACTGTGAATACAGTGTTATTATTAAAAATAAAATGATGTTTTCTTTCAGTAAAATATCCTATCTTCAATATTTAATATACTTTCCCTCCGTGTGTGGTAGCGGTGGGACGCTTTGTATATTATATTGTATCCCGTAGTGAAAAGCCGGCTTTAAAGGTGCAGATGAAACGAATGATGCAAACGACCTATAGAGAATGTCATCTGCACCATGTTATGGTACTTATACTATAAATGCAGTTATATAAATAGGAATCTCTCTTTGCATGTTATAATTTAATTTTACAATTTATCTCAATAGTTGTAACTGGAGTAAACTTTCGTTATAACAATGAGTGAAACTTTTGTTTTACATAATAGAGAATTTGGGGTTTATTTGTATATTCGACATTCATCTGTTTTTCAACATTTTTTTTTATGGCGAGTATAAATAGGGTAAATAGTAGTATTGACATTATTGCTGTAAATGAAACCAATCAGCAAATCAATGGTACATAGATTGTCGATAGTTATATTTGGAACACTAAACTAATTAATTCCACGAAAAGTTATCCAAATTTTTAAATAGTGACCAAATTAAGCTATATTTTATAGGCCTCTTTTGCATGATATCTACTAATAAAGTTTCTGGAGTAATGACGGACCAGGCATATGATTTAGCGCCATGTAAAGACGAGAATAGGATTTATCAAAGTTAATAAAACTCGTAAATATACTCGGAAATACTACCAGACCAATTAAGTGAAACAAAAAGCTCTCAAACTTTAGTTTTCTCCGTTAACACTTTCTATAGAAAGCCCGCCTCTATTGCCCGATACATTTATTAGCACTGTATTAATACGTCTTTTAGTTTTGTTTTATTATTTTTAAACTACACCATACACCGTTAATTTTGAGTTACCCGAGAAACTTAAAAATCGTTCAAATAAACAGAGTACGTACACTCGCGGAAAGACCCGCTCTGTCACCCATAATGCCATAATCGCTTGCGGTAGCGCCGTAGTAAAAATTCATTCATAGACATGTAATTATCGCTGTCTTACTTTTTCGTATAGCGCTGTCGCGATCACGATGCGGATGACAAATTGCAACTAAAACAAATGCAATTCAATTCATTATTTAATCAATGAAATGCTCTCTGTCTTACTTTTGTGCGGCGGCCCGGATTGGCGCGTCGGAGGCGAAGGCGGGGCGTAGTAAAAACTACTGTAGAAAACCGTTCAAAGCATTTTGTTCGCCAAGTGACAGAGCGCAAAATTCCGCGATAGTACTACATCCCCATACAAAAATATTGATCTATATCGTTTACAAAATATCGTAAAACGGTACAAAGGAAATTGCTCAGCTTCCATACATGTTTGGCCTAAAGACCAATAATCATGAAAAATTGTTTCCTAGATTCGAAATTATATATAAATTACTGTAGAAACGAATATTATTGACGGACGCCCCTGAGAACTTCTATAAACTATATACACTGAACATATTAAAATAATAAAAAACAAATAAGTTATATAGTAAACTAGGGAAATCAAGCCAAGTACCGAAATTATGGATTAGATTCAGGTATATGGAGCATATAGAGCATGTAGGTTAACAGATAGTTGCCTGTTTTTAAAGTTGAATAAGAGTAACTTTTAAAATCAGGTGTCATTTCCGGTTATAATAAGGTACTCTGTGACAGAAACTGTGTGATGATTGTGAATGAGCCACAGATTAGAGAGAATTTTTGAACTCTCGTTAACCAAAGAAAGCTAAGAGAATTAGGTTCTATAGCCATATATTCAGTAGCTTTATTATTTTTGTTGTTTTTAAGATAACCATTTTTTAGATTTTTAGTGTATCACACCTTATAATTTTATTTATTTATTAATTTATAGACAGGGAACGTAGGCCCATAGATAGATACCTTAAAGTCTAACATTTAAGCAGATTGTAATGTGTTTATGGAGGTGTTTGGCGAAAAATGTATGGCAATAGATTTTATGATGTCGCCTACCATCTATAATAATTGTCTGAGCACATTTGCATCTAGTGAAGATGATAATATAGTTGTGGATATTAATACCACAGTGTAATAAAAAAAATGATTTATTGATATTTTTATCGATCTTTACAAAATAGATTTGTTTTTATGTTATATAAACAACTTCGATCAGTCTTTGGCTGAAAGTTACTACACCCATAGCCATTAAAAATGATTCGTATGTTTTCCAAACCGGTAAAATTAATAGTTATTTATTATACAAGAGTGGAAAGTTCCTTTTTAACCGCGTGCTCGATTTGGATGACCGAGCAAGCGAAGGATTCTAAAGTTGAATCACGAGCGCAGCGAGTGATTCTAAATTAGAATCCTGAGCGTCAGCGAGGGAAACAAACGAGCACAAGGTGAAAAATCTTTCCACTCGAGTGCAATACGTAACTTTTCATCCCACCTCAGCGAGGAAATGACAAAATGAAAAAGAAAACAATTTATAATGACAAAATATTTTTATTTCAATTAAAACACATTAAGATAATCTATAAATTGAAGAAAATAATAAGAAGTAGAAAATAATTAAGAAATATTAAATGTAACGTTGCTACAGTTACTTATGTTAAGTTTAATATTTTTGTTAGGTAATGTTATGTTGGTGTTTGTGAATTGTGCGCTGTTTTGTGGTAAACTACTCGTATCAGTAATTTTAAATAGTTGTGCCGATTCATTGGATTCTATTGGCGTAAATGTTGGCGAGAGAGGGCTATTGTTTCCAATCTTATGGGGGCTCATTTTAGATGTAGAAGGGCGAGACCAAGAATCTGACAGAGGTTCTTTCAGCGTTATGGCCTCCACGATACTATTACAAATTTTTGATTTACTTTGGATTGAATCCTCTATGTATCCCTCTACAACCGAATTAGACTTCCAGCCTCCATGGCGCTTAAGCGATAGAAGATCAGCCCCTGATTCGGCCAAAAGTGTGGCTGAGGTTCTTCGTAAACAGTGACCGGTGTATAACGGGGGTTCTAAAAGTCCGAGAAAAGTTGCTATTTCTCGTGGAATACTGCCAATTTTATTCTGACCCATAGGTTGTCGGATACACTTTCCGTTGCGATATTGTAGAAAAAATCGTTCAATTGGGGTGTTAGAAGGACGTAAAGCTTGATATTTCTGAACAATGTTTACATATTCCTTGCGAATAACGAAGTTGCGGTCTTTTTTTGTCTTGGTATTTAGTACATTAATTAATAGCAATTCATCAGAATTATGAGAATATTTTGATACGTTATTGACATTAAGTAGTGTAAGTTCATTTGTTCGACATGCTCCGGTTATACCAATAATAAGAACAACCTGTAACAAAAGAAGTATTTATAATCGTAAATAAATTAATCAAATTAAAAATATTGTAAGTACTATGTACAATTTTATCAACAACAAAAAATTACACGTATTGACTTACTTTTGCCGCTAAATATACGGAATCAGGTGCTTCATTAATAAACTTTGCAATTTCAGATGCTGTGAAAACCTTCGATTTTTTTGGTTTATAACCAGATGAGGCTCTTTTTAAAAATGCCACTAATTTATGATAGGTGTCGATATGAACGTCTTTCTTCATCTTAATTGTTAATTTTAGCATTGAATACGTACTCCATAGCGTGCTTGCTTTCTTGGTCTCAGATAATTCTATAAAATATGCCAGCAAAACGTTTTCGGAGAAAGTTTTTGCTCCTTTAGCTAGTCGCCACATGTTAAATATATCGTACTGTTTCAAATACTTCTCTCGTGATTGCTGAGGGAGAAGGCTCATTTGCGCATTATTAACTGTTTCAGTTAACTCAGTTGGCGTTAGATAAACTTCATCGTCGCTAATGTCACTCATTTTAGTTGATTTTTTTGTACAGTTTTTAGGTTATGTTAATTATATTAAGCAATAAAACGTGAAAAACTAGAATGGCGCGAAGCACGCAAATAAAACAAAGAAACCAAGAAGGTTCCAAATTTAAATTTTTTCACAATTTAAAAAGTTCTAATCATAAATTTGGCACCATAGAGGTTACATTAAATAGGTTTAATGACGTTTTGAATTTACAATTATATTGAGTACTCATTATATGTGATGTTCTAAATTCAAATCTACTTTGCCGCTCAAGCGAATAAAATAGAATTTTCCAGCCAGATTTCGAAGCGCAAAATTACACTTTCCGAGGTGGTGGGATGAAAAAGTCCTTTTTATCGTGTATGTCAATATTTTTTGTGCATTTGGGCCAATTTGAGCAATCTCCTTTATAATTATGAATAACATACCCTACTATGGATTTATTACCCTTTTAAAGTACGCAGATCCTAAAAGTAGTTATATTTGAATCAATTTATATCAATTAAAATGGCTAAGGTTTCATAATTGCAGAAAGAAAGAGTTGATGTGGAGACATTTTACGAAGAAAAAATTTAAGTATTTTTTATTAACGGATATATAATCTAAATCTTTATGAATAAACTGGTAAAGTTCTCAGGTAACTCTTAATTTACGGTTTATAATAATATGACGATTTGTGTTTATGGGTACCGGGAAGACGAATCAAATGGTGAAATGAAAAAAGAACTAATTTTTGCGCATACGCTCCTGTTGCATGAGACCCGCAAAATTATTTATCTAGAAATTTAAATAAACATTCGTGACTAAGGCCGCCTTGTTTAAATTTGAATTGACTATAATGGTTAATGTCATGGCAAATACAAAGTAAATGTGTCAAATTTGACAAATGGTTGTTTTTTTTCTCTAGTATTTTAACTACAATAAAATGGATTGCTATGGATGAAACGACGCAGCCTTAGGTACAAATGCTTGTATTCATCATACATACTAACATTTGCCCCACCAGGTTTCAAATCCGGGACCTCTGAGTAGGCGACGCCTTGACGGCGACGGCGTGCATACCACTCGCGCCACGGAGGTCGTCGTGAAATTTTAATATTACACTACATTTTAAATTAAAACTCTTCAAATCCACACCTGTGCAGCAAAGAGAGAATGTAGAATGAGAATAAATTGCACCTAATTCCGGGCGGAATCGGCGAGATGAAATTGAAATAGAGATTGGTTGGTGTAATGGCCCTGTAGGTGATCCCGGCCGCGCTGCCTTCTTACACTTCGCGAGCAATTAATGCGCGCACCGCTGCCCATTAAAAGTGATAGAGTACCTACCTACATTACATACATACTACGACTCCATTCAATGATATTAAAACACGGTTGTACCTAGTTGTTTTCCTTTTCCAAACAGGTAATAATTATATAAGGAAATACCTAGAACAAAGAAAAAAGAAATTTCTGCCCAATTTCGCATTAATGCTTATTAACATTGAATGAGTATAGATACAATGAAAGGGGATTCGTAGCCCTCTCAAAAAGATATCTTCTCAAAGGAAATCTTTAAGAAACTTTATTTGGCGAGAAATGACTAAAGCTTCGGCTTTGAATCGAATGTTTTCTTTCAAAGATTTCCATTAGTTAATTCTCTACTCAAAAAAGTGATTATGTGCCTATTCAAGTCTAAAATATACTGTCATTATTTATACATAGAAAGTTTATGTAGACTGTGCTTATAGTCAGAGCCAACGACACTAAACCAAGTTCGATAAGATATATTGTTTCAAACTTTCATGGTCACTAACATTATAGATATTAACGGGATTGTTACCATGTACCTTGTTTTTGATCTGATACTGTGAGTATTGTGTGCCGGGAACAAATGCGAGTGAATAGTGAGAATGTGACCAGTGGTAGTGGTAGTATCGAACGCAGTAAAAGACGACGTCAGAGGGTAGACCGATATGTCTGCCAATAACATCTACCCGCAATTACTTCAGTTACTCCGTGATCATGGCGCTTGCAACAGTGCCGAAATATCGGAGACTCATAAAAAACAAGTTCGATAAGACTCCCATGACCTATGATACGAGGCGTATTCAGAAAGTAAGTGTCCTGAGGCTCTCACGACCGAATGAATTTTATTTTTGACATGTTGGCTACACTTACGTGTAGCCTGACTCTTCCCCTCCGCAACGAGAGCGGTTCAAGGTCAGTTCGTTGAGAAGTCTCGACGCGACAACACGTTCGTGAAAAATTTCAATTCAATCTCCCGTCAAGTGCGAAATACGCAGCGTAATCCGTTATCGCGTTTGGAAGGGAAAACCTCCGGTTGAGGTATATAATGAGGTGAAAACTGCATATGGTGATAAAGCTACGAATCATACGAGTGTGTACAAGTGGTATCGCGAGTTTAAAAACGGTACGACCGTCTGATCATCAGATCAGAGGAGCGGAAGACCTTCAATTGTGACTGACGAAATTGTGGAAAACATCGATAAAACGCTCCGTGACGATCGCAGATTGACTGTGGATGAACTTTCTGCGATGTTTCCGCAAATCTCCAGAGCTCTTCTACACGAAACCATCACAGACACCCTCGGATATCGGAGACTGTCCGCGAGGTGGACCAAAACAGCTGACAGACCAACACAAGTTGCATCGAGTGGAAGCCGGACAAGAGTTTTCGAGGCACTACAAACTCCATGGTGATGAATTTCTCCGCTCCATCGTTACTGGAGATGAAACTTGGGTTGCACACTACACGCCTGAAACCAAAAGGCAGTCTCAATAGTGGCGTCACTCCTCTTCACCCTCCGCAAAAAGTTCAAACCCACAATTTGAGCCAAGACAATCATGGCATCCGTGTTTTGGGACTGTCAAGGCATAATTTTGATTGAATATCGGCGTCCAGGGTAGACCATCAACTCTGCAAGATACTGTGAGACCCTAAATAAATTTCAGAAGGCGATTCAAAACAAGAGGCGAGGCATGCTGACAAAGAGAGTCAGCCTGCTGCACGACAATGCCAGACCATTCATGGCCAACGCCACGAAGGAACTGCTTGCCTCGTTTAAATGGGATGTCCTGAACCACCCCGCGCATTCCCCTGACCTAAAACCTTCAGATTGTTGTACTACGGTAACCATGTCGTTTTTTTGTATCAATAAAACATTTTGTAACCTACAAAAATTCAATACACTTACTCATAGATGAATGATTGGTCTCGCTTCACTCGAATAGATACCGCGCTGTCAAAAAACAACAGCTCAATAAATGCGGCAACTCATTAGAGATTATTGTAGTGTGTGTATGTCAATTTGCAAGGATGCTATCGAATGTCATAAATCGTGTAGCCAGCTGCTTAACTGCTACCCGAGTAATAGGGAAAATATTGTAGGTTGTAATTAATATGTACCAGGTTATAAATGTAACTCATAAAAGACTTAAAGAAGATGCACTTAATTAAATTCGAAAATATCAATATTTTTGTGTACTTATACGATTAGGCGTAGGTTTCTTCATTTTTTTTTATTTACATGTAGTATTTACTTGTACATTATTACAGTGATTCAAGTGTGATAAGTTGGTCACTACATACGAGACATTATTGTAACTCAGTAAGGAAGCTGAGTGTGTAATGATCAATGCACACGAGCTGAATATGACGTTTTTCAATACAATTGCGAGGAAAACACAAACTTGTATTGTTACTGTTATAAAGTTCAACTGACCTTTGTTGCCAAGTATTCTGACATTCCGGAGCTACCTTCAAAAACTTTTCAAAATCGGTTGGTGACAATACTTTTGACTTTCGGCCAATATATCCATCAGAACGTCTCTTTAGAAATGTCGTCAAGTAACTATATGTTTATAAATCAACTAGCGGCAACAGCCTATCACTCTCGTTTCGTGCCTCGATAAGTATTTCCGGCGAGGTTGAATTAAAATTGCGCAAATATTATGAATAAATGCTAACTAACTTATAATAAAAAAAATTAGAACCGATTTCAAAAAAACTGAAAATGAAAAATATAAGATTTACTGACTGGTATATTTGAAGTCGATCGTTATAATTATCATGATCTCTCTGCTAAATACATGCCTTGGCATTCTACCTACTTACTTTAAATCGCTTAAACAAACACATATATAAATTTCCACTTTACAGAATAAACTTTATTTTTATGTATATATTACACACCTTTCGGTTCGCCTAGCGGGTACTGTTGCTCATCGTAAACAACTGGCATTTTTTTTAAACTTAGAAATGAATAAACTAAATTGTATAAAAATTACAAGCTTACAGCAACAAGTTTTTTTTTAATATTTTTTGACACTTTCAAAAATATACGGCTTGATAGGGCTGAGGAGTGCCAGGCGATGCTTACCGTACTAAGCACGCTATGACTCATCACCATAAGAATTTCTAGCCTTACAGACAGACCGTTACTCGGGGGGTTCAGTAGCTCTTGGTCTATTATGAAAAAGCAGATAAGTTAGATCCTATGTAGACCAGGGTCGATAAGTTTAAAAATGGTGAAAAGTGAAAAAAAATTATAGTAGGATGAACCCCTTTAGAAAAGGTAGAGAATATAACAAAAATGAAAGGAAAAATAAATTACGGGTGATCTGAGGTCGGGAAGGGGGAGGGGGTGAGTTTTTAAGGGTAAAAAATGGTTAATCTCGATTTCCGGTAAAACTGCAAGTCCTATGAAAAAAAGTTAAATAGCAAAGTTGTAGGTAATAAAAAGATTTACAACTTTTATATCGACACTTTTTTCACATAACCTCAAAATTTATGTGATAAATGCGAATAACCGAGTTTTTAGTTTTTGATTTTTATTTTTTGCAAAAATAAATATTTTTTCACGAAATTTGGTGAGAACTTACCTTTGTATGTCCCAAACATACAGTAATTTTTTTGATTTAAAATATTCATTTTTTCACCTTATTTTGACTTAATATCGAAAAAGCACCCTTATTTTCAATCGAAAATTCTCACGTCAAAATATCTGCTTTTTTAAAAAAGTTGGGGTGTTTTTTGTTTGTTGAAATCTCTACTTTCTGATGGTATAAAAAAAATATACACTACTATGATAAATGTTCTCAGAAAATGCAAATTAATAATGAAAAAAACTTGAATCCGAAAATCCTATTTTTAATACCTACTTACAACAACTATTTTTGCATGTTTTATGGATTTGTAATTTTTCTGTTTATCAATATAACATGAAATCTTACGTTTTTCGAGTAATTAAAGTGTAAATTTTAATAAATAGTTCAAAATTATACATAATGGTTCAAATCAATTTTTCGAATTGGAGTTTTTTTCATTATTAATTTGCAGTTTCTGAGAACATTTACCATAGTAGTGTATATTTTTTTATACCATCAGAAAGTAGAGATTTCAACAAACAAAAAACACCCCAACTTTTTTAAAACAGCAGATATTTTGACGTGAGAATTTTCGATTGAAAATAAGGGTGCTTTTTCGATATTAAGTCAAAATAAGGTGAAAAAATGAATATTTTAAATCAAAAAAATTACTGTATGTTTGGGACATACAAAGGTAAGTTCTCACCAAATTTTGTGAAAAAATATTTATTTTTGCAAAAAATAAAAATCAAAAACTAAATACTCGGTTATTCGCATTTTTCACATAAATTTTGAGGTTATGTGAAAAAAGTGTCGATACAAAAATTGTAGATCTTTTTATTATCTACAACTTTGCCATTTAACTTTTTTTCATAGGACTTGCAGTTTTACCGGAAATCGAGATTAACCATTTTTTACCCTTAAAACTCACCCCCTCCCCCTTCCCGACCTCAGATCGCCCGTAATTTATTTTTCCTTTCATTTTTGTTATATTCTCTACCTTTTCTAATAATGGGTTTCATCCTACTATAATTTTTTTTGGTCTCAAAAATTATCGACCCTGATCTAATGACATATACTATGATTTACAAGAGGATTCGCCAACGGAAGGTAATCAGTGTAATTATATAGTGGTAGAAATTAAAACGCACGAATTGTTTTTTTGTTAAGAGGCTGAGCTATTGCAGTGAATAGAAAAGAAATTATATTTTATTAAAAGTACAAAAAAAATTACAACTTCACTATTGAAATATATCCCCTCGTATGTGTAAATGTTGATGATTTCTGCCACGAGTTGAGAAAATTATTATTTATTAATTATAATTATTTCAAATATATATACAGCCAAAACATTAAAAAATATTAATTTTAATGGAAAGTTTATTTAATATTGTTATTAAACATTTTAAATAATAAAAAGCTGTTTCTTTAATCGTTTAGAAATTAAATGTAATATACCTAGTCAGGTCATAAATTCTGTCACATGTTTAATATAAAATAATTGAAACAAGTTTATTCATTATGTAACCATTTATATACCAAAATGAACTTAACAAAACATAGATTCTTATGACAATAAAGTTTATTTAAAATGACCTCCGTGATTTTGAATACAGGCCTTCAATCTGCGCGGCCAGTCGTCTATCGCAGCACGAACGAGGTCCATGTCAATATCGGCGGCTGCCTTAATCAAGGATGTCTTGAGTGACTTCAAATTGGGATGAGGCTTTGAGCACGCCTTTTCCTCCAAGTGTTGCCATATCTTGTAATCTAACGGACTCAAATCTGGACTGGAGGAGGGCCAGTCTTCGTGCCGGATGAAGTCGATTTCACTCGCCGCCAGGCAGTCTTGTGTGCTCTTCGCTCTATGAGCTGGCGCCGATTCTTGTTGGAAGACCCACTGCCTGTTATTGAACATGGTATGAGAAACAGGTTCCACAAGATTCGTCGGGACTGTATTTTGATACACAACTGCATTCTGCAAAATTTGAATTGGCGCGTAACCGCAACGATGTAACGCAATAACTGCAACAATATAAAATGAAATTTAAGAAGATGGTGTCTCAAAGATATTTTTGGTGGCATGATAATTTACTAGCCGAATTAGCTTGGGTGACGATAAAATATAGCCTATGCTATGTCACTCTGGGCTAATATAGCTTTCCAACCGAAAAATATTTTTTGAAATCTGTGCAATAGTTTTATGTTTATTCGTTAGAAACAAATAAATATTTCCTTATTTTAATATTAGTATACACTACCCCATGCAATAGGCTAGTTGACTCATGTCGAATTGTATTAAATAAATGTATATTTCTTACAGTAGTTGGTCTAAGGAACCTAAATATATCGAGTTCACTTCATAAAAGCAGAAGATTGCTGTAGAAATTTAATTTAAAAAAATATTTTTTAGTCTATATTTTTTAAACACTAAAAACGCTGTTCGCCACATCCGCCATGATTGTGACGTCTCTTTCAGTAAACAATTAAATGTCATTCACGTGTTATTGTGGGTGGATTCTTTAGTCTGAATAAATTTATCTTAAAACACTTTTAACTTTGGAAACGTTTCCGTTTACTGTTTTTTTTTGACAAAAGTAATTAATTATGGATGCCGACTTTGTGAAAGCAGAAAGCTGCCAAGAATTGACGCATTGATGGTTGGTGAATTTTTTGCACTAAACCCTGATTTCTGCTCTGCGGAGCAGAGAAACGACAAGGCATCTATGTAAGTACAGTGCATTTATTATTACAATGTAGTAATAAACATAAAACTGATACAACATATGAATAAGTGTAATAAAGTTGCGTAGGTTAATTTCTTTCGGCACTTTAATCCACAACATTCCTGGAGTCTTCAAGGATGTGTTTTTATATTCTCGTACAATACAATAATGATAAATACTTTATTTTTCGTGGTATTTATTAGAAATCATGTTCTTTATATTATAAACTCAGATAAGTTATTTTCTACGTGCTTACGAGTTTTTGTTTACTACAGTTGACATCATAGCATAGACAATGCATAGACTAAAATGGCCGACAGCGTTTTTGTATGTCCATGAAAATTCTATTTCAAAATTAAAGATTTGTAGCTTTCTAGGTCTCAAAAAAATACAATACATTCTTTTTCGGTCTGCTAGAACATTAATTAACCATTTACAACCTTTTTCCAAAAAGGGTCAACTAGCCTATTGAGTTTAGTCGCAAGGCTAATACCAACTATAAACTGTACTTCAGTTCAATCTGTTAGGTTGATCGTTGTATAAAAAAAGTCGCACGAGAAATCCTGGAGCATGGTCCGTGTGGCTACGTGAGGATTTTTATTTAGGTTATTATCATTATTACTATTATTATTTGCATTAATATTATACATAAAGTGCAATTCGAGAGGTTGCTTAATTCTTTTAACTCAAATGATGAGTAACATGAGTGCAATGGGATTGTAACGTTATCTTCTTTAGATTTTTTACTTGAATGATAAGTAAAATGAGTGCAGACCGGGAGATTGTACCATGAATTTTTTGTTCTTTAACTCAAATGATAAATATCTTGAGTGCAGTCCGGTAGACTGTAACGTTATCTTTTAAAGGGGATTGGGTAATTTTGTATGGAGGTTGGCTTGATTTTTTTTTACAGCGGCCACTGAACTAATTATGATTGTTTGATAGTACTATATATGTGAATTGTTCTTAGCAAAGTAGTAGTTCCATAACTAATATCGGAACCAAGATATTTGATCTTGAATTCTAACAAAAGTCATATGATATAAAAGCTCATTAAATTATTTCCTGAGATTATTATACATGTTTAGTATTGTGGTAACGCTTTCTTAAAGCTAACAATAATGAAAAAAAAGAAACAGATCAAAAACTTGATCTAGTGTACCTAGAGTACCTACCTGGGCCGCGGTAGTAATGGTGCTCGATGACGCCGGGAAGTTCTTTGAAAGAATTCTGGCGGGGCGTATCATCGAGCATCTGAGGGAGCCGGACCCAAATCTGGTAGAGCACCAGTTCGGGTTCCGGCGAAACCGGTCCACGGTGGAGGTGGTGGCCCTTTTGAAGGGGTGGACCGAGGCGGCCACTTGTCGGGGAGAGATTGCTATTGCGGTGTAGCTAGACATCCGCAACGCCTTTAACAATCTTCCCCAAAAAATAATGCCTGCCTTCATATTTGACAAAAAGCACATTATACATCTACTGGATGACAACGATCCCAAGGTATCACACAAGGCTCTCATGAAAGCAAATCAGTCCTACAAGCTCTAGATGACTGTTAAGTCAAATCGAGCCTCCTGCAAGAATGCCACCAAACCCTAAACACGGTAGGGTAAAGCAATTCTATTACTATCCAATGGATCAAGGGATACAGTGGATCACGCAGAAACGACGCTGCGGACGAGCTGGCCCGGAAGGGGTCCGTATCAATCCCAACAGGTGCCGAACCAATCGTCCCGATACCGGTAAGCTGTCTCGTAAATAAAATCTGCAACCACACAGCCGCACTACACCAGCAACACTGGCTCGATCTGGAGACGTTCAGGCAGACCAAGCTCGCTTTGCCACGGGTGAACGCTGTCTTCTCCAAAACTCTTCACAGCTAAGCAAACCTACATTGCGCATGGTAGCAGGTGCTATTACCGGACATGCACATTTTAACAGACATCTTTTTAACTTAGGTGTCACGGACAACCCTCTATGCAGAGGATACATGGAGGCAGAAGAAACAGCTACTCACGTTCTGCTGGAATGCAACGGAGTGGCCGAATACCGGGCGAAATACCTCGGCTCACCAAACCTCTAAGAGGCAGTCACCAATGTGAAGGCCCTGGGGGCGTTCCTGATGGAGCTGGGCTGGCTGGAGTGATTCCGGCTATACGCAAAACAGGCGCCATAAGGATGTCGAGTTGCGGAAACGCCCGTTGAAAGAAGAAGAAGAGAACAGTCTCCCCCAAGAGTGTATTATGGAGGCACTGCGTTTTCACTGCGTGCCTTCATACCTGCGAGCCGTCGTGGACGACTACCTACAGGGGAGATCAGTCTTCTACGAGGGGCCCGATGGAAGCGTATGCTCTCGGGCCATGGCCGCAGGGGTACCCGAGGGGTCAGTGCTGGGTCCACTGCTCTGGAACCTGGGGTACGACTGGGTGCTGCGAGGCAGCCTTCTTCTCAGCACGGAGGTTGTCTGCTTCGCCGACGACACGTTGGTGGCGGCGAAGGCAAAGTCGGTAGACGAGGCGGTTTGCCTGGCGTCGGTCGGCACTGCGGTAAGCCGTTGTGGCGGCCTCTTTTCCGCATAGTGCAGATACTGACCGGACACGGATGCTTCGGTTACTAACTGTACCGTATCGCCCGCCGGGAAGTAACGCCGCAGTGCCATCACTGCGACGCCCCGGACGAAACGACCGAGCACACCTTGTTGGAGTGCCCGGCCTGGCTACAGCAGCGCTGCGACCTAATCGCGTGGAACAGGTAGAGGCCATGCTCAGTAGCGAGACGGCATGGAAGGCGGCTGGGCTGCCTCCGAGAAAAAGACGTTCTTGCAAAAGCAAGAACATCTTCTCGTAGAATGAGGCAGCCGAGAGCGAGCGGGAGGATGATCCCCTGGCCGCTCCGTCCCGCCGAAGAAGAGCGGACATGAGAGAACGAGTGCGCGCCCTGGCTGCGCCCGTCCCATGACTCTGCCCGTGGGGATCCGGCGCAATGCACCGTGCCGGACAGCTACACTGGCATATATATAGAGTTGACATGATTTTCACATACATGAGACCTAAGTGGAATATCCAAATACTGATGTGATTGGCTGAGGCGGTCAAACCAGACAAAAAATGGTCTGTTAAACCGTTATTAACTTATATGGTATGTTTTAGACAACAATAGGCTAGTTGACCCTTTTTGGAAAAAGGTTTTAAATGGTTAATAAATGTTCTATTAGACCGAAAAAAAATGTATTGTATTTTTTTGAGACCTAGAAAGCTACAAATCTTCAATTTTAAAATAGACTTTTCATGGACATACAAAAACGCTGTCGGCCATTTTAGTCTATAGATTATCTATGCTATGACGTCGACGGTAGTAAACAAAAACTCGTAAGCACGTAGAAAATAACTTATCTGAGTTTATAATAAAAAAAACATGATTTCTAATAGATACCACGAAAAATATAGTAATTATCATTATTGTATTGTACGAGAATGTAAAAAAAAACCTTGAAGACTCCAGGAAAGTTGTGGATTAAAGTGCCGAAAGAAATTAACCTACGCAATACCTGGTTAGAACTTGCTAAAAGTGATCCTGCAACTTTATCGACTCATAGTAAAATTTATTTTTGCGAAGATCACTTTGATGTAAGTATTCATTGAATAATATTTTAAGTCTCTTCATTTATTATCAGTTTTAATAATACAAGTTTTAAAGTTATGTATGAATGACATTTAGTTGTTTACTAAAAGAGACGTCACAATCATGGCGGATGTGGTGAACAGCGTTTTTAGTGTTTAAAAAGTATAGACTAAAAATTATTTTTTCAAATTAAATTTCTACAGCAATCTTCTGCTTTTATGAAGAGAAATCGATATATTTAGGTTCCCTAGACCAAATACTTTAAGAAATAAACATTTATTTAATACAATTCGACATGAGTCAACTAGCCTATTCATACAAAAAAGCACGTAAGATTTAATGATATAAATTTACGATTATTCTATTTTAAAAAATCATATCTTGGATTCGATGTACTTTATAGATATATGGCCTTAATATTTTATTTTTAATATTTTTAGTTCTATTCAATAAAAAATAAATCATTCGTGGTCGCAGACTTTGAAAATCAAGCCACTTTTACCCAAACCCCTTTTATTGACTTAAATAAATAAATAACATGACGGCAGTTCAAGAGATTGTACCGTTGACTCTTTCGTATTAGTAAACTACAGCTACGCTTTAGTACGTCGCGTGGGCGGAGTCTGTGTTAGGAATGCGTCGCCGCGCCGTATGATTTTAATTTTAGTCTGACCCTGATAGCGGGCGCCTGCGCTCCTTGTTCTCGAAAAAAGTACACCGCGAGTGAACTAACGTCCAATAGTTTTCCGCTGGGGTGTTTTCATAATTGTCTAGGCTTTACAACAGCTGTAATGATGTAACGCCAGTCTGTCTTATTCCTATTTAAATTTTGAACCGTTGGCCGTTGGAACCGCCTTGAGAGATAAGGAGCAATTACTAAGGTGCTGCCCTTTGGGTTCTAGGTACTAAGACTACCCTTAACGCATGAAGAAGATTGACTCCTGTTTCCCTGAGGCTGCCTGAGGATCTTCAGCCGGGAAACAACTGCACCATTTGAAATCATAACGGAATTTCGTTGGCAGTACCCGACGACGTTATTACTGACGCCTGAAGTTGGGGAAGAAGCTGGAGCTTCTACTGATCAGCGGAACGGATCCCACCAGGCCTGGCACCTTTTCTTTTACCCTCCCACCTGCGAAGACGTGACGGCCACATAACTGTACTTTGGGCACAGTAAAGAAATTTATTTTCAACTAAGTAAATCTTTTATTTCCGAACCCACTGCGACCCCTAATGGCCGCAGTGGCGCCCAACATGGGGCCTGGTGGCCTAAATTGCGTATTAGCAGTTTTCCTCAGGCTAGGTGTCCGTGGTGCAGTTTTTTGAGTCGTTGCTGTGAGCGTGAAGTGATTAAACAAAATGGTACGTACCTATCTCATAAATCAGTATACTTTAATTGTAATGAGGGCTACCGTTTTCTGCCTCACCAGATTGCGCCACTGTTGAGTGAGGTCCTAAATTGTAACTTTTAAAGTTTATTAATACGCACATGAAATCAAAGATTACATTTAGATCGTATTTTAACACAAAAGAACCATATCCTAAACATAATAGGCCATGCCACAGTGACGCGCAGTTCCGTTTTATTCGGAAAAAATGGGAACATAATCATTTTTCTAAGCTCAAATTTTTAATAACTGACATTCATTGCCACATAACTCATATTTGCCATAATTAAGCCGAATTGTTACCAATTATTCACAACATTATTTTAATTAGAAATAAGCCCGCGTAGTCAACCAACAAGCAATAACATTTGACATTTCGGAGACCTCACGCTACACTAGCGCCTCTAGCGGCGGATTCATACGCGATAGCCCTCATTGCTTTGTGTGCTTATTATTTAATTTTGTATTTATTGTTAATTGTTACGTTGATATAACCCAACTAACTAACTGCAGTGCCGGTCTGGGGAAGTTACCTCCACCTTACAGAAATCGTAGTGAAGCTACACTTTGCTGAGTAAGGTTCCTGGGCTCCACGGGGAATTGGGGTAAATCGGGGTAACTGTATTGAATAATAATATGGCTATTTCTACCCTATCTTAAAATAATCTTTTAATTCTAATATTGTGTCAATATTAATTACTGACATTTGCTATTGTTATTTATAATACTGTGCTAATTTAAATTCGTAATTCAGTTTCGTAACAAATACGATTATTTCCTAATATTGTGATTAATTTCAACTGCTGTAATTTAAATAATTGATAAATGAATAATATTGTGATTTATGAGGATAGGGCTACATAACTGAATAATCTTGGGTTACCGTAACAGCTTGCAGTAAATTTTTGCCTTATTTTTTTGGTTGCGCTTAGGTACCTTCATTTTTTTTTTCACCAACGTCATATTTTTATTTTGTTGTTTCATTTCATTCATCCCATTATTTTTGCCATCACCTTGCGTAGTTAGTTGCTTCTGTAAAGAACATCACGATCATATATATATATTAAGTAGCGATCGTTTAGTTTATATGCTATTATTTTTATTTTGCTACACTTTTAGCAGTCTGGAATCTCACCCTATAAATTACAAAAATGAACTTACTTACGAATTAAATAATTGGGTTACGCTAACCGTAAGCCTGTGTAAATTAATATGTCAGAGACGTTTTCTGATGCAGGCCCTTGTTTTCCTTATATTTATGTATGCTTCTGTCTGAGATCCTGAGGGCATGTTTTCGAGACAAAATAATAATATTTTATTTTGCCAAGAAAGTGTACAATATTTTAAGTTCTAAGTGCAAGTCACAATTTTTCATTTTAAGCATGTAACTGCTCTATGTTTAAATCCAAAGAAAATATAACTAGAAAAAATTCCAACCGAACCAGGCAAGAGACGGGACTCGAACCCGCACCTTTCGCTATCCAGGCGAATGCACTGACGAATTATGCTACCGCGGCTCTGATGGCCGTGCCGAATTCTTGCTAGCCTTTCTTAAGCTGCAAGGCAGCGCCATCTCTTCGCATTGTAGAAACCCACAATGTCAAATGAATACCTTTACAAGCATTAACCATTTGAAAGAAGAAATAGCAATTATAGTTATATTTTTTATTTTTTAAGCATGTAACTGCTCAATGTTTAAATCTTCTCTGTTTAAATATTAAAAAAAAACTGAACTATCTAACAAACTGGCCATAAGAGTTCAGTTTTTTTTTACTTCTGAGCTACGGCCAATAAAAATCTTTGAGTCTCTGAAAATACAAATAAAACAAGCACAAATGACGGACAGGTAGGAGTTAACTAAAAGCTAGTAATAATAATTCAAACATAATAGTTAAAATAACATTTATTAACTGCTTACAAATATAACTTATTACTATTAGAACACTTGAAGATGAGTCTTTGTGGCTTTAATACTTCTCCACTACTGTTTTTTAAAGCTTTTGAGAATAGGATAGATGTTATCAAAAGCTTCATAAATTTCTTGTCTCACTTTAGCACCAGTTAACACAACTTTACCTGACACGAATATTAGCAGGACTATTCTTGGTTTTACCATTCTATATATGAGTCCCGGAAACAACTCTGGTTCATAAGAGCTGAATTGTCCATGGGTTAAAACAAGACCTTCTAATCGTATTGGAAATTTTACATCACAACTGCCAACCATATTTTGTACTTTGAAATCTAAAAATTTTGCTTGCTGAAATAAAAAAAAACTGTTAGTACAAATTAATATTATACACACTCATTTGCTTTAATTTGATCTTTATTATAAATTAGCATAAGTATGGACTAATAGGTACATGTAATTTATTTGTACAGTGGTATGGATTACCTACAACCCATGCCACTGTACAAGTAAATTGCAGTACCTATTGTGATTACAACTAAACATATTGTCAGTGAACAAACAACAGCAATTTATTTTCATCTTCTTAAGGCTGCACTCAGACTAGTTGATTAACATTTAAGTTTTAAGATACCAATAGAATGAGGCAACACATGACTAATTGGAACATATTTTATGTTTCAATTTCTATTTTTATTTTATCCTACTATAATCCTACTTTCCTACTACTATTATAAATGTGAGTATTGTTAGCTTTTAATATTTTATGTACATACAGGGACACAATATTGAATTTGATACTTTACTAATATTAGTACTTTTGATTTCATAATAGTACTCGATAATAAAACATTGATACTCTGTACTAATAAGACTACTTTGCACCAAGTATTGAATCATGCAAACTAAACCTTAAATCAGAATGCATTGTAGCGAGTTTAAGAAGTCTGTGTTCTAAACCTATGCTCCAGATACAACAAATGCCAAATTTGACATAAATTTCATACATTTTATGCCAAAATTGAAACGTCAAAGTAAAAAGTTGCACTTAGAGTGTAGGTTTGGAATGCAACCTAACCATTGAACTAAAATTAAAGAATTCATTTTCAAAGTTTTTGAATTCTTTGAATTCTCTAATTAACTCAAAACCTCAAATTTCGGAGATGTTCCAGTACTGTCTCCGATTGACGAAATACTTTACATGTATTTTACAAATAATAAATATGATTAATAATGTTAAAAAATCATTTTAGTCCGTCAGTTACATGATCAAAAAATAATGGACACATTTTTTATTTGGACAATCAACCAAAAAATGACAAAGTTATAGCGCGTCAAAGTTTGGGAGTAGGGGCTCGTGACGTCACTTTTGAGTGAATTTTCCCTTATAAGTGTACTCAAACGTGACGTTATGCGACTTTTCAAATCAATATATCTCTGCAATGTTTATATTATGTGAAAAAAGAAAAAATATGTGTCCAATACTTTATGATAATCTACCTGATAAACGAAGAAAAAAAAAATAGTCATCATCCCTATTAAGACAAGTTCTTAAGATACTTGTTTTCTTTTATAATCAAACATTAATTAAATACTTACATAAAACCCAAGTTTTTGAATAATCCGAGCATATTTTCTTGCAGCTAATCGTGAGTCTTCTTCACTTTTGGCACCAGTGCAAACCATTTTTCCTGAAGAAAATATCAAAGCAGTGGTCCTTGGTTCCCTTATTCTCATGATTACAGCAGCAAAACGTTTCGGGTTATATTCAGCATTACGCGCATGTAGTGCTATTTTTTTTAAATCTAGTTTACAATTTAAATTAACAGTTGAAACAATATTTCTGAAAAATATAAAAAAAGATATTGACTATTTGAATATTTATCAAGTAAAAATGTTTGAATTTGAAAAATTTGTAATAAATCAATCTCTCTCTTATTAAATTCAACAGACTATTTTTGTATCGAGAATGGAATACAACAAATAATGAAGTATTGCATACTAACTGTAATTGTGGTAGAATCCCAGGGTCGGCGGAATGAGGAGTCATGGGGGTCATAGGTGCAGGACTCGCTTGGCTTAGCATTTGCTGCCCCACCAAGCTGCTGCTTGTAATCATTGGAGACATCATATTTTGCTAAAAAAACAATAGGTTCGAATGAATTTTCATTGATTACCATAATCAAATGGTAAATCTTATAAAGGAGTTGAAACTTACTGGAGTCTGGGGTTGCATCATTTGTTGCGGTGTAGCATAACTAGCTGTTGGAGCGTAGGTGTGCATGGATCTTTGTGGTGTACCAAGACTGAAGCCGACCAGAGGAGACGCCATGGTAGCTAAGGAATGGGATTGTTGTTGTTGATGCGGCTGTTGTTGCTGTTGCAAGGCATTTGGCAAAATTTGTTGGTCTTCTTCAGGTTGGTGTAAAGGTGTCCCAATACCAGGAATGTTATAAGGGCTTGGAAGCATTTGGTCCATTTTGAAAAATAGAATATTCTACAGTTAACCAGAATTCCGAATAAAACGAACAAAATCCTGAGGAGGTATCCCGTACATAAACTTCAAACTTCAAAGTGACAGTTCTAATGTTGCCATATTCAAAATCAAAAATAATTGCAAGTGGGAGTGCCACGATTCTAACAGCTTACTAATCGTGAACCTGCTACAGTGTTACCAGAAAGCCATTTCTCCTTCCCCCCAAAACTTACTCGAAATCCCCCCAAAATACAAGTTTTTAAAAGCAAGAACCCCCCAACATTGAAAATATTTATTCAAAATACAATATTTACTACAAAATATGTATTTCTGCAATAGCATCCATTATTGAATCAACATCTTCGCACTCGTAGTCTTTCCAACTCCTTCTTAAGCCAGAAACATATTATCGCGTCCTGGCGTGACGTGAGTTGACGCATCGGTTTCATTTCATACATTTATTATGGGTTAGAGAGAGAAAGTTTAGTGCGTCGACACAACACGACACGTAAATATGTGTCTAAACATAGTAAATGTTTCAAAACGATGTGCTTCTGGCGCGCCAAGACCCGACCCATATTAGGCCCATAAATAAAAATTATTCGACAACTCCAACCTTTTCAGGATTCTCCATAAGATGATCGATGATGCGAGTAAGACCTTCTTTTCCATTACACTTTAGTTTTGTGATAAAAGCAAAAGTCAGTTCCTCTTCCGGATAGTCAAATAATGTACCCGATCGCCTTTTCTTCTGTTTGTTTCCTAGGTCTTCAAATGGCTTTCTTGATACGATATCTGTAGAAGTGCCCATGTCAGAAGTAGAAGCAAAGGGTAAAACAGCTGCTTCTTCTTCTGTGGAACGATGATCCAAATTTTCGGCCACTTCAAAAATTTCGGAGTGATTCACGGATTCGCATTCAGGCCACTTAATTCTTGTTTCTAACCAGTTCATTTGCTTTTTCATGAATGTTTTTTGCACTCTATGTGCTTCGGTCCATCTACGATTTAAGTTGACAGTGGTGTCAATTCTGGCGTGCATCTCTAAACTTAAAACTAAATTAAAGGTCAGTCTCACCTTTTCATTCTTCATCATCGATGTCGATTCTGGCATGATTCTCTAAAGCTAAACTTAAATTTGACAACAGTGCATCCTTGTCCTACTCTATACAGAATGAAAAGGTGAGACTGACCTTAAATTTAGTTTTAAGTTTAGAGAATCACGCCAGAATTGACACCAGTGAGAGATCTTGCAAAATTCAAAATTTTTTAGAATCTTTTTGCGAAATTTCAAGTAAAATGCAGTCCAAAATTGCTTGATGCAGTCGTTTGTAGTCCTTGAGGTCCCCTTTTCGTAGAAACATGTAAATGTCCAGGTAAGTTCCAAATCCAACCATGATTAAGTAGGTAGTTTTCTTCAGGTTAAAATTTCCACCCGTGGCAGTGTGGCTGGGTCTGCTATCGGGCGCGCCCTCTCGGGTGGCGGATGGGAGGTACCGGCTTCGGCCGGCGTGGACCATACCCAGCTGTGGAGACCTGGCTGGCGTCCTGGGTATCCCGGGTATCGGCAGTCGGGTCAAACTCGTAACCCTGCACATAGTGCGGGGCCGAGGGCCGCCGTCTGCAAAGAAACTGTTTCCTTTGGAGGCGGGGGCTGCGAGGAAGACAACCTCTCTAAAAAATTACTCGGTGGTGTTCTCGGCTGGCGCCCTGGGTATCCCGGGTAGCGACAGTCGAGTCAAGCTCGTAACCCTGCACATAGTGCGGGGCTGAGGGCCGCCGTCTGCAAAGGAACTGTTTCCTTTGGAGGCGGGGGCTGCGAGGAAGACAACCTCTCTAAAAAATCACCCGAAGAGTCTCTGCCGGCGCCCTGGGTAGCCCGGGTAGCGGTGGTCGAGACTCTATAGGTTAGGTAAACGCCATTGGTGAGGACGGTTGCGGCGCGAACTCCGCGTCGCTTCCGGCTAACCCGTAACCCCACACGTGGTGTCCCCACACAGGGACCGCCGTCCTTCGCGACGGGGGCTGCAAGGAAGAAAACCTTTTCAAAAATTACCTTTTGACGAGGCCAGGTAGGGTTCCCTCGCCCGGAAGAGGGACCTTTTGTATGAATATGTCGGACAATGTTATGCGTTTGTCCTGCGATCCCGCTGACACCGGGCGCCCTGGGGAAGCTCCTACCCAGGGTGTTAAATTTGTTAGCAGCGGCCTATCCGCTCCGGTTGGCCAACGGCGTCAGGGGGATTACGGTACCCCTGGTGTTAAATTTGCTACTGAGGCGTTAGGAGGTGTTTTGAGACTTAGAGGCGGAGCGGACGAAGGCGGAGAGGTAGCGCCCTTCCCCGCCAAGGTGAACACGGCCCCTAGGGACAAGAAAACAAAGCGCGAGAAAAAGCAGGCAACCTGCTTAGACTACACTGTTTATTTCTCGCGCTTGTTTTCAAAATCTGAATTTGAATCTGAATCTGAGTGCACTCTGGCCGCACCCTATGTTTGGTTAGGCATAAGGACAATGTATCCATTGCCAATAAATTAAAAAAAAACTATGTTTGGTGTTCGAGGCACTGATTCACCCACAAATTTGGGGGGTTTTGGAAGCGATGTGGGGATAATTGGGGGGAAAGTATTTTGCGGTTATATGGGGGTTTTTTAATTCCTTTTTTTATATAAAAATAATACCACTTCGTTAATCGTTAAATCTGTAAAAAGTCGCGATCAACAGTCAATCAACAGTCTGTCAGTCTCTCTTTCTCAATCGGTATAGAGCATGAGAAGGATTAACACCCATATTCTTAATCGCGTCCTCAAACGTTCCTCGACTCAAACTCATTCGAGGGCTCCTTAAGGAGTTCCTCCAAATAACCTCGAAAATGGTATTCTAGTTGGTATCTTGAACAAACTTGAGAATTCCTCCACTGAGAATTCCTCAACATTGTGACGTCATCATTTGGAGGATTTTATTTCTATAATGGTTAACAGAGGAAATATTACTTGTATGACTGTATCTTTTCTAAACCGAAATCTTCTTTGAAACGAATCATTGGTGTCGATTCTGGCATGATTCTCTAAAGCTAAACTTAAAATTGACAACAGTGTATCCCTGTCATTCTCTATAGAGGATAAAAAGGACAGACTGATGTTAAATTTAGTTTTAAGTTTAGAGAATCATGTCAGAATCGACACCATTGTCGTAAACCTTAAAAGGATTTGCGGCATCACGTAAATACCGTCGCGCCGGAAAATTATATGGTTAATCATCGTGTATGTGTTACTGAATAAATAAATAAATAAATCGTATACGTAATACATAAAATCCACAAATTCGTCAATAATTTCAAAATCAGACATAAAACTTGAATACACCTTAAACACCACTCGAGGAAGCCTTAAGGTACGTCGAGAGCTACCTTGAGTTTGACAGTTTATTCCTCAACTCGACCTCCACTCGAGTGAGGAATATCTCAAGTGAAGGATATTTTTGTTGTCTAAGCATACGAATTTCCTCCAATGAGGTTGAGTCGAGTGGAAAAAATCTCGAGGAAACGACTAAGAATATGGGTGTTAGACTCTTGTCACAAAATTATGAAATCAGAAAAATTACGCCTTTTAGAACGCCTCCCGATTTTTAAAAATCAGACCTGGCAACACTGCATTTCAGAAATACGTTTTTGGAGTTTTTGGCGGGATTTCATCGAGTGCGGTTGGCATCTTATTTTAATTATTCTTAAATTCGTCCATAGTGGATATTGTGAAATAAAATTGGTGTTGTTTTGTGTAACAACTGTCTGCGTAACTGAAGAATTAGTGGAATCATTAAAATATACGCTATTCCGGTCAAGTGGACGTGAGAATTTTATTGTAGTGTTGACTACCTCACAGAAGCTTATCGAAAAATCCAACTCGATACATTTCGTGCCAAACACTCCAAGAAACATTAGAATGCGTAACACTGACATTCTAATGTAAAAACAAAAAGAAGATTAATTTAGTTAAAGACCAGGCTGTATGGGCATTGTTCCCTTTGCCTTAAAACGGGAGAACTTTAACAAAAAAAAAAACGTTTTTAGTAGTGTTGCCGAACTATCGATATTAAAACTATCGACAGTTTAGATCGAAAATCATGTACCCTATCAATAGAATCGATACAACCGATAGAATCGATATTATCGATAGCTCAGAACAAGGCAATACTATCGAATGAGTACAATACTATCGATACTATTGTAGTTCGTTAATAACAAACTATTGATAGTATCGATACTATCGATAGTGTTGATTTTATCTGCAACAATACTATCGATAGTATCGATTCTAGCGATTGTTCTAGACTAAAGTTTGTGATTGACTATTATACCTGAAAATTGTAAACAATACATTTGCAAATTGTTTAACTATCGATAGTATGGTTGCAAATAAAATCGACAGTATCGATAGTTTGTTATTAACGAACTACAATGCTATCGATAGTATTTAACACTTCCGATAGTATTGGCTTTTTCTGTGCTATCGATAAGCCGATCGATTGTCATACGATTGGTTGGCTATCGATAGACTATCGATGGGCAACACTAGTTTTTAGTAAAATATTGTCGAAGGCGAAATGGCTTTCTGGTAACACTGGTTCGAGGGGTGGTATTAAAATTAGTTTAAACATTTACCACTAATAATTTAGTTTGGTGTATGTAGTTTGCTGTTATCAGTTATACGGGCAAAATAAAACGGAGTAATTAAACTTCTTGCTCAGTGATTTGGTAAAGAAAATAATATGGGGGTCGATGCTGACAAAGAAGCCGGTTCCTACATTCTCAAAAGTTATGGAGAATTCTTCAAAAAACAATACCAGGAATTAGTTTTATTAAATAATAATGCAATTTGGGAAGACAATAAAACATTTCAACCAATACAAATTTTTATGGAGCCTACAGAGCTAATTCCAGTCACCAGACTTGTTTCATCTGATAATATTATGATGACCAAAGTATTAGGTGCATTATCATCACTCTGTGTTGAAGTTATTCGATTGAAAAAAGAAGCTTTTGACAGGTAAGCTTTTGCTGAAATAATTCAATAATAACATAGTATTGACTAATACAATTTCATAAACCAATATATTATTTTTAGATATTTCCCCTTCTTAGCAGTTTATGAAGAATATGGTAGCAGCAGTATTACCTTTCAAGTAAACACCATATGTTCATTAAACTCATTCTATATTCGGTGTGATGACACACTTCGGAACATGTGTAGTCAAGTCTTTGCAGTTTTCACAGAAGGAATAGTCAATTTAAGTATGTCACAATAGAATAACAAAATATTACAATGTATCATTCTAGAGTCATACAACAAATTGACACATTGTAATATTTGTTTTTTATAGACTTATTAGATTTTGATTCATTTCAAATATTTTATTACAACTTACCAAAAATCTATTTCTAGATGCGATTCAACTGCACTATGTTATAAATTATATAGGTGAACTTTTTACACTTATTGTTTTAATGGAGCTGTTGATATCAAGTACATCATTGGCATCAAAATGGAGCAAATACTGTCAAACTTTACATACATTCAGTCAAACACCTGAAAAATTGAATTTGACTGAAGACAGTTTAAAGGCTTTACTTGGAGCTATTGAAAATATCAGATGTAAACTTATGCATGATGATATAGTGCAAAACACACTTCAAAGTTTATTAACACTTCGAAAAGGCTTAGTTGACAAAAATTGTTCAAATGCATCAGGAGAATTCATGCAGTACCTAAAACAAGCTATAGTTAATCTCGATAAATTGGTCCAGGACAAGCCAAATTTAGCCAATATGTACAAGTGTATTAAAATGAATGCTCTTTTTGTTCTAAGTTCTTATTTATTTGGGAATAATGATAAAAAGTTATTCAAATCACTTATTGAACTAAATATCAAGGTTTGTATTTATTTACCTACATATTTTAATGTTATATAATATGAAGTAACTTTAGTTTTTTAAAGTATTAATACATCATTATAAATTTTAGGCTCACAGTGTCCATGTTATTGGGACCACAGTGTGGTTTCCGGAACAATTCCTTCAAAGACATTTATCAGCATTGTGTGCAAGTTATGGGAAAGTATCACAAATAATGTTGAAAGCTCGACAGGCTTATATTGCTGCTAGAAAAAATACTCTATCAAAAGATGTATCACACTTACAGTTAGTGTGTACTAATTGGACCCTGACTATAGAAGAGATATTTTCAATGAAACACAACAAACTGAATGCTGCTGAAATGACACAGCATGCTAAAGTATTGCTTGAAGGCTTGGAATTAATTTCTGGCATTAACTATTCTATTCTTACACTTATCAGTCTCCACCTCTCTTTAGGAATACCTTTGTCCAAAAGTGTACTTATGTCATTATTTGATATAATTGATACATTGAAGAGTTTGCAAAATGTTGTTGTGCGCAATAATTTCCAAATAATCAATTCTATTCATATGATTCTGCATCATTTGATTTTCCAAGCAACATTATCCATTCAAGAAATGAAAAAATCTTTGGTGGGAGATAAAAATTATGCAAACAAGAGGCTAGATGAATTAACTTGTGTTGTGATAGCTGAACAAGCTTTAAAAGGTGCAACAACTGTAGAACGAAATATAGTTGCAAATGTAGCATTAAGTTTGATTCCAGAGAGTACATATACAGATGATAGTTATGCAAGATTAGCTATTTTGTTGGAAAAAGTACAAATATTGTCTAATTACACAAATACCTTTGAAAATCTTTGTAATTGTTCTTGGTTATTATGGCATCAGAATGTGATACCTATATATTTTGAACAAAATTTTAATGTACAGTTGAATGCGTTGAAAGTAAAATATTTTCTAATGGTGTTGGAAGACTGTATGTTGTTATTGCATGATACAGACAATCTTTTTAATGTTTATAAATCTCAAGAATTTCTGAGTGAAATGAAAAGCTTAATAAATGAAAATATTATAAATAACACAAGTCAAAACATAGAAACAAATTTACGTTTACACATTCATTCTCATTTGCAGTTGGATGTTAATAATCCTTTCGCTACAAATATGACTAAGAAATTGTTACTAGCTATTGACAAACTACGAATCCAAAGTGCATACATGTGTGTTGTACCATCAGTGGAACATTATTTGTCCACTATGTATTACAACTTGACTACTGTAGTACTTTCAGACTGGAAAACATATGGGGAAATGAGACAGATGGCCAGGTTTAAATTCAACCTTAAAACAGTCCAAGATAATTTGCCTACGCAAACTCTTGAACAAGGATTGGATGTGTTGGAAATAATGAGAAATATTCACATTTTTGTATCAAAATATCTCTACAATTTAAATAATCAAATATTTATTGAAAAAAGTAGCAATAATAAACACCTAAATTCCATCAATATCAGACATGTGGCCAATTCAATAAGAACACATGGAACAGGGATTATGAATACAACAGTTAATTTTACTTATCAATTTTTAAAAAAGAAATTTTTCACTTTTTCTCAGTTCATGTATGATGAACATATAAAATCCAGACTCATCAAGGACCTCCGAAATTTTAAAGATGCTACTTCTAATGGTGGAAATATGTATCCATATAAATATGCTGACAAATTTAACAAAGGAATCAGAGTTCTTGGAACAGCTGATGATGGTCTTAGTTATTTGGATTTATTTCGTGATCTCATAAGCCAGATTGGCAATGCAATGGGATATGTGAGGATGATAAGATCAGGGGGAAGACATTGTTGTTCAGATGCCACAGTATTTTTACCAAATTTAGACACTACAAGTTCTTTTAAAGAAATGTGTGAAGAAAATTTAGGATCAAAATCTGTTAATTCATCTGAAAATTTAGACAATACAGTAAACAGTTTAGTGTCAAACTTTTTACAGGGCACTGAATATTTCAAGTTACTAGTAGATGTATTTGCGCCAGTTTTTCGAAACCCAAAGAATGTCCATTTGCGAAACTTCTTTATTATTATACCACCACTAACCTTAAATTTTATAGAGCATATGATACTATCAAAGGATAAAATGACAAAGAAAAATAAAGTAGGGGCTGCCTTTACTGATGATGGATTTGCAATGGGCATAGCTTACATATTGAAATTATTAGACCAGGTAATATATAGTAATTTTATTACTGTCTATAAATAGTTACTAGCATGTTTTATAGGTACAAATGGGTTTAATATGCCCCCCCCCCCCACGTATTATTTGATCATGTAACAAAAGTTTCTCTTGAACATGGGCACAAGGACAAGAGAATACTTTTTATTTTTACAAGCCTCCTGGGGTACACATAGGGCTTCCAAAATTACGGATATGTTAATTACGTAACTAATTACAAATTTTAATGGGGTAATTACGTAATTTCTGAGATATCTTTTTAAATCCAATGTTTTCTTTAATTATTTAGGAAAGGGACAATGAAACATGTAAAAAAAAAATTATGACATAAAGAAAAAGCTTTTATTTTAAATAAATCAACTTATTTGTTTACTTTTGTCTTAGCTTTGCTCTGTTTTTCTAATTCCTCGGCCACAGTTAACTTTTCGTCACTAGAGTCTGTAAGTGCCATGCTTGTTTGTTGTCCTGGACTTCTAATAATCTTCTAAAATATGTCCTTATATAAAATCTGTCGTCGGTTTAATAAAGGTTTCTGTTTCTTCGGTTTCTAAAATAAGCCGCGCCCGGAACCACAGACTTTTACTAGATTCAATTTATTGTATACGGGGAAATACCCGCTTGTTAGATTTCATTGTTGACTGAATTGTCATATCACCTTGTTTAGAATAATGTTCAATGTTGCCAACTTGCCACCAATGAGCTGATAATTTGTGTTTTAATGGTTCAATAAGTTATTTATATTCTTAATTAAAAAATTCCTACAATTACGTAATTACGGATTTCAACCCTTCAGTTACGGACTTTTCAGAAGCGTTAAATCTTTGCGTAATTACGTAATTACGGAATGGAAGCCCTAGGTACACAGTCATAATACGTAGTTTGTTTTGTACCCACGCTACGGACTAGAATATTATGCAATAAAATTTTCTTGGCCATCAAATGTGGCCCTGCTGATCTGACATAGACATCTCATATATCTAATAGCATGCGCAGACGAGGGACAATTGTCCGGGAAAATAGATCACTGCATCGAGTAGGTAACGCTTACGAGATATGAAAAATCCCAGGTACAAAAATCCCTCGGAACATCCGGGGACTCCGAAGAGACCGGACAGGACAATAACACGCGGGTGTCACCGAAAAAATTTTAACTCATGACAAGGCTCAGCAACGCACACAACGAACTTAGGTCCGCGTTGCGCGCACGATCCGATTTGAAAAGATGGACCCAGTATTCTCTTTGAAAACGTCTTCTTTCTTAAACTTTATGTTAATTACAACACAACGTAATCTGAGAATGTTTACTCAAATTTTCAGGGGGCGAATGTTCGCAAATCGTGTGTGTTGAATCCGTGACAAGTCCTCGGCGGAGATTTTCTTCACGATTCAAGGACTTTTTCCGCGAAAATATTGGCAGACCTTTATCTATTCTATACTAATATTATAAAGAGATAAGATTTGTTCGTTTGTTTGTATTAAATATGGTTTCGAAACTACTGGACCGATTTCAAAAATCTTTCACGTTTAGAATCTTTCATTATCCCTGTTGAACATACGCTATAGAGTATTTTCAAAAAGTTAGGGTACAAAGTTTAAAAAAGAATACCAAAAAATAAACTTATATCGCTTACGCTACGGAATTCATTGATAGTAGATCAAAATGCTGAACTAAAGTTTTATAGAGGACATCAATATCTACAAAAAAGTCCGCGATATCTACCATAATATATGTCTAACTATTACAGTTGTCACAACTAAAGTTCTGCGGTTTCACCCGCGTTAATTTGAGGAAAAAGGTAACAGTGAGCCAAACTTAAAAGATGAGCATATCCTGTCGCGGACTTTTTTATAGAACTTTTAAAAGGGGAACAATTCCGATTTTTACACATGATTTTACATCCATGATTTTTGTGTAACTTTAGTCATTTAAGCAGAGCACGCAACGGAATTTCACAAATGGAATATTTTTACCCGATTTTGCAACATTTTACATCGATGATCCCTCCGCTCCTACTGGTCGCAGCGTGATGTTCAAATTCAAATACGACCACTAGTTCCTGAGATTTGCGGGTTCAACCAAAAAAAGTTGCATTCGGTAAAACGGGTCCTAAAGTACAAAACAAAATTTTCACTATCAGTTAAATAAATTTTCAAGGAAGAAATTCACTGCCCGAGAACAAAAATTATAGTCTGCCTACACTACAGCTCTACACCGAAGCGAAGCGAGGGCGGGCCACTAATTAATCGATAAAAGACAAATAGGTTTTTGTGTAAAGTATCTTGGTAAAACATTTTTATTAGGTCCATAAATGAACCCAACTATTTAACAAAAAAATGTTTTAATTCAATGCTTTTTTTTGTAGGACTCTGACTTTGAATCACTACATTGGTTCGACTCTGTTTGGAAATACATAAAAGATGAAAGAAAACTACTTGAAGAACAGAAAACAAAAGGGTCCGTTCAATTACAACAGGCTTTAGCTCTTACAGAAAAGAAATTAAAAATAATTGAGGAAGAATATAAATTATTATATTACAGCCTTACCAGTGCAAGAATATTTTTCAGATAGGTTATTTAATATCAAGAATTTCGTTTTTATTAATATATACATTACAGTAATAATCAAGTTATTATCAACCTACATACTACGCTAACCACCACCCTAAATAAGTTGGGACATGGGGTAGAAAGATGAAGTCTTATTCCCCTAGGAAAGTATTTGTTATGGGTCCTTATTGCTGTATCAATATGGTTATTATTTTATTAAAGCCCAACAGACACGAAATATGGGTAAGATTTATAGTCTTATTAAATGAAAAAATATTGTATAGGATGGCATCGTCAAAATTCGATGGCTAAATGAGTGATAAAAACCCAAGCCTGACAGAAATAAAAACTTTTGCAGTATTGAAATTGGTGGCTAAGTGTGTTAAATTGTCATTTTTCGTTTGCAGGATTTTTTTAATCAACAAATAAGAACCTTAGTTTAGTAAAACACGCAGCAGTCGGTTTACAGTGAATGCACCAAATATATAACCGCTTCCGCTTTCAATCACTCTCGTAAGTAGTTGCATTTCTATCTCGCTCATATAAATAAGAAACAAGAGCCTGTGCTTGCAGGTCGTCACGGCACTGTCTATTAAAACTAAGCGCAGCATAATAATTCGAGAATCTTCGTTGAGATAGTGCTTTCCTAATTATATCCCTATTGCTGTTTTTATATAACGGCTCGATTTTGATGATGCCACATATACAATATTTTTTTCATTTAATAATACTAAAAGTCCGAGACATATTTTGTTTCTATCGGCTTGGGGTTTATTTCTATGAAAAATTTGCACTCTTTTAATTGAATAAATAGCATATAATTTATTAATTTCTTGTAACGTTATATTATCTTTTATTATACTTGTAATATTTTTAACACACTATGAATTTATTTTAAACTGACAATTGTAAAGATAATATATAAATCGATGCTGATAAAAAGGTACTTGTTGTTTTTGTTAACATTAGGCATAAGCTTCCTGAAATCTAAAAAAACATTTTAAAATATTACGAAGCCTTCTACGAAGTATAAGAAAAAAAATGGATGAAATAGGTGGTTGTTTAAGTTATGGGCGTGAACAAAGGAAGCAGGAATTTATTTTTATCAGTACAGATTTTGTTTTTTAATGAAAAGCCAATTTGTTATATTCCTTAATTTTATTTTTACAGTAGTAGTAACCTGCTGATGTCCTTATTTCTTACATTTTAATACATCTTTTAAAAATAAAAGGTACAGTATATTGTACAATCAACTACTTTTCCGTCCAATCGCAACTAACAATTTAATATTATTGCTTTAATGACCAAATTAAAATTATCAAATCAGGTGGGATGCTCTGCAGCTACGCTACGCACGACCGGAAGTAATGGGGTGCACATCATACGGCACCAAGCTGGGGGTCTAAATAGTGAAATTGAATTGCACGTTTCATAATAATTGTTTGAGATTATTGCAAAATTAGAAATTATTTTCGAACCTCTTGTTTTAATAGATCGAAAGTGTACTTTATTATGTTGCCCTAAGGAACCGTCAGGATCTCATTCTTTGGTAGGCCGCACTTTAGGCATATATGGAATTTCTTAAACAATCTAATGTCAGTTTTGCATAGAATCGTCATCAGACCACTTGATGAAAAAACATTATTTTAGATGTTTCAAAAAATTACGCCATTTAAGACCCTCAGTTCAATTAGATCGTGGGTGGCAAAGCTGCAGTGCATCACATCTAATTACAATTATTAATAGCAACAACACTTGAAAATTAATTAATATTAAGCTAGCCGAATTTTGACACCAAAATAATAAATATCTGTTTTCTTCTAATTCACATTCGTTTGTTTAAAATGAGATTTAATAATGCAAACATGGAAAATAATTGTATCTAACATTAGAGAGGTTCTGAATGCACTTTTTTGACTCTCATCTAATAAACTTAAAATGAAGATAGAAACAGTTAGAAAATAAAAATAATAACTTTACATAGTACATACCAAAACTTATGGTTTCTGGTCAACAGCGCTCTTATTGCCTCATTTCTACCTGGATATTAATAATGGTTATGAAATTGTCCGAAACACTGTGATTGGTATACTACACAATTTTTATTTTACGTAGGTATATAAATATTGACAAATTCAAAATCCTCATGCGTTGAACTATGGCTTTAAAGTATTCTCTCTTACAGGTGTAGGATGATGTTTTGACAAACGTTTCAATCCAATCTGTAAAATTATTGTTTTTTTTTTATCATTTAAATATCGTTTAGTATGTGTCTCAAAAAATTTTATTTTTTGGGACAGGAAAGTTAACAATGATAATCGCCCTACTTATAAAAGATATTTTATTTCATTGAAGTGATCTGGGGATCCAAAGTAGGAAGTTGCTTGTTTCATATGTTGTTCATAATATAATGTCCTCTATTGAGAACTATCTCTTTCGAAAAATTAATCTATATTTTTTTTTCTTGAAATCCTTTCTTACTTGTAGATAAATCGACATTAACGTATTGAGCTCTAAAATCAACCGTTCACATTGAATTTTCGGTCGGTCACGGCTGCTGACGTAGGAATTTTATCTTTAATCGTTATACTGCAAGGTGTTGTGTATACGCAGAGATGACAGAGTAGCGGCGAGGGCAGTAGTACTCGACATTATTGCATTGAGCTGTAGTAAAAAAAAACCCACGTTCACATAAAAATCCTAAAAACTAAGATAACATTGTCGGTCTCGGCTGCTTACATCGGAATTTGATCTTTATTCGCTAGCATTGTGAGGTGTCGGGTAGCAGGGAAAGGTAGAATATAGGGATGATGACTGGATCAAGTATACGAATTTCTATTTAGTCCGTCCGTTACATTATCAAAAAGTAATGAACACTCATTTTTCTGTCGTAATTAACGATACAAAGATAAAGCTCATCAAAGATTGGCAGTGGGGGCTCGTGACGTCACTTTTAAGAAAAAATGGTATCAAGACTTGTCGTCATGCGACATTTCAAAGCAATATATCTGTAATGTTTTGATTATGCGCAAAAAGAAAACAAACGTGTCCAATACTTTTTCATAATCTACCTGTTAGACGAAGAAGAAAGTTAGTCGTCATCCCTATTAATGGGAGTGGGGGTGGAAGGGGAGGGGGGCCGCGGATAGTCGTTAAATATGTGTATGTGCGTGACGCGGCGTCAGTCGGCCTCGTGCTCGTGCAGCTGCGCTAGCAAGAGCGCGCGCCGCGACTCCAGCTCCGCGTCGCTCCACACCGTTGACCCGCCAGATCTATGACCCATACATCTTCTTCTTTACGTAGTATAAAATAAAGACGCTCCTACTATCGTTACGCTTAAATCTTTTAGGCTGGATTTAGTGCTCGATCGGAGATAGTGAAAATGCATTTAGTGCTACGCTGACGACGAACTGAGATGTAAACGGTTCACAAGAAACGGTTGCTCCGTTAACGAAGAACTTAAAGCATCCATGTGTGTATATTCTCATAGCACATCGGTCGACCGACGTACGCCAATCGACGGTTTTTATAAGCGCGCGAAGCTGTACGCAAGCAGCAATTTCTCAGGTTCATATATATTGAATAGACAGCTACGTCCTTCTAAAGCGCCGACCATCGATCGAACAGTATTTCCAGCCTAAAAATACTAGTTATACAAGCCCGATCACAAAGTATAGTGTTCACCGAAGCGAAGCGAGAATTACCAGTTCCATATTGTACAGAAGATTAACAGTCTTGATAGATGTTGTCAGTCCGCCGAACTAAAATGGACTTTTAAGTTTCACTTAAAGTAATAAACTACTAAACATTAATAAAAGTTTCAGTAAAAAAAAAATATATACACGTTATATATATATATATAGGTACACGTTAAAAAGTATTTCATTTAGTTTCACTAAAGTTGAGGCTGTCACTGTCTTTGCGCTAACAATGGAATGAGACGACGCATGATCTAGTGAAGCATTAATTTAATTTGACGTTTTTGAGTACGCCTCTATCTCTATATTATTTTAAGCAGTGTCTATTTGTGAAATTACTGTAAACGCTGTCATGGCACCTCACAAAATATGCATCCACTGGTGAGGAAATCTGGAACTTTTATATTATCATAAGATTGTTTATCTTCTGTACATTTTTCATTGAAGCATTTTCGCTTCAAAAAGACAGTTAGCAACGCAGCTAATGTTTTGTGGCTAACGAAGAACGTCTGTTCTACATTGGTAAAAGCAGTACAACATGAATACAACACCTCCAAATATACAAGCCTTACTAATAACAGAATTGTAAACAGTTCTTATGCTAATGAATAGTTAGTTACCCAATGAATAAACCCTATGTAAAGTTTTACACGCGTTATATGGGCCTACCACACGCACGAGCTTCACCACAGTTTTGCCTGCGCAGGCCGGTTTGTACACGGAACTCGGTGCGTGTAGTTGGTAAAACTGTATCACGCGCCAACCCCACAGCGCGGCCTGCGCACTTTTCGACTTGCTTGAAATTTTGCCTGCGCAAGCCCGGCCTGCGCGTACTTGTCTGTGCGTGTGGTTGGGCGTTCAGTGTTCAAGCCACAGTCGAGTGTACTTTGTGTCGAGGCTCGCTCGTCTTTTCATGAGGTCGTTCGTCATCGTCACTCAAAATGGCAGATTTGCGTACGTACAATCGCGAATTCACGTCTGAATTAATTAGTTTATACAAATCTCTGCCTGCACTCTGGAAAATTAAATCTAAAGATTATTTCGACCGAAATAAAAAGAACGACGCCTACGAAAGAATGATAAATAAAATGAAAGAGGTAAGAACATAATTTTTGCAACTAAATACCTATGCCTAATACCTACCTACTTGCACATATTATGTACATATCCTATCGTTTATACATGTTTTTTTAACATGTAAAAACGATAGCAAACACTTGAAAAATAGTAGCATAAGAAATGTTTCTTCATTAGGAAACATCCCAAGCAGCAACCAAGCGTAATGAACACCTAAAAAACAGCCAATATAGCACTTAACGCTGTTTTACAGCTGTATAAGAACATTGAAAAGACATTATAGTGGTATAATGTCGGTTTAGGTGTAATTATTCAGCTCTAACTGTATTAAGGAGTCAAAGTACGCTTAAAGTTCTAAATCAGTGTATGATAACTGTCATGTACAGCTTTAAGTTTCCTGTAACGCTTTAATCTCATTTTAGTATTAAAGCTGTACAATAGCTGCATTTTGCATACCGTCACATACTTAATACAGCTTAGAGCTGTATTATGGTGATCCTCAAACCTTATTTCTGTATTATGAAGTAGGCAAACTCCCTTCTACAGCTTCTTTTTTTAGTGTAATTGTACACCCTTTTACAGACGATCTGTCTTATTTCTGTCTTTAAGAGTAATAAACAGCAATAAAAATAAATGACGCTTATAGTACAGCCTTAATTTGTATAAGTGACAGAGTCGCCATTTTGAATTATTGTGCATTGTATTTTGTTTTTTGTGATTGTTTTATAAATATGTGGAAAAAGCGAAAAAGATTTGGTGCTATTAGAAGAAAGATTGAACAGGAATATTTAAATATTACAAATTATCAACAAAATGAAATTACTGCCGAGGAATATGGAGATATTGCAACAGATCAGATCACCTACAGTCAAGCGTCAATACTGTCGACATCTAATGAAAGGGGTTCCGTAGAAAATATTGTGAATGATCATAGTTATATCAGGTGTAGATTAGCTTTACCTTCTGCAACTGATGACATTTTATCATGCAGCAGTTCAAGTGACGGCGAAAGTGAATATGAAAAAAAAATATTATTTCGCCAACAAATACAGAATTGAGCCAGAGAAAGAAACATACCTCAAGTAGCATTGAATGATTTAGCTACTATCATAAACTTAAGATTTCCAGGAATTTTACCATGCGACGCCAGAACAATTTTAGGTACTGCAAAGCAAATACAAATCAAACCGATTCAAGGAGGTGAATATTGGCATAACGGCCTAACTAAATCTTTAAAAAATATATTAAAAAAATGGGTTGAGGTTCCGAGTAAAATTTATTTGAATTTCAATTTTGACGGTCTTCCAATATTTAATAGTTCTAATAAAGAGTTTTGGCCGATTTTATGTACTATATTTGAAAGACCTGATGTAGAACTGTTAGTGATTGGTATATATTTTGGTGTTGTAAAACCAAAGCAAATTGACGAATATTTAAATGATTTTGTAAACGAAATTGACAACCTAATTAAAAATGGAATGTACGTTGAACAAATCAAGAGTAAAGTATCTATAGGAATAAGATGTTTTATATGCGATTCTCCTGCGAGAGCTTACATTAAAGGTAATAGAATTGAAACAGTAGAATATAAGTAAATCATTATGCATAAATATAAAAAGATTGCAATTCACTTAAGTAATGCTACTACTTTTCTTTCACTTAAGTAATGAACTATGAGAATCACTTTATTTATTTCTTTACAAATTCTATGACGCAAATCTACAATAATTGCTTTGAAATTTCTAAAAAATAACTTTAATACTTTACTTTCGAAAACGTGATGTGATCTCTCAGTGCATTTTGGTTTTTCACTTAATATTACGTATCCCTAGAAAGAGTTACAGGTTATGTTCGAAACACTGCTATGCAACATTAATAGTAAATTTATGCGTTTATACAGCCCATCAACCGCTTAAAGCTGAATACTAGTATCCATTACCTACATAGTACAGCTACTAATGCTATAATACCATCAAAATAGAATTTAGGCTGTTTAGCAAATTGTCGCCATTTTATCAATTACAAATCGAAGATTACGAACATGAGTACATAAAAATTAGACTAATGTTTTTATGTTTATCAATATTTTCAGTTTGTCCAATAACCTACTATGCATCAATGAGGCTCTACGTCAATTAATTCAAACATTTTAAATTCTAACCTATAAAAACCATATTTAATAACTTTATTTAATATCTCTTCCTTGGTTATTTTGCTGGCGCGTTTATTTTTTATCACAAAACATATATATGTCCACAATAAATTTATTTTTGCACGATAATGCACTGTATCCTGCGCCTATTGAATCTCCAAATCTTTAAACACAAAGCGTTTATAATAAATGTCACTTTGATCAATAGTGATTATAAACGCCATCATTAAAATATATCTTCTGTTTCGTTTTAATTCTTTTGTAACTCTGTTCAACAGACTTTTTACAACGTAAAGCTCAACAAGTGAGTTACAATGTAGTAATTGGAGTGTATTGGTTTCCTCGAACACCATAGTACAGCCGCAAAACAGCTATTATGCAGCCTATTTTATGCTTATACAGCTACTGTACAGCTAATATAACGCAAAACGCTGTATAATTTGTGCCAATTTCAGGGATATAAGGGCTGTATAAGCGCTTATACAGCCTTTATGCAGCCAAGAGATACAGCATTAAGAGTATAAACGAACTTTAATAGAGCTGTTATACAGCTTGTGATGCTGCTTGGGATTGTTTCCACGCCAATGATTTCGATAAGAATGAGGCTTGCGCGTACTTAACTGTGCCGTGTGGTAACGCACAAAGTGTACAGTTTTTTTCGTGTGAGATGCTTGCGCAGGCCAAACTGTGGTGAAGCTTGTGCGTGTGGTAAGCGCAATACGTTCACCCTACCAATAAAGATTGTACTACCTGTGAATAGTTACACATAATATGTTAAGCACATAAAGCATCACGAACGACGCAGCCAGGACGGGAGTAACCATAATGACACAATACTACTGAAATCATTCAGCCACTTTTTGCGGGAGGAGAAATATGCACACAAATGCAGTCTAACATACTATTGCAAAAAACGAAATTTGAATAACGACATTCACACATATAAAATGACAACAATAAATCGTTCATAGATGAAATTTTAGATTTTTAATTGACAGATCTGAAAATTGAACTGGTGGCGAGTCGATTGGTTTGTCAAAAAAGCCAAGGATAGAATTTCTTTAAAATAATATTTATTTTCTGTTCAAAAGTCATTACATAGAAAAAAAAACGAGCGAGCCTTACAGTAGTCGCGTATGATGTGTAACATTTGAAACCTCACCTTATATTAATAAAAAAAGGGAATAAAACCTACTACGAAAGGAATAAGTCATTTGAACATTGTTCTAAAATCAAATCAAATAGCGCGCGCTTTCGCGACTTTCTGTTACATACTTCCGTCCCATTTCACGAAATCTCCCACAAATTGCAGGAAAGCGAGAGGAAGGATGTTACACATCAATAATAAGTAATAATTCTACTAATATATGAAATGTTACACCATCTAATTTTAAGTTTGATGTTGCAGATCGGTTTTTACAGCAAATTACTAAACAATTTGGCATTTTTTGTGCTCTTTTGTTACGTGAGCTAGACCAACAGTGGGCGAAAAGCGACAGAGGGGAACGCTGTAAATGCCTACTCCCCTCCTGGCCTCGTCGGCTGTATTGCTCTATGGTTAAGCATGGATAAAATTTTCAATGGCAATATTTGTACGTTAGGTACGTTTAGAAACCATAGTGTCACTACTTTTGTAGTATTTATTGAAGTGAAAATAATGTCATTTTAATTAAGAAATATCTTAATTCATGCAAATAATTGGTTTTCTTTATGTTTTTGACTATTTTGGATATTTTTTTATGTAATGGATAGCATGATACACTAAGTTGGGTTATATTATTTATTACTCAAACTTATTGGAAACTTCTGAACAAGTGTCAACCTTGTGAATGATCCTGTGCTGAGCTTTCATTCATTAATAACGTTTGGTTGTTTACTTTCCGTGCTAATATTCTAAATATTTCCATGCTACAGCTATGTTATTCAAAACTGGAGTCTTGCTTAATATATATTTTTTATAAGTCATCGCTTTTCGTACATAGTCCTTGAGAATCGATTGTATAATTACATGTATTGGATCAATACGACTTATATGTAGATATTTTTCGTTTTTTCGTAACTTGAAAAGACTAACTGGATAAGACTTACACAATAGTTATACTTGGGTATCCGATTGAATAACTAATATGTAACTATTGTTCTACAGTAAAACAGATGTATAAAATCCTTGTGTCAAAGAAGTTTTTATTGGTAACCCGATGGCTTACAACACGTTTTTAACAGATAGGTAGCGTTTATCTTTATTAGTAAGGCTGATAGTATTTACACTTTTTCTATTCGTTTTGAGATAATACGACTTATTTTTCAAAACTATAAAAATAACCGTGTAATAGTCAAATTTATTCATTATGAGCACGGATATCTTGAGTATAGACTTTGACTCACCTCTCTTTCTTGTCTTTCTTCTCTTTCTTTTTCTTGGGCTTGTGTGCGTGTTCGAGATTATCTTCGGGGCTGCTGGGCGCGCCGCGTTTAGACTTCTTGCTCTTGTGCCGGACCGGTTCGTCGTCACTGATACCACCCTCTTCGGGGGTAGGCGATTTCTTTAAAAAAAAAAGATTTTTTTTATAAAGAGCTGTTCAACAAGAACTTTTTTATTCAATTGTGGCAACACCAACCACATGATAGTTTTGACATTTAGTTTTTTGACGTATTCGTAGTAGATGCATTGGCAATTGTTACAATGAATTCAATTTCGCTAGAAAATCGAATAAAAATAATTAAAATCCACTATGAAGATGGTGGTTCTGTTAAGGTTACATTTCGTTTTTTCGAAGATGAGGCTGGAGATGCGGTCAATTGATCACGCTATCGCGAGATGTTAACAACTCAATTTTGGCCTATGGTCGTTTCAACAGGACGGCGCCACATGTCACAAAGCCAATGAAACGATCAATTTATTGCAAACTAAACCCGATCGCATAATTTCACGAAACTCAGCTGTTAAGTGGCCAGCTAGATCGTGTGATTTAACACCACTATATTATTTTTTGTGGGGCTATGTTAAGCACATAGTCTATACGGAGCCAATCGAATCGATTTATAGGTATGATGTGGTCCTATAACCGGATTGAGCTCAATGATAAGATTCTCACGTTTCTCCTTTGTATCGACCCGACCAGCTGTTGCGTGTCTGATTTATCCCGCATGCACTATACTATCGTCTGCATAGAAAAGAATATTCCCAATAGGAATTATATCATTGATATGCAGCAGTAAAGGTGTAGGAGATAAAACGAAACCCTGAGGCACGCCGGCATTTACTGACATGAACTGCGAACTACCAGCATCCGTAAGGACACGAAATCTACATCCATGCAGGAAGTCAGCTACCCAGGAACAAAACTGAGCAGACCGTATGCCGGAAGCTTGGAGAGAAGACTTTTGTGCTAGAATCTGTCGAAAGCTTTGTCAATGTCAAAGCTGATAGCCAACGACTCGCCTCGCTTGTCGATAGCCTCACCCCAGATGTGAGTCAGGTACGGTAGAAGATCCGTCGATCGTTTTGGTCTAAATCCATATTGACGATCATTAATCACAGGGTTCTATCATTGTCGTAGTGTTGTTCACTTCATAATGTATCTAAAGTCAAAAATTGGTTGAGGTTGCGGCTAGTTGAGAGGTGGCAACCCTTGTTTTTTGAATTCTCCACATCATTCTTTTTAGATGCAAACATATGGATGCAATTTTCATAAAAAAATGGATGTCGCTAAATTGATTTAAAGGTATTTGCGGCTACTTTTTTCAAGCAACCCACGATTAAAACAATGTATACCTACTCACTAATCATTCCTATAAATTAGGTTTCATCAAAAAACAGATGGGTGGCGGCCGGACCTCGGGCTATAATGCATTCAAAGTTTGGGAATAGCCACAGTTTTAGGTCTTTTTAATGCATATAAAATTCGACCCATGTAAATACGTTTTTATCGTTATAATTATCTTTTGTCGCAGAAAAGTTGAATAGAGTATGGTGGTCAAACAATCTTTTAACTATCAGTAACAATACACATACAATTTTATGTCGATATTTTATAAAACTGGCGATTTTGGTTAGCTCATCCTTACCAGTGACAAAACTAAATAAAATCAACAGAGGCCCAAGTATGAGTTTTTTGCGTTTACTTCAAAATTAGTATGAAGAAAGTAACTTCGTTAACGTACCCCAAGACAACGCTATACATATTAATTTCGATGTAAACGCAAACGCGATAATAAATTTAAATCGAGGCGAAACTCATAATTGGGCCTCAGAACTATAGTAACCATATTTACACTTTTACGTGAGGGCGACTAGACATACGCAAACAGGTAGAGATGGGCGTTTTTAGATATTTTTGAAGTGAATGTCAGTTAAGCTAGTATCGTAGTATCACAGGATGCGATGCGATGCGATACGAATTACGAAAGAGACGTGTTTTGTGTGGGTGTGCCTCTTCGAATTATGAATCATTACTTGAAAATGTTATCGAAACCATTTATTTACTTTTCGGCATGGTAACTGAAAATTCTGAATTTTGGCAAAATTATGACCTGGAAAGTTGCACTCTGAGCGTTGGTTTTGAACGCAGACCAGCACATAAACTTTTCTGTGCCGGTGGAAAAAATTGTTACATCAAATTTTTACAACTACCCTCAAAAAAATTCAAACTTTTGTGTCAAAGTTTAAATGGAAGATCATCCAAAATTGCATAGGATTAATTAAAAATTTTGCACACCTACTCTGTATAACTACAATTTGTTAGCATTTTGGCATCTTAAAGACATATTTGTTCACCGCTAGCGACATCTCCGCCGGCACAGATAAGTTTGTGGCACTATAGCTATAGTAACGTTGACAAATCTAGATGACATCTGTATCTAATAACGGTACCCAGTCGCATCGGATGCGCGCAACCAAACCTGGCATCGTCATCGCGCATCGTTATTTTAAAAACGGCCACCTCTACAAATAGGTAATGGTTATGAAACTCTCTGCCAACAAGCCGCACCGGGCTTACAAATCGCATTATAGACCGTACTCCATTTTGTCCATTAGGAAAACCACAGCAATGGGGACACAAAATATAAGCTGATGATGATAAGATGAATGAAGATGATGACAGTTTCGGATGCTCAACCTGAAATTATAGATAATATACAAAACCAGATGATAATGATATCCATTTAACTCATTGTATTGCTTCCAACCTGATTGATCACTTCCATTTAATTTCTTAACAATCTAATTGTAGGCAATCAAGTCTAAAACCTATATATGTATTTCTTTAAGATGAAAATGAAAAATGAAATGAAAATGGTTTTTATTTCCCAAAGAGTCAGTTTACAGTACAAGTTGAGACAACCCAGAAAGTAATAATTAATACTTGTGTTGGGATGCCTCGCTCTTAGTCTAGTGCAGTTAACAAAGGAGATTGCTCAAATTGGCCCAAATGCACAAAAAATATTTACATACACAGTAATTCTTGGCGTAATTTATAATTTAATTTACAGTTATTAAATAACAACGGACACCTTTGTATAATATATTTACTTTAAAAAGGACTTTTAATTTTACCGGTTTGGAAAACATACAAATAATTTTTAATGGCTATGGGTGTAGTAACATTCAGCCAAAGACTGATCGAAGTTGTTTATATAACATAAAACAAATCTATTTTGTAAAGATCGATAAAATGAATCATTTTTTTTATTACACTGTGGTATTAGTATCCACAACTATATTATCATTTTCACTAGATGCAAAGGTGCTCAGACAATTATTATAGATGGTAGGCGACATCATAAAGTCTATTGCCATACATTTTTCGCCAAACACCTCCTATAAATTAATAAATAAATAAAATTATAAGGTGTGATATAAATATGGTTATCTTAAAAACATAACAAAAATAATGAAGCTATTGAATATATGGCTATAGAACCTAAATCTCTTAGCTTTCTTTGGTTAACGAGAGTTTAAAAATTCTCTCTAATCTGTGGCTCATTAACAATCATCACACAGTTTCTGTCACAGAGTACCTTATTATAACCGGAAATGACACCTGATTTTAAAAGTTACTCTTATGCATTAACTTTGAAAACAGGCAACTATCTGTTAATCTACATGCTCTATATACCTGAATCTAATCCATAATTTCTGTACTTGGCTTGATTTCCCTAGTTTACTATATAACTTATTTGTTATTTTATTACTTTAATATGTTCAGTGTATATGGTTTATAGAATTTCTCAGGGGTGTCCGTCAATAATATTCGTTTCTACAGTAATTTATAATAAATTTCGAATCTAAGAAACAATTTTTCATGATTATTGGTCTTTAGGCCAAACATGTATGGAAGCTGAGCAATCTCCTTTTGGGCTAATTGATAGATGATTGTAAACATTTAGGTAAATGACTGTATGTTGTCAAAAAAAATGAAACTCACTGGTGCCGGCGAGTGTTTCTTGTATTTCTTTTTGGACTTCTTGTGTTTGGACCGGCCTTCCTCGGAAGACCAAGAGGTGGGGCTGGGCGCTGGCGACGGTGACCGCGCCGTAGGCGACGGCGACGGCGACCGAGATTTGGACTGCTACAAAAGGCAATCAAATTCTCAAATGTGAACGATGATAGTAAACCAGAAAAAAAGAGAATGGACTGACCATGCCACCACTTGCGCCATTGAGGAACTCGATGACGCAAGTGGTTTGCACGTTCGGCTGCGATCGTTGAAGTTAAGCAACTTTCGCAGTGGTCGGTCATAGGATGGATGACCAAAAATTTTTACTATCTCCAGCTCCTCCGAGCTTCGGAAGGCACGTTAAGCCGTTGGTCCCGGCTGCAACAGCAGTCGTTAGCACCCACCAATCCGCACTGGGCCCGCGTGGTGGGTCATGGGCCAATCTCCCTATTCCATCCATAATGAAGGCTTGTGCCCCAGCAGTTGGGACATTAATAGGCTGATGATGGACTGACCATAAAGTAAAACTGTGTACCCTTAGCACGGACCATTATCGAATTCGAAAAGTTTGCGAGGCCCATAAAAATTTCGTATGGTAACTTGAACAGCAGCGCCATAACGCAAAGTAACGAGAACTAAAATTCAGTACACATTTTACAATGACGTTCCATACTCGCATACGTTACGAATTCGATTTTTTAATAGAGATTTAAGGACCTTTGAAAGTAAAAAAAAATGATGGTATTTAGTGCTTCTCCAAAATCGATAAAACAAATATACACCGTGAATTTTGAGTTACCTGAGAAACTTAAAAATCGTGTAAATAAAAATAGTGCGAACAGTTATCAACAGTAAACGCAATACATACAAACCCCCATACAAAAATATTCATTTATATCTTTTACAAAATATATTTAAACGGCGCAAATTTGTAAATAACATGACCTATTATGGAATTTTTACCCGTTTAAAGTACGTGGATCTTAAAAGTAAATTTATTTGAATCAAATTATGACAGGAAATTTTTTTAAGGTTTCATAATTGCGCAAATAGGGTTATGACGTGGAGACATTTTTCGAAAAAAATAATTAGTTTTTTTTTATAAGTACGAGTATAACCGAATTCGTTTTCTGAATTAGCTAGTAGTTTCTCAGGTAGTGGTGTATATAAACATATTCTTCTCTTCCTATCTTATACTGTTAATGCATTATATGCGTAGCGGATAAAGCCAGTTTGGGACAAAAATCGAATAGGAAGTCATAAATGAGTAGCTAATTGAATAATTACCAAAGGTGACGTAGAGTGTGACCGCTTCTTCTTTTTTGACCTTTTCGATTTCCTGGATTTGGGATGATGGTAGTGCATGCAGCTTTCTTCTTGCTCGTGTTGGAAGTCCTAGATCAATAATTACTATATAAATATTAACGAAGCAGCACCAACAAGTTGCTAAAAAAATGTACTAAAAACAACTATATTTAAAACTCTAGATACACCACGAGAGCTCAAAATGTGTCCCAATTAGGAAGTGCTTGAACATCACTCAAGCACTTCTTGGTTCCTAGTCATGCACGAACTGTTGAGAAGTAAATATACAGCAGAGCTCCGTGAAGAAATGCAAAAAAATACTAATAGTGTGTCGTTTTTTAGACAGACAGGAATCAAATACTACCAATGTTGATGTACCTTTTAAATAAATAAATAAATGTCAGTTAATTTAACGCATTTGGAACAAATTTTGCACTAATACTTACTATATACTGATATTAATAGAAAATATTTGTAATAATCAAATGCATGGTCGATTATTTAGTCGTCTCATTCCCTCGTGCTCATAAAAACTAAAATTACGATATAACTTCAGAGAAATAGTCTATATTCTCACAAGTCGTGAAATTTTACGAGCTTGCATTTCGAACTGTCATAACTCTTTGACGTATACGTTTAAATGAAGACCTTATATATTATGCATATTGGTGACTTTGAATGTTTAAACAATGCTTTGTAACGTTTTTGGCTTAGCTATCATCTAACGAAGTTCCGTGGATCGTCCAATGTACCTTTTGGACAGGTTCGGCTACGATTTTATTCGTGATGTTGTATCTAAAGTTTTTAATAACATTGGCCAAACGCAATAATCACAAAAAGTGTTTTTTCATTAACATGCCTGAATTCACGAAGAAAATATGTCACTTTAAGGAAAAAAACTTACTCCTAATACACCGGTTAATCCTATCTGTTTAGGAGTCAGGATCTCTTTTGAGTTGTGTACTGATTTTTACATTTTTGTATGAGAACGAGGACCGATAATATCATAACGACAAATTACAGTACCTTATATATTCTAATTCGGTCTTCTTCATTTGGCACTGCCGTAAATTCTGGTGCTGCGAGATCTAATTTCTCTTTGGCCTCGCTCCATGACAGTTGATGGTCAATGTTAGCTTCGGCTAGTGCCCACTTGAACGCACTCTCCAATTTCTTTTGGGCTTTTGTTTCTTCCTTAATTTTCTCTTTATTTCTAGCTTCAGCCTAGGGGAAAACATTTAATTTTACCTGAATTATATTTGTTTGATTAAATTAAGTTTAATTAAATTATCAAATTTTACTCAAAATGTGTGGTGTGAGTATACATACATTCGTGTGCAATAAAATCGCAGACAAATTCTATTCACAATTAAAAATATTCTGAATTCACAATCAATAAAAATACTATTAATTAACGATTATCTGGTCCCATATATAGCGAGAGCTACATGGCAGCTAAATTCCGTATAAAACACGCATACTGACAGCTAGCCCCTACTAGGATTCAAACTCTGGGCCTTTCAGCTGTGCTACAGCCGTTGCTAGACATTTAATTACCTTTTCAAGCAACGAATTATACGTAAGTTTCACGTTTCCAGCGTCCAAAGAGGCCGACTTGCTATCTTCACAAACGACGGTGGCGAATTCCTCGAACGAAGTGTAAGGTTTCACTTCAAACTCTTTCTCTTTCAGAATCTCTTTGATAACTTTCTTTTCGTCGTGGAATCGCGCCTTCAAATTTTCCACATAGAATTTAAATAGGTCTAAGGGCGTAGAACCACTTTGTCCTAAAATTTTTAAGTTATGTATAGCTATAATAAATAGAACATAAAGAATATTAATCAACTGTTTTAAACCAAATTTCGTAAAATATTATAAGGAAAAAAGATTTGTACTTATGTATATTGTAATGAATAAACTAAAAACCGGCCAAGTGTGTGTTGTGCCACGCGCAGTGTAGGGTTCCGTAGTTGCCTGTAGTTACCACAATATAATTGAGCAGGATTCCTTATTTTCTTTATCGGAAATTAGAAAAACCAATTAATATCAATCTATGTATCTCAACTAAAATACCTAATTTTAAAGTCAAACTCTCACACTCATAACAAAGATAACCGCCGATATTTTTTTGTCTCCTCTCAGGTGGGGGAGCGAGTGTTCAATCCTCATGGATACCCTATAGCCGGCTGCAAGGTTATGTCAGACTCTTACTGAATAAAAGCTTAATCTGAAGCGATGATCGCTTCAGATTAAGCGGAACTAATGTGTTATTGTGTTTTTTTTTTAAGATTTTGTTGCAATGGAACGTTGTACGCTATGTGTCATTATTAATGTTTTCTTCTAAGGAATTTTCAATAGGTAAGAAATTTTCTTTAACCAAAGTTGAACGACTATTACTCTTAAAACTAACAAACATATCGTTACCGTTGTAGTTTTCCTTAAAAGTTCATGAATCATTATCATTTTTTTTCCAGGTTTTTCAAGCCAATAGTTAAGCGTTTAGAGACGCCCTACTCGAACAAAAATTAGCACTTTAAAGTTCAATATTTCGCAAACGGATCCCTAACTCACAAAATAGTCAAAGACACCGCTAAGTAGTTTTAAAGGACCTATTCAACGATATCCCACACGATGGGATAGAAGAAGAAAAAAAATCCCCAGGTTGCATATGGCTACCATAAAAAAAAAACAAAATTTTATTCTACTATTTTGTCGGCGTGATCGATATACATTATATATTTATACACAAAATAACAGCTCTCTATCTAAGCAAAACCGGGGACGGACAGACGGACATAACGAAACTATAAGGGTCCCTTGTCAGGACTACGGAAACCTAAAAAATTACTGGGCAGATTTAAAAAAAGGTGAAAGGCGAATGGGCCCTATGGAGGGAATGGGGAGATTGGGCGGTGACTCACCACGCGGGCTCAATGCGGATTGGTAGATGCTAACGACTGCAGATGCACCCGGGACCAACGGATTAACGTGTCTTACGAGGTACGGATTAGCTCGAGCCAATAAGTTTTTGATCACCTATCCAATAACCGACCATTGCAAAAATTTCTTAAGGCTAAACACATCCCTGCTGCAGGGGCAATCTAGGGTGTAAGTGTGGGATGACCCTTAATTGTGATTTGTGTAGGCAAGCGGAGGCAACTTTTTAGATTGGCCCTGCGGGAGCGCAACAGGGGCGCGAGACCATACTTGGTCTCTAGATTGTCCCTGCCACCATGCACGTTGCCGCGTGTGTAGCGCGACCTGGACAAATTCTCAATAAGTTGGTTGTTAACCGTCACACAGAGTGCATGTATTTCGATCAAGGTGGCGACTGATAACAATAAAAGAATTTGGACGCGAGTGCTAGAATTAAGTCTTCAAAAATATCCCTCACATGTAGGATAAAAATTCAAACATTAACCGTGACATGAGACAGTAAACTTTTGGACTAATGTTTGAAATATAAGGACATGAATTGATCTTTTAAAAAAATCCAATTATTTCATAATATTCATGTACATACTTCTTCTCTGTAGCCAATTCTTCAGCCAGTATCTCATTTTCCTTTTTTTCGGGAACGGCACAGATAGAGCTAAAAGGCTTTACCGATCTTTTGATAATACTGAGACCATTACTAACGTCTGTGTTTAGCTAAATAAATACTCGAACACTGAATGGCAGGAATGTATGTAGAAACAAGCCAATATTGCCCCAATCGCAGTGAGCCCTAGATTGCCCCTTTTTTGTGACGCAGGCGAAACCTCTGTTTACAGACGACGGCACCTTTAAGAGGCACACCGCCGAACGGACCTGACACCTGGCTCCCGCAAGCTTCACGGGCCCCCGCAGCTGATGCCCACTGAAGACCCCGTAACCCTTACGGGCGCTTTACGGCATAATATCCGCTAAAAAACCCTGCGAATACCCTTTAAGCTGCTTAGTGCGAAGCCGCGGGATCCCCGTTTAAGGATTCGCCCCTAAATTGCCCCTGTGATAGATATGTCAGTAGCCAGCCCTAATATCCACAAACGCAAACCGAACCGATTGGGGACATTAATAGGCCTATAATGATGGTGATTAACAATATTATAAATTATACTATATTACAAATTCTAAATTAACTCTTTTTTTCTGTCCTTTCATGCATAAATCGATGAATCATGTGTTAGTGCATTCGCCCGGATTGCGAAAGACGCTGGGTCAAGTACATCCATACATTGTGGCAGGGTTTAATTCTTTCCAGTAAAAAATATCTTTACAGACTTACCAAGCATAGCTGAAAACCTCATATCCGCTGAAATAACTGGATAAAGTTCTACCCATAAAGACATTGAGGTTAATTTGCCTTCTTCATGTAAGCCTTCTAGCAAAGCCTAAAAAACATTTCAAGATTTGTAAAACAAAAATAAAACGCATTAATAAAATATTGTATATGCAAGATTGGAAGATCAAACGATTTGATAAAATACTTATAAAATAGGTAAAACTATATAAAAGCTTGAACTATGAATACAGACAATTAAAAAAAACCTTTACTGTTGTTTAGCTGAACAGCGAATGAAAATCTGTTCGTATCACTTAGTGCTTATATTGACAATTAAGTTCCATTTGTGTTTTGCAATATGGCAAAGTTTTTTAATTTTTTTGGTCAGGGTATACTGTAAAATAATGTGAGTTTATTATCAAATATTTACCAAAAAATTGTCTCTATTTTTCCTCTGTTGTCGCTTGTTTCGTTTTTTTAACTGTTCCTTTTCTTGTAAATATTCTGCTTCCAGATTTCTGATATGCTGTTCAAATACTGAAATAAACAATCTTATTAAATTAATCATTATATGATTGTTATTTATGAACAGAAATACTTATTCTAGTTATATTTTCTTTAGATTTAAACATCAAGCAGTTACATGCTTTAAAATAATAAAAATTATAATTAGAAATACTTATATTAGAATGTATTAAGAATATAGTTACTATGAAATATGATCATTGTCAATATGGAATTTAGAACCCACGACTTTCAATAGTCAGTCCCAGACTAAAAAAAAGAAGAAAGGTCAGTTTACTAAATAAACTAAAGTGAACATTAACGAAACATATTTAACGAATTAGAAATGATATGGAAACATTATATTCAAACAAAGGCCGCAAAAACGTGGTTTCAATCTCATACAACTAAACTTCAATATTAGCGCGACAGGCACACAGTGAAAACAAAATACTTTGACAAATCAAATATCTGCCAATGCATTCGGCTCTGCATTCATTAAGAAAAATAATGTTAAACGGAAATTCCGACCAATCCCAGTATCAACATGTTCAATCTGTCAATTTTTCGCCCCGCCCACTTAATCGCAGTTAGCGTGGAACCACTTTTTAACACAGTTAGTATTGTTAAAATTTGGCAACCCTATACTACGTCCATCACTAATCTGTGTTCGAACACTAATCTCTCTCTATGATTGCCCCGCTGCCCACTGTCTGTTCTTGTAATGAATAACTTAATATTAAATGTTAGAGTTCCTTCGGTTTTATAACGGCTCCGCAATTCCAGCATTGTAAGTGATTTTAATATGTATTTCTAAAACGTTGTGTTTTTTTATTTGTTAATTAAAATTCAACCATTCTGCTTTAAAAATCGAACATAAAAATTACCCATAAAATCTCTGGTTACAAACACTTCTTACCAATAAGAGCATCCTCTTTGTCCATTCCTAACAAACTAACGTCATTCTTGAAAGAAGAGTTTTCTAAAAGTAATACTTGTGCTTCACTCCACGTACTGCTGTATGTTATTTCATTCATGTTTTCCAACACCTGTAAAACGAACCAATAATAAAAAAATAAAACAGGCATCTCCTATGGTTTGCACTTCAAACGCGAAATAAATTTTTGGTAATATTTTTGTAGCGTCTCTGGCACAGTATTTTTTTTAAATTATTCATGATCATGGATACATTTCCTTCAATCGTATACATACATACAATTTTAATCTTCTTTTTTTACATTATAATGTCGGTGTGACGCATTCTAATGTGTGTTGGAGTGTTTGGCACGAAATGTATCGCGTTGGTTTTATCGATAAGCTTCTGTGAGGTAGTCAACACTACAATAAAGTTCTCACATCCACTTGATCGGAATAGCGTATATTTTAAAGATTCCACTAATTTCTTTATTCTTCAGTTGCGCAGTTGGTTATAACACAAAATCACACCAATTTTATTTCACAATATCCACTATGAACAAATTTAAGAATAATTAAAATAAGACGCCACCCGCACTCGATGAAATCCCGCCAAGAACTCCTCTGCCGGCAAAAGCTACTCGCGGAATTAATTGCGACGTTCCGGATCCTTTGACCCGCGTTATGCAACCGATAAATGCCGACATAATGTTGCCCACTGAGGCTGCGTCCCTTAGGACGCGCATGCGATATCCGCTACGCACGATGTAAACATGTTTGAACCTTAGATTAACACAAAAAGGGAAGATACGATAATCTCATTCTAGCATTAAATAAAATACACTCCGACTTAACTACATAAGCAACTATCACGCACACTTCTGTACATAAACATTCAATCGAGCGAGCGAGACAGAACTGAACGCTTCAACGCAGCCGAGCAAAACGGCGACTCTGCGTCGCTTGGCTTGGCGACTGCGTTTGCTTTCCTCTATCTACAAACGGCTGAGATTTATTGTTGTCCTTTTCTTGAAAACAAATGGTGGATAAGATAAATAACATTCAACACAACCGTGTTTTTTTTTGAGAAAAAAAGTTTTCATAGTTTTGCGAATGAAAAGTGTTACCGTGAAATTTGTTATTTGATTTAGAACTATATGCGTTCTTATTAAAATCATCGAAGTCATTATTTTATCGTTATAACACAGAATATACGCAATATTGTTATATATAGAGTGCACATGCAGCGTGTTTGAATGTCGAATTATGACTAAAGCGAATTATGGTCATGCACCACAATTTAAGCGGTGCATAAGCACACGCTTTTGAGCCGCGAGTTCCGTATCTTCGCTTTTTGTTTTAATCTATGGTTTGAACCCAATGATATATTATTTCTATAGAAATGTTACGTTCATAGTCATTGCATTTAAAATCTGTTCCAACTTCAAATGTTACGCTCCATTGTTAAGCAATGATAATGATAAACACTACAATTGGTTTTGTTTTCGAGTTTCCACAGCCTGCGCACTTATGACATATCTGCTTTAATATAATATCATTGTTTAAACCTGTCCGAACTGTGAGCGGGCGCGTATTCATAGCATTTTCCTACGCTCCGCAATCCGGATATGCGATGGGCCGGCACTCAGGACCTACACTACGTGTTTGCCTTTTTTCCTCTCTACTTCCCATGCTTCATCCATACTAATATTGTGTCAGTCTGTCTGTACTGTTTACTCTTCACACTAAGTTTCTAGCATAAATCGCAGAAATCATCCTTTTGAAAGGGTGAAAAGGGGGTGGAAGTTTGTATGGGAAAAATAATTTAACCACGCAGGCGAAGTCGCGAAATATATTCTGTTGAATGCCGGTGAGAGTAGGTAACGCTACAAACTTTTCAATTGAAAAACTATTATAAAGAGGTTGTCATTTCAAGCGACATAGCATAGCAGATTATATTATGATTGTTACATTATTTTCATATTAAACCCTTGGCATGTGTATGGCGTATGGCATGGTTATCTGTGCTATACCTGGGCTAACATCTTCATGTTACGTTTCTTCAGTGCTTTAGCTTCTTCCTTTTCACGTTTAGCTATTGTAAATATACAGTCCTCGAATATGTCTCTCCTGTCTGCATCAGGTACACACTTCCATATCTAAAATGAAGTTGATATTTATTATATAGATCAAAGTATTGTTTATAGGATTGAATTCATCCCAAATCGTACCTCAAGATTACTAAACATTTCTTCACATCTGTAGTATTTAGTTAATGATGTCACTCGATCACAACTTAGTAAAAATTCTTCCAAGCTTTCTCGATTCTTCTTCGTTTTCAACCTAGAAAATCAAAAGATGATAAACAATGTTTTGTTTGGTACAAATGTGAAATCTACAAAGCTAATAAAATTATATAAAAAGCGTACCTACCTATTTATAAAATAAAAAGACTGCAATAAGATTTTTGTATTGCTTACGAGCCCGAATATCTCGAGAGAGATGATGAGAGTAAATATTTACTAGCAGTGCCCGCGACTTCGTCCACGAGGAATAGTAACTATGGAGGTATAGTGACGTTCAGGATTTATTTATTTATTTTAAAACTTCTGTCATCAAACATACAAACAAACTCTTCAGCTTTATAATATTAGTATAGATTAGTACGACAAAACATTCACTTATACGTAAAGAATAGTGATTGGCACAATGTCACGCGTGTGTACAAGTAGGTATTAATCTGTGTTTGTACGCCGTACGCGGCATCGTTTGATTTGCGGCGGCATCCTTTTAATAGAGCCGGCACGTGCCGAGGCGGCGCGGTAGAAAGCAAGGAAATGTATTATAAAAAAAGGAATTATTTTAATTCCAGTCATTTCCAATTGAACTGTGCTTCGAGTCTAACGTAATATTGTTTTTACTAATTCTTATTGTTTTCGGAAAACATATCACGTGTACAATTTAATATGAGTGACGAAGATTCAAATTGTTCTAGCCCGAGTAATGAGAGTTTGAGTTTTAGATCTAAAAGACCTAAAGGCAAATTTGAGGAGTTTTTCGAAATAATTCATGCATCCCAAACTGCCTTGTGTAAATTGTGCCAACATAAAAAGGTTGAAATAAAAATGAAAAACAGAAACACTTCAGGCTTGAGGAAACATCTAATATCTTTCCACAAAAAGGAATCACAAATATTTCTTCCCGTTAAACCAAAATTAAGTGGAGATATCACAAGCTTTTTAGTAACCGCAGAAAGAAGTGGACAGGTAAGAATAAATTTATTTATCTCACAATTACATAACACATATTAAGTATGTAATTATTGTGTTAAATATTTTTTATAAACCACCCATATTTTCATTTGTTTTCATAATCGGCCAGTAACAACTAACTACTTTATTTTGGTAAATTACAGTACAGTGCAACCTTAATATAACAAACCTCAATTTAACGATTTTCTCGATTTAACAACAACAAACCTCCTCCTCCTAAACGCTCAAACCTAGTATGTTTTAAATAATAACACAAGATTTATTGTTTTATTTCAGTCGGAAAACAGCAGTAACAACATCACGATAGCTACAGTTGATTGGATGGTGAAAAAATATCTTCCCTTCTCATTTTTCGATGACGAAGCTACAAGAGTATATTTTCAACGTATTTGCCCTAATATGGTGTTTAATAAAAGGTCCACACTTAGAAGGAAAGTCAAAGAGCGATTTGAAGAGCTCCAATTGAATCTCAAGGAACGACTTCAACAATTATCATCTAAAATGTTGTTTACCATTGGGTGGTAGGTTACTATTGATTGGGTGGACGTCAATTGCTGGCAGGAGTTACTACGGGGTTACTATGCATTATATAGACAACGAATGGAAGTATCGATCTGTAGTTCTTGATTATACCATCACGCGGTCGACATACTGGGGAAGATATTGCAACGATTTTCCACGAATGTTTATTGGAATATGACATAATTGATAAAATACAAGGTATCACGGTCGACAACGCAACTGCAAATACCAAATTTATGTATGAACTGGGCATACAGCTGCCGCCACACTTTGATTCAGACAATCAACATTTTCGGTGCTTTGCTTACATTTTAAACCTTGGTGTACAAGATTTATTAAAGACCTTAGCATTACACTGAGACTGATACTAACGCGCAAGATCAGCGGTATGAAGACTATGCAGACGAAACTGAGGAAGATGAAGAATATGCACAAAATATTGCTGACTCGCGTACATCTGTAACAAAATTACGCAGTATTTCCAGTAAAATAAAAAGAAGTGAGATAGTGCCATCAAATCTGAATCCCATTCTTAACTGTCCAACGAGATGGAATTCCACACATGATATGATTGGATTTGGTTAAAAAGTGAGAGCGGGCATTAACATATTGTGCAGTTCTGTCATCGAATTGAATGATTTTCAAATCACAGCTTGTGAATGGCAAATACTCGAAAAAATACATAAGTTTCTAACAAACTTTAAACTTTTAGGTACAAAACTTGGTGGAGAAAAATATGTTACATTACCGCTAATCATTGTATCATTCAATCTCTTGCTCGATAAAATTGAATCCATGGTAAAACAGTTACATGAGAAACCTAATCGATCTGAAGTGGATGAAAGGCTCATTCTGGCTTTCCAAGCAGCTCGAGACAAAATGCTTAAATATTATAAGAAGAGCAACTGGATTTATTGTACTTCTTTGATTTTAGACCCTAGGCATAAGGCTCAGACTTTTGACCTGACAATATGGGGGAAGCAACTTAAAACAGAAAGCCTGCGCAAGTTCAATGAACTACCAAGTTCTCTGGAATTACCAAGAAAAGAAAATAAAGTATGTGATGAAGATGAAGATGTAATAGACTTTGATAAACTGTATGAATTTCCCTCGACGTCATCTGGATCTTGTCTTCAAGGCTTAGTGATAGACGAGTTGGTGGAGTACCTGAGAAAACCAAGAGCTGCCAGCTCGGAAGACATTTTAGATTGGTGGAGGATGCATGAGACAGAGTATCCGATTTTATCGCAAATGGCCCGTGATTTTCTCTCAATACCTGCAACTTCAGTACCTGCTGAGAGATTATTTTCTAAAGCATCATTAGTAATTAGAAAACATAGAAATAGGTTAAGTGATGAGTCAGCCAGATGGTTACTTTGTATTAATTCTTGGTCAAAAGAATTGATATAAAGTAACAGAACCTAATGACAAAGCTCTTGTGTACTGTTATGTTATTTGATTTGTGTTGTATTTAATTTTTATTGAAATAAATGATAAATCGTAAAACTCTTTTATTAAATTTCATATAAGTTGAGGGTCCAATCTCTTTCTAGACAGATATTGTTCTTTAAAATACAGTCAAGTTATTTGCTTTTTACATGTTTTAGCACATGTAAGCTTATAAAGCGTAAATGTTTATTAAGAAACAGTTACTCCCATGGAAAACAGCATATAGCTCAGTTTGTTAAATTACAAAAATCAAAAACGGTATACATAACTAGATATTTGTGTGTTAATAGATTACTGATAAAATCTGCAAGTTTTGGTGTAAGTCATCATTCATATCATAGTATGCCTGTACTAGTTATGTACCTAACTTATGTATAATTATGTGTGCGCGTGGGTATGTAAATGTTTTTAAGAGGTAAACTATTTAAAAAAGTTTAATAGAATATTTTGGATTGTTATTGTTTTAAAAAAAAGGGAAAGTATCTTACTGTGTGTGCGCGCGTGTGTATGTAAGTTATGTGTGCCTGTGTGTATGTGCATGTGTTTTTGTTTTTTATTTCTTTGTTGAACTAGATAGGTTTTTATACATATATTATAACGAGAGCTGCTGCCGACAAACTGTTACACAGTTTGGCAGATGTATACATAGTGTTTACATGTGTAATAATGAGGAAAATAAATTTAAAAAAAAAAAAAAAAAATAACCATGTGGCCGTTGAGTTTTTCGAATTTCTTATCAAATCTTCAGAAATTTATCAATCTGATTGGTCTTTACTATGGCTATGTTAATTCAAGCTCACAATGTTCCAATTCTAATACGTTTTTCTAAGATCTAAAGTAAACTTCAATAAATAGCAATAGTCTATTAGGTAATTGCAAGACTTGCAAGACTTGCTGCAAAACCAAGACCAAGACCAAGACTGGGAGCGCAAGACCAAGACCAGATGTATTGGCGCAAGACCAAGACCAAGACTGACTAAGTCTCGTCTTGTTCTTGCATTTGGGCAACACTAGTTTATATGGGAAACCAATTTAACCACGTAGGTGAAGTCGCGAAATATATTCTGTTGAATGCCGTGAGGGTATGTATATAAGGAGATCACAAAAGCCATGCATAGCTTAGTACTTTACTTACTATAAACATAGCTACAAAACCCACTACACTACGCAAAATTGGGGAAGCATAGCGGTCATGTCTTGGAAATGGGGCAATTTGGATTTGGGCATAGAAACGCCAGGTGTTGGTCGATTTTATGGAGAAGGGGAATCTCTTTTATGATAACTCCTTCTTTGAGAAATCCCAAAATCGTAAATAGATCAAGATGAGTCCGGACGGCAAAGTCCGAATTGAGATCAACTTCATCATCTTAATAGTATTAGCGAGACGTGATTATTGGTTGGTACGAGGCACATTAAATATCAAAATTAAGCTCGAAGTCTAAACCATCTTTTATCTTTCATCTGAACTGCAGTCTACGCTGCGACTAATGCCTGCACAACTCCGAAACCACGAAAGGTTTAACTCAAAGTTCAAAACCGCTTCGAAGCCCTTGCTTTGATGTGCACGAGATTTTACAACATAAAGAAACTCTCAGACAAAATACTTCAACACATAGAAAATCGGAATAAAGGATTAAATAGGATTAGCCACTCTGGTTTGTTTTGCCCATCTCGTGTAATTTTTAATACACGATATAGGCGCGTTTTCTCGCCGCCGACAAATATAACACCTTTGCTGGGCATCCTAGTCAACAGAGAGGAGGCTGGAGTGCTTGGTAATACGGTAGCAATTTTGTGCAGTAATCTATACATATAATAAAATGGTAGGAAAGTCAAAACTGTACATTGAAAATTTTTTTAAAAGAATAATTGGGGTGTGATTTTACAATCCACACCGAAGCCAAAATTATAGTTTTTAAAAAATTTGTCTGTTTGTCTGTATAATGTCCGGGATAAACACAAAAAGTACTGCATGGATTTACTTCAAATTTGGCACGAACATTATTAAGAAGTCGGGTCAACATATAGGTTACATATTATCACGCTATCACTTTCGGGGAACGAGCAGTGAACCTTTATTTTAAACTAACTCCACGCGCACAAAGTCGCGGGCGGCCGCTAGTTAATTATAAGAAAATTGTATGGTCGGGTTACGACGGGGCTGGTATGGTCAATTTCGTCCAAAAGTAACTTGAAAACAAATAAATACATAAAAAAAAGTTACACCTATCAGCCGTATATAATTCACTGTGATAGCGTAACAATTTGTTTAAAAATTGAGTTACAAAACGTTAACGATAAAATTTTTCATACAATTTTTATTTTACTTTTCTGGTAAAATAGCAATAGGAAATACAATTAAAAGCAAAATTCATATAATCCATAATAGACGAATTACGCCTATTACAGCAGAACGACACAATGTCATGTCCTGACCCATATCCTGACTACGTCTATACATCTTTCAAATGCTAAATTAAAAGTTATTGTGATGTGGGTGTGCATTTGAATATTAGGGGGTCTGAGTACTGCCCAAATAAAATTGTCTTTAATACTGTACATTACCTCTGTTCATCTCTCTCATCTTTCAGTTTCTGTGTTTTGTAAGCATTAAAAGCTTGTTTCTTCTCATTGAGTTTTTTAAATGAAAGATAACGGGGATCTTTTGATATTATTTTCACACATTGCTCCCATGTTGAATTTGATGGAACATTCTGTAAAATAAAGTCATATTAAACAACGCTTAAGTGAATATGATTGCTAGCTGAATTCTGACTGGCTGACAAAAGACTATCAAATCTGATGTTAAGTGACGGTGGAGTCCTAATGCAAAGTTTTCAAATTCAAATCATTTATTATTCGGACAACATAGATCCTTGTGTTAGTATAAAATACTTAATACCATGTTAGTAAATTATATTAAAAACCGATATAACCCTATCTACAAAAAAAATAATCAGCGGACAGTCCCCACGATCAACTAATTCCTCACGACTCTGCTACGGCTATCGCGAACCCGCCGGAGCAATGAACCTGCTTTTTTTGCGCAAAAGAGCATGGAAACTGTCGACCTGCGCATCTGCGAATATTCCCGAAGCACTACAATATCGCGGCAGCCGCAGCAGTGCCCTGAAGGCATTTTTGTATTGGACACGAAGGACATTATAAGATTTTTGGGTAAAATTAACCCATAGGCTTTGTTTTACCTACCTCATTGAGTATTAACTAAACTAACGCTATTTTAGGTTTAGAACTTACCCTGTCTCTTAATAGTTCCTTGAATGCTTCAATAGCTTCTTTTTTATCTTTGTATTGCGTTTCAGCTGTCTGTTCACCTTCATTGATTGCTTGAGGTGGAGCCACTATTTCTTCAGGTTTGACTGAGTATGAAAGAATTATTAAATTTTAATTCAATTATAAAGAACATTATATTCATACTAATATTATAAATGGGAAAGTGTGTTTGTTTGTTTGTTTGTTTGTCTTCTCTTCACGCCTAAACCGCTGAACCGATTGTGTTGAAATTTGGTAAATGTATAGCTTGAACTTATGAGCCTGCTATAGGCTACTTTTTTTTAATTTATATATTCGAATTTACATAATTTTCAACTAAATTAATCATTTTCATGGTTGGTCCCGATAGAGATAGCGCTACTGTCACGAAGACAGATTAAATTTGAAATGTGGAAGTTGCTATCTTAACTTAATAATACGAGATGGCACCACTCGTGTTCAATACCGAGTATTTTGTGTTAGTGTTTCATTTATTAAATACGCAATAAAGGTAATTTTACGCAATTTCTTTCTAATCTTATTTTTAAAATTAAATCTAGCAAATACTACTCCAAATTTATAATATAAAAATATCATTTTAGAGTGATTATAGATAGAGATGGCGCTACCATCTCGAATACTAACTCAACCGAGTAGTCTCTCTTGAAATAATATTTTCTGAGTAACTTATCAGATGGCACCACCCGTCTATAATATCGAGAATTTTTAATTGCTAAAAATGTGAGTTGTGATATTGCGTTTTTTCAGATCGCGCTATTTATGAACATGACTTTTTAATATTTATTGTTAATTTTAACGTCATGTAGGTCTTCCTTCAGTGTCTTAATATCTTACCAGAAAATCTTATAAACATCAAATAGATATTAAATAATCAGCTGTTTAGAGTAGACAGATATTAAATAAACAGCTGTTATGATTTATTTTAGTCCCTTAATCGAGTATTATCCAATAATTTTCAAGTGGAGATGATCCTGGATGTTGAGTAGAGGTAGGCGCTACCAACTCGAATAACAATTCGAAAACCAAGCTGTTGCGTGTGAAACTGAAGAGATGTCGCTACCCGAGTCGAGTTTACTTGCACTAAAAATCTGAGGTTTTTCGGATGGCGCTATTCATGAACATTACTTTTGTATATTTATTGTTTTTAACTAGCTGTTACCCGCGGCTACGCTCGCGTGGTTTTCCTATTTGAGGCTATCATCCTCTTTTGACATAGTGAGTAAAAAAGTAGCTTATAGCAACCCAAAGCTTCAACCTATTAATGCAGTCATTGAAGCGAAAAATACGGTCTTACCTCCGAATTTTTTTACTGTGAACCGTTTTGCATGAAATTTTGGAATTAGGCTCACCTTACCCTTAACTTCAAAAGTGAAAATGATCTGAACTCCGCCTATTATTTTTAAGGGGTGTAAACAACCCCTTAATGGAAAAATTGACATTGAGCCATTTTATAGCTAGAAAACATGTCTAATAGTAAGTGATGAAATTGTAAAGTATTTTCTAACATAATTACCCCATATTAAAATCATTTTCAACCCCTTGAAAATCTTACAACCCTTGCAAACAACCCCTAAATTGAAAAAATCACAAAAAAATATTTTGGTATGACATAAAAAGATTTTGTATTAGAATGCATAAAATGCATCTGCTCGCCGCTAGATGGCATTGACCACATCGATAAAATTTCAGACAAAATAAAAAACGGCTTTGATCTTTGATATCTAGCTTAATATTGCACTTAGAATACTCTATAAAAAAAACCAAATTGTTCATTGTTTTACCTGCTACAATTTTGTTCTTTATAAAATTTTCGATAATACTTACATTTTTGGAGATATTTGCAAAAAACCGATGAAAAACGGGAAAAAATTTCGAATTTTCACTTGCCAATAACTTGAAAAGTATTGGATTTTTTGAAAAACTTTATAGATGATTTTTTGCTTAAAATTTATTACAATACTTATTTTGAAAAAAAAAATCACCCCCCAGAAGGGGTGGCAACCATCATTTTCACTTTTGAAGTTAAGGGTAAGATGAACCTAATTCCAAAATTGTATGCAATTCGGTTCACAGTAAAAAAATTCGGAGTAATAATGCTTCAATGACTGCACTTTATATACTTACCTTTCAAAGTGGTTTAGGCTTCGAGGAAGGATAAACAAAACAAACACTCTCATAATAATACCTAATACTACTATGGATAGTACGTAATAAAACTTCAAAATGTAAAAGCATTAGTATTATTAGAATAAAGGGTTTAATTATTTTAAACACATAGCAGTACTATTTAAGTACGCTACTGTACACGATGTTATGTGTTTTTCCATAATTTTTATCAGTGAGTCAATTTTATACATTCGAAGAAACTACCAAAATACCTACCTAATTCATTTAATGCACAACAAAACCAAATCACAAAGGAAAACAAAAACAGATATGGTACCTTGGTAAATCGTATTTCTTTAAAATCAATCAAGGTAGGTAGGTACCTACTGCTTGCTGTTGCTTACCTGCTGAAATGGCTCAATGTCAATTTTTCCATTAAGGGGTTGTTTACACCCCTTAAAAATAATAGGCGGAGTTCAGATCATTTTCACTTTTGAAGTTAAGGGTAAGGTGAGCCTAATTCCAAAATTTCATGCAAAACGGTTCACAGTAAAAAAATTCGGAGGTAAGAACGTATTTTTCGCTTCAATGACTGCACTAATAGGTTGAATCTTTGGGTTGCTATAAGCTACTTTTTTACTCACTATGTCAAAAGAGGATGATAGCCTCAAATACGAAAACCACGCGAGCGTAGCCGCGGGTAACAGCTAGTTTACTATAAATATGAGAAACATTCTATAAAAAGGATGTGAATGTTTTCATGAAATATTGAAATGATATGTTTAATATTATATCTACAACTTAACTGGTAATAAATTAAAACTTACTTTCTTCAGGTATAGGAATAGAGTTAGCAAGGGAAGGATCAATGGCTGCCAGAGTCTTTGCCATTGCTTTGTCTAGTGCTGAGCTACCACCGGAACCTGGAATGGATGGTGAACCTGGCAGAGGAACCTCACCAGGCGTAATATCTGCACTTAATGCATTTCTGTGGAAAAATTATCTTGTGATCACATTGAAAAATGTTGTATCTTATCATAGTAATGCCGCAATTACATTTGGTTGTTAGCCCTTATTGGGATGCACAAGACATTACTCAATTTTGTGCACCTGAGGTAATATTTATACTGGAATACAGGTTGGTAGACAGTGTTGGGTAAACAAAAGGAAATCTACCTTTATTACTAAATTTACATTTAGTTGTTTACCCGAATTCCTTTGGAATTTGTTTTCGGGCTAACAACCAAGTGTAATCGCGCCATAATATGATAATTGTGAAAGTTGGTAAAGTATGTTAAACCTAGTAATAGTATATATTTGAGTTTCTTGTAACTTAGTCAATCATGAAAAACGACTGAACAGATTTGGATAAAGTTTGGTACACATATACCAAATATAGTTCATTACTTTTAACAGCTTAACTTGCTCATTTAATCATGTCTCAGTATATTTAGTTTTTATCTGATTTTAATTTTGTGTTTGTGTTGATGAATTATTGTTTGGTATGCTGTCCCCATAAATTTTTTCATACCTAATTTAAAGCATACTGCGGCAACTAAACACTATATCCCTACTTTGATTGAGAATTTGATTTTAAAACTTTGATGCTATCTATGTCGATGTCTGTGTGCTAAGCTGCAGACGGACGGACAAAACAATACTATAATGGTCCCTTGTTGACCCCTTGAAGAATATATTATACTTTAGTGTCTGTTTTGTAATTACTTGTTGTATTTTTTGATGTGTAACATCTTTCCTCTCGCTTTCCTGCAATTTGTAGGAGTGATTTCGTGAAATGGGACGGAAGTGTGTAACAGGAAGTTGTAAAAGCACACGCTATTTGATTTGATTTTAGAACATAATGTCCAAATGGCATATTCCTTTTGTAGTAGGTTTTATTTCTTTTTTTACCAATATAAGGTGAGGTTTCAAATGATACACATCATACGCGGCTACTGTAAGGCACACTCATTTTTTTTTCACAGAGCATTCTCTCATAATATCACTTATGAGTTTTATTCTGGTAAATAGTATTATCCATAGAAATTAAATTTTAATTAAACTTACTGAGCAGCTTCTTCTGCAGCAATTTTATCCTTAATTTCTTGGAGCTCTTTGGGCACCACCCAGCTAGATTCTTTTGTTTCTATGTTATGGTAGTAAACCCGACCTGCATCTGTAGTGTACTCTTTCCAAACACAAGAAGACAATAGTTTCTGAAAATAGGAACACGACACAAAGCTTATACTCTTTTTATTAAATTGGAATTTTATTAATATGTAAGTATAATAAATATTTCACCAGTTTTCTGATTATTAGATTAATAACAAGACAAACAGAACCAAGACAGATTTGTTCAATACTTACTTCTGCGGGAGTCTTTAAGTCATCTGGTTTTTCCCACAAACTCTGTTTAGTGACTGAGTTGTAATAATAAGTACGGCCATCTGGAGCCTTGTGTTCAGACCACGGACAGCTTTGATTGGCAATTGGTGCTACATCTGGAGCTGGGGCATTCAAATCCTGGGTGTATTCAGGCTAAAAAAAGAAAATTAATTAATGCTTCAAAGGTTAATAAAGTAAGAAATGCACACAAAATACTTTGAAATTGAAAAAAGTAACTAAACTTACAGGTTTGAATGCTGGGAAACCTGGTGGAGGCATAGAGAATGGTGGAAGCATAGGAGGGAAACCCATTGGTGGTGGCATTGCTGCCATATTTGGTGGTAGCCCAGGTACTGGCGGCATAGCCACAGCAGGCGGCATTGTAGGCGGTAGACCTCCTAGCATTGGCGGAGGGATAAGAGGTGCCGTACCTAAGAGACCAGGCGAACTGGTCCCCGTAGTAGGTGCATCCTAAAAGTGTAAATAAAGAAAAAAAATATAAATTTGCAGAGTAACTAAACTAATAACCCCAAAATTATGAACTAAATTTTTGAGGAAATTGTTTCAAGTCTAATTTACCATAGTCTTATTTTGGTTATCAGATTTCTTATTATGTTTATTTCTCTAATGATCTATAAATTAAATGGGCTCAAGATAAAAAAAATAAACGATTGAAATCGCATCGCAACCACAGCAACACAGCAACCGACCACAGACTAGGGATGAAACGACTAGAGATGGAAAAAACGGCTTATTTCTTAAAAGCGTTTAAACGTTGTACTTTTTAAAATAAGCGCGCTTGAAAAAAAGCTTTTTCGTTTAAACGCTTATTGGCTTAAACGTTTAAAAGCATGCGTAAAAAGCGCGACGTTGTGTTGTGTTTTCGTTTAGGTATATCGTTTAAAAAAGCGTGAAAAGTTAATTGTCGTTTTTAATGTGTTAAAGTGTTTTATTGCGTTTTTTCTTCTTGTTAATGAAATTTTTATTAAAAAGTTTTTTTAAACCTAATGAATTGATTAGCATTAAAAACGAAAGATTTTCAATTGAATTTAGATTTTATAATAAACATTTTATAATAGTCATTGAACTTTCCTTCGAACTTTACAAGCTTAGGACTGTCTGGAGTTAATATACTCGTGATCCAGGCGTACTTAAAAGTTCATTGATTTTATATACATACTTTTAACTATTTTATATGCACATTAAACCAATACACGAAACGCATTAACACAAGCAAGCATGCAAACACACCGTACAACACCCACGCGCTCTTACCCCGTCACAGTGACAAGCGTACTGCTTTTCGACTTCGTTTAATTAATTCGTTGGCTATCCGACCAAATTTTAAAAAAGTGCATTTTTTTTTACGTCGCATTATAATAATTCGCATGCTGTATTAACCGGCTCACGAAAGATGGAACGCCGACGCGGCGCTGTAGTCGCGCGTTCTATGTCTAAAAAGTTATTTTCAAAGGCTGTTCAAATAGTCAACCAACAAAAAAAACAGAATGAAAAGACTAAGTAAACTTTTATCCCTACAAAATCTACCTAAAGAACATTGGTCTTAAATGGGTATTATTGTAATAAAATATTTAGACGATGAATTTTTAGTGTTTCACTTACCTAAATAAAAATTATCTCATCACCGTCTTCGTAGTATTTATAATTCTATAAAAGTAATACTCATAGTAAATGAAACTTGTGAAAAATATTCGATATTGAAAAAATATCGATATTTTCCATCGATATGTCGAAAAACATTGATATCTCTTTCCGATATTTTATATCGAATACATGAATCGACATATTTTTAAGTGTACACCCCTGCCAGACAGGGTTGCCAACCTTAGATTTTTTTTCCTCGTACATAAGCAGCTAAAAATCTCGTATTTTAGCTTTCGAAACTCGTACATTCTTTTTTTCAATATATATATATCTCGAGCAAGTTGTTCTATACCTTCAGGTAGCTCTGTTTAAAAACTTCGCTGGCACACAAGTGGGCCGAGTGTGATATAACAATAAGAATGGGATATAACGGCTGGTTAATGACTCGATAAGAGCTCTGTATAAATTCTCGGTATTGGCTGTAGGAATATCATAAGCATCGGCGGTTTCCTTAAAAACTCTATATAACTCCTAAAATACGCTACACTAAAAAGGAGGCTGAAACCACCAGTTTTAGTGTAAAATCAACTAAGTTGGCAACACTGCGATACAATTTGGTAGTGTCCAACAACCCGATTACAATTAAAATGTATGTCGTTAGATGGTTTAGACCATTAAACCACAGGACTAGCCTCGCAAGATCTTTTCCCTCTGTCAAGGTATAAGATCAAATGATCCTGTGCGTTCATAAAAACTACTTACAATCGATAGATTTCCACAGTGTGAGAATCGTTATCGTTGTGACAACAGCAAATGCTAACCTGTGCCGTTTTAACGTGCAAAAAATATCAAACACCTCTAATTTACAAAAAGACGGGATATCATTTCACATGTAAGTGTTTTTTCTATATTTTAGTGCTTTTTTTTCAATTAAAAATGAATTTGACAATTAAACGAGAATAGAAACTTGCAAGTAATCGAGTGAGATCCAATTCGAATATGTGCCGAAACATATTCATATGATTTTATACCTTATACTTAAAGAATAGAGTCCATTTTAGTGACCTTAACTATTTATTGGCGAATATACATAGTCTCTATTGCATGCTCCCCACGAGACTTGCAAACGCACTCCCCACGAGACTACATTTTTTAATTATCAAGTTTCGGCCTTAGGCCCCGCATTTAAGATTCGAAATAATTTTTTTATAACTTGAATTGAGTGTAGCGAGACTATTTATTTACGACTTTTAAGTGATGGGAAATAAAATTGAAAAAATAATATCGATATAATGGTTTTTTGTTTTTTTGAATGCATAAGACACATTTACTCAAAATTAATACATTTTAAAAATCAATAAGTTAGATATTAATAATACATAATTTTTTGTTTTCTTTTGTTTTTAAGCATGTAATAGACCGGGAGATGATGACACAAAATACTTGATCATTTGTACCAGTATGGCGGTTCTTCAGGGGTCTAATTACGTAAAGGCAAAAAAGAAAATGATGGTCATAGCGCTCGCACCGGCGGCCCAATCGCGTGGGCGTTAATCGAACGCGTCGGATAAATAACGAGTGTCGAACGATTTGTTCCACAAAAATGCTTATATTTTCAGATAGTCGAAAAAAAGAAGTAGGCGGTAGCGTAATGCCATACTTCTCGGGTGTGACTTACAGCCCGCCATACCGACGCGAATACATTAATTTAAATAAAACAATGCAACCATTTGTACCAGGCTAATTTTTGCACAGCTAATCATCGTCGAGTAGCCATTCACGAAAATCACCTTGCCATACTTTTCCGACAGTTCCCAATGGCCGCCATACCGCTGCAAAGGAGTAATTTTTTTTTTTTCGCCAAACGTTGAAACAGTTCTTGTACCACTGAGAATAATTGTAACTAGCAAACCAGTGAACCAAATGTTCACCAAAAAAAAAATGTATTTAATTAATTGAGAACTTCGGAGATTTTGTGTGGTTTCGTTTGAAATAGAAATTACGTGATTTCTCGAAAACCAGAAGTGCTACGTTACTCACATCCGGTTTGTAGTCTTATCAGACTATTCTTAACTTATAACTTAAACATTCTCTATACCTATCTCTTACGGTTTGGCCGCTGAAACAGCACCACGGACGGACGGACGGACTTGTCTATTAGATAAGAGATAATCATAATAATGTTAAATAAAAATGAGTGTAGAAGATTATTTGAGTTCATGTTGTACTTTTTTCAATAAAAGTTTTAATCTAATGTCTTAAAGTATTTTTATTTCATTTTAATTTACCTCTGGCCATCTACACTTACAGTAGCAATATTTTTTTATTGCCGAAATCGTTAAATTTAACACACATTTTATGGACAAGACTGTACCTATGTTGAAACGACTGTTTGACAGATAAAAAGAAATGCACTTAAATACATAAAACAAATGACATTTTAGGTTTTCTCCCACGAAACGATTTTTTAAGTTAAGCAAAAATTTATAAGTGATTGGGTAATTGTGCCAGTGAGAGTATTAAAAGACCCGGACTTATTTTTTCCGTTGTCATATTTTTATTTTATAAAATAATCTTTGAGAACAAGTAAAACTATCGATATTGTTATTTAAATAAAAATAAAATATCGATACTGAACTTACCCTAGTTACGATTACTTGTGATTGTCATTAGTGTGCGTAGGTGAAAAAATATATATGTAGGCGATTGTAACAATACAAATAACTAAGGCTGGTGAGTTTATTTCAATGTAGTGGTTTACCTCGTCCCCCTCAAAAAGTGACAGACTTTGCACTGAGTAAAATTAGGCGCGTACTTAGTCCAGTGGTTTAATGGTCTAAGTTAGATGGCGTGGTTATATTTAGTGAAAGAGCTAAAGGTTTTTCTAGATAGCGCCGCAATATATTACTAATAATTTATAAAGTCATGTAATATAACCGTTTGTTTTTTGAATTCTTGGCACCTATTCCATGCGATATCCCGGGACTCAGTAGATTGCTCGGCCTGGGCAATTTGATTATATTATCAAATTACAACGCCATCAAGAGATTATTTTCAGCACTACTACACTTAAATCTTTCTTGAAAGAAAACAGGTCGCGGATGAAATTATAAACTCAAACAATTCTCGAAATCTCGTACAAGATGTGAAGTGTCCTCGTACCTCGTACGGTAGACCAGAAATCTCGTATTTGTACGAGAAATCTCGTACGGTTGGCAACCGTACTATTAGATACTTTTCTTTTACTTTTGGCATAGATACTTTAGAACTGTACCCCTAGCATGAACCAATATCGAATTCGTAACGTGAAGTAAGCACTTGTATCGGTACTCTGTTGGTCACTCACTAAGAAGTATCAAAAAAAACCAATACAGCAGATTGTTTACTAAGGTGTCTAGTTGGATATTGTTTCGCAAACAACGATATTAAATACCCTAGATACACCACCACGTACGCTCAAAATGTGACCCAATCAAGAAGTGCTTGAACTCCACTCAAGCACAATATGTTGGTTCACACGAATGCGCGGACCGTTGAAAAGTCAAGATGCCGCAGAGCCTTGGAGCATATATAGCATATTTAGGTATAAATGCTCTAAGCGTAGAGCTCCGTGAAAAAATGCGAATAAAATACTTATATTGTAGTACAGGTCGCGCAATGGTTCTAGATCGCTCGAAGAAAGTAGAGGGGGCAATCGGCGCATGTGTACAATCGCTCACTGAAATTCTTAGCGTGTTATTAAGGGATTTTTTATTTCGTATTTTTGAACTTAAACTAACTTTTTAGTAAGGACGTAACTTAACATCCTTACTAATATTATAAAAGTGAAAGTGAGTTTATTTGTTTGTTACGTCTTCACGCCTAAATGGCAAAACCGATTTTGATGAATTTTGATACAGAAATAGATGGAACCCTGGAGACGGATATAGGCTAATAAAAGCGGGCAAAGCTGCAGGTAAAATCTAGTTTATGATAAGTTGATAAAACTAGTTTTTGTTTGTAATTTATCTTGCAAGTAGGTAAATTAAGAAAAATTAAAAAACAAAAGTAAACAGTTTTTATATTTAACACGTAAAATCACATGAATTATTATAATATTTATAAAACAAAATTATTCATCCGGCAGTGGTGATATTCCTTCCATTAATTCATCTTGGCATGTTGAAGTAGAAGGTTGAGGATGGAAGCACGAACGTAAGGGCACTTCGTTGTCGTCAGATATTTCGGAGTCATCATCATCACTCTCTTCACTGTCGGAGCTGTCATCAGTAACACGAATAATAAACAGTTCAGTCATAAGATCTATAATGTGGTCACTTTTTGCGTATTCTTCTTCTACAAATTTGGTTTTATTACACAAGATCTCCCACTCTCTTGCTCCCATTAGATTAACTTTTTCTTTGACAAGCTCAATAGCGTTATTAAGATTCCATTTTACGTTTTTGCTACCCACATACTGTTTAATCATAGACCATGCCATTTCGATGGGTTGAGATCAGGGTGATACGGAGGCAGTCTCAGAACGTTGTGATTGTGTTCAGCCAAAATCTTGTCAATAAAAAACGTTTTAAATTGTTCTTTGTGTGTTTTTATTAACTGATACAATTGTGGTTTTAACATGTCATCATCGTATTCTACACCTTTTTCGGACAGCCAGGCTTGCATGTCCGCTTTTCTGGTGGTTGAAGTGGGTGCAAGGTCATACTGCTTATTATGATAGGCAGCGTTATCAACCACGACAACAGAATTGGGTGGAATATTAGGAATTAGTTGTGTTTTTAACCATTTTTCGTAATTTTCGTAATTCATGTTGTCGTGGTAGTCTTCTGATTTGCCTCCAGCTTTAAATGTAAGCAATGCATTCGGGACAAAGCCCGCCTCGGATCCAGCATGTACAATGACCACACGTTGTCCTTTAGAAATAGGCGTTTTAAGGCCCTTGGTTGAACCATCCGTCCAAGCTTTGGGATTAGAGTGTGATGAATCTACGTACGATTCATCCGTGTAAATTATTGGTCGTCCTTCTTCACTTTATTTTTTTAGGTACTCGATTCGTTTGAGTCAGATATTTGTAGTTTCTATCAAAACCTTCCTGTTATTTTCGGTCTTTTTCCATTTAAACCCAAATTCTTTAATAATCTGCCGAAGACTAGTTTTAGATCCTTGAAAATTTATATCTTCCTGTAAATTTTTTCTTAGTTTTTCTACTGTGGGAATTTCTTTATTAGTTAAGGGAAAGTTATGAATACATCTTTTTATGACTCCTTGTTCAAAATTATCAATACCCATTATCGGTTTTGCGCGCGGTCTTTTCTTTCCAGGAGTTCTAAACACCGTTAAAAACTCTGAATTTGCGGCCTGTGTGGTAATCCTCCTGACTGTTATCACAGATGTATTTGTTGCCAATGCTGTTCTTTTTTGTTCTTGTTTCAAATTACTCATAACTTGTTGTAAAATATTTTCATTAGTTGTGCCAGCTTCCGCAGTTTCTTCCCGAATTTGTTCTAAAGTGTTGCAAATTTCAATTAATACGGACTTATCGGTGGTATTCGTTGTTCTATTTGCAAACAGGTGTAAGCGTTGTATAGGTGTAGCCAATTTTTTCTGTAATGATATTGAGGCTGCTGCAGTTGTATTTTTAACCTGCTTTAAATTACTCACGATTTCATTAGTTTCTTTCTTAACGTAACAATTCACGTCATAAACCATTTTTCTAGCTTGCCGTTTTAAAATTTTATTTTTAACTATTTTTTTACCGCTACGTATTAGTAACACGATAGCACAAGCTGTGCGCAACAGTACTCAAGAGGCACGAGACGCGTGAACGCAAAGATGGAATCGATGTGCGACTAACCTACCAATAACGAGTCGCCGTCGGCGCACACTCTCCCCCTCACTCCGCACGTCTTCATAGAGACCTTAAAATTGAACACTGCGCATGCCCTTTCCACTTTTGCCGAGCGATCTAGAACCATTGCGCGACCTGTATATATATGTAAAATGCCGTTTTTTCAACAGGTCTGTTTAATTTTACGCATCTGAAGTAAATTTTGTCAAATGTTAATAAATTACTGTAGAAACGAATATTATTGACGGACACCCCTGAGAACTTTTATAAACCATATACACTGAACGATTTTGAGGTTATGTTTGCAAATAGGTATTCAAATAATCAAAAACAAATAAGTTTTATAGTAAACTAGGGAAATGTATATAATAATGTATTCAGGTATATAGAGCATGTAGATTAACAGATAGTTGCCTGTTTTTAAAGATAATGCACAAGAGTAACTTTTAAAATCAGGTATCATCTATGCATTTCCGGTTATATTAAGGAAGGTACTCTGTGACAGAAACTGTGTGATGATCAAGGTGATGATTGTGAATGAGCCACAGATTAGAGAGATTTTTTAAACTCTCGTTAACCAAAAAAAGCTAAAAGATTTAGGTTATACAGCCATATCTTCAGTAGCTTCATTATTTTTGTTATGATTACATTATATTCATATTTTAAATTTTAAGTGTACCTTATAATGTGATTTTGGAGGTGCTTGGCAAAAAATGTATGGCAATAGACTTTATGGTGTCGCCTACCATCTATTATTATTAGCAGATTTGCATGTAGTGAAAATGATAATATAGTTGTGGATATTAATACCACAGTGTAATAAAAAAAATCTTTTATTTTATCTATCTTTACAAAATAGATTGATTTTATGTTATATAAACAACATCGATCAGTCTTTGACTAAATGTTACTACACCCATACTAGTCAATAAAAATGATTCGTATGTTTTTCAAACCGGTAAAATTAAAGGTCCTTTTTAAAATGAATATATTATACAAAGGTATCCGTTATATGTCAATATTTTTTTGCATTTGGGCCAATTTGAGCAATCTCCTTCGATCAAATGATAATATTATGTCATACTAAAAATAATAAAAGAAGCATACATATTAAGGATATGCAAATGGGAACACGGTGAAGTTCAAAAACAATATTTTGTTATGATTATGAAAAAATATTGTTTTTAATCTACACGTAGATGCTAATGTTACAAATAAATACATGCATATTATTCAATTATTTATTTTTTATGTACCCTGGAACAAGTTTAATTTATTATAAAATTGTCTTTTAGAATTATTTTTTGTTTCCATATTTTCTTTTTTGCAAATATAGTGCAAACGCACAGCTACATATTTTTCTATGACAGCTTTGGTCAATTCTGGATGAACTGTTCCTTGCTGTGGGTAGGTATCTGTATTTACAAATAATTTTAAATGTATAAGCGAACGCTTAGCTTCTAAAGTTAAATAATTTTGATCATATTTTTTTAACAGTAATTTTCCACCACTTATTTTTATACACGGTCTTATAATGTGTTCTGTTGTCTTTTTTGTCTAATAATTCGGACAAATGATTACAATTATTAATAAATGACTAGCAAACCAGTGAACCAAATGTTCACCAAAACCTGATTTCTCGAAAACCGGAAGTGCTACGTTACTCAAATCCGGTTAAGATAAGACTACTCTTATCAGACTATTCTTAACTTATAACTTAAATATTCTCTTTATCTATCTCTTACGCTTTGGCCGCTGAAACAGCACCACAGACGGACGGACTTGTTTAATAGATAAGAGATTCTTCAATAGATTTTTGATTCATTCGATTATCTATGAATGATTTGGGGGTATCTTCGTATTCATCTTCATGACGCACACCGATACAAGAATGATTTATGTTGGCAGTCGAGTTACCGTTTAATATGGAAATATTTTCTAATGGTATGCAATTACCGCTAAATTTTTTACTTAATTCTAAATGCGACAACAACTTTTAGTATGCTGATTTAAACTGCCGCGTGTTTGGGTTGTTGTTATGACCACCTAGGCTTCTTATTTTCCCAAAAAACAATTCAACGTGGTCTTGGCTGAATTTATAAGTAGTTAAAAAAGCTAACTCTTTCGTCTTAATAAGGGTTGAATATAAGTACTCCAAGCTGTTGTTACATACGAGCAGTCCAATCACTCCAGTATTTGCTCTGCATTTATATAAAGGCACTTTTCTACTTTCGTAAACAACTCTCTTCTCTTTATTTACAGTCTTTGTTTTTTTGTACATTAGGTACTTTTATTACAAGAGAAAGTAAGTATGTTTTCGCATCGGAACATAAGTTCAGAACTTTATCTGCATTTTGGTCATTAAGTGGAGTACTGTCTGTACCCAAAGACTTTCATATTTCTGGAGTTTAAAATATCAAACAAATCGCTGATCATCTTTATAAACTTAACAGTAGCATCGGAGTCAGCAAACGTTTTGATATTTAACTGTTTGTCGCAAAATTCAATAGCTTTAGCCACACTGTTACTTATTTACACCTGCAGGCACCCTTGCCAACTAAGGCCGCATTTCCACCTGCAAGAAAACTTCTGCTAGAAATGTCCGACAGTCTGTCCGGTAGCAACTTGCAAAAGTAAACTGTTTTGTTGCTGTGTAGTTTAAATTTGCAAGTGGCTGTCGGACAGACTGTCGGACATTTCTAGCAGAAGTTTTCTTGCAGATGGAAACGAGGTCTAAGGCAATAACCCCCGCACCACCGCAGGAAGACCATCAGCCCAGGCAAGAAACTGCCCCCACCATCCAAGATCAAGAACAACCACAAGAACAGCGGCCACAAATACAGACTGTTTTATCGACACAGTCGTATGCGCAGGACGCAGGAAAATCCGCCGCCGTGAAAAACTCAACTACCGCCGCACCACCCTCCACCGTGCAGACCGCGCAACCGGCCTCCAGCAGCGCTCCTACATCCCAACGGGTTCGTAAACACCCGCCGATTGTGGTCGAGCAGCTGCAGGTAGGGATGCAAACGATACATCGATGTTAGTAAAACATCGAGGTATCGGTCATAAACATCGATGTTAACATCGATGTTTTGATGAGCGATATATCGTCGATACATCGTTCACTACATTTACAAACATCGACATCGTTCATGTCTGTTCGGATTTTCGGAATCACTGTGACGTTCGCTCGCATTGCATTGTTGTGCTGTCACGTAAAGCGTAGATGAATTTGATTAAATATAATTTGATTCTTTAACTACATTCCTATACATATTTTAGATTTCTTGATTGGGTGAGTAATGTACTCGTTGAATTAATTTATAAAGTAGTTAGCTTTTGATGGTTTGTTTATTCTTTAGGTTTTTGTTGGCGGGTACGCGAAAACTGAGAATATAATTTTAAGGTTAAAAAAATGACAAAACAAATAGCTTGTTGATTAAAGCAGCTTGTGAACTGACAGTTCATATTAATTTATTTGCCTAATTGAACGATGAGAATTATTTTGTTATAATTTAATTTACCATCATGTAATTCTTATTTTTATTAACCCTTAAGATTTGAGCATACTTATATAGAGCGGTATTGTTATTTGTTTCAATGAAGCATCCTATTAAAAATAAAAAAAACATCGGCAAAAACATCGATATATCGCTCTTATCAACGATATTTTTGAACATCGATGTTTTTCATGCAAACATCGATGTTTTAAAATATCGATGTTTTTCAGAACGATGTTGTATCCCTAGCTGCAGGACTGGCCGAAACACATGCGCGCCCTGCATGTTTAACTTGGATGACCTCCCAGAGCCCGCTCGTTTGGTACGGGCGTACGCTTTTCTCCGTGGGACGATGACGGGGGCCGACTCGTTCAGGCCTGCCTCTCCGGACGCCCGCCCAGAAGACCGCAGCTTCAAGGTGGCCATCCGCGGGCTACCCTTGAACACCCAGCCGCAGGACATCGCAGAGGCCCTTGCTGAAAAGGGCTTCGAAATGGAAAACAGTTTAATACTTGTAAAGGTATTCATTTGACATTGTGGGTTAACTACAATGTGAAGAGATGGCGCTGCCTTGCAGCATAAGGCACGAATAAAAATTTAAATGATTTTTTTGTGGCAATAATTCGACACGGCCTTCAGGGTCGCGGTAGCATAATGGTCAGTGCATTCGCCCGGACAGCGAAGGGTTCGAGTCCCGTCTGCTGCCTGGTCCGCGTGGAATTTTTTCTAATAAACTTTTCTTTAGATTTAAACATCTAGCAGTTAAATGCTAAAAATAAAAACATATTTAAAATAGTTGGTAACAGATCAGATAGCCGCCGTACTGGTTGGTAATAATCTATGTATATACAGGGTGAAATTGAATGTTTTAATGAAACTTCGTGAGATTGTTGGGTTACGTGTATAGAGTATGCCTGTTTTTTTGGGATTTTTTTGAAATACTTTTTTTCATGTATTTATTTATAATTTGGGTATTTTTATGTCCTTTCCTACTTTTGAGTAGTTATTCATTTTAAACAAGCATGCTTACATATCCAGTGAAAAACAACTAATAAATAAGCATTTCTAAAAAACAACAAAAAAATTAAGCGGACACGGCCACCGCGGGTCAACGACCGACCGCGGCCGCCAGCCGTTGAGTGAGTAGGTATACAGAGCTCAGCTGACTCCTTTGATTCCACACAATACAATAAAATCGTCTTAGATGCCCTTATTGAAATAATAAGCACAAATGTCATCTTCTCTTAAGCAGAGAAAAACTTAATAAGTTAATAATAATTTTGTCACGATTGGAAATAGGCAAATGTTAAACAAAAAGAAATACTTATTGCACTTCAATACTTGGGTCAGAATGAAATTTATAACCAGGTATTCAAAAGTACTTACGAGACCGATGTACCTATTCCTTTTTTTTCACTATAACTTCCCGTATACACTTTGTAAACAGAATCAATCACCAAACCTACTTTCGTAAATCCTTGTGGCTCTGCTGAGTAATCCGTGACACTACAAAAACAACATACCATATCCAACTTCTTATATTGAGGCCACAGAACAAGAACTAATCAAGGCTCAAATATTTGCAAATCTTATCTTGTCACAAATTTTAAAAAATCCGAAATAATTCAGAGATACTCTATATACGTAACCCAATAATCCCACAAAGTTTCATTAAAACATTCAATTTCACCCTATACAGGGTGGAAATTTTGAATGCCACCCCCAGGGGAAGTACTCTAAATGCTCTAGATAGATAATTTTACCCACAGGAAACATTCCTTTATTTTAAAAAGAAACACAACTGCATTCACAGTTTTTCGAAAATTTGCTTGCGACACCCGGGAATCGAACTAACGAAAATTCGAAAAGATTACACCCTGTATTTTTGTGGCATCGATCTATAGGGTCAATCATAGGGATCATATCTTACTAACAAACTTAGTACATTAAATGGAAGGAAAAGCGTGAAATCTTAACTCAACTGAATGGAACAAGACTAAAAGCAGTTTTATCCCACCAGATTACACGAGTTAGTATTTTTATTATCTTCGACGTCATTTATTCATTCAAATAACGAAAAAAGAATTTTTTGCACATGTCTAAAATGCAGACTAAAAAGTTCAGCCAGGGGGGGCGCTGTACAACCTCTTTGGTACCAGTAATTTAAATAAGGTATGCAAAGAGGTATGTTACATATTTTTGAAAATGGAATAGCGAATTAGAAAGCATTGTCTTAAGTCTTGTTTGCTGCATCAAAATTTACCATAATAAATAATCTATCGATCGATGCCACATATTTGTCATTTTTTCGAATTTTTGCCAGTTCGATTCTCGGGTGTGGCATGCAAATTTTCGAAAAACTGTGAATGCAGTTGTATTTCTTTTTAAAAATAAAGGAATGTTTCCTTTGAGTAAAATTATCTATCTCCAGTATTTAGAGTACTTCCCCTGGGGGTGGCATTCAAAATTTCCACCCTGTATAAAGAGAGAAGGCCAGAGGCTCAAGCACCAACTTTGACAGCTCCGATATCGTATCGGATCGTCAAAGTTTCTATTAAAACTATGCAGCGCCCCTACCGGACGTAAGAACAAACTAGCTTCTACCATAAAAATTTTGAAATAGACGATACGAAGTCACTTTATCAATAACTTAAAAATAATTCATTTAAAATAACCGTTACAACGAACTTAAAATAAAAACATTAAAAAAAGTCATATTTATCATTACAATTGGAGCATTCTTTATCTAGGATAACTGCATTTCGACTTGTATGCTAGCATGAAAAAAAAAACTTACCCAACCGGTATAGGTTCTTGCGTCTTTTGTGACCTGCATATACAAGCGCAAATTAATTATCATGCCGCTCAATGTTTACTATTTCCAACATACCCACTTATTTTATAAAATATTGTTCTTTAATAATAGTACAGTCAATCTGTAGGTTGAGTCGTGAAAAAAAAACCTAAAGGGTAAGTCTTGTTTTTTCTGTTGCCAAATGACGTCAGTAAGCCACCTTGGCGATGGGCATGTTCAACTCGTAGGCGTTTTTTGAAAAACTCAAAAAAACCGTCAGAAATTTTTTGAAACGCATTTTTCTTGTTTTGTATGCATTTGAGAAACTTTTTTTTCGACCATAATTGTAGAGGGCGTTGAGTGCTACAATTTATGTCATTGTTGCAATCTCGTACAACAAAAAATGCGCATTGTAGGTGGCGCTAAAGTCTCAAAAAAGTGTTTTTTCACTTTTTCACCCTGAAAATATCATTTTAATGGAAAACTTTAAATGGCGAAGTTGTTTCGTACATAATTACCAACAACTTTTGTATAAACAATTTTTTGTATTACTTACCGTTTTCAAGTTATAAATTGCGCAGGTATGAAAAATCCAATAGAGCGGTTTTGGGCAGTTCAAGTACACATTTGCAGTGCACATTTCAATGTACGTTTTACTATTTTTTATTTTTTTTTCATGATTGAAAAACAAAAAAAAATGAAAAAAAATAGTTTTATTTTTATTTTTTTTCATGAGTGAAAAAAAAATAGTAAAAACGTACATTGAAATGTGCACTGCAAATGTGTACTTGAACTGCCCAAAACCGCTATTTTGGATTTTTCATACCTGCGCAATTTATAACTTGAAAACGGTAAGTAATACAAAAAAATTGTTTATACAAAAGTTGTTGGTAATTATGTACGAAACAACTTCGCCATTTAAAGTTTTCCATTAAAATGATATTTTCAGGGTGAAAAAGTGAAAAAACACTTTTTTGAGACTTTAGCGCCACCTATAATGTGCATTTTTTGTTGTACGAGATTGCAACAATGACATATATTGTAGCACTCAACGCCCTCTACAATTATGGTCGAAAAAAAAGTTTCTAAACTGCATACAAAACAAGGAAAATGCGTTTCAAAAAAATTTTGACGGTTTTTTTGAGTTTTTCAAAAAACGCCTACGAGTTGAACATGCCCATCGCCAAGGTGGCTTACTGACGTCATTTGGCAACAGAAAAAACAAGACTTACCCTTTAGGTTTTTTTTTCACTGAAACGATATTTTTTTCGACAGATTGACTGTACTATAATAGTTACTACAGTGTGAAAACCTATATTTATTTATTGCAACTAGATGGCGGTGAATGTAGTGCACGAATAAACCTTTCTGGTTTTTGTTTGCACTATAATATGTATTATAATTTTATTGTAATATTGCTTGATTAAATAAATAAATAAAAAATACGTGTGGCACTCGGGGACTACCGCGGTAAAGCTATTGCATAGCATTTTTTATCAATTTATGCAATTATAATTATTTATTTATGCAGTTTTTTTCTTTGATATTAATTCAAGTTTTTTCTTTGATATTAATTCATGTTAGACTTTTTGAGCGTGTTAAAAGAAAGAAAGAAAGAAAATATTTTTTATAAACCCTTAAAAAATATAACATGTTAAAAGGAACTCATACAGTAAGGGCTAACCAGGACCCTGCCTCAACGTTAGGTGATACGACGTTGTGTCGCGCCAGCGCTGATATTCTGGCAGGGCCTGCTTGAAGTTATATAAGCTGGCGGTTAGCGCGCGCGGCGCTCGTTAATGTAGACCCGAGCGCCGCCTCCCACGGCGGTGGCCGGCGGGCCGCCCTCATCAGCGATGTCCTGGGCGCCGTCCTCCGAATCCGTGACCCTCCTCAACAGTGACCCTGCGGCGCACACGCGCGACTGTCAAGAGGTTGTCGCGCAGCTGGCGGCACGTCAGGTGCACCACCACACGGCGCGGCCGGCCCCGCGCCTCGGCGGGCGGCGCGCCCACACGCTCCGCGCACACCAAGTCCCGCCTGTAGAGAGACACTCCCAGCCGCACGGCCAGCATGGTGACGCTCTGCTCCACGCTGACGCCCCTCTCTTCGGGCAACCCGCCGATCTCCAGGTCGGACATCAACGCCTCTTGATCGCGGTCGTTAACCTGGGCGCGTAGCTCGGATATGCTGCACTCCAAGTCCATCCTACCAGTTGCATCAGGATCCACTTGACGCTGCTCCAACACCGCAACTTTCTACTCAAAGGAGTCAAGTCGAGCGGGAAAAGAACTGCAGAAGGCCACCACCTCTGAGCGGAATTCCCTCATCTCCTTCATGCAGTCGACCAGTATACTTTTTATATCACTGGTGTGATTATTTCTGGCGGCGTTCTTCTTGGCCTTACCCTGGACCTCATCTTCTCAGAGCCACTGGTCAGGTCGACAGGTTCCCGTACAGCAACCGGTTTTCCGGGCTCGGAAGATTCGCTGATACCATTTACAGGCGTACGCGTGTTGTCTTCCCTGCGTGTGCTTTTCTTTCAGTTCGGGCATATCCAGTCCTTGCTGACACTCGACTTTTCCGGGATGGCGAGGCAGGCCTTATTATATTTTATTGGGCAGGCACAGCAAACAACAGCATTGCCCGGCGCCAAAAAACTTCCACAAGCTCCACAGTTTACCATCTTTAGTCCACAAATTTTAATTATAGGTATTTATAAAGTCTAAATAAAAGGGAGACAAATAAAAATAAGAACAGGTGTCTAACTCTACAAATATATATAATATCTCTACAAATATATAAAAAAACATTCAAAAAATAATAACTAAAAAGAAAAAATACGAGTGCGGGATTTGAACCGACGACCGCGGTGATGCGTCGAACGTTAGTCCCGTGGCAAAAATTTAACACACTGCGCCGTTTAGATCTATATTAGTACGGCGAAAATTGTGTTCTATTGGTATATGCACTCTCGCAAGGTTTTTTCGTTACATAATTTTTTGATTCGGTCCTCGCGTTCAAAGGCCGCGATAAAAGCTATACAATAGCTTAAAAAAAAAAGGATCTTTCAAAGTTCGTGCTTGGGCCTCTAATTGACAGACAAAATCAACGCCTAGCCTAAATCATTGGACCTAGACAGTTGAGTTTTATCAGAGGTGTTGTGTTTAAAACGTTAAGGATTTTATCTCTGTTGTGGGGGCCCTTGGCCCACAGCCCGAGCAGACTCGAGCTGAAAGACATTTGAGAAATAGGTATTTAAAAATCTATTGCTGTTGCGCGTTGGCAAATACCGTGCGATAGGGACAACAGTAGCTAACGCTAAAAATTGCGTATAAATATTGCAAAATTCGAGGTTTGGATCTCAACGTTTTCCTCATCGAAAATAAGATATAATATATAAAAAAGAAAACTTATCCATACAATAATAAATAGTTAAAGTATGCCTCTATGTTTTGCTTTTGTAAATGCTTATTGAATCACCACACTAGGCATCTTTAGTGGTGATAAAAATAGTTTATTTTTGGGATTTTTGAAGGCTTCTAGTTACTTTGAATCACAAGTTATCATTATATATAAAAGGAAGACATAGGGGCATAGAATAAGTAAAATCATATTTTGTTTATAAAATCATTTCTTTAGCATTAAAAATCAAGGAGGAATCAGTCTAGAGCGTTTGTATGCAAAAATAATTGCCCGCCTCCCCTCTTAAATCCGGCCATGAGCGTACATATAAAAGATCTTTGTAATGGTGTATGCTGTATTTGGAGACTTATGATCTGAAGGAATATAAGACTGGTTAGGTGTGTACAATATTTAGATACCTTTAAATGCAAATATATATGTAGATAAACTTTTGCTCCTAACATGTATAATGACCATCTTATTACCTCATATTTTTATGAAGCTGACTGTAGTTAACAATAAATATACACGCGCCGTTTGATTTGGAATTCTCGATGTCTTATATTTTCCTGTTTCGATTTTGGAAACGAGTTCTCAAAGTTGTTTATTATCAGAATTTGCATAAGCTGTTGTCAAAAGGAGAGAGGATCATGGGCGTTGCTTAATGTGAGAGCGAGCATTACTAAAGTTTTAATGATGTAAACAAAATATGTAGGTCTACAGTTTTATGAATATATGTTTCCTAAGTCATTTATATGTAAATAGTATTGTGAGATAAATCTGTTAGTCAATCGAGATCCTTCATAACAAACATAACAGTGTTCTATTGATTTTTTTAAATAATTTACCAGTATCAGTTTATAAAAGTTTGCCGTGGTGTTTCCAACAATCTGCCTAGTGAATACCGTGAACAAAATAATGTTTTGAAATCAAACAAATTTGAGTCAAGCAAGTTTAAACAAAATATACATATAAGAAAAATATTATACAGGTGAATCTTCCGATATAGTTCTTGATGAAGAAATAACAAAGATATTTTTATTATCTTTCACTTTAAAAATGTCCAGTAATGCCACAAATCAACCAACGTCAACACCCAAAACTAATAATGTGGTAACACCACAGTCTACAAGCACTGTTAATGACCAAAGCAAGAATGTCACTGAAGCTAACAAACCGCAACCACTAAACAAAAAACTTCTCCTAACATTCCAAGCAAACTCCGAACAAAATGATCCAGCGAACCAAGCAAACAAAAGCAATGGAGCAGCGGTACAATCAACAAAAACCCCCAAAAAGGTAACTCTGTCTGTCCAAGCAGCTTTCGAACAGAATACTAATTCATTAAATCAAGCTAACAAGCCCCCAATAGTGCCTAATGTAAGTGCTACGACATCTCAACCTATTGGACAGAATAATGCACCAGGAGTAGTTCACAACAAGCCTGAACCCCCGCCCAAAAACCTAGTTATTTCATTCCAAACAACAAAAAATCAAAACAGTATTGCGACGAATGAGTCTAACAAGCCCCCAACATCACGGAACATAAGCTTACAGATATCAAAATCAACTGGACAGGGTAACGGACTAGTAAATCAGACGACGAAGCCTCAAGCACAGTCCAAGAATTACATTCTTTCATTTCAAACAAACAACGAACAGAAAGATGCTCCTATGACTAATCAATCTAATAATATTCCGCCACCCCAGAAAGTGAATGTTGTCACATCACAGCCGACTGCAGGACAAAACAATCAACCAGCGACTATGCCTGGACAAGCTAATAAACCTACACTAACGCCTGGTGTAGTGACATCTCAGCCGACTGCGAATCAAGCCAGTCAGACAAACCAAGCTAATCAGCAATCATCTAATATGGCTTATAAAGAGCCAGAAGTTGAAACTAATGCAAATACAAAGAAAACTAGTGACAGACCGCCTAAAAATATTGAATTGAATTGCTTATGTGACGAAGGGGGCTGCCTTTACAACTGTTGTTGTTGCAAGTGTTTAATAGATTGTTGGAATAGCATAATATCGTTTTGCAGTGGTATATGCGAAAGTGAAACTTATCAGTGTTGCAAGTGCTGTTGTGGAGAGGAATGTTGCAGTTGTGGAGAGGAGTGTTGCAGTTGTGGAGAGGAGTGTTGCAGTTGTGGAGGCGATTGTTGTGGAGAAGAATGTTGCACTGGATGCTGTGGAGAAGTTGACTGCGGAGAATGCTGTGAATGCTTTTGCGAGTTTTTAGGTAGGGTCTGTTGTGGTGGTGAATAGTGTTAAACTTATCAGTCAATATAACATAACCCATCATCAACTTAAAATGTAATCAATAAATAAGTGAATAAAAATTACTAAATTTAGAATCTAATTCGATTAGTGAACTGAATTTAAAAGCATTTAAGTGAATAGGTACTAGCGTTTTTATACAATTAAATCGATATATAATGCGATTCAACTAAGAATAGGACCGACTGGGCGCCATATTGTGATGTCATAGCTGTCAATTCAAACCAAATAGGTAGAGTGAGCAAGAAAAGTTTTTATTTAATAAAACTTATTTACTAAGGTTAAGTGAGAAATAACATAAGATTTTTTTAATAAAATTTATTTACTGTGATTGAGAAAAGAAAACAACCGATTTTTAATAATATTTATTTATTAAGTCTGTGTGAGAAAAAACATTAATCAGAATTAAGCTCTCCAATTCCGCTCATGTCTGCATTGCCGCCGGTGTAGTTATGGATAATCATGCACTATTACTAGGTCACATACGAACATGCATCCTTTATGTAAACGAAAGTTTCAAATCGAGTTTCTGAACGCAACTTAAAACGAGATTTGGTTGACGATTTAAGTTATCAAACATTCATAGCCAAAGTTCAATAAATGAAAAAAAAAATAACCAATATTAATTATCAATATTTTTTATTGCTTGTTTACTAATGTTTGATTTTTATTCTAGAATTAGCTCAGTGCTAAAAAAGATTTCAAGTTTTTTTTGCAAACCGTACTTTTCAAGCGACATTTGACAGATGGAGGTCATTGGCTTTCCTATTCTTATTTAAATGGCATTATAAGTACTTTAGTGTCTTGTTAGGTATTCAGAATTTCGAGTTTTGCCATTTGGTATTTACTAGATAATTATCAATTGCTTCCGAGATAAGTTTAAAATGCTGTAGAACTCTGTAATTAATTTAGTAATAGACATAAGTTTACTGAAGCATGTAATTGATAAAGAAATGTCGTTGAGTTTACTTATAAACAAAAAAAACAGTACCTAGTTTTTCGTTGAAGGAACTTATAGCCAAGAAGGATAATGTTGTTGGTATTTTATTAAACAAACGTTAAATATCGATCAAATGCGTGTCACACAATGTACTTACTGATGTGATAATTTTAAGGTTATAAATTATGCAGTTTAATGCTTAAATTAAAAATATACCTATAAAAGTAGTAATTTTTTCTTTAAATTTTATTATTTACCTAGAGGTAAATAATATCCTATCCTATTTCCTGTCACTTAGTATCGTGAGTTTTTTCAACATTTTAATTTTCATATCACTTTTTCAGCTTATAAATAGTCTATGTTTTGGCATGGATATTTAGAGTACTATTAAATTATAGTATAAATATTCCTTTTTGACTATGGAATTCTAAAATGATAAATTTCAATAACGAATTAACGAGTATCAGAATTTTATTTTGTTTACCCGTAGACTAATAATACTTAACTCTAAACAGGTCTAAAGTAAGGTCAATGTTCATAAAAGACCGAATAATATAGTACTGTTACGAATCGCCACAAGTACTGTAAAAAATTATTAAAAAGTTACTTACTTATACCCGTTCAAAACTTGTTCAGTACTCTTGAATATTAAAGTAATTAGATAGATAAATAGATAAAACTTTATTCACACCAACATGCACACATACAAAATTGAAGACAAATTTTACAATTAAATAAATCCTTTAAAACATACAACAAATCATATTTATATAACTATACTGATATTTTCGTGTGCAGCAGCGATGCGAATGGGCGAAAACTCAGCGTAACATTTACTCCGAGAGTAAATCGCTGATTTTCAGTTCTAACCCATATAGATGAGGTCACGCAATTAAATGTCAGATTAAAATTCACATTACAATAAACAAAATTAAATTAAATACAAAAATTAATAAATCATTCATATGACATATAATTGTTATGGTACTTTTACATAAACATAAAAACAAAGAAAACAAAATTGATCAGTGAGAAAATATTTATAATTTTTATTTTTTAAGCATGTAACTGCTTGATGTTTAAATCCAAAGAAAATAGTTGCAGTGAAAATAAAATTAAAATTAAAGCACACAATACCAACGCCGACAACTCCGCACCCAAGCAACTAATTTCTGGATATTTCAATTTTCTGTTTTTTTTTTTTTTTTTTTTTTTTTTAATGGCACGACACGATTTGTGCATTGCCAACACGATTTGTGCATTGCCAAATTTTCTGTTGTTCTAATAAAAATGATTTCAGATGTGTTTTAAAAGTCTGTCTGCACGGAATTAGTCTTAAGGGTGGAGGTATGTTATTCCAGCATTTAGTCGCTTGGTAGCGGAAACTGCCAGTGAAGCCAACAGTTCTGTGCTGGTGGGTGCTCAAAGGAGCCCTTACGTGCCTGGGGACACCAGAACCGTAGTGATGGTGAAAAGTAGAATACTTTAGCATATTATATAAATATTCAGGATTCTTATATTTCACTACATTGAACATAAGCATGGCAAGATGCAAATGCCTACGCGACTCCATGTTTAGCATAGAAGCATTATTTAGGTATGGTGATACATGCGTACGTGGAGGAATATTATGTGTTATGTTGTTATATAAAATATTTCGAATGATCTCCACTCAGAGGCGGATTATCCCTATGGCAAACTAGGCATGTGCTTAGGGGCGCGAAGGTACAAAGGGGCGCGCGGGCGAAATCGTAAAATAAGGAAAAAAAATATAGCATAAAATTAATTGGGCCAGAAAGTAAGCCACCTAATTACACAATAAAAACTTTTCTTTTTGCTTACAACCTCAATTTGCTACAATTTATAACAAAAGATAAAAACGGATGGAACTGACTAATACTAACGCCTACAAACAACCTTGTCGATGATACATGATCTCTGATTAAAGTTGGAAAGATACAATTGCGATGTTCATCGCATCGACCGGACCGGTTTCGGTCAAACTATAGTACGTGTTATCTATACTAATAATATAAAGAGCATATGTATGTAAGTATGTTTGTAACGAATTGGCTCAAAAACTACAAGACCAAAACTAGAAGAGATTTTTTTCACCATTTGAATGCTACATTATTTCTGATAAACATAGGCTATATAGCGTATTTTCAAAAAAGTAAGGGTTCCGTATAAAAACTTCGATAACGTAACCCAGGGTGTGAAAAAATTACCTTAATCGCTTACGCTACCAGAGTTATTGACAGTAGAGCAAAGTGATGTACTAAAGTTTTATAGAAGACATGAATGGGTCAAGCCGTAAATTTTGCCACATTAGTTATAACATAACTCTCCGCCACATTTAAAAAAAAAGTACGGTAATTACATTTTTTTCAATAACAGAATCATATTTCCTCACAAATGGTGAATCGCGATCAATAAATATATTTAAATATCTTCAAAACCTTAGAAATTTATAAAATATTTTGCTACAAAAAGCGATGAATTTTTCGTAAAATACGCTTATCCGTCCCGGTAGAGGTGCACTTTGAGCATCAGTAAAATCAAAAATAAAAATCTTTTTGATAGTCTGTTTGCTTTTACGCTATACAATAATAGTTAGCTAGCCACATTTTAAATATCGTTTCCTATTACCTAAGAAATTTCATAAATTTTCACTCATTTTCGAAAAACGTTAAAATTTTCCATTCCTTTGCGCTACTTTTTATTGCGCAACTAATAAATGCCCATTTGGTTGTGTTTAAAAAATATATATATATATAGTATTCAAGTCTGAGTAGTGGCAACACCGAACATACTTTGTCTATGGTCAATAATACGCTGTCAGCGGTCATATTTTTTTCAGTCCAACATCAACATCGTTTGAAAGAAGGAAGTGTCATATTTTTTGCGGAGAGTGTTTTTTGATATATCACGGTAAGTTTTTGATTTATATCTATACTTATTATTGCGCACGCTTTAATGAAATGTTTGACATCTTTCAAGGCTTAATTTATATTAAAAAATAGCTTATTTATCAAGTTATAATGGGTCTTGTTTGCGCAACAGTTGCGCAAAAATGACTTTATGCAACTTTGCGATACCAGGGGCGTAGAATTTGCGCTACTAATTTTACGCTACCAAATAAAGGAGCTTACACACATAGGCTTGCAGGTTTTTTTTTAGCTTTTGTAATATTTGTGTTTTTTTTGAGGTTTCGATTTTAGTACCTGTGAAGGAATTGTATTTCTAGCAATAGAACTCTCCGCTTTTTTGTAACACCTTTTAAGACTTAAAGATAAGAGTAAAAGTTGACGTTTGTCATACTTAGGCCGTATACAGAAAGAAAGCCGAAAGCCGATCGGCGCTTATCGGCGCCTTATATCCTTCCTACATAAAGGAAGCCGATTAAAGCAGATCAAGCAAAATGTCGGACTCATCGGACGATGATTTGGTTTTGTTAGAAAATGTTTATTTAAAAATGCGAAAAACAGCTATACATCCTATAAATAGAGAAAGGAAACGTTTCGGAGAATACCATCATTTATTTGTAAAAAAAATTAAATTTGATGAACAAAGATTTTATACATATACAAGAATGATTCAAGAAACATTTTATTACATTTTGGATTTAGTGAAAAGCCGTTTGATGAACAATTGGTACAATTGGCATAAACAACCAATCCTTCCAGAAGAAAGTTGTTCGCCAAAATGTTGTTCGCTTATACAATAAAGTCCCAAGCAATATCCAAGAGTTAGCCATAAATAAATTTAAAGATATTATAAAAAAACACTTATTAAAAAAGCTTATTACAAAGTGTCTGATTATATTACAGACAAAAATGCTTGGGTTTGAACTGTTCCAATCATTCCAACAGGTTTTCTATATTAAATAAATCATAATTGTATTGACGTTGTAACAACATAATGATTTGTAAATGTTGTTACATTTGACTTTTAATGTTGTGGAGTTTTTTTCGCTCGTTTTTCTCCGCAGCTAAAAAATATGTCCATAACGAGTGGTAGGGAAAAAAAATTTTTGGACGATTCAGAAGAGTTGTACTATACATCCAATTTGAATAAAGATATATTGATTTCTGATTTCTGAAAGACTTGTTGTCACCATTCGGTAAGTACGAAACAAATAATTTTAGCGCTTAGTTAATAAAAGATAAAGTTATTAGATTTATAAAAAGATTATATCTTAGATTGATTTAATCTAAGGATAATAATTCAAATACAAATTATTTATTATTCGGACCAGCGCGTGTCGGCGCTTATCGGCGCCTATCAGCGCCGGTCCATAGAAAAAGGATCAGCGCCGATCGGCTTTCGGGTTTCTTTCTGTATACGGCCTTACCTATTAAAAGTGTGTTTTATTTTGTAGCACTGTCCTTACGTTACATATCTTGTATGCACTCCTTAACAATTTTGCGTCACTCTGCGCTATGGACTCGTAGAAATTTTTGCGACACCATTGCGCTATTTGTGGCAAAATCTACGGCCTGACCCGAATATCAAAAAAAAGTTCGTGATACCATAAATGTATATTACAGTTATGTCACACCTAATGGTCCCGTGCGGTTTCCCCGCGTTGATTTGAGAAAAAAAGTTATAGTGAGCCAAACTTAAAAGATGGCATATGCTATCGCGGACTTTTTAATAGAACTTTTGAAGGGTAATAATTCCGCCATAAATGATTTTTGTGTAACTTCAATCACTTACGCAGCGCACGCAACGGAAGCTCACAAATGGAATATTTTTACTCGTTTTTGCAATAAATAATGATAATAATGTTTTTACAATAGTTGATAAAATAATGAATCTAGGTCCTACACAGTCTAAGTTACGTATTGCTCAGTATATTATTCAAAGTGCCAATAGTAAGAAACCCCTGCTCATTCAATTCTTGAAACAACAAAACATTGATATATGCCTACTTAATGACGCGTGGTTCAAAGATAACACATTTAAAATACCAGGTTACAATATTTATAATAAAAATTCAAACAATAGTCATAATGGTGAGTGCGGCAATATTAATTAAACCATACCTCAAGTACAATATTATTAAGACTAGATTCTATGAGGACATTCAAACTGCTGCTCTGTCTATATCAACAGTAAGTGGTAATTTGACTGTTCTCTGTGTTTATTGTCGACCTACTAGTCGTCATATCAGATTAAATAGATTACATAGTATAATTAATAATCTTCCGAAACCAATATTTGTAAGTGGTGACTTTAATGCTCACCATAATAGCATTTGGTTGTTTATTTAGTAAGAGTCGAGGCCACAGCTTATTTAATATTATTGATAACTTTTAAGCATTTTGAATGATGGTGGATTTACAACTGTCAACCAACCCAGACGAAATCCTTCTGCTATTAATGTTAGCTTCATCAGTGCTAGTCTTGCATCTATGTATCGATGGTCTGTACATGACAATGCCATGGGAAGTTATCATTACCCTACAATAACAGAAATATCCTTAACTTTTGATAAATATCACATTGGATAACCAGTAGTCAGATTTTTATATAAAAAGGCAGAGTGGACTAAATACAACATTCTTTCCAGAACAGTTTTTAATAATTTTATCATAAATTCTGATGACCCTATATCAACTTATAGTGTTTTCTGCTCTTGTTTGGATACATTTAAAACTATGACAATACCTAAGCTTACAAAATCAAACAGTTTCAAAAGCAGGTTGCCAACACCCTGGTGGAATGATATTTGTCAACAAAGTGTCATTGCATCTTTTATTGCTTTAAAATTATATAGAAATGTACCATCCATAGAGAATTATATTAACTATAAAAGAAAGGACGCATAGAAAAAAAGAACAATAGCAGAGCAGAAAAAATTGTAACTAATACTTTCAGTAGAACAACGCCCATTAGTAAGATTTGGAATTTACTTAAAATGTTTAAAGGTGTTAAAACTGGCAATAGGTCATGAAGATACGAATTCATTCCCACCTTTTTGGATAACTTAACAGATAATAGTAATTTAAGTGAGACTAGCAACCTGAATATTTATTTTAACTTAAACAAACAATCACAATTCTAAATTTTTACTTGAACCCTGGTCAGAATTTACAATAAGTTTACAATCTAGAAGTAATACAACACCTGGTATGAATGACTACCCTTATCTATTGATTAAAAATTTGGATGAATCGGCGCAAAAAATATTTCTAGATATCCTCAATGTACTTTGGCTTAACAACTATATCCCACAGGCATGGAAAACACAGTGTGTTATTCCAATACTCAAACCAGACAAAGCACCAGAACTTGCTAGCTCATATAGACCCATTTCCTTATCTTCATGTCTTGGCAAAGTCAAGTCTTAAAATTATAAAACTAACTACATTATAAAAGATCTATTCTATTGTATAAATATCTTCTTAAGAATGCAAATATATATTTTATGTAGGTGCCTTTACATAAAGGCATAATCGGCAACGAAAAAGCTGACAAAGCTGCATGCGAGGCTATAAACAATATTGACGTTACAGACTCAGTCCGTTCCTTTTACTGATTTTTTTTTAAATATTAAGGCCCCAGGGGGTAATGGTTTATGATGGACGATGATGGCGGACAATTGTCAATCGTGGCGCGTAATCGGGAAGTTGTAGGTTTTTTGGGCACACTTCAAAGGAATGGTGGTGTAGCGTGGCCGGTGACGTTTACACAGTGGCCCATTGTTTAGTACGTCACCAACCGACCGATGGTGAAAACGTGAAATGTACAGCCGTGAAAAATTAAATAAAAAATAAGGTACTTGCTCAGTGATTATTAATTTAATGACACAAAAAAAAGGTCAATATCGTGGAGGATTGTCAGCATCCACCACCGTCTTTTGCGCCATTTTTTTTAATAACTTTGTTGCGGTACACACTTCTGTAATATTTGTAGGCAGAATATAAATAAATAGCCGCGGCCGTAATTACTTCCACGTCCATCACGAGTGTTTCGCCAGGCAACAGTGAGCCGTGGCTAGGGCTGCCATCCGTCCGGGTTTCCCCGGATTTGTCCTAGTTTACGGGGCGTCCGGGGAGCGTCCGGGCGGGGTTTTATTTGTAGTCCGGGTTTAAAAATTTACGGCAACGCATGAGTGGCCTTGGTGCTGCAAGTGTCCATGGGCAGCAGTGACCACTTATTATGTGGTAGACCGCTAGCTCTTTTGCCTAGATCAACATAAAAAAGTTGATTTGTGACATTTTTAACTGTTTTTTTATTGGTCTGTCCGGGTTCTGGGCTTCAAAATCCGGGGTTATCACGCGTCTTATCCTGGTTGACACATTTTAGAGATAGCAGCCCTAGCCGTGGCCCATTGTGTAAACGCCGTTTCGCGATGCGGCGATGCTGGCCGATCGTGGCGCATGGCCCATTGTACATTTATACTCTGTGGACGGAAATGTGGAAGAAAGACCAGGAAAACAAGGGAAAGTGGTATGGAAGTGATGTATTAATCTCTATTACTATTTCATCTTTAACCCCTTATTGCATGAATTATAAAACGGATGAAATAAAACAAAAATTTTAGCGATTGTATCTTTTATTAGTCTTAATTGAGAAATTAATAATAATAAAAAAAATTTTTTTTACTTATTTTGGAATTTAGCCCACAAAGCCATATATGGATTCGTATGCAGTCTAGTGAAATAATAGATATCCATATATGGCTTCGTATGCATTAGGAACATTATAGAAACTTATATCTTATCAAAATATTTAAAACAGTTACGTTTATCATTGTAACACAAATAAACTCTACACTTTCCACACATAGTGAATGATCGATATTTTGAACATCCCTGACATAATTGTCGATTTTGTTTCCATTCGGGAAAGTGGTCAAAATTGTCAGATGAAAGCTCATCGTCACTCATAAAGCCATCGCCAGGAATAGGGTTAACATGCTTGGAAGTACCATAAAAGCGAGAAGAATTCATTGCTGCAAAGAAAGAAAAAATGCAAATGAACACACACAAAGCTATATATGAGCGTTAGAAATGTTAATGTGAATGCATACGAAGCCAAAAATGGCAATTTCAAAAAAAGGATCCATAAGTCAAGTAAAACAAAATAAAATACCAAAAAAGCACCTGTTTCATGTTATAGCACATATATATATCACAATATAAAATTCTAGGACTTTTAACTTACCGATTTATTACTTTCTTTTCAAAAATAAAATTAACATTACATTTCTGCATCCGAACGGTGGGCCGCGCTGCACATAACCTCAAATATTTTGACAAATGTCACCAACCGAACACACGAAAATATTTATAAGATATTTATAACAATTGTTTTGAAATAAAAATAAAATGGAAATTAAAAAAAAAATCCAAAGTTTTAGAGCCACCAATGGCTTCGTATGCGGTAAGGGGTTAATTTAATGTAATAATATCTTTGGTAATGTTTACGTCTGTTATTGACGTCTTTTATTCTTTATGTCAGTGCAGTCTTTTATGCTGAATAAAGCCTAGTTTTCTCAAGGCTTTGTCTTTATTTATAACAATTTATTCAGCATAAAATGTGAAAAATAATTAAATAAAAATGTCTACGCAAGAAAATAAAATGTCCCGCTATCTTCGGCCAGATCATTTCGACTTGGAACCTAATTCGACAGAGGCCGATTTGAAATGGTCGCACTGGCGATTTACTTTCGAAAATTTTCTTACTGCAGAATGCACTACCAAAACCATGGATTCCATTAAGCTAAACGTCCTGGTAAATCATTTATCTCCGACAGTGTTCTCGTACATTTGAGGTGTCAAATCGTATGACATCGCTCTGAAAACTTTAGAAGAGATCTATGTCAAACCTAAGAATGAAATTCTCTCAAGACATTTACTTACAACCCGCACACAAAAACCTGAAGAAACTGTGAGTGAGTATTTCCAAGTGTTGAGATCTTCCTCAGTAAAACTCGTATTAAATGTTTAATCACATTTTATTAATAAGAGCACAATCAGCACAATTACATTTTTCCGTTTTTCTCATAGTACAGATTATGAATATATTTTTCAGTCATAGAGTAAAGCACAGGACACACTTTCATGGTATTAAAGGTGGTAATACACATGTAACACCAAGCACTAAATCTGTTGTCACATGAATGTAACTATACCGCAGTGACGGCGGAAGAACACCGAAGTCAATCCATACGTGGCGCATTTATCGCAGGGATCGTCTCACAAAAGATCAAAGAAAGACTTTTAGAAAAGTTGACCTTAAATTTAGATGTAGCTGTCAATTTGGCGATTTCTTTAGAGAGCGCTGTGAAGAATACTCACATAATGTCCAATAAAGCATTATCTCTAAATGCCTCAACTGCGAATGAACTCGACCTTAACGCAACCACAAGTTCAAGAGTTCCAAACCGGCGTTGTTTCTTTTGCGGCAGTAAATTTCTACATCAGAGGATTAAATGTCCAGCATTCAAAGTTAATTGTCAATTGTGCTCGAGGAAGGGACATTTTGCAAGTGAATGCAGAAGCAAGGAACCATTGACGATCAATACTATTAACGTTGATAGGATATTTTCTACTGATTCTAGCCGCTTCCCCGAGTAGTTTGAAGAAGGCCACTATCCCTATCACTATAAATGAATATAAGGCTGATGCACTTATTTATACTGGGAGTTCGGTGAGTTCCATAGATAGAAACCTAGCTCAATCGCTTAATCTAAAAGTAAAGCCGTATCAAACAAACAATTTCGTTAGCATCACTAAGTCATGTATCTTTTGTTGAAGGACTCTGCCATGCTACACTCAAAATAGACGAAAATCAATATCAACAACAACCGCTTCTAATTGTCAACAATCTTTGCGCGGATGTTATCGTGGGTCATGATATACTCAAAACCCATTCCAAGTTAGAATTAAAATTCGGAGGCAGCCAGCAACCCTTACGTATTTGCAATGTGATGGAAGCCTCTCTACCTCCTGCTACTCTTTTTAGTTATTTATCGTATGATATCAGACCGATAGCAATACGCTCGCGCCGATATAGCAAAGATGATGAAGAATTTATAAAATTAGAGGTAAATAAATTACTTGAAGATGGGGTTATTGAACCAAGTACTTCGCCGTGGCGAGCCCAAGACCTTGTTGCAGGAGGAGATCATCATAGAAAAAGAATGGTCATTAATTATGCGCAGACCATTAACAGATTTACGGAACTCGATGCCTTCCCGTTGCCTAATATGGAGTCCATAGTAGCTAAAGTAGCGAAATATAATCACTTTAGTCAAATTGACTTAAAAAGTGCATATCATCAAAAAAGCATTCTTTCAAGAGAAAAGCCATATACAGCTTTTGAAGCGAACGGTAAACTTTACCAATTTACCCGTATCTCATTTGGTGTAATAAATGGGGTAGCTGCCTTTCAACGAGCTCTTAGCTACGTGATCGAAACTGAAAAATTGAAAGGAACATTTGCGTATTTAGATGACGTCACAGTTTGCGGCAAAACAAAGAAGGATCATGACGAGAATTTGTCGAATTTCATGAAAGCGGCAGCTAAATATAAACTTACGTTAAATGAGCAAAAATGTAAATTTAATACTTATGTTGTTAATCTTCTTGGATACAATGTGCAAAATAATGTCCTTCCAGAAAATGCCTCGGAGCTAAAAAGGGCACTAGGTCTCTTTGCTCATTACCCAAGGTGGATACCAAAATTTTCTGAAAAAACAAACCATTATTAAAAATTTGTACGTTCCCTCTTACTGGACTGTCTATTACTTCTTTCGAAAGTCTGAAGAAGGATATTCTCAAAGCGTGTCTAGCGGCAATAGATGAAAAAGCAACCTTCACTGTCGAGACTGATGCCTCAGAATATGCTATTGCTGCAGCACTGTCTCAAAATTGTCAACCTGTAGCTTTCTTTTCTCGCTCTTTAACATATTCTGAGAAACGACACGCATCTATAGAAAAAGAAGCGGCTGTAATTGTAGAGTCATTGCGTAAATGGCGCCACTATCTTATTGGACGCTACTTTAATTTAATCACGGATCAACAATCCGTTTCATTTATGTTCGATCAACGACACTCTAGTAAAATCAAGAATGAGAAAATAGAACGTTGGCGCCTGGAATTATCCTGTTTTAAATACGATATAATTTATAGAGCAGGAAAAGAAAATAAAGCAGCAGATGCACTGTCTAGAGTCTGTGCGCTAATAAGTAATAATACTGATTCTTTGAAAGCCCTACATGTAAGGCTCTGCCACCCTGGCATAACAAGAATGGTACACTGGGTGCGCTCGAAAAATTTTACTTATTCGATTAACGATGTTAGAGAAATAAATGAGAACTGTCACATATGCGCTGAAATTAAACCCAGATATGTACGCTCTAAAGGAAATTTAATCAAGGCTACAACTCCTTTCGAACGACTAAATATAGATTTTAAGGGGCCGTTACCTTCAAAAACACCAAATAAATATATATTGACTGTCGTCGATGAATACACCAGATTTTCTTTTGCGTTTCCTTGTAAAGATGTTACCTCCAGCACCGTCATTAAGTGCCTTCATGAAATTTTTAGCCTTTTTGGCACGCCTATGTATATACATTCGGACAGGGGATCAGCCTTTATGTCACAAGAATTTTTGCAACATTTGATTTCTTTGGATATAGCCTCCAGTAAAACTACTCCATATAATCCTCAAGGGAACGGACAAGTTGAACGTATGAACGGTACATTGTGGAAAACTATTCTCCTAAGCCTTCACTCCCAAGGATTGGAAACCCCTGATTGGGAAAAGGTATTACCTAACGCTCTACATTCAATACGTTCTTTACTTTGTACTAGTACAAATACCACACCCCATGAAAGAATGTTTCTCCACCAACGTCGTAGTCCTAATGGAGTCTCCTTACCTGGATGGATGATGTCTCCTGACCCGGTACTTATTAAAAGAACAGTTCGGAACTCAAAATTTGATCCCTTGGTACAAGAAGGACAGCTGCTGCAAACTAATCCAACCTACTCATACATAAGATACTCAGATGGCAGAGAAGGAACCATATCCAACAGATATCTGGCACTATTGCCACCCACTAACAGTGATAGTTCAGATTCAGAATCAGAAGTTGAAAATGAAAATGACATGCCAATCGAAGATGAACAGCAAGACTCTGCTCAACCTAATGAGAGCGACGCTGGTGTACGCCGCTCCTCAAGACTAAGGCAAATCCCTGTTTACCTACAAGATTACGATCTAGGGAGGGGTGAATGATGTATTAATCTCTATTACTATTTCATATTTAATTTAATGTAATAATCTCTTTGGTAATGTTTACGTCTGTCATTGACGTCTTTTATGCTTTATGTAAGTGCAGTCTTTTATGCTGAATAAAGCCTAGTTTTCTCAAGGCTTTGTCTTTATTTATAACAGGAAGTATCCAAGATAACCAATGTTAAACCATAGTATGACAAACTAAAAACTAATGAAAGTCATGATTTCATTACAACAATAAACAGATTGAGATTTGGTCATAATATTGCGCCGTCACACCTAGCAAGTCTTGGGATTGTTTCAAACAATCAATATAATTACTGTCAAGCAGAAGAAGGAACGATCCACCACATTATTTTCGATTGCCAAAGTTTCCTCATTCAAAGACTTGTGCTGGCTAGTGAACTTAGTGTTACCAATGCATTTAAGTGTGTTTCTTCCTCCCGCCCGCCGCCATTCAACGTTTTACTAAAAGATCCAACATCCTATAAACCTATTTATACTTACATAAAAAATACAATTGCAACAATTTTAATGACGAAATTTTGTGAAGTGAAGTGTAGTGACTCCAAAGTAATGAACATTTTCCAAATAAGTTATGACCTAAAGGTTTTTATTACCAGGTCATTAAATTAAATAAAAACTCTTTGGATCTGGCTTTTCTCTATGGCTGTAATCTGTGAGACGGAACGCGAGTTTTTGGCGGGATTTCATCGAGTGTGGTTGGCGTCTTATTTTAATTAATCTTAAATACGTTCATAGTGGATATTGTGAAATGAAATTGGTGTGATTTTGTGTTACAACTGTCTGCGTAACTGAAGAATTAGTAGAATCGTCAAAATATACGCTATTCCAGTCAAGTGGGCGTGAGAATTTTATTAGCTTATCGAAAAAGCCAGCTCGATACATTTCGTGCCAAACACTTCAAGAAACATTAGAATGCGTCACACCGACATTCTAATGTGAATAGAAAAACAAAATAATTGAACTTAAGACTAGGCTGTATGGGCATTGTTCCCCTTGCCTTCCCTGAAAAGGGAGAACTTAACCAAAAAAAAAGAGAGACGGAACGCGAACGGAAAAGTTTTTTTTCGGCGGGAACCTTCGAAGAGGAAAGGCGCGCTTTGAAGATTTTTTTTTGCATTAATTTTAATTTTCTCTTTTTTTTGTGTATTCTTGTATAGTTTTATGTAAATAGTGTTTCAATTCAAATATAGGTATATAGAAGTTAAATGGCGAGTACGAAAAAGCGGAAAAAAGACTTTGGGGGTGGCGATGATAGTCGTCGTTCTTCGGACGATGAGTCTGAGACCTCTCAGAAATTCAAGATCTTTAAAGTAACTGGGTATCAAAGGAAATATCCTGAAAATGCAGATAAAACAGAGTTTGTTGTGTTTTTGTCTCACAAAACTTACGATTCGCCATTTACGGACAAAGACAGAATAAAAATTTCAAAAGCCATCCGAACACATTGCGTGTCCGGTGTTTTACATTTAAGGCCGGTTAATCGGTATAAAGTCGGCATAACGTTCGATCTTTCGAACAATGCCAATGTTTTTTTACAAAATGCTAAACTTTTGGAAGAGTTGGACGTAGTGGCCACCATTCCAGCAAAGGACACTGAAGTAACCGGTGTGCTAAAATCTGTCCCTACCGAATTGTCAAATAAAAACATTTTCTCTTTGATAGGTAGCTCCAAAAACATTATACAAGTCCGGCGGTTCATGCGGCGTGTGCGGGGGGATGCTGGTGCAGTCTCGTACCAGCCCACGCAAACAGTCGCAGTAACGTTTGCCTCTACTCAGTTGCCAGAATACGTATATCTAGACCATTGGAGACACGAGGTCAGTCCATACGTTCCACCTGTTAAGCAGTGCCTACGTTGCATGCGTTTCGGTCACATTGCTAAGTTTTGTCGCAATAATGAAGTCTGTTCAATTTGTTCGACAAATCATAATTATAAATCTTGTACTGTTGATATAGAAAATGCAAAGTGCACTAACTGTGGAGGTAATCACGTAGCCATCTCATCCTCTTGTCCAATTAAAAAGCAACAGATCGAAGACAACAAAATTAAAAGTAGAGCTGTGCAGTATTCAGAACTGTTTAATGAAAAATCATTTCCCAAACTTGCCGAAAAATCGATAGAAACACATTTAAATAATTTATCAAAATCAGACTTATTTATGAATTTATTAGTAGAAACAATAATGAATATAGTATCTAATAAGAATGTACCTATAAATAGTAATACTATAAAAGAAAATTTACATAATACATTCAGAAAAATACCTTCCAAAAATAAAAATGGCTAACTTAAATATTGTACTCAGAGTTTAGTAAGCAGTAGGCTCATATTTACAAATTTTCTTTATGAACACAACATTCATTTAGCATTAATATCAGAAACTTGGCTAAGACCGAATCAACAATTCAAAATAAAAGGTTACAACATAGAAAGAAATGATTCTGATAATATACATAATGGAGTTGCAATATTAATTCGCAATAACATTGTTTATACTAAAATCAATACAAATTTTGATAATACTTTGCAAAATATTTGTATTCGTATTACAATAAGAAATAAAGATATATCAATTGTTAGCTTTTACAGTCCTCCAAATACTAATCCTGCCTTTAGTAAAAGCAAATTAGATTCTCTTATAAAATCTATCCCTGGTCCGATGATTTTTGCAGGTGATTTTAATGGTCATCACTCTTCTTGGGGCTGTAATTCCACAAATCCTCGTGGTCGAGATATTCTGGATATCATTGATGAAAATAACTTGATTCTTCTTAATGATGGGCAACCAACCACAGTTGGCTCTTTAACTTGGCGGCCCAATGCTCTAGATTTGACCATAGTTAGTCCTTCTTTGGCTTTATCTTGTGAATGGTCTGTTCATGATGATCCTCTCGGCAGTTATCATCTACCTGTAAAAACAAATATTAGTCTCAATGTCAACAACCAACAAGATTGTAATAACAATAATGTCATGGATGATAAGGTCACTTTTCCAATATTCAAAAATTTTAAACTGGTTGATTGGAAAATGTATCAATGTAAAGTTGAAAGTCTTTTATCTGAGTTTTGTGTTCAATCATACACCCCATTGGAGGCTTATACACTATTTTGTGAAATTCTTTATTCAGCCACAGAGTCTTTAACCCCTACCAAATTAAAATCCAACTCTACCAACAGAAAAACTGGCAAAAGACTCTCATTACCTTGGTGGAATAATAATTGTTCAGTTGCTGTGAGTAATTCTAAACAAGCATATATTACATTTAAAAATAATCCATCAGAAACAACCTATTTGGAATTTAAAAGGTTGCAAGCTTTAAAAAAACTCACCCTTAAAACTGAAAGATCAAAAAGCTGGGCTGATTTGTGTAGTTCATTCAATCGTTGTACCCCTCTTACTGTAATCTGGAAATATATGCGTAAATTCAATAAATCTTTTATTTTAAGTCATCCAGACTGTGACAGCTGGGTTTTACCTTTTCTTAAGAAATATACTCCTGATTATGTACCTACTCATCAGGACTGTTCCTACAATAGATCTCAATCAAATTCCACCAACCTCTTTTTAATAAAACCATTTACAATAACAGAATTGAAAAACGCAGTCTCCTCCAGAAGAGAAAGTGCATTTGGATTGGATGGTATCCCTTATAAAATGTTGAAAACTCTTAGTGATTCTAGTTTGCAGATATTTTTGAAGGTTTTAAATCATCTTTGGGAAAACAATGACATACCACCTTGTTGGAAAATAGATTGCTTGGTTCCTATTTTAAAGCCTAATAAGCCTAAATTGGATAAAGATTCTTATCGCCCTATTGCACTAACTTCATGTGTAGGAAAAATTTTTGAACAACTACTAAAGCAAAGATTGGAGTTCTATGTGGAAAAAAATGGCATTTTACCTTCGAATCAGTTTGGATTTAGAAGAGGTCGCTCATCTCGTGAAAGTATCTGCCAATTACAACTTGACATCCAAAATTGTCTAGTAAAAAATCAAACTATGGTGTCTGTATTCTTTGATGTTGCGGGAGCTTTTAACAGTGTCAATGTTGATGTGCTTTCTAATGAGTTAACTTCAGTGGGTATACCACCAAAACTTGTTCATTGGGTCCAAAAGTTCTTGTCTGAAAGAAAAGTTTTTGTTAAGAATAATGGTTACCTATATGGCCCACGGTTGGCTTCTGTTGGTGTCTGTCAGGGAGGAATTTTATCTCCTCTTGTTTTTATATTATATATCCGACGTCTCAACTTAATTCTGGGTGGACATGTCAAAAATTTACAGTTTGCTGATGACTTGGTAGTATATGCTTCCGATCATAAAATTACAAATTTAGTAAATAAAATTAATAGTGCCTTATTTAATCTTAATCAATATTTCACATACTTAAATCTTGATATTAACCCATTAAAATCAAAACTGCTTGTATTTGGGAAAAATAGATCTTTGATGCCTACTGTTTACTATAACAATGTTGCTATTCCAGTTTCATTAGACACAAAGTTTTTGGGTGTTTTAATAACTCACAACTTATCTTGGAAAAAATATATTGAACACATAACAACTAGGGCTAACAAAGCTTTAAACATATTAAAATCTTTAGTTTCTACATATTGGGGAGCTGATCCTAAGATCTTGTTGTTACTGTATAAGTCTTTGATTCGCAGCCATTTTGAGTATGCTTTTTTTTGTTTTGCTCATGACAACAAAATTGTAGATATCCTAGACAAAATTCAAAATAAAAGTATGCGTTTGATAACTGGTGCTTTCAAAAGCACTCCCATTAATGTTATGCAAATTGAGTGTAATCTTTCTCCCATTTCAATAAGATTTAGTTACTTAAAGGAAAGATTCCTTTTGAAGCTATTCTCAATAAACAATAATCAACTTTTAAAAAATATTTCATATTTATCACAATCACTGGCAGGTAGGCCTTTGTATATCATGCAAGGATTTCCTCAGTTCACTCAGTTTCTCGAAAATTCCAACATTTATAAGCCTTCAATCTTACCATGCTATGAAGGGCATTTTGAGAGCAAATTTCCATCAATTGACATAAATATCTACAAGGAGCTTTCTACTAAAGAGGAGGTGTTTGGTGAACTATCAAATTGGGTTGATCATAAACATATTTATACAGATGGCTCAAAAAATGATTCAAGTGCATCTTTTTCTTTTTACGTTAGCTCTATAAAATCTGGTTTAGGTTACAAGATAGACAAAAATTCCTCTGTATTCACTGCAGAAGCTCTAGCAATTTTGGCTGCTCTGAAACACATAAAACACCAAAATCAAGGACATAAAAAATGGCTAATACTTAGTGATAGCATGAGTGTGCTCAAAAACTTAGAAAACAATAAATTAAGTGCAAACACCAATTACATTATTCATGCTATTAAAGAAGTCTGGTATGATCTATACAATGTTGATAATATAATTGTAAGTTTCATGTGGGTTCCGTCTCACATTGGTGTAACAGGTAATGAAAATGCAGATTATCTAGCAAAATCTATCAATACTCTAGCTACTGAAACCAATACTCAGAAGATGTCTATACCTTATACAGATTTGATTGTTCTGCTAAAGGAAAGAATGCACCAAGAGTGGCGAGCCCATTGGAATTGTATAGTACAGGTTAAAGGTAAAGGTCTATGGTACACACCTCTTTATGTTGATGTAAACAAATTGCCATGGTTCTGCAAATCAAATAGCTTTTTGAATAGAAAATTCTATACGACGATTTTTCGCTTAAGGTTTGGTCATTGTCGGCTTAATTTCCATCTCTTTCGGTTGCAAATGGTGAATAATGCTCAATGTACTCATTGCAATTCCCAAGAAGAAACCCTAGCTCACATTTTCTTTGACTGCCCATCCTTCGGCATTCAGCGCCTTGTGTTGTTGGATGAGCTAATCCAAATTTATGGCAAACATGATTTGGTCCCGCGTTCCTTGACCGATCTTCTTGTAAATAATTGTACATACGTTCCTCTGTATAATTTCATTGCAAACACTGTTGAAGAAATATAAATATTCTGTAATATCGTTGTGTATTAGATTTTAAGGTTAAATGTTCTGCATACACAAAACGCTCAGTTAAGTTTAATAGGTACCGCATGTTCTCTTTCCTTTTATTTGTTTGAAAAAAATGTTTATTTTCGTAATTTTGCTTGTAGGTATTCTTTTTCGTTTAGGTTGTCGGTTTGAAACAAGTTTGAAACGTATCAAATGTCGTTGTTTTTAGTTTGTTTTTTCTTTTCTTAAGTTTTGTATTAGGATTAAGGTATTGCATGGTATTGGTCTATGATTTATTTTTTGTGTAAATGTGTACTATAAAAAAGATATTAAATAAATATGAAATTCATATAGGATGTAATTAATTCATGATTGGACTGTCTAGTAAGAGAAAAAATTAAATGTTTGGTGTTTAAGATGTTCAATGTGCTCGGAAAAAAGCACATAATAATAGAGTAAAACAAAAAACTAGAAAATATACCGGAAATTATCAAACTGAGGAAGTTATATTGAATTTTAATAATAAAAAGAAGAAAAATAACTAATGACGAGGCAGTATGGTCCCAGACCTTAGCCTGTCCGAAAGGACAAACGAAAAAAAAAAAAAAAAAAAGCGAACGGAAAAACTGAATTTCAATTTATTTTGAAGATTGTCAATAACTGTATTTGCAAGCCACACTAAAGAAATCTATCTGTTTTTGCACAAATGTTGGTACACTATTAAATTCGCTTGCTCTCAAGACTGATACTTTGATTGCTAAAACGGTCAGAAACAGAAAGAAATTATTAAAGAGATAAACCCTGATAGGTGGTGCTCTTGTGTTTATTTTTTGTTCTGGGAATGGTGCACTGGAATGTGGTATTAGTATCGACTGTAGAAGTTGGAAACGAAATTATAAAACTAAAAGATTCCATTTAAGATGAACAGTGATTATTATGATGTTGCATCAGAGTTGGATCCAAGGGAAATACTGCATTATCTAAATACCTTAGGTATAAATAACATAAGTGGAGAAATTTTGAAATATTTTATAACTGGTTTGTAGATTTATTTCTCTACTCTTTGCTTTCTTTACAATTTGAATAAGTACCTATTCATTATGTCAAATATTTCAAACTTATACTTTCAGATCTCAAAAAGCTTATAAAATATGACTTGGAACAAAAGAAAGAGGGAAACAACGTAGCCAAGAAACCAGATGTTTCAGGGCCTGAGAGACTTCACAGTGCAAGTACATTTTCATCGCGGATCAGATCCAGGTGCCAAGAAAATATTTCCATGACCTGTGGTAGACATTGCCAAAAGAGAAAAAGTTGTACAATTCGCAGCATTCACTCTGCTCCTGTATTAGGACAGTATAAAAAAGAAAACAATGTCAATGTAAAACCCATCAGAAGTTGTTCTTGTGCCAATGTAAAAAGAAAACCAGAAGCTGTACTAGATGAGACAGCACCCACTTCCAGCAACAATTGTAATGTATTATATTTTTATATCAAATTGGTTTTTAATCCCTCAATCTTAATTTTCAAAGTGAAACTTTTATTATATCACTACAATTTTGCTGTTCATCCTTAGCATGTTGCATAAATGTTTTATTAGAACTTCAGTCCATCAATCATCAGTGGTTAAGTGGTAGAAAGCTCACCCTCAACCCAGGCGGCCCGGGTTCGATTTCCAGCTAAGGAAAGACTTTCCACTTTTTACAAGCCAAACTAATGTCAACTAACTAAGTATAACACCTTTTTTAATGTGTCATATTTATTATTTCAGTAATAAAAGTAAAGAAACAACCACAAAAGAAGAAATGTGATCCAGTTTCACTATATCATTATTATACTGCATTGTGGGCGAAATATAAACCAAATGTACCAGGTGAAAATGATTGGTCAGATTTGAGATGGAGTGTAAGGCAGAAAATGGCAGGGAATATTCCTAAACCCACTACAAAAAAAACATAACAAAATTAATTACAACATCCAGTATATTTGATGAATATACAAAAAAAAAAAATTTAAAGACTCCTTAAATGGGAACATTAACATTGAACCTGTAATGTTACCAATTCATATAAACAAAATTACATTAGTGAGATCTGATTTTCTCTGATCCGAGTGATCTGATGATGAGTGATGGATACAAGCTAAATAGTGATGCACCTGCTTTGTCACATAGTTGTTAACAAATACAAGACAAGGTCAAGAGATATTTAAACAAATGTGTGTGAATATGCCCCACAAAATTACACCATGTCACTTGCTGGCTTGCCCATCAAGGTTTACTATGTGTAGGTATAGTGGAATTCAAATTTTTTTATTGTTAAATTATGACAAATACCATGAATCACATCATTCAAAACCACTAAGGTTATCTAATATTTTTCTCAGCACTAACTTGTTCAAATGTCTAGAATATAGGCAGAAATCTTAAATTGTACCTAATGAACTTTTTGAGTTGTAGTGCAATGCTCAAAATGCTGAATGTTGCATTTTTACATGTGGATGTGACATTAAAGGCAGATGTTCTCATCAGGAGTGCCTTTTGAATTTTGCAAACAAATTAGTTGTTAAGAAACAACATCACTTGATGACTTCCATTACATAATATAGGATTACATACATGATGTGCATGATGACAATAAACTTAAACTTAAGTAATAAAATCATTTTTATAGCAAGCAAGATTTTATTTGTTTTCTTTTATTAATCTTGTTTTCATCTAAATCTTACACCTGATTTAGCTTGAAACTAGCCTCTTTATCTGTGGTTATTGAATGCAGATGCTGTAAAATTCTTTCTTCTATCTTTGCTGCTGCTGATAAAGTCAATATTAATGTATCATGTTTCAACATGGAATAGACATTAAGTCCATACACGGGCATTATATTGACATGTGCAATTGCATCGGCTGCAGCTGTGATGTTTCTAGGGGCTAGATCAGAGCTGAAAAATAAATTGAGTTCCATTCCATTTTTAAATTACACAACAATTTTTTAATATATAATTTATTTGGTCGCTAAACCATGATAGCTAGGGAGCTGGTGGCAATTTAGGTATATGATTTCATCATAGTTGATACCAAGACGTAATATAGTTTGCACCTGTGTTCACTAAGTGGTGAGCTTAGGTAGCTCTGATTTATTTCCTAAATGATAAAACAAAAACATAAAAATTATAGTATTGTTTCTGTCATTAAATAAATTACATAGATAGTGAAATTAAAGCTGGCAGAAGTCAGAATGGTGGGCGATTTTTATAAAAATAATTTATAAACAAACTAATACCACTACATATCTATCGTCTTTTCAAATATAATTTTTATGTTCTATAGAGAACGATATTAAATATCCTAGATCCACCAACACAAATAAAATCATGCCCAATACCTGTCCAAAAGGAACATTGGACGATCCACGGAGCTTGGTAAGATGATTGCGTAGTCTAAAAGTTATAACAGTCTGATATGTAAACTCATAAAATTATATGACTTATTGCTATATGCGGAATAATTTAGACCTTATTTCTTTGCTTCTACGCACAATTCTGAATGCCCTATTAGCAATATAGCAGGTACGGACCGTGAGGAAAAGAGATAGCTTTATTACCGAGCATGAATTTGAATATAACAAATATATTCTATTAAATCAGTATATAATTAGTATTAAAACAATATTTGCTTCAAATGCATTATATTAACAAACATTGATTATAATCAATTTTACATACTATAAGTATTTATTTCAAAATTTATCATGGAATTAAGGGTTATGTTAACTTTTCAACGTTCCGCGCATTACTGTGAACCAAAAAGTGCTTGAGTTGTGTTCAAGCACTTCTTTCGTCAAGGACACATTTGGAGCGCACGAGGTGTATCTAGGGTATTTAATATCATTGTCTATAGAATATTTGTAGCAGACATCTACAACTCTGATTTTATTTTTTGGAGAGTCTTAACGTATTTTGGAGCATGTATATTTCTCTCTGTGACCTTTCATTCCCAGTTTTAAACCACCTATTTTTTCTAACTTTCTTTTCCATGTGAACAAATACAATATACACAATTAATATTAGTGAGTGTGTATTTGTACTCCCTTGCAGTTGTCCTCAGCCTTTGAAAAGAAAGTATTATTTTCTTTCTGCCTTTTTCATTTTTATACTTCTCATAACGAATAGAAATAGTAGAAGTAAAGACAAAAACAATCATAATAATTTATTATTATTATTTTTTAAAACATATTTCAACAATACAGATTATTAATGCAACATCATTATAGTGGCAGAAGTAATTGTTTCTATCTCTTATAATATAATTTCAACAATTATTATTCTAGGCTACCTGCCTAGGAAGTAATTTATTTTATTATAAAAATGAGAAATGAAATGATCCACTAGCATTATTTGTTTTTATTTAGATACAATGTATTAAGACTATTCCCAGAAGTGATAATATTGTTTAGGACACTTATTTTTATTATCATTTTTCGGAAGCTCCTTTTGGATAATCAGCAGATAATGAATGGCAGAAATTGTTTAAAATGATTATTTTACTTAGTACTCTAATATTATCAACCTCTGTCAGACAATGAAATCATATAAAAATTACTGCCACCAGCTCCCTAGCTTATGGATTTTCATACAACTTGCCAGCTGCTGCTTGAATGTTATTGGTAGAGCAATTTCGATTTCGTATGTTTAAAAACTCATTATTTTATCAATAATTTTGCTTGAAATTGCACTATTAACTTGCTGCAATTTCCAAGCTAGTTTGAGAGTATAAAAAGATTATTTAAAATAATGCAATTTCCAAGCTAGTTTGAGAAATCTATAACTATGTTATAAAAAATTCTCTAGGTTCAATACCTAATATAAATACTTTTTTAAAACTTACTCATCAACAATCAATACAGAAGGACCCCAATTTCTGCTTTCTATAAGATCTAAGAGAAAATCTGGTTCATCTGATGGTAATTCCAAATCTTTAACAATGTGCAGGTCATCCTGTGCTAACTTAGTTGACAACGTCGATGTGAGGCCTTGTATTCGAAGGTGAAACGGTAGCATGAAAAAATGTGTTTTACCAGAACGTGGACCATGGGCTACTCCACCACCACGGAACAATGGAGATCTAATTGACCCATGTCTAGCTCGGCCAAGACCTTTTTGGGGCCAGGGCTTCTTGCCCCCACCGCGTACTTCAGCCCTTGTTTTCGTGTGGGCCCAAGATACCCATCTATATTTCCTTTGCCAAACGACATTGCGGTGAATAATGTCAATACGTGGTGTTGTTGCATACACTGATGGATGCAATTCAAATAATCCTAATTTCTTTTCTTCTAGTGTATCCAAGTTTTCTATCCAAACTTCTCGTGGTTTTGTGTAAGCTGGGGGAAACTTCCATTCCTTTTTGGTGACTACCAAGGAGTTGTCCAAAGGTATAGACTGAGGATTGACTGACACATAAGTGCGAATTGGTAATAAAGTCGATACTTGTAACCGTTTTATTGCATTTATCAAAAGAGTGACCATAATTAAAATTTTAATTTCAAATATTTATGTTTAGTTAACCTCAAACCCTGCCTTATCACTTTTTATTTTTTAATTTATTTCACAGATTATTAAGATTATATTTCTTTGCTGATTCTGGGAAGGCCAAGGTTATACGCTTTCCGGTATATTATACTACTCTGGTATACGCCTATACAGTCAATCCTTAAATTCATTTTATTTTTGTATTCTTGAGGCCGGCCGGAGTCAAGTCTTCCTTTAGTTATCTTGTCTTCCCTTTAAGGTTCTTTCTAGTTCAATTTTATTTACTACTATACTGGCCAGTGCTAATGACGGCATGAATCGACGCTATACTGGTGAATTGTTCCGAAATATATTGGCCAGTGCACTGACGTCATAAACGACGAAATATTAAAAATAGTGCGAATAAAGAATTTTTTTTATTCACCTCATCAATTAAAAGGAATTCTTATTGTTCGAATGCCATTATTGTTCTTTAAAAAAAAAAGAAATAAAATTCGAATGCATCTCACGCACGCTCTGTCTTAAGTCATATTCGTTTTCCCGGTAAAAATGTGGTAGCATACCAGTACAATATGGCGTCGGATTCGTGACGTCATTAGCACTGGCCAGTATACTGGTATACATTACGGAATACACCCATTATCATTGGTAGAAATGTCAAGAATAATGTCATGCCAACACGGGGTGCGGCCAGAGTGCACTCAGATTCAGATTCAGATTCAGATTCTGAAAACAAGCGCGAGAAATAAACAGTGTAGTCGAAGGGTACGGCCAGAGTGCACTCCTGATTCAGATTCAGATTCAGACTCAGAAAACAAAGCGCGAGAAAAAGCAGGCAACCTGCTTAGACTACACTGTTTATTTCTCGCGCTTGTTTTCGAAATCTGAATCTGAGTCTGAATCTGAGTGCACTCTGGCCGCACCCAAAAAGACAGAGATAACCTAGGGGTGTCCACTCTAAAAAACATCGATGTATTTTTTGATTCAATACATCGCAATTAAACTTACATTGATTTCTTCCGATGTATCGGATGAAAACATCGATGTATTTTAAACAACGAGTACTTTTTCTGAAATTTTATTACTTATGTGGAAAATGACACATTTTAAAAGAGACCATCTTTTCACAATAAAAAATGTTACTATTGAAGTTTATGAAAAGATAAGCTCTTTTCACCCACCAATCCGCACTGGATCCGCTATCACCCACCAATCCGCACTGGGTCCATTGTCACCAACCAATTCCGCGCTGGGTTCGTTATCACCCTCCAATCCGCACTGAGTCCACTATCAGCCACCAATCCGCACTGAATCCGTTATCACCCACCAATCCCCACAGGGTCCGTTATCACCCACCAATCCGCACTGGGTCCGTTAACACCCACCAAGCACTAGATTCATGTATTTTGTGACGGGTATTGTTCATTGTTTACCCATGAGTCGTGATAACGCGAAATCGTAAGACATTCATTTCATTCCATTCACCAGTTTACCCCCCAAGTCAAGCGTGCCTCTTTGAGTCTCACTTCAAAATACAATATTTACTACTTAATAAGTATTTCTGCACAAATTACGATTTAGCAGAACAAAGATGATAGATAGTGTCGAATCGATTTGCAGTTTAAGCTAACGAACATTAACAACTGACTGACTTGCTTGACTTTACATGGACTTGACTGACCGAGCGACTAAGCGAAACGGATTGGACCGACACGATTACATTTTTTTATGGGCTTTGGACTTAGAGATCCGAATCCGGCATGCTTCTATAAGACTGATAAAATTTGACAACAGTCCATCTTTATCATGCTCTATACAGAATGAGAAAGAGATACTATTGATTGACTGTTGATCAAGACTTTACAGATCAAAAGTTTATGAAGTGGTTTTATTTTATATAAAAAATGTAATGAACCCCCCCCCCCCATTTCCCCCAAACCCAAATTTCTTCCCTCCATGAATCCCCCAAAAATGTTTTCCCCCCAATTATCCCCCCAACGCTTAAAAACCCCCCTAAATTTGGCGGGAATCCCCCCAATCTGGCATCAGTGGAACTACCACAAATGTTAGAGTGGTTACTGCATCCGCCTGGACAGCGGAACACGCAGATTTGAGTCTTGCCTGAAACCTCTCAAGGTTTCTTTGTTTTTTTTTGAAGAAAAAATCAAGGATTGCTTTTTTTTTGAAGAAATAATCTTAATATTTTTATATTACGCGTTACGTTGTTTGTCCGGGATGGATTCTTAAACTACTTAACCGATTTTAATAAGTTTGGACACCGTGTGCAGTTAGATCCTGACTAACCTTGGGTAACTTTAAATATAATACTATAAATATATTACTGTAACAAAAAAAGCGAGCTTAGAGGGGCGGCGGAGAAGCCATAGAAACACATTCGTTACTGGCCTATATTTTGATTTGATTAACTAAATCGGGTCAAATACGCCCCTGCATCTACTGTTTTTTCTTGCAGGTATTTCCATAATTCTACTGCTTTTTTCTGTAATGCCTCCCTAGTTTTTAAAATCGGACCAGGTGACACAGCTTGCGAGTTTCAAAAAATTTGCGGTTTAAGGCTGTATTTTTTGATTGCGTTCGTAGTTGCTAAGTAGTCTGTGATTGCGTTTGCTTAGAAGTTTCAGCTTGAAACGAAGTGTGCCTGAGAAAAGGAGTCTTCTTGACAGACGGACGGACAGATAGGGTAAGATAAGGTAAGGGTTCCGTTTTTTCTTCTGAGGTACGCAACCCTTAAAATATAATGTATGCTGTTTTCTCGCAACTATGTTGAAAAACGTTGTATGACATTCGTGCGTAATTGGTATTTACTAACTCGTGACTTAACGCACTAATAGAAACTATTACCACACGCTCCGTTGTATGGCGCCATGCGTATCCCTAACATTTTTTTTAGTTCGATTGAACCTCATTGAAGGAGCATTTGTTCTATAAGTTTGTCTCATTTTAATACTACGACTATGTCTATGGGTACGATTACCACTTATAAACCGTCGTCTCCTTTAATTTTAACCGTAACGCGCCTATGGGGGAGATCCTTTAATAACCACATAATAGGCTAGTTGACTCATGTCGAATTGTATTAAATAAATGTTTATTTCTTAAAGTATTTATATGACGACCTCTGTGGCCGAGTGGTTTGTACGCCGGGTTTCATGGCTGTCGCCGACTCGAGAGGTCCCGGGTTCGAATCCCGGTGGGGGCAGATGTTTGTGTGATGAATACGTGCATTTGTACTCCAGTCATGGATGTTTAATATGTATTCATATAAATATACTTATATATGTAAAGTATATGTATTCTATCCGTTACCCTAGCATCCCATAACACAAGCCTTATAGTGCTTACTTTGGGGCTAGGCTAATTGGTGTGAGTGTCGGAAATATTTATTTATTTTTTATATATATTATTATATTTGGTCTAAGGAACCTAAATATATCGATTTCACTTCATAAAAGCAGAAGATTGCTATAGAAATTGAATTTTAAAAAATATTTTTTAGTCTATATTTTTTAAACACTAAAAACGCTGTTCGCCACATCCGCCATGATTTTGATGTCTGTTGTGGTAAACAACTAAATGTCATTCGCGTGTTACTGTGGGTGGATTCTTTCGTCTGACTAAATTTATGTTATAACACTTTTAACTTTAGGAAAGAAAAAAACAGTAAACTTAGTTTTTTTTGACAAAAATAATTATGGATGCCGGCTTTGTGAAAGCAGAAAGCACAAATCTGCCAAGAATTGACGCATCGATGATTGGTGAATTTTTTGCACTAAACCCCGATTTCTGCTCTGCGGAGCAGAGAAATGACAAGGTATCTATGTAAGTACAGTGCATTTAGTATTACAATGTAGTAATAAACATAAAACTGATACAACATATGAATATGTGTAATAAAGTTGCGTAGGTTAATTTCTTTCGGCACTTTAATTCACAACTTTCCTGGAGTCTTCAGGGATGTGTTTTTATATTCTCGTACAATACAGTAATGATAATTACTTTATTTTTCGTGGTATCTATTAGAAATCATGTTTTTTTTATTATAAACGGAGTTATAAGTTATTTTCTACGTATTTACGAGTTTTTGTTTACCACAGTTGACGTCATAGCATAGATAATCTATAGACTAAAATGGCCGACAGCGTTTTTGTATGTCCATGAAAAGTCTATTTTTAAATTAAAAATTTGTATTTTTCTAGGTTTAAAAAAAATACAATACATTTTTTTTCGGTCTAATAGAACATTTATTAAACATTTAAAACCTTTTCCCAAAAAGGGTCAACTAGCCTATTGTGTCGACCCTGGCATGATTCTAAACCTAAAATTAAATTTGACAGCGGTGTATCCTTGTCATTCTCTATATAGAATTAAAAGGTGAGAATGATGTTAAATCTGTGCTCTAAACTGAAAATCAAAATTGACGGGGGGTATCCTTGTCATTCTCTATACAGAATGAAAAGGAGGGACTGATGTTTTTAGTTTTAAGTTAAGAGAACCATGCCAGATATAACACCTTAATAATATAATAATCATATTAAATTAAAACTATCAGCTATATCGTAGTGGCTACGATAAGGATAATTAAAAAAAACTTCGTTCGTTCATTAAATTTACTTGCTTCAGTCTGAGTAACTATTAGTTGGGAACTAAATGTAGTTTTAATGTTAGAGAACCAAGCCAGAATCGACACCACTAAGTGTACCTATGTAAATAACGGGATGTTGTAAGAACGAAACAAATAGCCTGTGTTGTGTCTATTTCACACGGGCTTGGGCCGTTTGGGTAGTTTTTGGCGAGATTTCATCGAGTGCGGTTGGCGTTTTATTTTAATTATTCTTTCATTGGTTCATAGTGGATACTGTGAAATATAATTGATGTGATTTTGTGTTACAACCGCTGAAGAATTAGTGAAATCTATAAATATACGCTTTTCCGGTCAAGTGGATTTGAGAACTTTATTGTAGTGTTGACTGCCTCCACTTCCACTTCCACTTTGGGTATTATGGCTCCATCGTTATGCACGATGATTCTGCCAATGTCAGGGTTAAGAAAGGCACTGTTATATCGGTACTCTTCTTTGTACGGTGTGGTAGCCTGGTTTCCTCGTGGAGCTATCGCGTGGAGTTGAGATTCTAGAATAGGACAACACATATAACATCACAAGCGGACATGTACCCAAGCATACAAATTGTTAGTGTCTTTATTAGTGTAGTATTATTGGAATTGGATTGTAAGAGGTGACACGGCAAAGTATATAAATAGTTTGGACATCATAAGACAATGTTGTTAGCCTTTATAAACTTTCCTAGTACTTTAATAAAGGGTGAATTGACCTGCGTTAATCGGAACGGAATATTTACTGGTCTTGGGATATTTTTAGGTAATAGGTCATAAAATGTACCTGATTCAGACATCTAAAGAATATGTGTTCCACGGTGCCATCCTCTAGTCCACACTCACACAAGGAGTTGTCCCGAATACGGAGTTTAGCAAGGAAAACTGGTGTATTTACGTATCCCAGGCGTAGCCTGATTATTATAGAAGTGATTTATTCATGTTGCGCTGGCGGAAAAACCAGTGTTTGCGTGGAATATCAGGTTGTAAGTTGCCGTAATATATACCCTTAACAGTTCTGGACTGTTGCCAGAGAGAGTCCCATGATTTATAAATCTGAGGTCTTGCCAATGTACGAAGATCACGGGAGTAGCATCTGTAATATGTCAGGCTTCCATTTTGAGTAGCTTCTTTTGCAAAAAGGTCAGCTGTTTCATTGCCAATGATACCCCTGTGGCCCGGAATCCAGGCTAAAATCAACTCAATGCCAGCCGACGCGCACCTCGCCAGCGCCAGGTTTGTAAGGTAATGTAAAAATTATATCTGGAGTGGAATGGTAGTTTTTGTATGTCCTGCAAGCAGCTGAGCGAGTTCGTGAATATAATGCATTTATTTATCTTGTGAGATTCTGCGTACAGTACTGCTTCAAGAATTGGAATGTTTTCTCCAGTGTATACTGAGGCTTGAGAGGGACATTTGAAGTTTAGTAAGATTTTGTATTTAGGGATCCACACAGCTGATCCAACGTTGCTGTCATCAGATAGTTTTGAAGCATCAGTGAAAATATGAAGCCATTCATTCCAGTTTTGTGTTAGAATGTTATTGAGCTTTTCGTTAGCATTTGCAGTGTTTCTGACAGAATCCCAGTGTTAAGCAAGATTTTGGGTTGGTAAATAAGGGATTTGTAGTCGATTTCGAAAATTGGATTTTTTCCTGTTTGATGTATAGTGGGTAAGTTGGATAACTTGTTTAAGCTTTTTATTAATGCTGGAGGGACCTTATGGTTCCAGTATGCAGAATTACAGACAAGTTCACTCAGTATTCTAAGTTTTTCTAGTAGGGGATGTGTAGATATTTGGAGAACATTGCACAGGTATCTGTCACTTAGTTATTGTCTACGCAGGTGTAGAGGAGGCTCAGCACACTCCACCTGCAGTGCGTTGATGGGGGATGACTTTCTGGCGCCTGTAACAATTCGTAGACATCTGGATTGTAATTTATCGAGTTTACATAAGGCAAGTTTTTGGCATGGTTCCAAAAGGAAGCAGCCATAGTCGAAATGGCTACGGACGATGGCGTTATATAGAATTTTTTGAGAGTAAGGGTGAGAGCCCCAGCGCACTCCAGAGAGAGCGCGCATGATGTTGATACTTGATTCTACCTTTTTACATATATAGTTGAGGTGGGGGACACCTGAGAGTTTTGCATCTAAAACAAAGCCGAGAAATTTTACAGAGTCTTGGGATTTTATAGTTTGGCCTTCTAAAAGGAGATTAAATTGAGGAGAGTTTCTTTTCCTACTGAATAAAATTGCATTGGATTTATTAGCTGAGATAGAGAGGCCGTGATTTTTAAACCAGTCATTCTAATAGTGTAAGGCGGTGTTTAATCTATTGGAAGCTTCGACAACTGTTGTAGCGCTTGCATATAAAGCTATGTCATCTGCATATTGCAGGATGTTGCAAAAAACAGTTTACTGTTCTATCCAAGTCATAGGTATAACAGTTATAAAGGAGGGGACTAAGGACCGGGCCTTGAGGGAGGCCCTTCCATACATACCTGGGAGGTTGGTTGTTGCCCTGGTTGCGGATCATAATGGAGCGTTCCATGAAGAGGTTGCAAATTCTCTAGGGAATACTCAGCTGTAGCAGTTTCTGCCTGAGTATCGGGAGGCAAACATTGTCATACGCAGACTCAACGTCAAGGAATACTGCTATTACATGGTCATTTCGAGAAAGGGCGGCTCGGATGTCAATTGTTAGGATGCTGAGACTGTCGGTTGTACCGAGACCTCTTCTAAAGCCGAACTGAGTGCTAGATAGGAGGCCTCTATTTTCTAGTATCCATTCTAGTCTATTCTTTATGAGGTATTCCATAATTTTAGCCATTACTGAGGAGAGGGCGATTGGTCTGTATGAATGAGCTTCGTTTAGGTTCTTGCCAGATTTTAAAATTGGGACAATAATTTGGGATTTCCAATCTCTTGGTAAATAACAATATAATAATAATACAAGGCAATACTCCCCCTAGGGGGAGCTAATTTGTCTGTGAAGTGTGACAGCCAGGGATCAGTGTCATTGGACCGGATACCATAATCATTAGTCAACGACCTCTTGAAAGATTTAATTTTTTTCCATACTAAAGATGGCGGTGTACGTGGTGAAAGTGATTCACAGAAGTCTCTCCAGCCTTGGGATTTCTTCTTTGACAGGAGTCTACGGGGCTTAGCTGCTGCTTTTTTATACTGGAAGTAGTTTTCTAGGGTCAAATTATTTGCATAAATATTCTTAGCGGCTTTTCTTTCGCGGATGCTTTGGGTGCAATCTGAGTCCCACCATGGTGGGGAGGGAAGCTTCCTCATGGCAGAGTTCTTTAAAGGGATCGCGCTACTTGCTGCAGTATGAATCGCCTCAATGAGTTTATTATATTGTGCCAAAAAGTTGTCATTGTTGACTGGCTCGAGAGATCTGATCTCACTATCGAGTAGGGAAGAGTAAGTATTCCAGTCTGCTTTATTGGTACGGTATTTTAAAAGGGGAGAGCATTCCTTAGGATGAATTGGTGAGGTATGAAGAGTTGTGAGAATTGGAAAGTGGTCACTACCATATGTGTTTGGGAGAACCTTCCAAGAGGTTAAAGGGGCCAATGATGAGGAAGCAAGGGATAAATCAACTGCACTAGGGTTCTGGTCAGGAGCGACTCTGCGTGTGGGTGAACCATCATTTAGAACGCAGACATTCAGGTCATCGAATGCCTCTATTAGATAGGTAGATAGAGGGTCACAAGAGGAGGATTCCCATAACTCATGTTTGCAGTTAAAGTCTCCCAGGATAACAAGGGGTCCAGGAATGCGAGACAGTAAGCTGTTCAGCTCTACAAGCAGTTCCAAATTAGGGTGAGGTATATAAATTGAAATTATTGACATACTAAGGGCTCTGGCTGCAACAATGTGGAGGTTAGTACTGTGAGTGGGAATATCAATTTGGAAAAATGTTACAGAATTTTTAATAAATAAGGCGCAACCAGCCCGACCATCGTCCCTGTCATCCCGGAGGCACGCAAATCCCGAGATAGAAAACCTTCTATCTGGTCTGAGCCATGTCTCAAAGAGGGCAAGGGCAACCGGAGTGAACTTGTTGATAAGATATATAAGTTCCTGTTTTTTATTCCTGATGCTTCTACCATTCCACTGTAGGAGAACTGGATCCATTATTTTTGTTTTGGAACATGACAATAAGTTGGTGTAGCAGGGTTAGAACGTATGGGGGGATGATATCCGAGATTTTTTCCAAAATATTGACCAAGGCTGAAGTCAATAGTTCTGCGAGGTTATCATTAGGGGTTGGTGAGGGAGGCTCTCTTGGAGCTTGTAATGCGCTGCCATTTGGCAGGGAATATACCGGTGTTTTTAATAAGTTTTCGTGGGCTTCTACATCATAACCAGGTGATGGAGCCCTAGTACGCTGATTTAAGGTGACAGTTTTGTTATAAGACCTTTTAGGGGTCATTGGTGAGCAATGTGAAGCATCAGTAGTGAACGAGTTAAACTGAGAAGGTGTGGGGAGAGTTGACTTAACAGAATCTGAAAACAGCATGCGAGCGGGTCGGAAGCGTGTGGAGGCTTCAGAGTAAGAGATGTTTTCCTCAGACATGACAATTTTTATTGACTTCTGTCTTGAGTGCTCTGAACATTTTGGGTCTGTAGCCTTATGCCTACCGAGACATAAAAAACATGAGGCATCAATGTCTGGGACTACACAGGAATCACCTAAATGAATTTGGGCATATTTGTAGCACCTGGGTTTTGATCGACAGTCTTTACTTACATGGCCGAAGCGGCAACAGTTGCGGCATTGTATTGTTGGGAGTTGGTATGTTTCAACAGGGAGTGCCATATTAAAGCAGTATACCTTTTCAGGTAAGACTTGACCAGTGAAAGTCAGGACTACTGTGGATGATGCGACCCATTGACTCTGGCTGTCTATAAAAAGTTTTCTTGAGAGGCGCCTCGCTTTAATAACCGGGCCACAATTACTGGGTGTTTTTAAAGACAAAACCAGCTCTTCTATAGACCATTCTTTAGGGACATGTCTGATAGTACCCATACGGGATACTTGATATCTAGGAATATTAGCAGATAACTTATTATTTGCTAAGATATTGTTGTCTAGGAAAGAGTTGGCTTCATCTGCAGTTTTAAATTCGACAGAGATTTTGTTCCGTCCAACGGATTTGATACCGCCTTGAACTATACCCGAGACACGGTTTTTATGTAGTATTTGTGCAAGTTTCAATGCGCTTAAAGTGCTACCTTGGACGCTTAACTCCTCATTTTTGGAAATCTGGACTGAAAATGGCGCCTTGTCCACGTTGGAGAATTTCAATTTATTGTTGTTATCATATTCCGGTAAGATGAACATGGTTGAGATGATTCAGAAGGAGACGTAAGTTTTTTCGGTTTTATAATGTCATCATCCAATGTAGAAGGTCTTTTCTGAGCAGATTTTGTGAATTGAGTTTGTGAGAATAAAGGTAAGGACGCCATCATGGCGTCATCTTGTAGGTCGGCCCCCCTGTCCGGAGGGTCGTCCTCGCCTACATCCATCGAATCTTAATAATAAGAGACTTACCAAATCATTGATTAAGTTAACCACAACCCACACAAAAGGGACAACACAATTTAGAATCTCAAAGCACAAATCGAACGTTTAAAACGAGGCCAAATTCAGAACCCGTTAACCAACACACCGACGAGCAGAATCGTTGACTGCCTCATAGAAGCTTATCGAGAAAGCTGACTCCATACATTTCGTGCCAAACACACCAAGAAACATTCGATTGCGTCACACCTGTTATAAATGAAGACAAAGCCTTGAGAAAACTAGGCTTTATTCAGCATAAAAAACTGCACTGACATAAAGCATAAAATACATCAATGACAGACGTTAACATTATGAAAGATATTAATTAATACGTTGAATTAAAGACTAAAGAGTAACAGAAATTAACACATCAACACCCACATTCTAATGTAGAAAAGAAATAATGGTGTCGATTCTGGCGTGATTCTCTAAACTTTAATCTAAATTTAACATCAGTCTCTCCTTTCCATTCTGTACAGAGAATGACAAGGATACACTGTTATCAAATTTAAGTTTAGGTTTTGAGAAGTATGTCAGAATCGATACCAATGAAAACTAAAAACTAGGCTGTGTGGGCATTGTTCCTTTTGCCTTCCCTGAAAAGGGAGTACGTTAAAAAAATAAGCTCGTTTGAATCTGACAACTGAAATTGAACTTTATCATCATGTGCACAAGGTCAAATATCGACGATTTCAATTGATACCAGTGTTATAATAATTGGTTTTGATGCAAAAAAAAGTGCAGTGCAGTGCAGTGTTTTGATTGCTTGTAGTTTTGAGATTTGTCGTGATTTGTTGATGATTTTTTGTAGGAAACACTTTTAGCTCGTCATTTTCTTAAAATTAACGAAATTTCCTCCAAAATCTCTAAAAATGAATGAACTACCTATGTCTTCCGATGATAGCAGTGACTCTGAAATGAAAAACATGAAAAACCAATTAAATGGTGTGTACTAAGTCAGATCAACTAATTTAGTGTTTTTTTGCTGTTCCCCATGTTATTTTACTTTAACTGTTTTTTGTTTTTAGAATATGGATTGACTGAAGAAAATCTTACTAAAGAAGAAATGAGTGACCTTCTTAGAGCATTGAATAACTCTAAAACTTCTGTTAAAGAGGATGACTTATTAAGACAAAAGGTACGTCCAAAGAAAAGTAATTTTATAGCAGAACCTTTGATTTCATTTATTATAAATATGTAATTTTGTAACAGATAGAAAAGAATGCCTGCAATGTTTCACAAAAGACTGCAATGAAGAGGAGATATTTGGATGTAAGGGATCTGAGAATGCCCTGGAGTGTTTTGCCCAACACTATTACCCAAGCTGAGAAAGCAAGAACTCTAGCTGTGTATATAAAATTAATGTCGATAAACAGCTATCGCCAAGCGAGACTGTCTGCCGCCTTTGTAACTTGGCCACCACCAATTCAAATTGTTGAAGGAACAACTAGAGTACAACCACTAAGATCAACTCGAAGTGGACGTTCTATGCCTATGTATGCTGGTTTCGATGATGATTCTTCAGATTTTGATCTAGTCATAACAAAACACAAGAAACGGAAGATATCAAACATTGATAGTAATGGAGATGATGGTGTATATTCAAATAAAGTTATTAGCTTAAAGCGCAAGTCGTCCAAAGAAGAGTCTGTGAAATCTGTCAAGGAAATGATACTGAATGCAGAATCTACAGATTTAGAGACCTTTGCTTTAGGTAATAATCTGAAACCCAAAAAGAGTATAGTCACAAATGTCACAATTATTGAAGACTGAACATAAATGTGCTATTGGCTGGAAATGGAAAATCTTTAAAAACTTCATTATAAGGTTTGGTTGTCATGGAGATTTGAGTATAACAAATTATGATGTGTATATCTGATTAGTCTGGGGTGGAGAAAAAGAGATCTCTGAAAATCATACCATCATACATACATATCAAATAGACAAACTTACAAATCAATCATTGCTAAAACTAGCAGCAAACTTCTTGAGCAAAACCACAGACAAATAAACTTGCACAGTAGACGGTTTTGTATGTAAAATTGCTTCTGTCCAGGCTTCCTTGTCTCTTGTTGTTGTTCATGAAGTTTGTTGCTATCTATAATCGCAATGATTGATTTTTAATTTTGCATAAATAAACCAATTATAATATTATTTTATTCATGGCTGCTTAAAATATAAAAACTATGAAAAAAGTAGATAAAGAGTCCATGTGTTGATCTGATTTACCTGATTGTAAATATTGAATAATGTGATGCAAGATTCCCGCCCCTAAAGTTTACAATTAGTACTACTTTTTAATTTATTGGCTTATGAGCACTTACCTAGCTAGAGTTAGATTTTTTTATAAAATTAATGTGCGAGGTAGTTATGTACACAAAGTAAAGTATGTTAATCAATTTGTTTACTGAACATTGCCATGATTGGCCCTTTTAGCTGTGTATTATGCAATATTCAGCTTGCAAAGAACATACTTAGTACAGTGTAATACAACAGTTGTATTTGGAAATTCCTAGAGGATCCCAATGTCCAGCAGAGGATGTCCATCGGCTGATTATGATGAAAGTCAGTCACTCCACATACCATTAAGCATGTTGAATATTGCATAGTGACATACACAGTGTAGTAGGTAAACCTATTGCTAACTTATGACAATCTCAGATATTGTGATGATGCCACCAGTATTTTATATTGGATTCCATGAAAATTCCAAGAATTTTGTGACCTCTCTTACTGAAAATAGTTGTACGCAGTTAACTTCTTTTTCATATGTGAGGGGATGTCAATATTTTCCCAACATAATACAATATGGGAGGCCATTTGCTGGACTGATCTTTTACGGCGGAGCAACGCTGGCCGTGATTAATTTAAAGTCCGCTACTTATCATATTTACTTCCAGTTATGGTTCCTAGTTTGTTTGTTTAAAACGGAAGCTTGAGGCCATATGATGAACTTTTAACACTAGGCAAATGAAGCCGCTGAAATGGCTGCATTATATACATCTGTTCTACCAATAGAACATATGGGATAAAAAGATTCTGTATGTGCAGTCAATCAGATAGGACATCATATTCCTAGTTTTTTTATTAGTACAAGAAGTATTATATTTAAAAATTGTTCTACTAATAGAACAATATGAAAGAAAATCTCTAATAAAGTTTTGTCACTATAAAATATATAAACACCCCATTCTTTGTTATGTGGTTTGTACAATAGCAATGCATTTGCAGAATACCACATTAGGATGATCAGTAGAAACTAGGTACTTACTCCCATTTCTCAACTTTTGTTTCTGTACAAAATTGTTTAGTAATATAAACAATACATAATAGGTAGTACACAGTGCAATAAATTATTGTTGTAAAATCGTTGTTTTATAAAAGAAGTATGTAAGTAGGTATATAACCTACGATAGCAGTTGTTATTTTAAACTTATTGTAAGTTTATTTTAAAATTCTTTTCTTATTACATTAAATACAACTTTTAAAACTACAAACGTTAATTTCTGTTGCTTGCGAGTGGCGCTAGAATACCTAGTACCACAGTCTTTTTGGGTCATTACGGAATCTAGTTTTCCGTTAAATGTCTCAGATCATTAAAAAAACGAGCGAGCCTTACAGTAGTCGCGTATGATGTGTAACATTTGAAACCTCACCTTATAGTACCTAGTAAAAAAAAAACCTACTACAAAAGGAATATCCCATTTGAACATTAAATTATTAATCAATTAGAGCGTGTAACCATCCGAGTGGAGTGTGGTTCAGTGAAACTTTAATACGCGTTTATATAATTAGGGTGCGGCCAGAGTGCACTCAGATTCAGATTCAGATTCCGAAAACAAGCGCGAGAAATAAACAGTGTAGTCGAAGGGTACGGCCAGAGTGCACTCCTGATTCAGATTCAGATTCAGACTCAGAAAACAAAGCGCGAGAAAAAGCAGGCAACCTGCTTAGACTACACTGTTTATTTCTCGCGCTTGTTTTCAGAATCTGAATCTGAGTGCACTCTGGCCGCACCCTTAGGGTGCGGCCAGAGTGCACTCAGATTCAGACTCAGATTCAGATTTCGAAAACAAGCGCGAGAAATAAACAGTGTAGTCTAAGCAGGTTGCTTGCTTTTTCTCGCGCTTTGTTTTCTGAGTCTGAATCTAAATCTGAATCAGGAGTGCAATCTGGCCGTAACCTTCGACTACACTGTTTATTTCTCGCGCTTGTTTTCAGAATCTGAATCTGACTCTGAATCTGAGTGCACTCTGGCCGCACCCTTACACTTTATTTCAAACTTAACGGAACACACGAGCGCGGGAAAATCAAGGCACCGCGCGTGGCTTTACGTTAACGAGTCCCGGCCAATGGTCTCGATTCTGGCACGATTCTCTAAATCTAAACTTAAAATTGACAACAGTGTATCCTTGTCATTGTCTATACAGAATAAAAAGGAGATACTGATGTTAAATTTAGTTTTAAGTTTAGAGAATCACGCCAGAATCGACGCCAATGACTCGCATCGCGCCTGCGTGGGCGCATGTGGCGCTACCCGAAATGTCCCCCCGCGCGTCCCTTCAACGGTCAATAGCTTCCCTTTGAGCCGAAGGGAGGCACATACACGCCTCAAGCGCTCTTTCGCGACTTCCACACACTTCTGTCCCATTTCCCGAAATCATATCCACAAATCGCAGGAAAGCGAGAGGAAAGACATCACACACACATCAAAAGTTACTCATCAAAAAGTATCGATGGAGCGTTGCGAACAAAAAGGTGGCCCAGTTAAAACTAAGCCCTGCCGTATACGCATATACGCACACAGGTAAAACGAAACTAAGCCCAAATATGTCAGTCGTTGCTCGACTGACATTATTTGGGCTTAGTTTCGCTCCATCTGTACTTTTTTCTTTGATCCCAGTTAGATGTATAACAAATGCATCAAATGGACGAAAAGCTAGCAATCCATTCACTCACTCCCTCGGGCAGTCCATACGACGGCAATGCAGATACAAGATCTCTGTGTCAGCAATCGGAAACTATCTAACGTCTTCGTTACATCTAGGTAAGGAGCCAAAGCCTCACCTTGGGGCCAATTGTCTAACGGTATTTATATGGCTAACGCTATACGCTATTCGCTTACGTTTTCATTTTGTTATTTCTGACGGCCGAAGGTTTTCATATGCCCGCCGCTCTTTTTTTTCTTTTGTATTGGTAACAACAATATCAAAGAAAATGAGTGTAAGGTATTTGAAAACCTTCGATGGGCAGAAATAACAAAATGAAATCATAAGCTATAGCTATAGCCGTAGCAATCCCGATAGGTAGGTCCCCTGGTTGGTGACCCGTAGAAAGGAGATTGCTCAAATTGGCCCAAATGCACAAAAAATATTGACATACACGGTAATTCTTGGCGTAGTTTATAATTTAATTTACAGTCATTAGATTTCAACGGACACCTTTGTATAATACAGGGTGTCCCGTAAGTAATGGTCCAACCGTAAACCCTAGGTAGTTCACTTGATTGCCTACAACTAATTTGAACCGTTTTTTGAAATTCATTAGGGTTGCCAAGAAAAATGATAAAATGTTTTTTTTTTCAATATTTCTGTCTTGAATTGGTTTTTTTAATGGCATTGACGCAAATATTAAAAAATTTCAAATTTTTTTTCGCTAAAATGTAGCTAGATAGATTGACTATCAACTCGTTTATCACATTTGCATAATGACATTGTATTTCTCTCAAAAATATTGAAGTAACTTAACATTTTATTGTATTTTATTTGGATGACCTAAATTGAAAAGCTCCTAATGTAAAAAAAAGTATGACACCAAAGTGTTCCATTATTTTAAAAACATGTGCATTAAGTAAGGTTTCAAAATTGGTATAAAACTTATGGTTAACTAGTAAAGTTGCAAACATAATACAATGAATCCGAAGAAGAGGCAAATATCTTAAAAAATATAATTTAATTTAATTAGTGTCTAGTTGTGCATTTTTTCATTATTAGGAATGTTTTAACGACACTACGCGCACAGTACACAAGATTAGTACTTTGATCATACTAGCCCTCGAATCGACGCACGCACACAGACAAATAATGTCATTTACACGGCCGCTAACCAATCTTGGCAAGACAAATCTACGCAGTGCCACGTCGCGCGCCGCCGAGACTGGTGTGAATTTGGACTTTACGAATTACCTATCGAATTTGGACTGTTTGTTTTTTATAGAGTTAACGACTTGGCGAGTCTATTGGACTCCGAAAATCTGTTTGTTTGGGGTTGTTGAATCTCTGAACTTTGCAATGCCTCGCAACGTGTACACACCTCGTGAATATGCTATGATGCATTACACCTATGGAGAAGCAAGAGGTAATGCCAGAGAAGCTGCAAGATTGTACCGAGAAAGGTACCCGAATTTGCGTCACCCTGACCACCGAATTTTTGCTTAGAGTGCATAACTCGCTACTTGATGGAAGGATTCTTGGTACTGGAGTTGGTGTCGGTGAAGGAAGACCACAGCAAGTCAATGACGAAATAATTTTGCAACAAGTACAAGAAGATGCATCAACGTCAGTTCGAACTATAGCACGACGTTCTGGAATACCTAGAGCATCGGTGCACAGGGTTTTAAAAAGATACCGTTTGCACCCGTACCATCTACAACGTGTACAAGGAGCAGCAGAATGTGCATAGCTGTAGGCGGAAGGCAATTTGAGCATTTATTATAAAATTATAACGGTTTTTTGCTTTTATTTCTAAAGACCTTATTTTACCCGTCGTTTACACAAATAAGTGCCATAAAAGCTAATATCAGTATAATCATCATGTTGATTAACGTAAAGACATTCCTAATAATGTGAAATAACACAACTAAATACTAATTTAATTAATTTAGTTTTTTTTAGATATTCGCCTCTTCTTCGGATTCATTGTATTATGTTTGCAACTTTACTAGTTAACCATAAGTTTTATACCAATTTTGAAACCTTACTTAATGCACATGTTTTTAAAATAATGGAACACTTTGGTGTCATACTTTTTTTTTACATTAGGAGCTTTTCAGTTTAGGTCATCCAAATAAAATACAATAAAATGTTAAGTTACTTCAATATTTTTGAGAGAAATACAATGTCATTATGCAAATGTGATAAACGAGTTGATAGTCAATCTATCTAGCTACATTTTAGCGAAAAAAAATTTGAATTTTTTAATATTTGCGTCAATGCCATTAAAAAAACCAATTCAAGACAGAAATATTGAAAAAAAAAACCTTTTATCATTTTTTTTGGCAACCCTAATGAATTTCAAAAAACGGTTCAAATTAGTTGTAGGCAATTGAGTGAACTACCTAGGGTTTACGGTTGGACCATTACTTACGGGACACCCTGTATATTTACTTTAAAAAGGACTTTTAATTTTACCGGTTTGGAAAACATACAAATCATTTTTAATGGCTATGGGTGTAGTAACATTCAGCCAAAGACTGATCGAAGTTGTTTATATAACATAAAAACAAATCTATTTTGTAAAGATCGATAAAATAAATCATTTTTTTATTACACTGTGGTATTAATATCCACAACTACATTATCATTTTCACTAGATGCAAATGTGCTCAGACAATTACTATAGATGGTAGGCGACATCATAAAGTCCATTGCCATACATTTTTCGCCAAAGACCTCCATAAACACATTTTAATCTGTATATATGTTAGACTTTAAGGTATCTATCTATGGGCCTACGTTCTCTGACTATAAATTAATAAATAAATAAAATTATAAGGTGTGATACACTAAAAATCTGAAATGTGGTTATCTTTAAAACATAACCAAAATAATGAAGCTACTGAATATATGGCTATAGAACCTAAATCTCTTAACGAGAGTTTAAAAATTCTCTGTAATCTGTGGCTCATTCACAATCATCACACAGTTTCTGTCACAGAGTACCTTATTATTAAACGGAAATGACACCTGATTTTAAAAGTTACTCTTATGCATTAACTTCAAAAAAGGTAAATTTAAAAAATCAAAACACCCGACTGCTTAATTATTCTTCAAATAAAAACTGAAAAGAAAAAAACAAGTCCAGTAGTCTATAATTCTGTTAATAAGGAACAAAGCTACTTTAACAGTCGGGACCCATTAGATATTCAAGAATACATAATATTTTTCAACAGTGGGTCCCGACTGTTAAAGTAGCTTTGTTCCTTATTAACAGAATTATAGTATACTGGACTTGTTTTTTTCTTTTCAGTTTTTATTTGAAGAATAATTAAGCAGTCGGGTTTTTTGATTTTTTAAATTTTACCTTTTTTATTTCACACTTTTTAGTTAGTATTTTAAGCCGGTATATACCGTAGTCTTGTTACTTCAGTAAGGGAATTAATATCGCGGGAATTATTAAGTACCTTGCGTCGCGTCGGTCTAAAAGATTGATTTATTAAGACATATAAAGACTTTACCAGCGAAGTCAAGGCTACAGATGGGCCTCAATTTTCGCAAAAATGTGTGAAGTTAAATGAAGTCGTTACATAAATATCTCTAATGTATGTAAATTTTATAGTAAACTAGCACTTATGCAAAAAGTCATTTTTTGTTTATGTTTTTTTTAATAGTTTAGCAGTAAATATAAAATTCATTTACTTTTATTCGTCGACTATTTAAAATTGGCAGTGGCTGCATTGTCATGTCAATGCCGGACGTCTAAGATTGTGATACACACAAATTCAGTGTCAGTCCCTAGTCTCATAATTTGATATACCTACATAATTCACAGAAACCCAATATGTAGATGCCAGAAGTTAACTTCAAATGTTTTTAATCACCCTATATACAATACCAATCAATGACGTTTATGTCGCAGGTTGAAGAAAGAAGTAATTCACTAAATTAAATAATTATGCAATCACCAAAGCAAAGTTTATAATATTTGATTAAACTAAAGGCGCATAATAAAATTTTCATAACGTTAGGTAGAGCACCATAGCAATCTCATTTATTATCAATTTATAGTTCTCTTTGTAGTTTTCTTTTAAAGCGTTCACATTTAACAGGTCAAAGACTTTGTGTTCGACCCTTTTTTATTGGTAGTGTAAAGCTCGAATGAAGAGTACTCCCAGTAGTGCAATCATGGCAATTATTTTCCATTTTTTTTTGTTATAAAAATACCGAATCACGTATCACTGTTAAGCACAAATGCTAAGTAACTTTTACAAATATAATCAAATAAACCTATTACTTACTTTATTTTTAAATCTTTTTCATCAATTAAATACTTATCTTATCCTAACTATCTATACTAATATTATAAAGAGGCAAGATTTGTATGTTTGTAACAAATAATCTGTCAAACTACTGAACCGGTTTCAAATATTAATTCATCATAAGGTAGCTACATTATTTATTATAACATTTTTCTTTATTTAAATACATTTTGTCTGAGTGACATAGGCTATATTTTATCCCGATAAATAAATTTCGCCCCTACAATGCCCGGGTGGATCACTAGTAAGTATAATATAATATTATAGATGCGAAAGTGAGTTTGTTTGTTGCGCTTCCGTGCCCTAATAGCTAAATCGAATATAATGAATTCCCATATAGAAGTAGATGGGAACTTGGTTCTTAGCTACAACATCGCAATACTTATAGGCGTAGGGTGATGAAAGGGGTGATTTACCTATAAAAATCTACATTATTTACTTTGAAATTTTCAGAATTATTACAAAACCAATATTATCGCGAGCTGATTAATAAATACAGGGATTCCAATAAGTATGTACTTACTAGCGAAAAATGGGTTATTTGTCATTATATTAAGTAAACCTTTTTTGTAACCTTAAGTAATATCGTTAAAAAAATTAAAAACAGTAAAATTCTGAGTTTTTCATTAAAATTCAATAATCATAAATACCTATTATGATAATATATTTTTCATCATTTAATAAGAAGGAACTGTATCACAGTTTTAATGTTAGTACTTCCTATAGGATCAGATACCGCGAATACCCCTTTTTTTTCTTTTTTTACATAGTACACCGCGCTATCACTTTGTCATCGTTGTAACTTTTTAAATATTTGTCGAAATGACATAGTGTAAAAAGCAAAGTTTATCGTCTTTAAATATCAAAAGCGATTAAAGTATTTGTTTTGATAAAAAATGATTGGTTAATACAAAATGTGCATTTTGGAAATAGATATCAAATAATATTTTAGTTTTGATTCACTATTTTAGCGGTAATGAGTTATACATTAAAAATAGATATATGGTGTCACGGACTTTTTTTTAGAACTTTTTAAGAGATACATTTTCACTCTACATTACATTCATGTAACTTTTATTGTTTTTGCAGTGCAGGCCAAAATGGCTCGCAGATGGGAGATTTTTTTCCGTCTTATGTGACACTTATTGTTAAATATTGGCCAATTCACTCAATAACTACATAAATTATTATTTATATGTAATTATCGTATATGAGCTATATTACTGTTAAGTTTCATTAAAATCCATTCAGTATTTTTTAGGTGAAAGAGTAACAAAGATCTATACAAACGTAAGATTGAAATTAAAAGCGTATATGGTTAATATACAACTTTAAAGCGTTGTAGATCCTAAACAATCATATAAAATGAAAAATGGTGTCAGAAACCTAAATATGATTTTTGATTATCTAGACAGTGATACCCCACTCGACATATTTTGTCAACTTATTTTTTTTACTTCGTCACAATATGGCGCCTAATTTTGCCCATATTGAATTTTGATTACTATCATATCTTTAGTAGCACTTCCATGATTGAGACGAATCGATTGATGTATGAATCATTAAAATCGGTCCAGGCGTTTGGTCTCTTGTGTGCCACAAAGGAACAAACATACATATATAGACTGTTAAACACATAACCCTGTCTGCGCGTCGCGCTTCGCGCTCTTGCATTGCGCAGCCGGGTAATAACCCTGTCTGCGCGTCGCGCTTCGCGCTCTTGCATTGCGCAGCCGGGTAAAATCAGGCAACCATCTGTTAATCTACATACTATACCTTAATCTTATCCATAATTTCGGTACTTGGCTTGATTTCCCTAGTTTACTCTTTAACTTATGTGTTTTTTATTATTTTAATATGTTCAGTGTATATGGTTTATATAAGTTCTCAGGGGTGTCCGTCAATAATATTCGTTTCTACAGTAATTTATATAATTTCGAATCTAGGAAACAAATTTTCATGATTATTGGTCTTTAGGCCAAACATGTATGGAAGCTGAGCAATCTCCTTTGATTTTTTTTATCCTGTTGTGTCCCCTGGGCCACAGCCCCGCTGCAAAGCAGGGCGCTTAAAATCCGGCCCTGAGACATGCTTTATTCGCAAGTTGCATTTTTGATGCTCTGTCAACACCGCATGGGATATGATAAGCTGTGAAAGTACTTACGTACGATATTTACACTGAGTTACACAAATTCAATCAAAACCACGTTTTCTTTTGTATCATATTATTTAATGATCTACTTTATTATTAAAACACTAATTTCTTATTCATAAGTATATCTATAACTAAAGATTACATTTAAACATGTAGCAGTTAAATGCTTAAAAAAAGTATCTTTATCTTATCACATTTTATTCATTTAATAATAGTAAACAGTCGTATTTATTATTAGACACCGGTCATATTTTTACGAAACATTTAATCAAAATCGATTAGACATGCACTCAAAATGGGTCGTTACTAGGTCATAATGATGCGTATGTAATAGATTTTAGACCATGGACGTCCATGTTTTAAACTCATTTAATAGAACAGTTGCATGCTGTTTAACAAATAAATGCTTTACGACCAAATTAATTATATTACGGATGTTGCCGTTTATCTCCTTTATTCTCTATGACTGCTTTGATCAATGCTTTGGGGGTGACCTTCATATCATACGCCCATCCTATAGCTGCAAACATGTCGAGTAGAACAGTGGTAAGGTTCGTCGCGTAGGGAAGCTCAGCTGCTTTATAGTCCCAGGGGAAGGTATGGTGATAATTATGCCATCCTTCACCTAACGCCATAAACGAAACACCCCAGTTTTCTGACGGCATTATGGTGCTGAAATAAAGTAAAGTTGTACAGCATCCAATAGGTAGGTACTAATTTATTGGTATCTTTCAATATTATAAAATTGTGAATGTAACTTTGTCGGTCTGTCTGTCTTTCACGCTTTCACATCCAAACAGCCGCATCATCATCATCAGCTGGGGCACAGACTTTCCGTATGGATGGAATATCGATGGGTGCTGGCGACAGCAGATGCAGCTGGGACCAATGGCTTGACGTGCCTTCCAAAGCACGGAGGAGCTGGAGATAATCAGTTTTTGGTCACCCATCCAATGGCCGATCATTGCGAAAGTGCTTAAATTCCACGATCGCAGGCCGAACGCGCTTACCACCTGCGCCATCGCGCTCCTCGAACAACTGCATGAATTTGATAAATTTTTGTACCTATAATTGATTGTAGGTTCTAAAAGATAAAGGGGATCTTGGAAAAGTATTAAATAAACTTAAAAACTTGCACGGATAACAACCAATATGGCCTAACGCCAGGGAAATCGCCGCTAGGGACGCTTGGTGAGTGGTGAATATTTTTTACCGGTCGTATGGCTTGCTGCCCCAGAGATGAGCGAAGCTGTTGACAGACCAGGTAGCGTTAAGCGTCACCATGTAGCGCACGCACTGGGACATGACGGTGAAGTACCAGCCCGCTCCCAGGAAACACACCGGGACCACTGTGGGTAGCGCGAAGCAAAACACTAACTTGAGCACCGTGAAGTATCTGAAAATGTTAAACAGCACAAGTGAGTGTCGTGAAACACTCAGTTGGTGATTGGTACCAAGTTAAAATTATTTACATAAATAGCACCCACCAATCTGCATTGGCCCACGTGGCGAGTAATGGCCTAATCTCCCTATTCCATAAAAAAAGTATCGTAGACCTTCCAATCCGCACTGAATCTTGACAAAATCAACCCGATTTTTTTAGTTACTTATTGGATGTTCATGCGAAGCACAAAATATTTTTTTTTGTCACCCGTCCGTATTACTGCCGTAGGCGAACCATTGCGGGGATATAGCTAAACGGTATGGGTACTTTTGTTTTATTGTTACTGAAGATGACTCATAACTGCTAATGGCAATAAGTAACCCAATACCTATCTGCTGTTATAAGGGCCAAAAGGAAGAGGCTTTAAGTAAGATGCCGCAATTACATTTGGTCGTAGTCCGTATTCGGGTGCACGAAAGACATTACTCGAATTCGGGCACCCGAAGCAATATTTACACTGGAATACGGGCTGGAAGACGGTGTCGGGTAAAGAAAAGGAAATCTACCCGAAACGGGCGTACTCGACCCCGTTCTTTTACACTTTGCCGTTTACCCGAATTCCATTGGCACTTATATTCGGGCAAATGATAACGCACCTATTGTGGAACTGTATGAGGGGATCCTTGGTGATGTCAGACATGTCAATCTTGGCGCCCTGCTTCAGAACTTCCGGGTGTTTCTTCATCATGAGCCATCCCACGTGCGAGAAGAAGAACCCACGGTTCGCATCGTGGGGGTCCGCCGTTGTTTCCGAGTATTTGTGGTGTACTCGGTGGTCGCGCACCCAGTTGTATATGTTATTCTGCCGTAAAGTGTTTTAGAATTTATCGAACATAATATTTACATAAATACTTACAAACATATTCTGTATCAATTGATAAAACCGATACAGGTTTTTGTGGCTCCTAGTGAAATGTGGAAAAAATACATAAATATGTTTTAGGATGATTAAATAAATGTCATATGTGCGAAAATCCTAGGAATTTTGAGAAACACGGATAATTAGACAATGGCGATTACATTTCTCAATCTTCTCAATCAATCAAAACTCGAGTCGCCTAAGTAACATTGCGAAAAGAATCGTTGGATGATTTTAAATACTCTAGGGTTAGTGTGTGTATTATGTTAGGTTAGTGTTGTGGCTATGACGCCCGAGCAGAGAGCGCGTGCCGGCGAAACGCCAGAAAAAATTTCGTTAGCAGTAAGTTTGAGCAATTATCCTCGTTTTCGCAAAATTCCTAGGATTATCGCGAAAATTCGATATATATATATATATATTATAACCCAAGGTAACCGTTTATTTTCTCATTTTCTTCCATGACCTCCTATTGACTATAGATTAAAAAAATACATACTTAAAATTAATTAGGTAACGCTATGTGCATGAGGAGGTGATTGTTTTAAGCGAAAACTTTTATGTGTATTTTTATTAATTAAAAAACAGTCTTATAAGCGATTATAATCAACAGAAGGCTATGGAATTGAGATTTTTCAAAAGCGTTTAAAACGGCAATGGGTTTTTTTTGGAATTATTAATTTTCTGTGGTTATGATTTTGATATTCAATTGATATATATTTATTATATATAAATATATTAATTATTTTTAAAATTAAGGAAACATGATATTTACATAGACTACAGAGAGGTAGAGCAAAGCGGATTTCCCGCTTGAATTGGAACGCCCGTCTGGGGAAGTAACCAGAGTGATATTTTGGTAGCGCAGCGTCTATTGCTATTGTGCCCCCTTACATCCAGCGGGACATACGCTTGTTTGCCACCCTTTTAACATTTAGGAAATAACAGATAATATAATTATGTAGTATACACATACTTATAGATGTAAATTAGGTACTTAAAAGTTAACTCACTTGACCTGCCGCTGCATAGCAGATTGCTAGAATTACTTTTAGAGGCCATTTTGCTTTATATGCTCGATGACTCCACAAGCGGTGTGCTCCACCGGTCACTCCGAACCCAGCTACTATGCCCCATAGCACAGCTGTAAACATTTTATATAGAGCTCAGATTACAGAACAAAAGGCAGATGGAACGCACGGAATACATAGGTGCGGCCTCCAAACCAAATACGAAGTCAAAAGTAAAAACTTTACAATATTGGAACAAGGCAGCACAGTTTTGTTAAAAAAATATTATTCACGGGACGAATTCACAATACGATGCGTTGTAGTGTACTGGCGTTATGGCGTTTAAGCGATTTTGCTTTTTCACTGTCGATATTGTTTTATATCTACACTTTAGCTTTACTTTGCTAATCGTTGACGTGGCTTAAAACAAAAAAAAAAACCGACAAAATCTACTAAATTTAAACAAAAATTTTAATAACGAAGACAATTGAATAAGTTATTAATTATAATTGATAAGTAGGTTATATTCAAGGAATGATTTTATGATACTCACCAAATGTTACATGTTTGAACTGGAATAATTCTGGATAAATTATTAACGTGTGAAAGAACCAAGTTGTAACAATGATATGAAATAAACTTATGCTTATGAAATTTGTCCATCGGATAGGTGTGATGAAACCCATACGTTTTTCCCAATTTCGCACAGGAAACATAAAACTTGACTCATTTTCTGGTAGCATTTGATCGTATGCAATTTTCTGTTGAGATTTACTGTTGAATACTGTCAAGGAAGTCTTATCATTGTGATCGTGATCTCTGTGTTCTTTGTGCTCCTGCTTATCACTAAAAGTCGTCTTTGTTGTTGTTTGTGAAGTCATTTTTTATTATTCTGAAAATAATAAGGTGGAACAAAATTAAGGTAAATGTAGATTTTAGCATAGGTCCAGCCTAGACAATGTACCACAAGGGCAGTGTACCTGCCATAAATGAAGGTTATTTTTTTTTAAGTGTGTAGGATAAATTCCCGTTAATATTCCACAATATTACAATGTATTGCATATTCTATTTTTAAAGTTAAAGGACAAAATATGGGGAGTATATGTGATTTACTTTGAATTAAAAATAAATAAAGATGAAACATAGCGTAAGTATGTGGGTGCCAGATAGGGCTGCCATCTCTAAAATGTGGCAACCAGGATAAGACGCGTGATAACCCCGGATTTTGAAGCCCAGAACCCGGACAGACCAATAAAAAAACAGTTAAAAATGTCACAAATCAACTTTTTTATGTTGATCTAGGCAAACGAGCTAGCGGTCTACCTCATAATAAGTGGTCACTGCTGCCCATGGACACTTGCAGCACCTAGGGCCACTCATGCGTTGCCGTAAATTTTTAAACCCGGACTACAAATAAAACCCCGCCCGGACGCTCCCCGGACGCCCCGTAAACTAGGACAAATCCGGGGAAACCCGGACGGATGGCAGCCCTAGTGTCAGAGAAACAGAACGAAAAGTAAGATAAAAAAAGAAAAGGAAAATCTTTGATTCGATGCTCATGGTCTTTCATTGTTTTAATGACTCTGTGACAACTTTTTATATGTAAAAAAAGAGTTAGAGGAGCATAATTCGGCCCTAATGGGAAAAGTAAAGGAAAAAAAGCGTACCTAATTTAGAGCCGTAAGTATACAGTGTGTTTGACATGATCTTGATCGGCGTATTATAAAACTTTGTTATGCTGTCTAACAAAATAAATATAACGTTAAATAGAATATTAATTTTTTTAATTCTTAGTTAGAAAAACATAAGTTTTCTCCCCTTGCTAAAACACGGTAAAGAAATAATTACTTTCTGAAAAAGTAATGAAAAAATTGAACAAACAATTTTACTGCAGAAAACAGAAAAGCAAAAAATAATAAACCTATTTTATCTTTAGTCAAATTAATAATTGGAATCGGTACCATGCCAACCTTAGTAATGAATGGAACTCAGATCTATTAGACATGCATGGCACCGACTCCAAATATTAATTTGACTAAACATAAAAAAGCTTTAATATTTTTTGCTTTTCGGCGGTTTTATTTTTTTGTTAACCAGTTTTTATTTTATAACTTTTGTAATATATAACGGCATCAAAATCTGTGAGTGAACATTAACCTCTATTTACACAGCTTTAGGGTAGGATTCTTGTTTTAAAATTTATCAAGGATGGAAGGAATTTTCCAATAAAAGAAGAATCATCAACATTACAGCCGGTTACTCAGTTCGAACTTTTACTACGGCTGATATTAATGTACTGGTGGTACGATCCATAAAACACCCACAAAATGATGCATACTTGAGGCTGTTTCTAAAAAAAGGTTCCGGTTATTTGCACTTGTTTATATCGGTACTTTATATGCTCAGAACATGATGAAAATTCACGGAAAAGCGTTATTACGATGCTAATAACGCTTTTTCATGAATATTCATCGTGCTTATTGATGTTTCGATACGGGCATGATTTATGGATACAGCAGCAACTTCAAAATCGAAAACGAATATTAACGTGTTGGATTGGCCCTCAGCGTCCCATGATACCAATCCCACTGAAAATATTTGGGCATGGCAGCAGCATAAATTAAAGGCAAAAAACTCAGTGACTGACACTGACCGCACTCATGAATTAGTCCTTGTCTTTTTCTTTGTCTTAAATGAGGTCTTTAATTTGCAATTTAGCTGAAATACTGGCAGAAAGAATACCGCGAAGAAGATAATAGAAAAGCTGATAGGATACATTATTAATATTATAGCGTGAAACATCAATAAAAATACTAATTAATTACAATTTATCGTTATAATTTTTTAAGGTTTTCATTAAAATAAATGTATGTATGAGTAAGTATTTGCGATTCCCAGATTTTTGAGAACACTCGCCTCACTGCCTTAGCTATTATCGGTATTCTTGGCGTTAGCATATCGAACGACATCCAGTTCCGAGTTCATCTGGAGGGCAAGGCCAAATTAGCCTCCAAGAAGCTTGGTGTGCTCAATAGATAAAACCGGCCCACCGACTGCAACTTTATAAAGCACAGGTTCGGCCGCACAAGGACTATTGCTCTCATCTTTGGGCATCATCTTCTGAATCGCATCCAGCGCCGAGCGGCTCGTATTGTCGATGAACAGGACCTTTCCGATAGGCGTGATCCTTTGTCTTTGCGTAGAGATGTTCTTTTGCATCTTCTATTGCATCTTCTATTGCATTTATCACGGGAAGTGTTCTGAAGAATTGTTCGGATTAACATCAGCTGCTGCTTTTCGCTATCGTACATCGTGGTAAAAATTTCATCTCCACCATCTTGATGCGTGGCTATCCATAACCTTGCGGTTTTGTCGAAATTTTTTACCACGTACGACAAAATTGTGGAATACATTGTCACCAGGAGTGTTTCCGGTCCAATAAGACTTGAAAACCTTCAAAAAGCGTACGCCTTCCTTAAAGGCCGGCATCGCATTTGTGATATTCTTAGTATGTATTGCACCTGCAATACATAGCAATACATAGACACCTGTCTATGGACGATGGTGATCACTTACCAACAGGTGAGCCGTCACCTCGTATGCCTCCTATAATATATAAAAAATATACTGTTTTGTAAATTAGTAGGTAAACTTTACTTCACTAATAAAGCATCAATAGGATTATTGATACTTGTAATATAATAATATGGCTAAGTAATTCACCATGTAACTTTCTGAAATCGAACTGAAATACGAACCCAATTGTTATAATGTACGTCAAACGAGTCACGCGAGAATAGTTAATTAATAGTTGGTTGAATAGTGAAACAGTAAATCAGTTACAAAGACATGATTTATGACATTTGATTGATGTTACCGAAGGAACTTATGAGACGTGCTGCCTCGATTTGTACAAAATCCATCATTCAACACGGTTGTTCTTCATGAGAAATTGTTGTCAAATGTGGAAAGAAGTTTTGTTTGTCAGCTTCCTCTTCATTTATGGGGTGGATGCAGCCTGTCCCAATGATGCCGTTGCGCGCCTACCCTTTGTACTGGAATATGCTGTTTGGCGTGGGTGGCAACAATCCATCATATTTGCTCCAGAATTTGAGAGAGGTAAGTTAAAAATTAACCGTTTCCTAATAGAGTACGATTCCAATAATGTTGTTGTGTTTTCCATTCAGATCAAACCGCCAGACTTATTTTATTATGGACAAAATATGGATAATTGAGTAGTATCATCATAAACGTATACATATTTGCTAACTTGTGCTGTGGGTCAATTTTCAGGTATCAGGTGGTACAGGCACGAAAAATTTTACTCACAGTCTGAGGACTGGTTCCTACGTATTGTAGAGAAGTGAACAATTTGAAATTAATACTGCCAGAAACATACTGTCAGCAGTATTTAATGCCAGACACTTTAAATTTCGGAAGCAAAAAACACAGACTATTTGATTATTATAAATATTTAAGGGGGGAGGGGGCTTAAATATTTATTTTAATTTAATTATTTATTTTGAAAAAGAATTTGCAATTAAATATTCTGTGAATATTTCAAGCATCTATTGCCGTTATTAATATAAAGCAAAAAACGGCAAAACTTCACGTTTGTTTGTTTGTTTGTTTGTATGGGAGCCTCCGTTAAATATTGAATTTTGTATGGGGCAACAGAAATAGCTCATCTGTGAAAATTTCAACTGTCTAGCTAACACGGTTCTTGGGATACAGCCTGGTGACAGACAGACAGACGGACGGACAGAGAAGTCTTAGTAATGCCCCGTTTGATCCTTTGGGTATGATACCCTAAAAATAAGAGTCCATTATTTTTCAAAGAATTTCTTGTACTTTATCCCGTCATCATCCCTTTTGCATAGATAAGTATATAAGCAACTCACCTTAACATCCAAAACGATTTTAATAAATTATTAGCACATTACACTTTTTATAGTTAGGTAATATTTTGTTTAAAACAACACATTTGCGAGATCAGTTCACTTGCATTCCAACGCACAAATGATGATGTTAAGTTTGGGCGGCCCAGTTTCCGCATTACGTTTGCATAAAGATACGTGATTTTTACCAACTATCGACTGAGTATTATCAGCCCTTCGGCACGTATAATTTTAATTTGTCAAGGTGAATTTTAGTTATTCACGAATGCAGAAAATGTTTTTATCGAATTCGATAAATTATTTCGTAACAATAGTTCCATTTAATAATTATTGAAATGAGTCATAGAATAATTTGTTATTATGGTAATTAACTATCATCATCATCATCAGCCTATTAATGTCCCCACTGCTGGGGTACAGGCCTACCCTATGGATGGAATAGGGAGATTGGGCCATGACCCACCACGCGGACCCAGTGCGGTGTGGCGGGTGCTAACGACTACAGATGCAGCCGGGACCAACGGGTTAACGTGCCTTCCGAAGCACGGAGGAACTCGAGATAGAAGATTTTTGGTCACCCATCCAATGATCGATTACTGCGAAAGTTGCTTAACTTCAACGACCGCAGCCGAACGCGCTAGCCACCTGCACCATCGAGCTCCTCATTATTAACTATAGTTTCATTCAATTTCTTATTACCTTCTAGAATAGGATAGGAGCATTATTGTTATTGAAGAAGCTAAAGGTCAACTTACATTATTTCAGTCCAGCTTTAGATGAAATTAGGCAAGTGCTTATAGTATTCAGTACATAATGGTAAGAATTCGTGTTTACAGGATCTTACCAAAAACTTATACTCAATCACAGTGCAATATACTATTTTTAAGCCTGAGATAATGTAAATAATTCAATAGAAATTCAAGGATTTATTATCTAAATCTCCATCCATACCAGGCGATGATTAAACCAACTAAGGGTTGGTTAGATTATGTTTTCCTGTTATTTTTGAGCGATTCCTACGACTAGCGACTAAATTCTACATCTGTACCGTTTTACATGTCACATGTTACATGCCAGCCTCATGCCCTCACTGCTGATGGCATCATTGATTTCAAGGTTTAGGTAGCTCAACAAAGTAAATAAAAAATCATTATTCTGGCGATGCATTCCTGAAAAGGATGCGAAACGTCAATAAATAAATAAATTCAGTGCATATAACCCGTTAATACTGTTTTATTTAATGAGCGATGTGCGTGAAAACCTAAGAAATAAATATTACATTGTGGTTTCTGGACAATTCAGGTTGTGAATGGGCCAAAGTACGGTTGGTGAAATGTCTCAGTGTGAATGGTATAGCTGCTTCAGTTGACTCCACTGTGGCGCCACGGGTGAGATCTTCACTGGGCGTAGTTATTTTGACGCCAAGATTAAAGGAAAACGCAACACAAACAATTTCTCTGCTTTTAAAAAAGGTAATTAAAGTTACATACAAACTTAAATCGTGCATAATAATTTAAATAACTATTTGCTTTGACATTATTTAAATGAAACACTGTTTCAACGGGTTTCAGATGCGGTTTAAATACTTCTATTCATACCTATCTCTAGGTAAAAATAAAATATTTTTCTTTCTTACTTTAAAATATTTTTGAAAAAAAACTAGCGAGCCTTACAGTAGTCGCGTATGATGTGTAACATTTGAAACCTTACCGTATATTAGTAAAAAAAGAAATAAAACCTATTACAAAAGGAATAAGCCATTTGAACATTATGTTCTAAAATCAAATCAAATAGCGCGCGCTTCCCAAACTTCCTGTTACACACTTCCGTCCCACTTCACGGAATCACTCCCACAAATTGCACGAAAGCGAGAGGAAAGATGTTACACGTCAAAAACATCTTAAGACCGTTGAAACAGTGTTTTATTTAATGAGTTGTGTGCATGAACATAAGTAATTCAAGTTACACAAACAAGATATCAAATCTAAAAAAAGCTTTAATAGAAAAATCCACGCGGACCAGGTAGCAGACGGGACGATAGGATTTAAACATCTAGCAGTTAAATGCTTCAAAAAATAAATAAATAAAAAACATATGATAATGTTTTGGAGGAAGGTTTATATTATGTACTAGCGGTCCGCCCTCGCTTCGCTTCGGTGTAGAGCTGAAGTGTAGACTACAGTTTTTGTTCTCAGGCTTGTATTATACACAATGACATTCATCTATGATTCTTCTTATACCTGCATGCAGTCTCAGCCCGATCGGTTTAAAATTGACAAAGTTTCATACAAACTTTCATTCCCTATTTTATCCCCTTGGGGGTAGAATTGATCAAAATCCTTTCTTAGCGGATGCCTACGTCATAACATCTACCTGCATGTCAAATTTCAGCCTGATCCGTCCAGTGGTTTGGGCTGTGCGTTGATAGATCACTATGTCAGTCAGTCACCTTTGACTTTTATATACATATATAGATAAAAACGGTCATTTTTATTACCTGTATTTATAATCAAACTAAAATTCTCATATTTCCGTTTTCCAGTACTCATTTTCTACACGTTTTACATGATTTATTTGCTAATTTTGTTTACAAATGCTTGGATTTTATTCTAAGATAAGCACGGTTTCTTAATATCAATTATTGTCTGTCAATAAGGTCGAACGCTCTGAACGCATCAACAGCCAAATATTGAATGAAGCTAGCTCCCTTCTCTTTTTTTTTTGTTTCCTCCCAGGCGGGCGAGCGGGTGTGAAACCCTCATGGATACCCTACAGCCGGCTGTAGGGTTATGTCAGACTCTTACTGACTAAAACACACCCGTGGGGGATGCCTATGGCCTTAGGGGCCATACAGGCTTCATCTGATGCGATCAACCCCTGAGAAGGGGATGATGCAGCGCTGCCTTAGTAAATACTACTGCATAGTGCGCTTAGAGGACTGATGCACTCTGATGTGCATCCGTATCGGTTTAGGACAGAGCGACTGAAGGTCTCTCAGGATCGGGGGGTCGGGGAAGCTCGCTTTCGGACCTCCCGCCTTTTTATACGCTACCGCCGCCGCGACTCGTGTCGAGCGCGGCAACCGTTACACAAAAATAATCCTTGATTCAGTATTCACGTGCGACGGCGCGATGGCTTATTTCATGTATAAGTTTGGTGTTTCTATACCGATTTCTATGATTCTCTTTTTATTGAATAGGTAATAATGTTAACTTTTTTAAATTAGGGATGAGTGAGAGTATTATAAACGTAAGAGTAAACAAATATAATCAGAATGCTCCGAACTGCTAAGCTATCAGGAGTTACACGTGTTATTGTGAGTCAACCATAAAAGATAGACATATGCTGTTGCGGGATATTTTTTAGACAATTTTATGTAGAATATTTCCGTCATACATGATTTCTATGTAACTTGAACCATTAAGGCTGCACACGCGACGGAAGCTTAAAAAATGGAGTAACTTCTCCCGTTTTCCCAACATTTCCCTTCACTACTCTGCTCCTATTGATTGTAACGTGATGAAAAGTATACTATAACCTGCCCAGGAGTATGGAGAATAATTGTACCAAGTTTCGTTAAAATCCGTCGAGTAGTTTTTGTTTCTATAAGGAACATACACACAGACAGACAGACAGACAAAAATTTTACTGATTGCGTTTTTGGCATCAGTATCGATCACTAATCACCCCCTGATAGTTATTTTGAAAATATAAAATGTTCATGTACAGAATTGACCTTTACAGATTTATTATAAGTATAGATAGATAATAATGCACGTCCGGGAACAAAAACTGCCTATACGTATTCTTCACCGAAGCGAAGCGAGGTCGAATCACTTCTACCTAAATGATAATTTAAAGAACAGGAAATACGTGGTTGTTTCAAAAATATGTAAACATTTTTTCTCAATTTAACATCGTTTCATTGTTGCAGCTCAATGTGTTGGAAATGAATACTGCGTATTTTGATTGGGTAATAGCTGTTCACACAGTGGAAGATTACAATAAGCTATATAGTATATTCAATGAAACCGCAATTAGATTTGATCAGAATATTATAGTGGCATATCCGAACTTTCGGCGTAACGTCAATAATGGCCCTGGACTGTGCGATAACAATTTTTCATACAATACAAAATTGTACTTTGATTCTGTGGAACAAAGTAACGTTTTCAATGAAAAAGACAATCGTTGTCGTAAATACAGATCTTGTTCAAAATCGATTTACGAAAGAAATTATTACAAAGCTTCCAATAGATTCAGGAACCTCACGAAAAATAATATTTACAAGAATTCGGGAAATATCATTAAGTTGTTTCAAGCAGGAATACTGCAGCACAATTATACAAGATTATTCGAAATGATGAATGCCAGTAATTTTTCCTTGAGGAATCAGTTTTATCGCTGGAGGCAAGAGCATCGTATCAGCAGAGATCACGGTGGCGTACATATCGTGCAATATTTTCAAGCACGGCCTAATACCACTCTTTACGCTTACTACCTGGGTGAGTGGTTAGAAGTACTTTTTTATAACATTACGAACATCAAAAGGTTTTCTTGCTTTTAATAAAGAGTTGAATAATCGCAATTTACACCTCTCAAATGGATGTCAAGTGTGAGTGCACTTATGTTACATAGGTAGTTAGTTCATGCGCCAGAAAATATCTACTAGAAATATCACGAAATGCTCCACGAGCAAGGGGACGAAGTAAGGGTAGGCAGGTGATAGTTTCTGGTATCGCAAACGTCTGTAGGCATACAGTACCCCTAGCACGAACCAATATCGAATTAGAATAGTTTGTGAGTCCGAAATGTCATTGTCAAATTTTGTATGGAAACTTTAACAGCAGTGCCACAAAGCACGTAACGAGAACTAAAAATCAGTACACATTTGACAATGACATTTCGGACTCGCAAACTATTCGAATTTGATATTGGTTAGTGCTATGGGTACTGATTATTGTATACAAGGCCCGGCAAATTACCCTATCCCACTAGTGTTCTGTATAACTGCATATACTTAATGTAAGATTGAGGAGTCCAGTCATGAACACAGCAGTGGTCAACAACAGTGGTCAACCACTATAGTAGCTTTACCTATAGGGTACAATATTTTGATTATGTTTTTTTTATTTGGTAACACATTAGCACTCATGGAAGTTGAAAATCATTGGTTCCCAAATCAACGGCAGATCTTGTAATGAAAAAAACCGGAAAGAAACTGAGCAAGGGTTGTTTTGTTTCTATAATATGCCTTAATTATAAATACCTCAGTGAATTAACTCGCATTACCTGCATTATGATTTCCTAGGTTATTGGACTTTGGAGCAATCAATGTCAGGAGTTCATACTCCGTACCCTGTTGATGTCCGAAATTTTTTGGGCGAAGAATTGGTGGTGGGGAGATGTAATTTCACCGAAGACGGAACTCCTTCGTTGGACAACGAAGGACCCTCGGCACCCGCACTCTTGGACGATGTACTCAATTTCCTTACCGCCAAACTTAATGCCACGTAAGTATTAACAATCAGCCTTCTCAGGGAAATAGTATTTATGGTTCCGTACATAGAGGGTGGCATCGCATATTACTAGGCTCGGATATCTAATTAAAATGTGTTTGTCATGCCTATGTAACTAATACCTCATATAGTAAAATTCTGAGGAAATGAAGTCAAAAGAAGAGTTTCTTTTATTCTGTGAACCCTTCATTTTAAATGTTTGTTTAGCCAGGATGAGGGACATCAGACTAATATATCCGTGTGGAAATACTAATTAGTCTTGAACTTAAGCTGTCCTTTCCCCCAACTACTGCTCAGCAACATTAAGTTCAAGTGTAGCTTAGTAATCAATAACACTGTCTGTGTACACTAACGTCACGGAGAGTGGAAATTGTGAAGATTACAACTTTAGATTCGCTTTATTCCACAAATAGAGATTCGCAGTTTACAAATTGTAAGGGAACGCGTCATTGTAGATGACGGCACATTATAAAACCTACAATTTGGCTGAAACAAAAAATACATTATTGCGAACTTTTAATGCTTTGAAAGCTAAGTTTGAAATGATATTTAAAATGCCTTTTTTCATAGCTCTGTGAACAGGTATTACAGTAAACTGGGATTCCGTACATACGAAGGTACATGGACTGGTCTTCTAGGAGCCTTGTTAGCGCAATCTGTAGACGTGGCACTGGAGCCTGTCACTGCCCACCCAGCTCGCCACCAGGATATGGATTTTATATTCCCTATAGCTGAAACAATGTTAGTAATGTTGCCGAAAGCTTTGACGTAAGAATGTAATCAAATCTAAAAGTCTTCAATGTTGTTTTTTTTGCTTCTTCATACCGTATTTTCTGAATCAGGTGCAATATATACATACGACAACAGGAGACGTCTACTGTTCGAGATATATTCATGGCTCCTTTTAGTGTTCGTCTTTTGGCGTGCGTAATGGCTATAGCATTTTTCGCATCATCCGCTGTGATTCTAATAAATCGTCTAGCTCCAACTGTGAAGGCAGGATCACGCCCCATGGAATATACGGAAGCACTCATCTGGTCAACGGGGATCCTATGTCAGCAAGGCAAATATTTTACATTGATTCGTTAGTTATGTAATAGCACATAGTGGTGTCGATGCTGGCATGATTCTCTAAACCTACACTTTAATTTGACAACAGTGTATCCTTGTCATTCTCTATACAGAGTGAAAAGGAGAGACTGATGTTAAATTTAGCTTTAAGTTTAGAGAATCATGCTGGAATTGATACCAGTATCATTATAAATATAGGTTAATTTCCTATGCTAGACAGGGAAAGAAAAAAAACTTACATAATCCATATTATTCTCGAGCTTAATTCACATAATACAACAAATTCAAAGTAAAGGTTATATGTCGTTCATAGGTCCATTAATATTCCCGAAGTTTTTAGGACAAGGGCAACTTTGGATTTGTTGTATTATGTGTAATGCCTTTATATCCGGGCAACATCCAGATCTAACCAAATGTGGCGTCGTTAAGGTTTGGCTGTGGGAATGATGTTTATACATTTGACAGTTTTCCAACCGCGCAAGTGTTATTTATATATGTAAAGGGTAAAATCAATTAAAAGCGTTATGTCTTGGAGTATAATAATATATATCTAAACTATGTCTTAATATTTGAAGATCCCTGCTATTTAATGGTTGGGTACCAAAAAATGTCCCTTCATCAAGGTTTAAATTAAAGGAATTCTTAATGTAGATATATTAAAGAATTGTCAGTGCCCAGTTCTAAAGATTAATGATTGCACTCGCCATTATAATAATGATAAAAAAAACGGACAACAGCAGCCCATATCAACCTTTTTAAACCAAACAATCAATTAACATTTAATTAATTTACAAATAATCATCATCAATAATAAATAAATATAACAAGTCAATATTTGCACAATCATAATATTTAAACAAATAAAACAAATAAAACCTGTCAATATTTACATAAATAAATAAAACAAATATTATTTAACAACAGCTATATTAAGGATGTTGTTGTTATGTTTTTATTCTTTTTAAGCATTTAACTTTTAGATGTTTAAATCTGTAGAAAATTTTACTAGAATAAATTTCACGCGGACCAGGCTGCTGACGGGACCCGAACCCGCACCCTCTGCTATCCAGGCGGATGCTATACAAACAAAATAAAACCTAACCACCTCGCAGTTAAATGCTTAAAAAATAAATATATAACTATAATTGATATTTCTTTTTTTCAAATGTTTAATACTTGTAAAGATATTCATTTGACATTGCGGGTTACCTACAATGCGAAGAGATGGCGCTGCATTCCAGCCTAAGAAATACTAGGGAAAATTCGACACGACAGTGCATCCGCCCGGATAACGGAGGGTGCGGGTTCGAGTCCTATCTGCTGCTTGGTCCATGTGGACTTTTTTCTAGAAATCTTTTCTTTATGTTTTTTTTTATACATTTGAAACTATTAATGGGATTTTAATCATTTTCACACTTAGATTTGAGATAGGTTTAGTTTTATTTTGTTTATGAAATAGGAATATATTTTTAGGTGGAAAGGCAGTGTTGGTAACGTAGTTTTTTATTTTCATAATACAAGTGTTTCACTGTTATGGCTTTAACTGTAGTACTATTTACTTTTTGTACGAAGTAAAATCTGAGTAATCTTATTAATGTGCCGATGTTTTCGTTTTTAGGTGGGAGCTGGACTCCTCCGAACCCAGCAGCAAGCATTCTGCTCATCGTGTGTCTTCTATTCGCGGTGGTGACGTATAATTCGTATGCGGCGTTTATAACCTCTGTTCTGTCTGTGCGAGTGGCCAGCTTAGACACCGTTGCCGCAGTATTACACTCTCCGGATTTTAAAATCGGATACATTAGGAACGGAGCGGATCAAATGTATCTAATGGTATGAATAGATAGACTTCTGTCGCATAGAAATTTATTTATTTATTTATTTATTTAATAGGTGTACTTACAGCTAAACATTTAATTACATTAAAAAAATAAAATAGTACTTATTCTAAGACATATATGCAAACCTTTACAATCACACACAGCATTCAATTGAGAAAAGTGCAATGTAATTACTAATCAATAATAATAAATGGAATTAATAATCAATAAAAATAGTGCAATTAATAATCAATGAATAATAAATGGAATTAATAATCAATAAAAATTGTGCAATTAATAATCAATGAATAATCAATAAAATATTGCAATTAATAATCAATGTTTGATTTAAAATTAATAATGTAATGTCACATTGAAAAGTAATATAAAATATATTTATTAAATTAATGATTAAGTACTTTGCTATAGAAAATTCACTGCCTAACATTGTTGTCTTTTATAGTTTTGCTATTTAGTAATTTTCTATGTTGTCAAAATCTTGAGAGTTTTCAAAAAAAATTATCACGATTCCTGCTGCTCTTACTGCACAATGCCGAAAACATAAAAATGGTGAAATTAAATATCTATAACGCGTTTTAGAATCTGCCCAACTTTATTTTGTAGCTTAGTTAGCGCCACAGAAATAATTTATTTATCACCGTCGCAACCCGAGCTATTAAGTTAGAATTTTCTGTGCCTTGTAAGAAATTCCCTATTAAAATACAGAATGTCGTAACAGTTGGTTCGCCCTAGGATAAGCTCGGTAAACCGTGTCAATTCGTGTTCGGGGGAAAAGACAGGTGTGCGTTAACTTTAATAATATAACGTGTTTCATTATTATTTTAATTATTTTAAACATGTAAAATGGAAAATTGTCTGCCACAGTCAACAAAAGATGCGCAGTTAAATGCCTTTTATATCCGCGGTTACTCCGATGCTGAGAATCTAGTTGCGACCGCCGAAGAAGGCCTGGCGCGTGCTGCAAAACAAAACTACGCCTTCTTTACTGGACAACGAGTGGCTCGGACCACTTTACGGTATGTATCGTACAGGTGATGTATTTTTAAATACTACTTAATTTATACTTCGACCGGATTGCAATAGCTCAGTATCGAAAAAAATAACCTATTTAACAAATTAATAATCTAGCCAATGTTAACGGTGGGCTGCTGGTTCCGCTTCCTTAATAGTGTGATCAGCTTCAATGAAACATTACAATCAAATAATTGATCTTTAATGCTGTGTTCCTTTAATGATAGTAGAATCATCTATGTAGTGACATTCTATACCTTCGTAGAGCCAGTGCCAGTATTGGTTTTCAAATTTTAGCGGTTTCGAAGGAAAACAATTTTATAGTTTCCTATTTTGTAAATGCAGCAAAATCTTTGTAAACTAAGGCCTTGTTTCAGCAAAGTTTTAATCGTGTTTAACGCATCATTCCATCTTGGCAATTATTTAATGTCAAATAGAGATAGAATAAGGCGTTAAACACAATAAAGCTTTTGATTTTGAATGTAAAACTTTAGTGCAATTGGGCCTAAGACTTTTATTTTCTTTGGCTTCATTACAAATGTTATTTCGTTACGGGGAACCCGGAAAAATCTGGTTTTAGTATCTTGGATGATTCCTACAGGTCTTTAAGTCAGGCTAGAGGGAGATGCGCCGTCCGGGAGCTGCCCGTGTACTCGACGCGCGCGCAACTCGCCTTCCCACTGCCGCGCCGGTCACCTTACGCCAGACCCATTCTCATAAGGTTGGTAAAAAAAATTAAGGCAAAAGTAAACCAAAGAGCCCTTTTTTTCTGTTAACGCAGGCAAATAACCCTGCGAATACCCTCTACGCTGCTTAATGCGAAGTTAAATGAAAGGAATAGTATAAACATAGAAAATATTGTTAATTGTTACTTAATAGTTTTTTTGTAGTAAGGTCTGACAAATGTCTCCACCTTATCTGATGTAAGTGACTCGCGAAGCAGTAGAAGCAGTTTTACTTGCCACATCACCCATCCTCACCTTGCCGACCTTCTTCTTTTAAAGGATCCCAGGTTTAAGGAGGGTCTTTCCATTTTCGGATACTGTGACAAAGAAATGAATTACCATATCTCTACCATATTACCTTTTTTCTCGTTGGAATAGTTGCTACAGTAAGTTGGTGACAATGACGGTTAGCGCGTGCTTTCAGAAGGAAAAGGGAACGGGAGAATAGCTCCTTAGAACACGCCGTGGTGGCTATGACTATAGAACGCGCTTAATGACGCCATATCACGGCATAATCGATGAGGTTTGAGGTGTTGAGTCACCTCTTTATCGCCAATGATGCGGATCGCGCGCCGTTGTCACCTATCCAACGCATCGAGTAAGTACGTGGCGGAGCCATCCCAGAGGTGCAACCAATATTCCACGCAGGACGCGTTTTGTACAACAAGCACGGTTGCTCAGGCTCAAAAATTGCCAAAGCAAAAACAATTTCCATTTCAGTCTACTGCAGCTGCACGACACGGGTGCGCTGGCGCGGCTGCAGACGGCGCTGGTGCCGGCGATGCCGGAGTGCGCACCGCCGGTTGGGTTTGCATCTGCGCGCGCCGCCGACGTCAGCTCCGCGCTCATACTCATCGTCGCCGGACTCAGCGCGGCCTCTATCATTGGTCAGATTAAGTTTTTTAAATTTGGAATGAAATTCCTTATCGCGTGGTATGGACTCGGTGGATGGGGGCTAGGCTTAAAAAAAGGATGAGGCTAAGATCTCACAGAGCGGATGTGAGACCGCTGCCGCATATAAAGATTCAAGCCTGTTGAGCGCGGGGGTTTGCGGAACCCGCAGAGGGGCGTGCGGGACACAATAACCTGCAGACGCGGCGGGCTCCGCCTGATCTCGCAGCCCGGCGACTGTTGGACGGCACAAAACTGCAATCTCGTTAGTTTAGAAATAAACAGTATTAGCCAAAGATTTACTGTTACGATTTTCCGTCACGACCATCAAAGCCAAATGTAGCTCGAATTATAAAAATATGGTTACTGAAGATGTCCAGACACCACTAGCCACCAGTCAGTCAAGGAAAAAGAAGAACTTATAGAATATAATCCCACGAAAAAGCATAGAATAACCATTTCTGCTTCTGTGGGTCGGCCATAATCGTTATTTTTTCATATTTTTTTATAGTTATGATGAAGTAATTTGATTCCAAAAACCTATTTTTTTCCCTTCTAGAGATCTATATTCGGATATAGAGGGGGTTTTGAAGCGGTTTGAAATCAGTTTCTAAAAAAGGTTGCATGTGAATATAGTTAGTTTCCTGAGAGACTGCACGTCAGTACAAGTGTTAAAAATATTTGACGTTCATACTTAAACGTAATGTGTTCCTTATGTGCCTATACTAAATACTAGATATATATGTCTTATCTCATGTACTATGCGATACTTATAGGATTTTCATTACTTTCCAGGGCTTGCGGAATATGCATGGAAGAATCGAATGGCGCTGCAGCATTTTATGTTATGTTTGTGGAGACGAATTATTCGTTTGGTGCAACTTGAGGACTGCTTTAATATGGAATAATCGAAAATGTAATCTCTACTCTAATGTAATCTAGTTGTTGATTGCGACAAATATCTCCGTGGCATCAACTATCTTCACATTATGTTCCACCGAAGGTTAACAACAGACTTAGTGGTTTTTTTAATCGGCACTACCATTTTATAAAATCTTAGAAGTAGTAGGTACAAAGTATAGATTTTCGAATAAAAAGTCAATTTAGAAACAAAAAAATATTTAATATGCTTAAATAAAACTACTTAGTATCATCCTCTGCGCAAATAGTGTTCTTTAGGTAGAATTTGTTCCAATACCGCTTGATCCAAGCAGGTCTGAACTGGTAATTTGGTCCTGAAATTATTGAAAATTGCGAAATTATTCTTGTGTGTTGTGTTATGTTACTCTTTTGTCGATGAGATGAAAGAGATTTCTTTCCTATATTGGGTATACTGCAAAAATAAAAATGTTATAAAAATCTTTTTATTTTTATTCCTACGATCTTTTGGCCTTTTCAGAAAGGCATTCCGTTTCAGTAGAATGAGGTTGTTTGTGAAAATATACGTCCCCAGTTGGCACCACTGTGACGTCTTTTGTATGAAGTTTTCAGCGCGAACTAATCTAACGAGCGTTTAAATTGATCCATAGACTATGAAGACATATGCGATTCGACGGATGAGTAGACCTTCCGTCTCAGTACTGCCACCTGGTGCCCGTCATTTTAGCAAAACCCTCATTAGATTAGTCGTATTACGGATTCTGTTTAACTCGAAATGATGAACTTAATACAAGTACTTCCACTGTAAAAAAGATAAGAGTAAAAACTCCTTGGAATCTCACTATAGTAATTAAACGAAGTAGCTCCCGCTGTCTGTATGCTTAGCTTTTTTAAACTACGCTACGGATTTTAATGTAGTTTCCAGCCATGGTTAAAATAATTCAAGAGGAAGATTTTATAAGTATAAAACAGTCATGACCGAAAATAAATACTAGTCTTTGCTGAAGCGAAGTTAGGGTTCCTAGTCCTACTAATCCTTCTCATCATCAGCCTATTAATGTCCCTACTGCAAGGATACAAGGGAAGGTCTATATGTATGGATGGAATAGGGAGATTGGGCGATGACCCAAAGATTAGTTTTCCAATTGTGTTGATCAGTATCCAATAACGTAGTATAATAAGTATAACGTAGTAGTAGGGAAAAAAATGTTTGGACGATTCAAAACTGTTGTACATACATCAAATTTGAATAAAGATATATTGATTTCTGATTTCTGAGAAGTAAAAACGTAGCAAGAAAACACTCGTCTGAGAAAACTATAGATGAAAACTCAAAAAAAAGAGAAGAAGTATCAGACTATCCTCCTTTTATAAGAAAGAACACTAATCGAAACTATTGAAAAATAGCAAATCTTAAGCATTGTGTTTCTTACTTGATTGTACGGGAAGTTGACAGTACTTTAGAATTCAATTTTAATTATTTCAATCATCATGGAACGTACTTTCTGTGGATATAACTTTGAAAGTTGTAATTTTTATACTTTTTGAGAAAATCTAATCAGAGTTCCAAGGTACTAGCGGGTAACCTGGTTTCTTTGCGGTCTAGTGTATATTATTATTGTATATACCACTCGTATATCTATTTTATTTATTTATTTACATATTGTGTACACACAAAAAATAATACATGAGCAACTTAATTAAAGATAACCTGTACAAGGGCACAACTTATTTCAATCTGAAATTTCTTCCAGTAGGCCCGCAGTAGGAAAGAATATAGATAAAGGTAGTTTAGTAAGGTAAGGTTTTAGCGGAATGTGGGCAATTAAAATGTGTAATGCGTTTTGATATTTACCGGGCGGCGTCAGCTAACGCTTTTTGTACAGTGGCGGTGTCGACCGTTTTGAGGTCGGTGGCGAGCCCTAAGGCGGCGCACACACGGATAAATGCTGACGTACAACCTGAATCTGAAATTGTTCATAAGATCAAATATTTATCCAATAAATTTCATAGATTTGTCTGTTGTTGACGACGTCCGCGGCGCGAGGTTCGAATCTCGGTGAGGCAAATGTTTGTATGATGAATACGAGCATCTGTACCTAAGTCATGGATGTTTATAATATGTGTTTCTAGATAAATACACCTAAACTAGTTGACCCCGCGTACTTCGTACGGGTTAAAATAATTTGGAAGAGATGACGGACCCGAGTCTACCGTACCAAAAGGGACGAACGTCAAATGTTTGACAGGAAAGAAGATAGAACAGTTTATACGGGAAAATTAAATTGACGTATTTACTATCTTCCTCGCAATTTTGCTATATTTTCTCACCTTTTAAACCTTCCCTAGACCTCCACGAACATTTAAAGATCAAAATAAGATAAATCCGTTCAGCCGTTCTCAAGTTTTAGCGAGACCAACGAACAGCAATTGAATTTAATAATATATAGAAACTAGCTGATCCAGCGAACTTCGTACCGCCCTAAAAAAATAGGGGTTGTCCAGCGGACAAAATTGTGAATCTAAACCATTCTCAGATCCCCTTGAACACACAAAAAATTTCATCAAAATCGGTCCAGTCGTTTAAGAGAAGTTCAGTGACATACACACTCACAGAAGAATTATATATATAAAGATGTGACTTCTTTAAAATTTATCCTTACCCTTGGACAAGCATTTTATAAATTATTCATGGTTTTGATGCTCATCATCACTTCTGATGCCGGCACTTCACATGTCTATTCGTATTTCATTCTGACAGTATGTAGTTCTTATCATTCTACAGGGAGTAAAAAGGAGAAACTTTTGTTCAGTTTACAAATAACAAATACGAATAGCCGTGTGAAGTGCTGGCATTACACAATCGAGCATTTTAGCAAACATCCTTACCGTATGTTCCGTATTCTCCAGACTTGTAATCATACGGGATTAGGTAGTGGTAATGTGGCCAAAACGACTTGGACAGCACGAACACCCAGTTGGAGTCAGGTGGACACCTGTACAGTGGAGTTTAGAGTAAATATCATTGATAATAAAGAATTTAAATACAGAAAATGAAAGAGAATCTCACTTATGTAAGTAACAAGTTTATTTAGTATTTGATTCGACGAATACGCCATTAATTGGCAATGAAAACAATAACGCAACTATAAGCTTAAAATCGTTTTAGTATAGTGCGACAAGGATCTTTATGAAGTTGGCAAAATTTAGAACCAACGCCGCCATCTTTTCAGTAGGTCTCCAATAAAAACATAAGAAATATATTTTAGATTTTACGATTGATCAAACAAGATTCACTGTAACGTAGATTCATCTAGTGTCAAACTTGTGAACTACTGTTATCTATAATTCTCTGTGAGTGTTGTCTGTGGTCCGTCACTCTACGTCTTTGTTAATCATAGTTTTATTGAAAAGAACCCAACATTACAACGTTACATTCACGTAAACTAGATATGATCACTCGTATTCACGTTCTAGTTTCTACTTCTACTAGAACGATAGTCAGTACAGTAAGGACTATTATAATTATAATCTGTGCTGGGGGCTAAGACAAAACATGGCAGGCATCATTCATTCTATTTCTTTACACGATAATGCTAACTGTAATTTTGACAATAAGCATTACGGAAAAAGTTCGTTTTATGTTTATCAAACATTGGATTTAATAAATCATTTATTATATGGAATTAACAAGCTTCGCATACATACTTCGCGTACATAATTTTAAAGTTTACTGTTAATGTAGATTTTTTGGCTGATCTCAATAGCTGTTACATTTCAAATATTAAACTTAGATAACAAATGCTGTAAGTACTCACTTCTCTCCCAGCTTCAAGCCCCAGATGCAGGTGCCACTCTCGACGAACCAGGTCGCGTGCAGTATCAGCCCGTAGCGTAGGAAGACCATCACGAACACTGTACTAAGCACGTAACAATGGTTGTAAGTACTTACTTCTCGCCCGGCTTCAAGCCCCAGACGCAGGTGCCGCTCTCGACGAGCCCAGGGCACGTGCAGTGTCAGCCCGTAGCGCATGAAGAATATCACGGACACTGTATTGAGCACGTAACAATGGCTGTAAGTACTGACTTCTCTCCCGGCTTCAAGCCCCAGATGCAGGTGCCACTCTCGATGAACCAGGACGCGTGCAGTATCAGCCCGTAGCGTAGGAAGACCATCACGAACACTGTACTAAGCACGTAACAATTGTTGTGAGTACATACTTCTCTCCCGGTTTCAAGCCCCAGACGCAGGTGCCGCTCTCGACGAGCCAGGACGCGTGTAGAATCAGCCCGTAGCGCAGGAAGCCCATCACGAACACTGTACTGAGCACGGTGTCGTTCCAGTACTCCAGGGGGGCGTTCAGCGGCAGAAGAAGGAACACAATCAAGTATAACACCCAATACAACCTGGAAGTAATAATGAAAATTATTCAAATCAGACCAGTACGATGGCGCAGGCACTTTGGATTAAGCAACTTTCGCAAAGGCCGGTCAATGCATGGGTAAGAAAAACATCCTTCTTGGTGCTTCAGAGGTAGGTTAAGCCGTTTGATTCCGGCTAGCACCCATCAATCTGCACTGGGCCCGCGTGGTGGGTTATGGTTATTTCTCCCTATGTCATCAATAGAAGATGCATGTGCCACAGCAGTGGGGATATTAATAGGCTGAAGGCGTTTATGATTTTTATAATGATTGCAATATATTCATTTTTTTGGAAAACTTTTGAATATAACTGCCGTACTTCGGCGTCTTGTTTTTTGACGTGACAACGTCTTAAATTAGGTTGCGGCTGGGAGTCACTTATGAAAAAGTGTAACGCTCGGTAACGTTACGATGAGTCTCTCGTGTTAAGTTTAAGTTTGCATGTACAATGTTTTAGTAAACAAAATATATTTCTATAGTTAAAATTTGTGCAATTCTTATTTTCATTCAATTCCTTGTTCCTATTGTGCAATTTAATTATATTCATATCAATAAATATTCTACCGAGAAAAAGACGTTGTCACGTAAAATCTTCGCCCGTAAAACCGACTTTACAGGCAAACATTTTTTTTATTTATAACTATTGTCACACTTGATTTTTTAACGATACAAGAAAGGATAAATTATGCTTAAAATTGTTGACTTCTTACTTATCTTGCACCATGACCACAGGGTCATCCTCTAGATCCGACATGTCGACTTGGCTTTTGAGCTGCATCTGGTAGGGGCTGAGGCGGCGCAGGCGAGTGAGCACGTGCGAATGGAGGAACCCTTTGTTGTAGTCGTATGGATCGCCATCGGTTCCGAAGTGCGCGTGGTGAAGCCGGTGATGCTCGACCCACTCGTAAATAGAACCCTATTCAATATAACTCGCTTTTATACGTTTTTTATTATTGGGAAAATGCGGGGCGCATACCCCGCCCCTGGGTGAGAAATTTTACGCCCCTATTGTAGATTAAAATATTTGTTTCTTAAGTTCAACCACAACACTTGTAAAAATAAAACAAATTTTCCTACGGGTTTAAGATGTGTTTTATATATTTTTACAAAACTCGACGTTTCGCACCGTTTTCGGGATGCATATACTCCCTAGACGATGCATCGAACGGAAGCTTTTAATGATGATTAGAGTAGATACACATTGATATTTTCGTACCTGACCAGCCAGTGTCTGGAAGATCATGAGAGTGATTCGTAGTCCGGTACTGGCTTGATAGGAGCGGTGTGCCCAAAGGCGATGTGCACCAGCTGTGACTCCCAATACCGCCACCAAAGTTAATACTACCACTGAAATAAATAAAAAATAAATATTTATTACACCAATTAGCCAGCCACAAAGTAAGCACTGTAAGACAGCGCCCACTTTGGACGGGTATTCGTAAGTGCAGTGCATTCGTATGAACAAGCACGAAGGATCCCAACCTTCCAAATCCAAATACTATAGGAATGCATGTTTACTGAATGCAAGTTAGTGGTACCGTACGACGTATACGTACGGCTCGTACGTATGCGTACGCCACTGCAGTCTCCGAGTTATAAGCGAATTATCTTGAATCATACAGATTATTCATCACGCTCTAACGAAAGATGATATCAAGAACACAATAACACTACATATTTGACTGAGAAAAATGTATTCAGTATGCGTACGGTATTGTGGTTGTATAAATTAAGTGCACACTTAATTCGTACGACCACAATCATACGTTTTAGTAGGTACTATACAAATTCTTGCCCAAAGTGAGCACGGCCTATTTAAGGCTTGTATTATGGGATGCTAGGAAACCTAACGGAAAGAATTACTAATAATGATACATAAATATAAGTATATTGGTAGAAATATATATAAACAACCGAGACTTGGGCACAGAAGCTCGTATTTATCAAGTTGTGGACAATGTGGAATTTAATTAAGTGAGCCTGGAAGTAGAAGTACCATGTAAATGAGAACATGATGAACATGTCTGCAATGTTAAGCTATACGGTGACTCCGTACGATCAGTTCCAACAAGCCAGTATTCGATATAATATATTTTATTTTTTCTTAATGAAAAATAACAGCAATGCAATAGAACTACTACAAGAAGAAACCAGAATCCAAGAAACTGCAGTTAAAAAAAGTGTTAAAGAAAACTTTTGCAGGTATTGCCGAAAATAAATATGGCAACACTCGTTTGAATGAAGACTGGATAGGTCTCATGAAAGTTATACTGGCTTGGATTCAGAATATCTTTATCCATTTACATGTTTTGCCTGCATTACCGAATGCTGAGCTATTTAAGGCAATATCGTATATTGTATACGGTTTTGGACGACCTCCGGGACAAAAAAAGGCATTTAGAATCTTAATTAAAGTTTTTAAAATATTTGTTATTGTTATAAGTCTCTACTAAGACATCGAAAATCTACCGTGGCTGGCAATTCAGTCGTGAAAGTATGCAATATTAACTATGAAACTTACGGAGTACTATCGTCAGCCATTGAACTTCATAAAATAGAAGCCACAGGCCGTATCCGGACAGCAGATGGACGTGGATGAAGAAGAGCACGGCAGGCCAATTTGCTTCTCTTGATTTGCTGAGCTCGGTAATTTTAGTCTCATTAGACATTTTGCTGTTCGCTACCTGAAATATTGTTGGTTGATAGGATCAAATATTTATTAAGCACTAGCGGCCCGCGATTTCGTACGCGCGGAGTTAGTTACAAATAAAGGTTCATTGCTCGTTCCTGCAGGTGATAGCGTGATAATATGTAGCCTATATGTAGACTCTTAATAATATTCGTGCCAAATTTGAAGTAAATCACCAGACACAAAAATTCAATAAATTATATTTTTGGCTTTCGTATCGTTAGACGATCACAATCCAAGTATTCTTTCAAAAAATTATTCAATGTACAATTTTGACTTTCCTACCATTTTATTATATGTATGTATAGATAATGTTCTTTTATTTGGTAAAAAGAAGGTTCGCCCACCACGTTCTCCTAATGTTTAAATGTTCATGATTGCTTTTCTTTGCGGGAGCGGGCCACACTTTTAGGAGGTTGACAACTTTTACTAAGTATTTATAGAAGACACCATCCGGATATAATATATACCACGTTTTATAACTTTCAGTTGTCGAAATACTATGGAGTTTGACGATTAAGACGTAATAAAAAATTTAATACCTACTATACCTATGTCCTGTCTGTTAATGGTGGCTGACCACCTACGAATTAATATCATATAGCGATAGGTTCATGTCTCATAGGTAAGTGGAAATGTTTAATAAAAAAGGGGCGGAAAAATATTACAATTAATATTATTAAAAAAAACGACGGGTTGCACACCGGGAGTGCCGGCAGAAGTGAAAACTTGAATAATAATGTTGTGCATTTTGATATTTTGGAATGGTGAGGGAATAATTTTGCACGAGTTGCTTTAATTATCAGTATAAAAGTACTATCATTTATGTGGTAGAATACAATATTTATTTATTGCGCTATCGTACATAAACATGTCAATTTGTATTACATTAAAAAGTTTATCTCTGAGAAAAATCAACTTACATGAATCACATTTAAGCGCTCCTAGTGACATCTATTGTCAAAAAAAGCATTTTCTTCGCAATAAAGTTGCCACCTGGACGTCCTAATTAGAGACTTATTATTATAATACGATAAGTCAACAACCTTTCCAATTTTATTATTTTCGTCTTACGAATTTTCGATTAGGTCACGTGTCCGGACGTGATCAGGCCATGTGTCATGACGCAATTTGGGTACGTGTCCTGACGCGAGTTTACCAGTTTTTACCCATTACAAAAACAGTGTATAACGCCGCTAAAGAAGTTTTCACTTCAAAAAAAAAGTCTATATTTGCTCTTGCTGGCTGGAAAGCTGTTTTGCCTGATAACTTTAGTACTTAAACAACATCTATGATCCCTGAAGTTCGCAGCTTCAGGACCAGCTTGGTTATTTTTCGAAATCTAACATTCGGTTGTAAAAAATCAAATCGATAGTCAATGACAAAATGTCGTAGTAGTTGTATATTTGTTCATACTCTACACCTGTGGATAGACACACATAAACACACACACACACACACGTACGCAGATTTATGACAATGCTACATAATTAATTAGACACAGACTTCCAGATTCATTGTGATCATCATAATGATTATCTGTATGTACTTAAAAAGAAAGAATTTTCCAACCACAACCGGTTTATTTGTGGGTATCTAACAGTCTTTAATGGAGAAGCTGATAAACATTAGGGCGCGTACCCACTATGTTGTGACGATTTTGTTTTCATTGGACGACTGTCGTTCTAGCTCTTCCCATTATATACTTTTTATCGTTACTGTATCATCGAAATATTTTATCGTTGAACTGTTCCCATTAGGGAACAGTTTATTAGGGATATTAAATATATTATAGTTAAAATTACTTATACACGATATTTCTTCTCTGCTCCAACTGTTGTTACTTGCATATAGAAACTCAGGATTTAATAAATTTACTTAGATAATACTTACGATTGCTGTGGTTAACAATACACTCTTGAAAATACTGCAACGCAATGCAATTATTCGCTGGTTTACAATACAGCAAGTTTCACAGAACAAAATCTTGCTGAAAAATCGACGTGTTTCTTTTGTTATGACATTTTCTTTAATTTAAGACTTGTATTCCAATACGAAACAAAAGGCACACGCTTAACACAGTAGTTTATTGTTACGACTGAATCTGATTGTGCATTCGTACAGTATCATGTTTCCTGGCATTAACCTTACGTGGGCCGCATCGATTAACTGAGTAAGGTTAGCATAATTAACACGCGGTTCAAATTAAATATTACAAGCAATATTGAATATTAACTTTACAGTCGTATTTAAGATGGAATAAGGTTTTTTTATACATAGTAGAAAGTTAATAGATTGTATTTGTCGATTGAGCATTCACATAGAATATTGTTACTAATTTTTAAATAAAACTAAGGAGTTATACGATTTTAAAAATACAGAATTATTTCAATCTACGTTGGTGTAAGGGTAAAGGTTGGTATTCCCATTGTATGCTAATACAAGTAACTGCGTTGTAAAGTTGGCTTGATACCTACGGTAATATTTAAAAATTTCGATAAAAAGACTTTTTTTCTTACGTTACGACTAATAGTTAATTATGATACAAGTGCGGTAAGCTGGTTATCATAAACGAGTATACGTACCATATTCACGAGTTTGTAAATACCAATTCGCACGAATTTCAAACAACGTTTTTTAATACATTTGCGAGAAACAGTACCTATATCTACAAATCCTCTATTATCGTCCATCAATCCCCACTATCACCCACCAATCCCTTATTATCACCTACCAATGCCTTTATCATCCTCGAATCCCTTTCACCCTCCAATCTCCCTTTTCACCTTCGAATCCCCTTTACACCCTCCAATAACCTTATCATCCTCCAATCCGTTTTCATCTATCAATCCCCAGTATCACCCACCAATCCCTTATTAACCCCCACCAATCCCTTATTATTACCCACCAATCCCTTATTATTACCCACCAATCCCTTATTATCACCCACCAATCCTCTTAATACCCTCGAATCCCTTTCACCCACCAATCCCCTTATCACCCTCGAATCCCTTTCACGCTCCAATCTCCCTTTTCATCCCTGAATCCTTTTTTCACGCTCGAATCTCTTTTCATCCTCGAATCCCTTTTCACCCTCGAATCCCCTTTACACCTTCCAATCCACCTTTCACCCTCCAATTCCTTTTCACCTACCAATCCTCGATTATCACTAATCAATCCCCATTATCACCCACCAATCCCTTATCATCACCCACCAATCTCCTTATCATCCTCGAATTTCTTTCACCCTCCAATCCCCATTACACTACTTTTGTATCCATCAATCCCCTTCACCCTCCAATCCACTTTTCACCTACCAATCCGTTGTGTTCATTTAGTTTAACAACTTTATGATGTAGATACTCCTCCTCTCACTCTAACCCGCAGCGCCGCTTAGATTAGTAAGATTCAACCAAAATAAAAAAAATTGTGTGTATCAGCTCCGACGCACGACTGGAGTTTACTCCTTAAGTTCGATAGTCTAACCAGACGCAAAAAGAGTTTATTTAACTTAAAAAAGATTGATACTGTATGAAAGGGTAAATTAACAAATTAATGAAAATAATATACATATATAAATATATATTTATTCATTTCATATACATTTATTATAACTAATCGACAAAATATTTTACATTAAACTTTTTACAATAGTCAATTTCAGATGTGCATAAATATATCATTAGGAATGTTGATAAATTATGTAATTATTATTATCAGACTATTATCATTTTTTTTAAATATTAATTAAATCAACATTGTCTGCATTATTAATTACAGTAACAAGTGGTTTATGGTAACTAAAATAAGACACATGGACGTTCGTAGATACGTGGTTCACGAATCTTGAAAATACCGCATCAATGGTTGTACCATACCTCGTTGTCCCCATTGCTCTATCAGAAACAATATCTAAATTCAGTTCAGATTTTAAAAAAAATATTAATGTTAATCCCTCATCTTTGTTTGTCAAAGTTGCGCGACATAGGATGCGCACCAAAAACGTAACGAGGTCATTCATCGATAGATTTTACTCCTCACATTTTTCTCATACCGGGCCCCTTATATATGCAAATCGATTCTTAAGGAGTAAACTCCAAAAAACCGAAAAGAATACGCACAGCGCCATGTATGGCGCTAAAATTACGATGCAACGGAGCGTGCGGTAAAACATTTTACTGCACGCTCCGTTGGATCGTAATTTTGAACTTTCGAACAATGTATTCAACGTCCGTAAATGCATTTTTTGAGTAAGTGTGTTGATAAAGTTTTTTGAATTACGTATTCTAAGATTTGCATTGTGGCCTCTCTCTAATTTTATTTATTTATATATTTTGTACACACATGTGTAGATACAACAGTAACTTAAATAAAGATACATGTACAAGGGCACAGCTTACATGTTTCAATGTGAAATTTCTTCTAGCAGGTCCGTAGTAGGAAAGAGTATAAGAAAAGGCAGTCAGTGTGTGCACATACATGTGAAATACTTATAAATATGGGAACTACATATATAGGTATATAATGTATAAATGCATATACGTACGAATATGATATTGGTGACAAAACATACATACATACATATTATTATAATATAGACGACGAGAGGAGAAACAATGAAAAGAACTAGGGCAGAATTCAGGTCAAGAAGATAAATGGTATTCTTTTAGATGTTTTTTTAAACACTGAAACATAACTGATTTTTTTATTAATGCGAATGGATTTAGTAAACACACAAGCTGTACTAGCCACTCTTACTAAGCCGCTGATCCAAAGGGTTCATGTTGGAAAACCCAGAAATTAATAAAAGGTAAAATAGAATGAAACGACCATCTTGGGCGAAAACAATCGAATTGAATAAATTTATTTTTCTTATATACAAATGTGTCTAATTTGTCTATGATATTACAGTCATGGAGTTTATATTCACTACACACCGCCTTAAACACAAATGACTATATAAAAATAAACACAAAACATAAGGAAAACAATAGCCTAGGATACCTAACCTAAATAACCTACCAGTACACTAACTAAACCTTATACTACACATATTTACACAACGTTTGAACACAGCATTATTTACAGGCTTAGTTAAAAAATCAGGTAGCATCTGGTCTGAGGGTAAGTACCTGACAACAACAGTGCCTTCCCCGACAAATTCCCTAACAAAGTGATGCCGAATATCGTGTTTCGTTCTACAGCTTATGTGTCGACTGGATGTTGTTAAACAACACTATCGGTTCGCTACGACTGATTAGACATTCCTCCAAAAAAGAATTAACAAATAACACCTTCTTACAGGCGTCAGAGAGTACCATGTACTCCTCTTCAATACTCGACAATGCAATAGTTTTCTGTTTACGACTCTCCCACGAAGTCAGAGACTCGCCTATCCTAAACAGGAAACCAGTGTATGATCGTTGATCTGCGCTCCCTGCCCAATCTGCATCTACTTAACCATTAACCTGTGGACCAGATTTTTGAAAAGTAAGACGGTAATCTACTGTACCCCTTAGATACCGCAAGACTCTCTTCGGCACCTTCCAGCTTCAGATTAACAGCCGTTGAACTGACTCAGGACTCGGACGATGTGCGCGATGTCAGGCTGACTGCACACAGCTATATACAAAAGACGGACAATTAAATCTCTGTAAAAAAATCCACGCGGACCAGGCAGCGGACGGGACTCGAACCCGCACCCTTCGCAATCCGGGCGAATGCACTGACCTATTATGCTACCACGGCCCTGACGGCCGCGTCGAAATTTTCTTAGTCTTAAGCTGCAAGGCAGCGCCATCTCTTCGCATTGTAGGTAACCCACAATGTTAAATGAATATTTTTTCAAGTATTAAACATTTGAAAGAAGAAATAGCAATTATAGTTATGTTTTTATTTATTTTTAAGCACTTAACTGCTAGATGTTTAAATCTAAAGAAAAGTTTTACTAGAAAAAAATCCACGCGGACCAGGCAGCGGACGGGACTCGAACCCGCATCCTTCATAATCCGGGCGAATGCACTGACCAATTATGCTACCACGGCCCTGATGGCCGCGTCGAAATTTTCCTAGCCTTATGCTGCAAGTCAGCGCCATCTCTTCGCATTGTAGGTAACCCACAATGTCAAATGAATACTTTTTCAAGTATTAAACATTTGAAAGAAGAAATAAAAAAAATATTAAGCAGACGGGACTCGAACCCGCAACATTCGCAACCCGGGCGAATGCACTGACCAATTATGCTACCACGGCCCTGATACTTAGTAAAACACCTTCTGTAGCTTTGGCAAGTTTGTAGAGCCCAGCTTCCATAAGTGTGCTCACAGGTTTGCAGTCTAACATACTGTACTTTTCTGAAACCTTCTTAATGTAGCTAGATTGCTCCAGAATTACTTTACCATCCTTTTTATGAGTATGCATGCCTAACACATGCTCTATTGGACCAAGGTCTGTCATGACAAACTGTTCCATCTGCAGCTCTTTCACTAACTTCTTAGTCTGCGGACAGTTGCTTAAAAGAATTACGTCATCAACGTTCAGAGCTATGAATACTAATGCACCGTTCTGTGATCTTACATATACACATTGTTATGACGAAAACCTTTTAAATTTTAATTTATTAGTGAGTACGTAATTAATTTTCTCATTCCACGCTCTTGGCGCCTGCTTTCGTTCGAACACTGACTTGTGTAACCGATATACCTTACATTGTTTCCATACCCTTCTGGAACTTCCATGAAAACGGTTTATTTAAAATCCCCGTTCAGAAACGCAGTTTTCACATCCATATGGTCTATGTCCATACTGTACTCAGCAGCTAATGCCAACAACATACGCAACGTTGAATACCTCACAACAGGCGAAAACGTCTCGAAGTAATCCACGCCATATTTCTGTGTGTAGCCCTTTGCTACAAGAAGAGCTTTGTACCGCAAAACTTCGCTATTAGTCTTCTTACCTTTGGGTAAGTCCTCAAGTGACCAGCACTTGTTGTCCAGAAAAGACTTGTGTTCCTCATCCATGACAGCTTTCCACTGTATAGAGTCTGGTCCACTCAGGGCGTCCCACGGCCATGCCACACGGAGGGTAAGTATATTAAATATTGAAGATATTACAGAAACAAGACATCATTTTATTTTTAATAATAAGTTAAACTGCATTTACAGATATTTTTTTAAATTGCTTGCCTCAACCGAGTATCAAATACGTGAAATGTGAACCAAAAAAATACCTGTGTTTCATAATAAACGTAGAAAGGGTTAATCATAAGGATATTTTTTTCCTAAAGAATATAGCATTTTAAATGAAAGCAAAACCATGAAATTTAATTTAAAACAATTAACACAAACTTTAATAAAAACGAAACTTAATTTATCAAATGTTCAAAATGTGATCCACTCTGTAGTATAAAAATTCTGACTCTTTTAATAATCTCTCTGCCTGTCGATAACCTTAACTTTGAAATAATACGTGTAAATACATTTTGTATCTCCTGCACACTTGTACCAGTCTGTGTTTATTATTGTTGTTTAATCTATACTTATAATAAATCTGTAGAGAGGTCAATTCTGTACATGAAATATATTTTCAAAATAACTATCAGGGGGTGATTAGTGATCGATACTGATGCCAAAAATGCAATCAGTAAAATTTCTATCTGTCAGTCTTCACTACAGCTCTACACCGAAGCGAAGCGAGGGCGGGCCACTAGTATTTAACTATAACTGTTATTGAACATGTGACCTTATATTTTCTTATTTATATTTTTTTATAATTTCTATTGTTTATTTTATCATCAAGTTTAAAGTGTTTCATAGGCAGACGCGGCCTGCGGCTGCGGCCTCTCCTATGTGTATTTCTGTAACCACCACGACCCCTGTCTGTGAGACACTAAATATTGAATGTATTTCGTCAATGGCTGTATATCATGCAAGATTGTTAAACATATTCCCTTACACTGTTACTCCCATCCTTTAAACCTTTTATTTATTTTCTGTTCCGTTTCCTTTCCTCTCTTCTTCTTTCGCCTCTCACTATTATTAAACCTTCCTCTCCTCTCCCTGTCTTTCCCACCCATTCGACCTCCCTGGCTGCATCTCGACGCAGCCTCGGATTCTGATGGGGCTACTCTACCAAATATCGGATCCTCTTTATCACAATTATGTTATATTCATCAACTTAAAATGTATAAATAAATAGGTGTTTAAAAAAAAACAAAAATTCTTTTACATAACCCCACAAAAAGTCAGTCGCATTGTAATTGTGATCTCACAACGGAATGCCTATAAGTACCTACTACAGTTTGTATAAGTATCGCTTTATATATATTTTTCACGTATTTATAATTAGCCACTCTGTGTGTGTCTTCAGAGCAACAATATTAAATACCTTCAGAGTGATCTTTTAGCTTCTGCGCTGCGGGGGTGAATTAAGGAACCTATATACCAAATTTGGAGTCTCTAGACCCAGCGGCTTGGGCTGTGCGTAGATAAATCAGTCAGTCAGTCAGTTTCTTTTTAATATAATTTTAGATAAGTTTAATATCTGTATGGAGTTATCTTATCTTCTGTCTAATCATTTGTCTTATCTTAGTTTTATAAGTAGAAAACAAAGCTTCATTTAAAGTAATTACCATTCTGTAAACTTTTATTAGCTTCAGCTTTTATCTAAATAAGTTGAATAACAATACAGACCTTTCTGCATTATTCTGGAATATTCAAATTTTATTGTTCTTGAGATTGAGAAAAACTTGAACTTCAAAGCTAGATAGTAGGTACACGTGAAGGTATGTAGGTGTACCTATACTAATTTGATGGCAATTCTCCAATCTTCAGTTAAAAATTAAGTTCTACAATGGCATTTTTTGAAAAAAAAAACAAAGTTTGATTGTCGTTGGTTCGCACATGCTACGAAAGGCAGCCATTAAGGTATAAGTGTTCTTAAAAAAGTTTTTTTTCTAACTCAATGTTTCATTATATCTACATAATTAGTAAAATATAACTACTGCATAGATGAAAATTGTATTTCAGCAAAGTTTTACCTAAAATTCAACAAAATATCAAAGTTTTGGTATGCTATGCTTTGTAATGCAATTTGAAACCTTCTCTGTTGATTTTGAAATATTTTAAAACATATTATTATTGAGAATTTTGTTTTATTTTGTTATTCCTATTTAATAGCATTGTGGAACCACATTTAATAGAAAACTAATAATGAATTTACTACTAAACGAATGAAGAATCTCCCTTAAAGGGCCAATCATATAGTCTACCCTACAAATACAGTTTCTCACCAGCAAAACACTAGGTAAATAGAAAAATGGTTACAGAGAGAGAACAAAGGCTTACTACGATCTGTTATTGCAGAACTGATTATAATTATATTATTCTTAATAAGAACTGCTTTCGATTTCGATTCAGTCGAAATCTGGGTGCAATGTTTCAACTAAAAGGTGGTATCCGATTTGTGGCGGTCATAGATGAATCATTCATATATGGTGGTGCTATATTCCTTGTTAAATTAAAATGTTATTGGAAACTAACCCATATAATAAGGCGTTAGCAACTGACATACTTTGTACATTCTTCGACCACGTAACAACTCATATTAGAGAATTCATTCATTTAATTCATTCAATTGCGACTACGACTGACACGTAACAAACTCGTCAACTTTAGGTTGACCTCCTGGAGCTCTATTTTTGAATCACTCGTCTTGCGTCAAACGCTCGATTTCTACTAAATTTCATTCGACATAATTAATTCCGTATTTTTGAATCGCTTGAGTGCAACGAATGGGTGAGACCACTCGCTGCATGACGAATGGTGGAGGCGAATGATAGAACAATTGTCAATTTTTTTGTGCAATTAGACGATGATAATCTATTATTGTCATGCTTTATATGAAACGACAACGAGAATTTTTGTTCGGTTTTCATTGCGGTAATTACCGGTTTTTATTTTTACTGCGTGAACTGAGTAAAATTTTATATTTCGTATTAAACAGGTAACACCGGTGACGAATGGTTCAAAAATACGGAAAATCAGTATTATGCGACTTGAAAGTCGAAGATGACTTATGTCGCATTCGACGATACTATGTCAGACGAGTGATTCAAAAATAGAGCTCCTGAATCGGGATAGTACAGAAGGGACTTCAATTTTCATACTACGCTCGGCGGTCGCATTAGGATTGTCAACTTTGGCAAAAGGCGTGATAATGGCATTCGTACGTATTTATTTATTTATACTTTTTTTTTTTGGTGGAGATCACTGGAGATCGCAGAGCTGGCGGCTATTTCGCTCAGCGCATAAGCCTCGCCATTCAGCGGGGAAATGCCGCCAGCGTTCTGGGAACCTTTGCCAACGGGGAAGACTTAGGGGACTTAGGGAAAAAAAATCCACGCGGACCAGGCAGCGGACGGGATTCTGGTCCTGGTCCGCGTGGATTTTTTTCTAGTAAACTTTTCTTTAGATTTAAACATCTAGCAGTTAAATGCTTAAAAATAAATAAAAACATAAGTATTTACATATAAATAAACATACATATAAATTCACGCGGACCAGGCAGCGGACGGGATTCTGGTCCTGGTCCGCGTGGATTTTTTTCTAGTCAACTTTTCTTTAGATTTAAACATCTAGCAGTTAAATAAAACTAGTTTAAACGGGATAATGTACGAAACTTTATTTATTTATTGACGTTTCGTAGCCTTTACAGGCTTCGTCGTCAGAATAAACTAGATATTTTATTAATTAGGAATCCTGACCAAAGTTTAAGCCATACTGTATATCGTAAAGTGACTCATACTGATAGGTACCTCAATGGTGACTCACACCATCACCCGAAACAATTAACTGCCGTAGGAAACTCTTTGTTTCAGAGAGCACAGGGTGTCTGTGACGAACAACACCTGGCAGCTGAACTTCAGCATGTCGAGCAAGTACTGAAGGATAATAACCTGAATGTACCACGTCGCCGTCACAGTCGCGCCAAACCTAGCACAGTCGACCGACAACCTGCTATACTACCTTACATGAAAGGAGTCACTGACAAGATTGGGAGGATTCTGAAGCGTGCTTCAATCAATACATACTTCAAGCCGCCAAAGAAGATCAACCAGTTTCTACGACCAGTCAAGTGCAATATACCCTTTCAAGTTGCTGGTGTCTACAAACTTGAATGCGACTGTGGGCTCTCCTACATCGGTCAAACAAAGAGGAGTATAGGGACTCGCGTAAAAGAACATATCGCAGATATGAAACATAGGCGCGAAAATAAATAAATCATGCATTAGGGGGACCAAACCACTACATTAGATTTGATAGACCACAGATCCTTGCAGCTGAGCGGCGTTTCGTTCCTCGAATGAGGCTATTGAGATTAAAAAATATCCAAATTTCAATAGGGAAGATGGTTGGTATATACCACCAGCTTGGGAACCTATTATACAGGAGATAAAATCCCAACCCCGAGCACATACTGCAAGACCATCAGATACTATTAGTTCTTTTTGTTTGCATAATTTAACATAAGAAGGAGATAGAAAGCCTCTCTTGAGTTTGTTTCGCCGGTTCTTCTCAGGAAGGTCTCCCAATTTTGGAACCGGTGGTAGTTTACGGTAGTTAGGGTCAAATAAATAAACGCAAAATTACAAACAAGAATTTTAAATAAAATACTTTATTAAGTAAATTAAATAATAAATTCATACATAGACAATAAAACTTAAAAATCGAACGATGAAATAACCAAACGCTCAATAAAAGTCTTTCGAAGGTAGCTCGACAAATTAAACAAAAGTTTTATTCTGACGACGAAGCCTGTAAAGGCTACGAAACGTCAATAAATAAATAAAGTTTCGTGCATTATCCCGTTTAAACTAGTTTTATTTAATGAGTGATGTGCGTGAAAACCTAAGAAACAAATAGCAGTTAAATGCTTAAAAATAAATAAAAACATAAGTATTTACATATAAATGAACATACATATAAATTCACACATATACACATACATACATATATAAACAAACATACTAAATAAATACATAATAATGACAACTAACTTTTAAGCTAGACTGCTTGTTCCTGTAAAAAGCTTCGTAGCTTGGTTTTGAAGCTAATTTTGTTGGTGGACATTCTAATATCTAGAGGGAGTTCGTTCCACAGAAGTATGGTTTTGACGAAGAAGTATGAGTGAATCGTATCAGAGCGATGAGATGGAACAATAAGTAAGCAATTAGAAGAAAATCGAAGATTTTTAGAATGAGCGGTACATAAGTGATGAAATTGGGAAGTGAGATAGAAAGGGGCATTTGAAGAATCCAGCAAGGAGAACATAGTGGTCAGAGGTCAGAGCCCGCATACTTCTGCGCTTCCTAATAGGCATCCATTTTAGAAGAGATCGGTATGCGGACACATGATCATATTTTCTAAGATTGAAAACAAATCGAATGCAGTTATTCTGAAGTTGCTCAAGTTTATTGAGTAGATCTGCATTCAGATCGAGGTAGCACACATCACCGTAGTCGATTATAGGAAAAATCAAAGTTTGCACAAGCATTGCCTTGATGTTGATAGGCAAAAATTTTTTCAAGCGGTAGAGAGCACGCAATGTTCCAGTTACCTTTTGACAGACACTACTTACCTGAACCTGCCATTTGTAGCGTCAATACAATCATGATTTATTTAATAAAGAAAATATGTTGGAATGATTGGAACAGTTCAAACCTAAGGATTTTTGTCTGTAATATCAGACACTTTGTAATAAGGTTTTTTAATAAGTGGTTTTTATACTTTTTTTGAATTTATTTATGGTTAACTCTAGGATATTGCTTGTTACTTTATTGTTTTTGCGAACACAAAGACCTTTAAACGAAAAACGGATCAACTCTGAGGCTGACCTAGATAAGATATTGGAAACCAAATGACTAGTAATTAATTATAAAAATGATAATTTTGCTACTTTCTGTTGCTATTGTGTCACTCTTTATATATATAACTTACGTACCTCAATATTCTGTTGTAACTTGCTAATCTTAGTTAACAACTTCACTGTCCAATGAGTCACATGTGACTCATTGGACACTTTTGGAATAAGTTCAGGAGTCAGGGGTGACTCATTTTTCGATACTTTTTGGCAAGATTTTTCGTCATGAGCGTAGCTCAATAGACTTATAAAATTACGTGAACGTATAGCAAAAACCCTAAACTTTCATGTACAAAAATTTGCTTTCGCAAAAGGTTTTTATTTCTTTTGTTATGAACAAATAAAAACATGAAACAAAACCGAAGAAAAAAAAACATGGACGTGGAGAAGTCGGAAATTGTATTGTATGGGGACAGTGAAGTTGTTAATACTCTTTCACACAAACACTACAATCTACATTTATCCATAATTACAATTAAATCATACTACTCCGATATCATACACACACACATCAACCTATGCAACTTAACCTATATACATGTGAGAGTAATCTACATAATAAGTTTATCAAGAGTCCGTAAAATATTATATGCAACCATCATCGTAAATTGTAATTCAGGTGGAGGGATCCTAAACATCCACACAATACATCATATTTTTGTCTTTTTTTCTGTTGTTTATGATCTTGTTTCTTTTAAATTGTATTATTTGTTATACTTCTCGCAAAGGATAAATGGACTTAAATACTATTATATCTGACAACATCGACCAACTATCTCTGTCAACTAGTGTTGTATGCTCCCCAGAAAATACTGCCAATTTTATTTCCAAATCCAAAGACGTAAATTCGATCAATATTTTTCATTCTAATATAAGAAGTGTTGCACGTAATTTTGATGATTTAGTAACTCTTTTACATCGTATTGATGCTCGGGTGGATGTCGTAGTCTTATCTGAGTGTTGGCTAAGTAAGTGTCCTAATATTCCAGTCCTGCCGGGTTATACTTTCTGTGAATCGCATTATGAAAGCCAAAATGATGGAGTGATAGTGTATGTCAGCGACAATTTCCCGCGTACCTTTGAAAAACCATCTTTCCTTGATGGGAATTGTTTAATCACCAAAATTGGCAATGAATTAGCAATAGTATCCTTATATCGTTCCCCCTCTTATAGACGTGTTGAAAACTTCCTAAATAGTTTAGACTTAACGCTGAAATCTTTGCATAAATTTAAAAACATAGTGGTTTTGGGAGATGTAAATATTAATATTTCAACACAAAGTTCTGACCCATCATCAGATATGTATTTAGAGGTCTTGTCTTCTCATGGTTTACTACCTGCCCACACTTTGCCTACGAGATTGTCTAGCTGCCTTGATCATGTCATCATTAAAACCCAAAATCGTGCCTCGACATTACTTTTAGACGCGTATATTACGGATCATGCCCCTCTTCTGGTCAGCTGCGATATGAGCAGGTGCTTGAAAAATATCACCTTTCCACAAAAGGTAAAAAGGTTGTGCCTCGATTCATGTGTAAGTGACCTCGAATATCTCGATTTCTCAGATGTATTAAACTCTAATAATGCCGAGGACGCTGCGTCCAAACTGGTTGAAAAAGTTTCTTCAGTGGTTGTTAGGAATTCATCATTTGTCGTTATACCAAGTAGAAAAAGGATAATTAATCCCTGGATTACTCCAGGACTATTAAGATGCATTCGTCATCGCGATAGGCTTTGCCTTCGATCAAAAAAAGATCCAAATAATAGTATTCTCAAGATATCATCTATTAGATACAGAAATTTTTGCAACAATATGTTAAAAAAAATTAAACGAGACTATGAATGTAATGAGTTTAAAAAAAACAGTAAGAACCCAAAAACTACTTGGAAGCTTATAAAGAATATTGCATATATTAACAATAGCCATTCATCATCTTGTGAACTTCTTTCTTTAAATAAAAACCCCACTGTAGCCGTAAACACCATTAATAAATATTTTGCAAGCATTGGAAAAAAATTTGGCTTTACAGATCAATGGATCAACTGTTCATGATGTTCCTAACTGTCCCTCCAGAGTGATCACTCAACAAAACTCGATGGCGCTACTTGCAACTGATGACCATGAAATTGAGCAAATCATTCTTGGCCTCAAAAACAACTGTGTAGAGGGTTGGGATGGGATCTCTGCCAGTCTAGTTAAAGTTGCTAGACATGTACTGGTTCCTGTTCTTACTCACGTTTTCAATCTTTCTTTACACAATGGAGTGTTTCCCAAGGTATTCAAAAAAGCAGTCGTTCGCCCAATTTACAAAAGTGGAGACAAAGTTGATACTAGCAATTATAGACCCATATCCATACTGACTACCTTCTCCAAAATATTAGAGAAAATTCTTAATAAAAGGCTTCAACTATTTCTAGACAATTTCACTATCTTATCAAAAAATCAATATGGATTTAGGTCAGGTAAAAGTACCGAAGATGCAGTTTTAGATCTTACTGAATCAGTGATTAAAGGCTTCGAAAAAAAGTTTAAAACGCTAGGAATATTCCTCGACCTATCTAAAGCCTTTGATACGGTATCGATTCCTGTTCTTCTGCATAAACTTAACTTTATTGGTATAAGGGGGGAAACACTCCAGATTTTTGACAGTTATTTAACAAATAGAACGCAGTGTGTTGTTGTCAATGGTTTTACGAGTGATGATGAGTTCATTGAGTTTGGTGTTCCACAGGGAAGTGTTTTGGGTCCCACATTATTCTTGATCTACATCAATGAGCTCTGCGAACTTTCGCTGTCGAACACCAAAATTATAACTTATGCTGATGACACAGCTTTACTGATTCAGGGTCGATCTTGGGTTGAAGTTGTGAAGTGTGCAGAATCAACTTTAAAGTCGGTTATGTTTTGGCTTACCAGAAATCTACTCACCCTAAATTTAAGCAAAACAAAAATCATTGCGTTGGGTCCAACAAAATCATCCCTACCATCTCAATCTATAGTTATTCAAGCACATACTTGCAACGCTAGCCCAAATACTCCAAAACAGTCGTGCTCCTGTATTAAAATTGAAATTACATCCTCAATTAAATATCTAGGAGTTATTTTAGATGAAACTCTATCTTGGAAGGAACACATATGTCTAGTTTCATCACGTGTTAGAAAGCTCGCATACGTATTTAAAATCTTAAGAGATGTGGTTGACTTTGCTACGTTAAAAGTCATATACTACTCTCTTGCCCAGTCATTAATTACTTATTGCTTGGGTGCATGGGGTGGATCTCCTGGAAGTGTTTTGCTGCGTTTAGAAAGAGCCCAGAGAGCGGTTCTAAAGGTTATGATGCAAAAGCCTTTTAGATATCCAACTGTCGAACTATATTCACTCAGCGGTGTTTTGACTGTTAGGCAGATGTTTATTCTCAATGCTATTCTGTACACACATCGTTGCCTCCCATATGACCCAGAAACTGCCAGAAGTAAGCGTGGATGTGGTAGGGTTTGCAATATTAGTAGATGCAGGCTAACATTGTCTCGTCGCCACCTTTCAAACATTGCTCCTTTGTTATATAACCGGACCAGCAAAATCATTGACATATATCCACTTACCCTTTATAAGTGTAAGACGGTTGCTAGGCAGTGGTTGCATTCCCTTTCATATGATGAAACGGAGAGCTTACTCAAGGTTATCAAATAATACACGGATATACATGTGAAATCACATGTAACTATCATTTTAGTACAACCAGACACTCTCATAAACATACACACATGCACATACAGATACACACGCATATACAGACTCACACACACACACACATATATACAAACACACACACAAATACATAATTTTTATCTTTAAGTAAATGGTAAGATATGAACTGTAATTTTTATTTATGTATTATGGAACACACGTCTCTGTATCTGGAGGTGGGCGCTAATAGCTGTAACACAGTTCTAGAAACTAATATAGCTATTAACGAACCTAATTATACATGTAACCTTAATTAGTTCCAATAAATATATTTTCATTTTCATTTTCAATTATTGATTTTATGAAGCCTAGTAGCAGGTAAAGTTAGTTTATTTTTGTTTCTTGTATTCAGTGTGTGAACATTACTGTTTTTATGAAACAAATTGATATTTCTTCTTACAAGTAATAAATTTTTGTATATGTATTGTGATGCAACCGTCATTATGCCAAATACTTTAAACTTATCTCTTAAGGATTCTTTAACTTTAACTTCACAACATAACATAACCCGTCATCAACTTATAATGTGAATAATAGGTGAGAAAAAAAAATATACTTAATCTGTGACTATCATTCATTTCGTTCATTCCCTTTCCGATCGACTCAGTTTAGGTTTTGCTTTGGAGGTTATTACGAAACGAAAAAAGTACCTAATAAAGCGGAACCTAATCAGTAATGTTTGAGCACTGAATCGGTATTTTAATCGATCGTAGTAAGCATCCAGTCTATTGACACCACATGTGCACTGAAAATAGCTTCCCGGTCTGGCTTATTTGTGACAGAATTTTATTAACTCCATAAATTAATAGTTCAACAGCTTTCAACAGTATGTATAACCTAAATTTTTCTTCAGCAGCCATTCTTCTATTAGAAAAATTCAAGAAATTTTCTCAAATGAATAAATATTAAATATATTTTAAATCTAATATTCCCGATGTCTGTGATTAATATAATTAGGAACATTAAATCGTTCCGAAAAGTAAATTAAAGAGAAGTTCTGTTCAACTCCCCGTACTCTAGTATAAATCGTTCCAAAAAGTAAATTAAAGAAAAATAAAAGAATAGACTCACTCTACGTATAGAAGTTAACTAAAAAGCGTTTTTTTTAAATCATATAGCATACAAGCACATACAATGCAGGAATGAGCGAATACATTAGGAGTTATGTTAGTCGCATTCATTATTTCATCATCAACATCATCAGTCTATTAATGTCCCCACTGCTGGGACACAGGCCTTCCCAATGGATGGAATAGGGAGATTGGGCCATGACCCACCACGCGGGCCCAGTGCGGATTTGTGGGTGCTAACGACTGCAAATGCAGCCGGGACCAACGGCTTAACGTGCCTTCCGAAGCACGGAGGAGCACGAGATAGTAAATTTTTGGTCACCCATCCAATGACCGACCACTGCGAAATTTGCTTAACTTCAACGATCGCAGCCGAACGCGCTAGCCATCTGCGCCATCGAGCTCCTCGTTTCATTATTCATTATTTAAAAATAAATAATTAAGAAAGTAGACGGAAATTAAATAATAGGTGGTGATATTGATTGCCCCGACTTGCTCTCAAACTTTAAAGGACATTGTTCTGCGTCCATACATAGTTAGCCTAAGAATCAACAATCATGAAAAATGATTTTCTAGGTTAGAAATCGCAAGTAAATGACTGTAAAAACAAAGATTATTGACGGACACTTCTGAGAACTACAATTATTAGGGAAATTAATTTTTTTTTAGGTTATGTTTAATATTCAATGAAACAGGTCAACCTATGAACTTAGTATGAACTCAGTATGAAGTGAATTAATATTACATGATTACAACTAATTCATTTTATTCGGTGCGATTTTAAAGAATAACTATTAGGAAAAACTTGGTTAGGTAGGAATCATGAATAAAATAAAAACTGTAGTTTTGCTTCTTATTCATTGACTATTTTTCACATAATTGTATATTGTATTTATCTGTATATCACATGTATATTGTGTAAATATGCAGCGTGAATGTGTATCAGGTGCTCTTGAATAATTTGGCAGTATGATCCTCTCAGGATGTTGTGGCACAGGTTCACTAGCACTTGGTAATAAGGTCTCTGCTCTTTGGTTACATCGATGGCATATTAGATAGCCGAAATAGTTAAATTAAAGGAAAAACAATCGCAAATAAACACACACAACAGGTAATCCGAAACGAGAATACACGAATGCCACAGATTACTACGAATGCAAACTGCCTGCACCAAACCACAGAGAATCGAGTTTCATGCCGGCCCTTCACTTGACAACAGTTTGTCCTTGTCATGCTTAATAAGGAATGAAAAGGACAGACTGATGTCATGTTTTCAAATAGCAAATACGAATAGCCAAGTGAAGTGCCGGAATTAGGAAGGAAGAGTGTTTTGTTTGCAGCGCTGTCATAGATTATACACATAAAATGCTAATTTATTGTCTCAGATTATTTTTTAACTTTTTAATTTATCTTCCTTAACTGGAAGTGTCCGTCACAATCTAAATACTGATAATTATCGCAAAAAATATACTAAGAACTATCATAAATGCCAAATTGGTGTTGATTCTTAGGCCAATTTTAACATTGTCCTTTAGATATCCCCGAGCACTCATTAACATTCTTTAACCTCCGTTTCGTAGGATTGTTTTAGGTTCCAATTCTCCGATTCCGAGACTGTAAGTTTCACATTAAATATAATAAGCAGGTTGTCATTTTTCTCAATAGTTTATGCAAGTATAAACGTTTAGTTTACCATTTTTTCTTCTCACAACAATTATTATTTATTAGCTTAGCCCCAAAGTAAGCACTGTAAGATACTAGGGTAATGGATAGAATACATATAATGATACATATATAGGTATATTAATATAGAAATACATATTAAACATCCATACAAATGCTCCTATTCATCATACACACATCTGTCCCCCATTGGGATCCGGACCCGGGACCTCTCGAGTAATAATAAAACAGAAACAACTGATAACTAGCTACTTAAAGAAAAAGATTGTTATTTCAAAATAAGGTACAGCCTCAAGACTATCACTCACCTCAAGACTAGACAAACAGTTTGCGGCTGTGTTCTGTTTCTGTGTGCGTAGGGTTGCTAGTCTTCACAAGGAGGTTGTTTGAGGTGGCTTGGCTTAAAGCCAGGCTCGCTGGTAGCGGTGTGGTTGATTCCCAAAGAAGATTCTATACCGCCACCGCCGGCAAAAAGGGCACATCCCACAGGTTTTAGTGGGCAGGGTTATCGACATAGCCCATCGAATTAGCAAGTTGAAGTGGCAGTGGGCTGGCCATATTTGCCGCAGACCCGATAACCGTTGGGGTAGACGAGTTCTGGGGTGGAGACCGCGTCTAGGCCAACGTAGTGTAGGAAGTTCTCAGGCACGGTGGAGTGACGATTTGCGTAAAGTCTACTCGCATCCAGCTCCTGCCAGCCGGCAGGAGCTGGATGCGAGTAGCCCAAGATCAACCTCAGTGGCGTGCAATTGGAGAGGCCTATTTCCAGCAGTAGACTAATATAGGCTGTTGATGATGATGACAGTTCTCCCATTCTAGGCAGTCATTGAGCCTGTCGTACGGGCTGGTCTAGGCGATGGATGGATGAGAGGAGAAGAGTCTCAGATAATCCCGCCGCTATATCCAAAGAGGAATGTGAGACAATCATTTTCGCTGCGATTTTAGCTTTTGTTGTCAAGAATTGGTGTGGATTTATGAAACTACGATACAAGTAAAACTTTTAATATCATTAATAAAAAAAATCTTACTTGGCTGGGAATCCAACCACGTAGCAGGCGTGCTTTTTACCACTGAGCCATGGATGCTTATTTATAAGCTCTGCTTTTGTAAATAACAATCCCAGATGTAACGCGACTAGCTAAAGAGGAATAAAAAAAAAATGTAGCGATGTGATAAAAGTTTCACTTTCAAAGGCAGGGATGTATTGATGATAATATTTATTTTATTTTATTTTATTTTATTTTATTTTATTTTATTTTATTTTATTTTATTTTATTTTATTTTATTTTATTTTATTTTATTTTATTTTATTTTATTTTATTTTATTTTATTTTATTTTATTTTATTTTATTTTATTTTATTTTATTTTATTTTATTTTATTTTATTTTATTTTATTTTATTTTATTTTATTTTATTTTATTTTATTTTATTTTATTTTATTTTATTTTATTTTATTTTATTTATTTATTTATTTATAATCAAGCTACATAAGCCCATAGATAAATACCTTATAGTCTAACATATATACCGATATAAAACATTGTTGTTAGTAAATAAAATTATTAACTATGTTAGTAAACACCTAATTAATACGTATAGATGGCGACGTGTGACGCGAAGTGGTATCAGGTAACCGGTCTCGAATAAAATGCATTGCTTACGTGACGTAAGAGGAAGGTACAGAATGCCTCTTAAATATAAGAGGGCCACATGCTTGTTCAAAATATTCAAAAGAGCCAATACAATGATAGTGGTAATGTGCTCAATATACAAAAAAATAATTAGTATGATAATATTTGTTATTTTACCATATGATACCAATAGAATCAATAGAATCGTTAGCCACCAAAACTTGTTACGACAGAATTCACTAGGTCGCATTTTTTTTTATTAGGTATTATCTAATACTAGCTTAAAAGTAATAATAAGCTGCCAGTATCTTCGGAACCTTGTCTAAAGGGACTCCTTTTAATAATGTATTTTAGTAATTATATTTTATTTTTTAAGGTTTTTAGTTTTAGGTTCATTGTTATTGTATATTTTTTGTTTTTTTTTTTGTTTTAAGCTAGTATTAGATAACACCTAATAAAAATTTTTGCAAATAAATTGTTCCTCAATTGTTTAACTTTGAATAATTTGGAAACTTACCACGCTGTCTTCCTTCCCCGTTTACGTCCGCTCGTTGAGTGCTCGATACAATGACTAAAGACAATGTAAATTGAAGAGTTAATTATGAATCAGTTAACTCACCTTATTACAATTTCATATAAAATTTTTGTTTGTGGATATTTTAGTAGTTAGTATAACTAAGGTAAGAGGTTACACCTTTCGTTATGGAAATGAGAATCAACGAAGATGCCACACACAGCCACCTTGATTTAGGGAAGTACAAAACTTATACTTCACTAAGTCTAGACAGGAAGGAACTATTTAATGTATATTTACTTTTATTTGTGACCATCTTATAATAAATTCTGTACTATATCATGTATTGTACTTTGTATTTATTGAGGTAGATATTCTACAAATATATTCTTTATGTAGGTCTAGTTCCCTCACTTGCTCCATCGAGCTTGTATTTAGAGCGATGGGTCGCCATACGGACTTTCTCAATGGTTGGTCATAGGACGTGTAACCAAAAATTTATTAAAGTGAAACTACATCATTTCAATTTTTATCGTTCATCTTTAGCATTACATTTTTAATTGTTATTAAAATATCAACCAGCATCGGTGGTTCAGTGGTAGAAAGCTCGCCTGCTACGCGAGCGGCCTGGGTTCGATTTCCAACCGAGAAATAACTTTATTTTTATAGATATGTTTTAATTTTTTAAGCATTTAACTGATATATGTTTAAATCTTAAGAAAAGTTAACTAGAAAAAAATCCACACGGGCCAGGCAGCAGACGGGACTCGAACCTGCACCCCTCGCTATCCGGGCGAATGCACTGACCATTATGCTAGCGCAGCCTAGGATTTATACTGGATAAAGAGGATGTAAAGTAAAAATAAAAATATAAAAAACCATACATATTCTGTTCTTCTCGCGTATCCGGAGCGAACACTACTAACGATCGCACCAACCGTTACTGGTTTGCCTGCTTCCGTTCTGGAAATTTTGACCTAAAAAAAGAACCCCGTGGTCGACCGATACCTTTAGCGGACAATGACGAATTAAAGGCGATCGTGGAAGCTGATGGTTCTCAACCTTCAGCTGAATTAGCAGCATTGAATGATCGCCAGCGCAAAGTACGCGTCGTCTTGAGCCTTGCACTGGTCATCAGGCATACAAACGAAGGCATTAAGAAATCGCAGTTTTACTTGCGACGGAAAATGCATTCTATTCGACAATCGCAAGCGCTCAGCAAGTTGTTGTAGTGCTTCAGCACCTAAACAATGCCGAAAACGAAAAATTGATGGTCACTGTTTGGTGGTCTAGCGCCGGTGTCATTCATCACAGCTTCTTACCAAGTATCATTCATCACAGCTGCGCCCCGCGGTTTTACCCGCGAAGTTCCCGTTCCCTAGGGAATTCCGGGATAAAAAGATATTCAACCTATATAGGTTGAATATCTTTTTAGGCATATGCCTAAAAGAAACTCTTTGCTAAACAGAAAAATCAGAATGGCCATGCCCCTGAGCAAGTAGATTTCAGATATCTGTCTGTCTATCTAACCATTGTCTGTTATGAATTCCAAAATTCCTATTTTAGTGTGACTAAAATTATTTCTGGACAATATAAAGAACTGTTTAAATCCCATTAATCTAGGTCCAGCGGTTTTGGCTTTGCGTTATGAGCCAACCAGCCAATCAATCAATATATCCATTTCCCTCTTTACATAACAGAAGAAGTTTATGGAATTAACAGAACAAAAGTTGTACAATTTCCAAAATTAAAGATTTCGTTTTGAAAATCATTTAAGTCGTATAAAAATTAGGATTTCACACCCGTAATCTCATTCCCGTAGAATTGATGAGAAATATATTGTTTTATTGATATCCTTTACAATAAAACTTTCTATTAGTGAAAGAGTTTTTAAAATTGGTCAAGATGAGTCAGTCAATGTATCCTTTTCGTTAAACTTAACTAAGGAGTGACTTTGGATGTTGAAGTGTGACACTGCATGTCCTCAGCATACTTTTCATAAGATGGTACTTAACCAGTGAGTGCTAATCGCAAGCATGATGACATATGATCATCAGTTAGTCGATAGCGATATTTTGACTTAATTATCTTCATTTTAGAAAATGTAGACTCGCACAAGTAAGTTGACCCAAACATTGCCGTCAGTTGAAGAGCGATTTACCTTAGATTCGGATATTTATCTTCAGATATAAAACACCAGAAATTAGTATCAGATGCTGTAACTTTGAGATGTATATCTGATATAATCTACACCAACACTTTTGCAACAGAACATGAGTTCATATTAAACTGACTTGCTATTCCAGTAGCTAATTCCTCAATGTTTTTACATGAAAAAGGATAACTCATAAAAGATGATATATTTGACAATTAACTGCAATCATAAAAACGCATTTAGAATTAACCCAAATTATTTGATTATTCAGCCTCATATGTTAATAATAATAATTATTTAATTCCTCATAATTCAACTGAGGAATCCTTGCTTTCAAAGACGGAAAATGTTTCAGATCGTTTCTTTTCAGTTGATCTATCATAAGTTGCAATTTACTTTTGAATGCGTTTACTGCGCTAATCATCTCAATAATAGTTTTTCCATTACCTTGAAGCTCCAAGTTAATGGTGTTTTTATGTGCATTGTGATGTCAGTCAAAAATGCCAAATCAGTCAGCCATTTTTCGTTTTTCAACATCTGAGTGTCATCATCTGTTTCGTCTAGAAAAGCTGTTATTTCCGGCAATAATTCTTGAAACCTTTCTAGGAATTTTCCGCGACTCATCCACTTGACATCCGTGTGAAGAACTAAATCAGTGTGTTCAGCTGACTCCCTATCTTCCAATTGCAACTTAAAGAGCCGCCGTTGCAAGCTACGTGCACGGATGGAATTTACAATTTTTGTTGCAATGTCTATATTTAATTTCCTCCGTGGTTAAAACTTTTGAACACAAAACTTGTTGATGTATAATGCAATGGAATGAAATGGAGTTTATCTGCCATGTCCTGACTCATGACTTCAATACGCCTTGTGACAGTCGGACGAGATAACTGAAGTTCTCTAATAGCAGAAACGATTTCTGTTTTATTTTGAAAATCTCCAAATAAAGTCTCACCCGCTTCAATAAATGCTTCCTTCACAACCGATCCATCTTCGAATGGTTTCTTATGTTTTGCCAATATATGAGATATTTTAAATGACGCGATCGTAGCATCTTTCGATTGTTTGGCTGGTCTTGTGAACATGGTTTGTTCTTTTTTCAAACAAGATTTCAAATCACGCACTGAACACAGAAAGAGGTCCCCCCCCTCTCTCTCTCTCACCTCTTTCTGTGTTCTGTGGTAATACGAAATACGCTTCTAAATACGTTAATTAAGTACATTTGTGTTTATAAATATCATCAGAAATGTTTATTTGTCATCTTAACCTTGTCCTTTTAATAAAATATTCTACACCAAATGTGACTGGCCCATTGAAAGCTCGGGTGCGCCTTCGACTTCGGCGCAGTATTTATTGCCGCATTTCACAAGTACGCCGGCAGCGGTATCTAGTCGACCGCAGGGACACCAATCATTTATCTATGATTGAGCCCATACCATGAACCAATGTCAATGCCTATCTGTATACAATTTTTTAGACTAAACAGGTATTGTTGTTTCACTGTGTCTCTTGTGTAAGGTGAAGGTTACAGCGCCAGACGTACACTGTAACTTAAAAACTGTAATAGCTAGACAGTTGAAATCTTCTCAGAATGTTTTGTCATAATAACGACAAATATATATGTAAATCAAAATCAATAGTAAAAATATACCAACCGAATTGAGAACCTCCTTCCTAAAATAAATACAAATATTCTGTTAAAAATGAACTTAAAGTAAAAATATTCACTTGTAGTGAAATTAGAATATTGTATGTAGGCATGTGTTAAGATTTAAGAGACAAATTAATAAATTGAATTTATCATTATTAAAAACAATCCCCGACTAACCCCTGAAAATATTACCTTCTTCTGGACTGCGTGCAGGTCCGATTTGAACTTTGTTTTTCAAAGGTAACGTAACAAAATTTTGATCTCTCCTAAGCTGAAGATGCATAATTATGTTCATAACCTCGTCCTCGTACTTTACAACAACGTATTCGCACTTCTTGCACTACTACGTTGCTGCTACGAGGTTATTCCACATAATTGCTAATCGGACGTCACGGTAAGTTAGTCCTATCCCTATCTTTATAATTCACGGAGTTGTGCGGGAGCTAAACAAATATTCCGTCACAAGACGTCACCAATCAGTGCTTTTGTAGGGAAAAAAATAAAACAATTTTATGATAAGGAATGTATTTCTTATTCACAGTCAATGTTTAATAAAGTTCGCTTAATCATATGAGCTCACTTTTTATACATATACGTACTTCTTCAAGTTTACGAATATCCGAATTTATTAAGATAGGTCTTAGCACTAAGAGCCGAGCTACACACTAATTTTAGTAAACAGAAGATATTGCATTGGGACACTCTGCATGCTACGCGCCTAGATAGGTAATTTGCATGAAGCTTCTAGCTGGTCTCTTAGCTTGGCATCTATAATGTAGACATAGCCTTATATATTTACAACCTAAAGCTAAATTTGAAAGGGCTAGGAACTGCGAACAATACAAAGCTTGCTACTGTTGCTAATGCAATCTGTGGTTTCCATGGTTGGACCACGAGAAAACATAACATGCGCCACATGGAACTTTAATAATTTTCCTGCGTAGTTAATATAAATATATGGCACTGCTACCATACTTCCTATGGAAACTTTGCGGTATTCATACCTGTTACAATCTACATACCTACCTATTTTTTTATGTAATGGAAGGTGACTTCAGAATTATCCCTAAAGTATTTTTTTTTGACGACTTTGGATATTATAATACTGGGAGAAAAAAACAGCATTTGCTGAACTTCTTGTTGGTTCTTCTCAGTATCCTTGTACTAAACTACGGCGGGAGAAAGGTCTCTCAAGGTAGTTTTGCGAACCGATGGCGTAGCTTCTCGACTTTCACTAGTGCTTGTAAAAGCCTAGACTGAATAAATAATTTTTGATTTGATTTGATATATAATATAATATGTGTGACGCAACCTTTAATTGGGCTATTTAATAATTCATAAAACGGTTGTATGAGAGCATGCCCATTTGTTATTGCTTATAGTATTAAAATATATCGACAGGGGAAAAGCAAAATCGCATAAACGCCAATTTAGTAACTTTACAGAAACGGGGTTAGTTGAATTGATGTTGAAAAAACTTGATGTTTTTAATTTTCACAAAAAAAATCATGACTCGTTCTAAATGAACAGTAGCACCATTAAATAAAAATGTATTCATATAAAAATATTTATAACTAAATATTCACTTATTAAAAAGTTACATAGTGCCTTTACTTTACAAATTAGATGTCGCTTAAAGCGAAAATCAATCTGCCCGCCATGTAGTTTTTGTCAAGCTAACATCAAATCATACGCCAAGTAGTAAATAGGGCATAAGCGCCATTGATTCAAAAAACACCAAAATTTATGGCTTCAGCGTTGTGAATAATAAAAATCTCCAAAAATTTGCTTAAACGCCAAAAAAGTACTAAAATTTTAACGAAACATAAACAGATCGACGCAGAAAAAAATTGATTCAAATGATATATAATAAATATATAACACATTTTCGACCAAAGTAGCGTATAAGCTATTTTGCCTTTCCACTGTCGATATCAACTTAGATTGAAAATTACAATTTGAATGTAACTGAGGTAGTTACATTTCATTAAATTTAAGTAAATAAGTAACTCTTTTTTCGTTTCTTATTTCTGTTATCTCTGAGATAATGGTAAATTATGCGTAGATTCTGTCAATATAAGAATATTCATGGAATAACATTATCAGTCCTTCATATTTTCTATATATAGGGATTTTATTATAAATTAAGTGTTAACTTAAACTTTAACCTTATTTAAAATTCCTACATAGTATTAAACAACATTTACGTAGGTTTATGCTGACATTGTTTCAAATTTAAAATTATTTTATTGCATACACCTTAACTGTTATAGTCAACGTAATAGAATTATTAGATCGCTATATAAAATGCCAATAAGTACAATTTTTTCATTGCATCAATATTTGGTGGCTAGTTGTTGTTACACTTGTTATAATTTAATAAACTAAGAGAATAGACTAATAGTAAAATCTTTAAAAAAAAACTAATCACGGTGAAGAATTTCATCCTCAAGTTTTAGTTTAATACATTAGTATTAACTTATTTAAAGGGATGAACATTGTAATAATATAAAGTTAATATACTATCAGCAATATGATTTATGACCCACCATAATCTTATTTTCTTACTACCATCACAAAACATTAAGGTAGACTTTCGCTTGAATGTAGAATGCTTGGTACGTATCTCTGGAAACAAATAGATCGAAAGCCCACGACACTAAACCTAGTACGCTAAGACTCTCAGATTAAATATATATATATAGACACGTCATTAGAAATGAAGATGCTGCAATGCAAAAAACCTTGCAGCGCTTTTAACAAATAAAATTTAAAAACCAATAAAAATAGAGTTTCTAGTATGATAAGACTCCCAGGCTTCGTTTGTTCCTCGAAATAAGGGACGGGTAGGTCTACACGAAAATTATAGTTATTTCCAAATTCAAACTACAATTCGAATTCTTCTAAAAGATGATCTAAAACAAAGGTCAACTTTCTAATATCTTTTAACAACATTAATAAAGTTTCCTTGTTATTAGAAGGTCCTAAATGCATCTATGCATTCTATACAAAAGAAAACTTGTCAGTTTTGTCATTTTAATGCAAATTATCGGGCAAGTGGGTCAGGAATCAATTTATTCGGTATTAAAAGTGCAAATAATTATCTCTATTGCATACATTTTTCCCCAACGTCTGTCGGGGATTGTCATCAGTTTTGCGCTTAAGTTAAGTAAAAATATGGCAAGGTGTGGCAGGTGGTATACTGTTGAACTCTTCAGAGTGTTGTTTAGAACACGCAAGGCCGTGATCAGTTCTATTGTTATTGCCATTGGTCTTGTCAGTGCTGTGTTGCTTATTAATTTTCTTGCATGCGTCACAAATGAGGTACCTTGAATCCAGGCTACTCTTTGTATCTCGGTCACTTTGTTTTCTTTCGCTCAGATGATTTGAGTCACATTTCTTCATAGAATTATCTGAAGATGAATAAATGACATTATAAAACTTTGAATCGTCTCATGCCAATGGAGACTGTTCTATAGCCTTTATTATTGCTGCTATCCTTGCAGGGTAAATAAATACATGTGTGTATGGAAAATAACTAATAGATGTTTTTATTTGTTTCTGTTTAAGATGTTTAATTAGCTAAGTTAGTTACAATCATTGTCTATGGTTATAATTTATAGGTAGATTTAGTTTTTTTATGCGGAAAAGTGAAAAATATAGATATTAGACCCAGATATAATAACAATTCAAAAATGTCTAAATTAGTTACATTAAACTCTATAAGTAGCTATACCTTTTCCATTAGATGTTTGGCTCCGTGTCACAGCATTGTATAAGCATTGTCTAGTATCAGCTTCTTTGATAAACCCGCAGCAACACTGCTTGAAAGTATGCTGGAAAATATTATTTTTATTATGTATTTATATTATATCTTTACAGTTAATAAAACTATTAGCTAAATTTATATACATATATTCCAATTAAAGTAGACCAATGTCTATTGATCAGCTAATTGTTTATTTTCATTTACATACATTTATATATCGCAGCGCAACCTTTAAATTAAATATTTAGCTGATCGATAAGTATAATGATTTCATGTCCAAATAATAATTGTTAAAACGTGATTTTAGAAAACACAATATTGTAAAAGATGTACAAGCAAATTGTCATTACAAAAACTTTCCAGTACAAGGTCCCCCTTCCGTAATAAATTTACAAATCGGTTGCGTATCTTTTCGATTAATTAAGTAAATCTGTATTTGTACTCTTAAACTCGATAATCGATGTACTAAAGAATTACGAACCTCGTTATGTCCTGCATTTAATCTCGAAATTTTCAAGTCAATTTTAAGAGTACAAGCACAGAATAAAATTTTACAGAACATTAGGGTAACAACCTACAGTAAAACCGATTTATTAGTTTGATGACCGATTATCAACAGGGTCAGGGTCTACTTTGTATCGGAGAACTTTTAATGACATAATTATTATGCATATCAGCGGATATGGCATCAACTTCATTTCACAGAAAATCATTTGCCATGCACTTATTTAACAGACATCGAAACCCAACCATTTAATATTCACAAACATTACCAGCAGAACCATCATACCGCAGAAAGTTCACAGTCAGAATCGTCTTTTGGCTTAAAATTATTGAACTTTTCCTAATTTAGTTTATCTTTATATTAGGTGGTGGAGGTAGTGCGAATTTAAACTGCGTAAATTTAGCAAACGCATAATGGCGTAATAAAATTCTACCATCTTAATAGTATGCCACTGTGAATTTTGACATATTAACATTCGGCCAAACAACAATTATATTCACAAAAAATAGACGTTTAAAGAAGATTATTCCAAGTGTGTTTTGCCAAATGAATTTCGGAACAACAACATTCTGCCAGATAGAAGTAACCCTTATCAACGTTGCTCATATTATTTGAAAGTTAGCGCGATAAAAAAGATAATAAAAAATAATATATATACAAGTACCTATTCTAACAAATTCTATAATAAAGTAAAGAGAGTTTGAAATAGAATGCTTATTTATTTTATTATATATAAAAATATTTTTTTACCCGCCGTTAAGTTTTCGCTTAACAATAAATTCATAATAATCAAATGAAGTGCCAACCAATTTAAAATTTATAGATGTTGTTAACTCTGATGCACTTCAATCAATATAATGCGATTATATTTAATTTCAAATATCTATGAAACTAAGGAACTGCAATTATTTCAACGACAGTTTAAAAAAAACTGACATGAAAGAAATTATAAATAATATGACACATCTAATACAACAATTCACCTCAATAACAAATCTCCTGCTGGAAATCATGCACAAACTGACACGTTCTATTCACTAAAAATAGCCCTACGACATGCCAATGGCCCACACCATGTCCTAGAAGTTGAGTTATTATTTAAAACAAACAAAATAGACATCTTACTGGTTGTCATGGAAACACATTTTACAACGAAGAACTACCTCAGAATCTCCAATTACAAATTCTATCAAACTATGCATATCCTGATGGTACACGGAGTACATAGCTCCCGCAGGATCCGCAATTCTCATTAAGAATAACATCAAATATTATGAGGTCGAGCAGTACAAAACTTCGAAAAATTGCTATCGAGGAGTGTCGGATGGGACACCTTACTGTTACTGCACTGTTTTCTCCCCCAAAATAGTGCTGGGTATAGTGATATTAAAAAAGAAATTATCAGTATTGAATGGAGTAAGATATTGTCTGAGATAGATTTAGAAAGTGCTGCGAATATTTTTTATGAAAAAATTAATGAAATTATTAAAAAAAATGTCCCACTGAGACCTGTGAAATCTAAAGAATATCCCCCTTGGTTCACACACCTAATACACATCTTTAAAAATAAAGAAAAAGCATGGATTAAGTGGAAAAAATACGGGAATATATCTGATTACGAAGTATTCTCAATATATCGTAAGCGATTTAAAAAAAAATGTGGCAGATGTTATTCTTCTTATATAAACTTGATCGAAGTGGGTATAAGGAAGGATTTAAAGTTGTTTTGGTCTTATGTTAATAGTCGTAAGCAAAAAGTCGGTTTCCCGAACTGCATGGTGTGTAATAAAAGAGAATCAAACGTGCCACAAGAAATCTGCAACATGTTTTCAAGCTTTTTTGGGTCGGTATATGAGAGAGGCAGCTCGATTGATGTGATTGGCGATAATATTTTACCATCAGATAATAGTACTATTTTAAGTGAAATTTCGTTCTCTCAGGAGACTATCACTAAAGCCGTAAAAGAACTGGATATCACAAAGGGGACTGGACCTGACGGCTTACCACCTTTTTTCCTTAAGCAAATTGCGGACGTTATAAGTATACCTCTTTATTATATTTTTAACCGTAGTTTAAGAGAGGGTTATCTGCCTTCTATTTGGAAAACTGCCAACATTGTCCCAGTATTCAAAAATGGCTCTAGGTCGGATGTTTCCAACTATCGTCCGATATCTATTTTGTCCACTTTGTCAAAAGTACTGGAACGATTAGTTCATGATGCAGTATATCCCAGTTTACATAATATCATAATCCCAGAACAGCATGGTTTTGTAAAAAAACGCTCTACTGTTACTAATCTAGTTTTATATGCAAACACTCTTTTCGAAACTATTGATAATAGACTTGAAATTGATTCAATATACACAGATTTTTATAAAGCTTTTGACAAAGTGGACCATAAGATTCTCCTTCAAAAGCTGGCATATAATGGTATTCGAGGAAACCTGCTTCGTTGGTTTTCCTCTTATATCATAAATAGGAGTCAGAGAGTAGTGGCAAATGGCTTCACCTCTGGAGCAATATGTGCGACCTCCGGCGTGGCGCAGGGTTCTATTTTAGGTCCTCTCTTATTTGTTATTTTTATCAACGACATTAATAGCTGTTTTAGGAATTTTAACTTTTTAATGTACGCGGATGATTTAAAAATATATCGAGCCATTAGAACCAGGGAAGATTGTATTTTGTTACAGGAGGATCTAGACCGTTTTGCTTCCTACTGTACTGAAAATAATTTAAAGTTAAACTTGTCAAAATGCAAATCTATCACATTTACTAAAAAGAAACATGTTGTTGACTTTGATTACAACCTCTGTGGTACCGATCTTGAGAAGGTCTCGACTATAAAAGACTTAGGTATGTTCCTCGATCATAAACTACATTTAGATATTCATATTAATTATATTGTTAACAAAGCGTTTCAACTTTTTGGCTTCGTTCTGCGTACTTCTAAGGCCTTTGAACTGTGCGATTCTTACTTGTTGTTATTTAAATCACTTATTAGACCGCAACTGGAATATGCCTCTCAAATATGGAATCCATTCTATCAAAAATACAGTGATCAACTTGAAACTGTTCAAAAAAAATACATACGTACTGTTAATTATAGATGTCTCCATGCTAGGTCTTCGTATAGTGAACTGCTGAGTAAGTTCTCCTTACCTTGCTTAAGTTCTAGGCGTTCTTTACTTGATTGTCTTTTCCTATTCAAAATCTGTCGTACTTATTTTGACTGCAATGACCTCATAAAACAGATTTATATTCGAATTCCCAGTAGTTCAAAGCGTATAAGAAATACCTATGCTCATAAACTATTTTCCCCCAAACAGTGCAGAACGAATGCAGGTGAACGCGCACCCCTACGTCGAATGATGAACTTTTTAATGACAACCTATCTGATTTCGATTTGGACTTGTTTACAATGTCTTTTATTCAATATAAAAAGGCCATTACTGATTGTTTACCAAACATTTAAAAATTGGGTTTTGTAACTTTTTTTTTGGTTTGGATTTGCAAGTAGAATAGATATTGCAAACTTATCATGTTTTATAAAAATATGATCTCTGTGTTATGATATATTTTTAGTGGATAACGGTGTTGGTTGTGTAATGACATCAATGTATTTATTAGTGTTACTACATTACGTACAATATTGCACAGTTGTTTGTTATCCTAAATAAATAAAAATAAAAAATAAAAATATAAGATCAAAAATAAAGATTATATCAAAATCTTCAAAAAACTGAGATGCAGATTCATATCAGGTGCATATTATAATTCAAAAAATATACATTGGGGCTCCCGATTAACAACACCTAAAGGACGACAATTACAAGCAGCTTTCGATCAACGACTAGATACGATATCTAATGGAGAACCTACGTATTGGCCGACGGACACAAAGAAAGTCCCTGATTTGGTAGACTACAGTGTTGTAAAGGGTAGCCTAACTAATTGTTTTTAATTAAATTTCACAATCTGCTTTTATCTTACTTTAGATGCCATGTTTCTAATGAGAAGTAGATGTTGCTATATCTATGATATCTATCGCTATGCTCAGCGATTAGTTAATCTAACCGCATAGCGCAAGGCACTGGTTCGAATCTTGCTTTACACCTAGATCAAGGGATTTTTTTTTATAAAATACTAAATAAAACTAGTTTTTACGGGTTAATGCACGAAACTTTATTTATTTATTGACGTTTCGTAGCCTTTACAGGCTACGTCGTCAGAATCAAACTTTTATTTAATTTGTCGAGCTACCTTCGAAAAAACATTACCTACCTTCTTTTTTCGTGAAAACCTAAAAGAAAAAACTAGCAAGAAAAAAAAGAAACAAATATATAAAATATACTATTTAGATTTATCTACCAACAGTTTAATGAATATAATATAATATATTAAAAAAGTATTTGCAAGTAATTAATTTATTGGAAATGTTGGAATTGGACCCGATGAAGATTGCTTATTTTACGACGGCGTGATGTGATGTTACTTCTTATTATCAGTTTGAGAAAAACATACTTTTATGATTCAGAACGTACTTGAAAATACAAATTTAAACTTGAATGATGTACCAAATACAAAATGACATAGCTAGGCCTCTAGCTAAGCTGCTAGCTAGGCAACTAGCTAGTCAACCAGCTAGGCTACTAGCTAAGCAACAAGCTAGGCTGCCAGCTAGGCAACTAGCTAGGCTGCTAGCTGGGCAACTAGCTGTTTGGTGCAAACAGTCCCATCATTATGGACTGGGAGTGGACCAGGAGTGTGTGCGATGGACCGGGAGCGCACGCGCTGGGACCATTCCCCACTGGGCCAATTCCACACTAGCTAGGCATCTAGCTAAGCTGGCTAACTAGGCAACTAACTAGCTAGTTAGCTAAGCAGCTAGGCTACTAGATATGCAACAAGCTAGGCTGCTAGCTAGGCACCAAGTTAATCTACACTTGCTAGTCACCTAACTACTAGCTAGGCTGCTAGCTAAGCAACGAGCTAGGCCTCTAGCTAAGCTTCTAGCTAGGCTGCTAGCTAAGCAACTAGCTAGGCCTCTAGCTAAGCTGCTAGCTAGCCTGCTAGCTAAGCAACAAGCTAGGCTGCTAGCTAGGCACCAAGTTAATCTACACTTGCTAGGCAACTAGCTAGTCAACCAGCTAATCTGCTAGCTAAGCAATTAGCTAGGCTGCTAGCTAAGCAACAAGCTAGGCTGCTAGCTAGGCACCTAGCTAAGCAACAAGCTAGCCTGCTAGCTAGGCACCTAACTAAGCTGCTAGCTAGGCTGCTAGCTAGGCTGCTAGCTAGGCTGTTAGCTAGGCTGCTAGCTAGGCTGGTAGCTAGGTGGCTAGCTAAGCTGCTAGCTAGGCTTGTCAGCCAGCTAGGCTGCTAGCTAAGCAACAAGCTAGGCCTCTAGCTAAGCTGCTAGCTAGGCTGCTAGCTAAGCAACTAGCTAGGCCTCTAGCTAAGCTGCTAGCTAGGCTGCTAGCTAGGCGCCAAGTTAATCTACACTTGCTGGGCACCTAACTAAGCTGCTAGCTAGGCTGCTAGCTAAGCAGCAAGCTAGGCTGCTAGCTAGGCACCTAACTAGGCTGCTAGCTAAGCAACAAGCTAGGCCTCTACCTAAGCTACTAGCCAGGCTGCTAGCTAAGCAACTAGCTAAGCAACAAGCTAGGCTGCCAGCTGGGCAACTAGTTGTTTGGTGCAAACAGTCCCATCATTATGGACTGGGACCAGGAGTGTGTGCGATGGACCGGGAGCGCACGCGCTCGGACCATTCCCCACTGGCCCAATTCCACACTAGCTAGGCCTCTAGCTAAGCTGGCTAACTAGGCAACTAACTAGCTAGTTAGCTAAGCAGCTAGGCTACTAGATATGCAACAAGCTAGGCTGCTAGCTAGGCACCAAGTTAATCTACACTTGCTAGTCACCTAACTACTAGCTAGGCTGCTAGCTAAGCAACGAGCTAGGCCTCTAGCTAAGCTTCTAGCTAGGCTGCTAGCTAAGCAACTAGCTAGGCCTCTAGCTAAGCTGCTAGCTAGCCTGCTAGCTAAGCAACAAGCTAGGCTGCTAGCTAGGCACCAAGTTAATCTACACTTGCTAGGCAACTAGCTAGTCAACCAGCTAATCTGCTAGCTAAGCAATTAGCTAGGCTGCTAGCTAAGCAACAAGCTAGGCTGCTAGCTAGGCACCTAGCTAAGCAACAAGCTAGCCTGCTAGCTAGGCACCTAACTAAGCTGCTAGCTAGGCTGCTAGCTAGGCTGTTAGCTAGGCTGCTAGCTAGGCTGGTAGCTAGGTGGCTAGCTAAGCTGCTAGCTAGGCTTGTCAGCCAGCTAGGCTGCTAGCTAAGCAACAAGCTAGGCCTCTAGCTAAGCTGCTAGCTAGGCTGCTAGCTAAGCAACTAGCTAGGCCTCTAGCTAAGCTGCTAGCTAGGCTGCTAGCTAGGCGCCAAGTTAATCTACACTTGCTGGGCACCTAACTAAGCTGCTAGCTAGGCTGCTAGCTAAGCAGCAAGCTAGGCTGCTAGCTAGGCACCTAACTAGGCTGCTAGCTAAGCAACAAGCTAGGCCTCTACCTAAGCTACTAGCCAGGCTGCTAGCTAAGCAACTAGCTAAGCAACAAGCTAGGCTGCCAGCTGGGCAACTAGTTGTTTGGTGCAAACAGTCCCATCATTATGGACTGGGACCAGGAGTGTGTGCGATGGACCGGGAGCGCACGCGCTCGGACCATTCCCCACTGGCCCAATTCCACACTAGCTAGGCCTCTAGCTAAGCTGGCTAGCTAGGCAACTAACTAGCTAGTTAGCTAACCAACTAGGCTACTAGATATGCAACAAGCTAGGCTGCTAGCTAGGCACCAAGTTAATCTACACTTGCTAGGCACCTAACTACTAGCTAGGCTGCTCGCTAGGCAGCTAGCTAGGCTGCTAGCTAGCATAAAATGCCTGCCAGAAGTTTTTTCTGGAATAAGCAACTAGTGACCTAACACCGGGCTCCGCGGGGTTCTTCTTCACCACGACAACGTGCCCGAGCACTTTGCGATCAAAACGAAGGACTTTCTGGACACCACACCCATCAGAAAAAAAAAAATCAAAAATTCAATATCGTTTATTCAGTCTAGGCTGTTACAAGCACTTGTGAATATTGAAAAGCTACGCCATCGGTTCGCAAATCTACGGCGGGAGACCTTGCACTGAGAAGAACCGGCAAGAAACTCAGCAAGGGCTGCTTTTTTCTCCCTGTTTTATTTAGTAGAGTCTTGGGACACTCTCCTTACAGTCCTGATTTGGCTCCGTGTGACTTCTTTTTATGCCCTAAAATTATAAAATCACCTCAAAGGGATACAGTTTTCAATGCCGGAAGAAGCACTAGCAGCGTTTGAGAAGGCCGTGAAGGAGGTGTCAAGTCTATTACTGCGTAGGACTGGAAAATTGGTTCAGACGAAAAGATTCATAATTTTTTTTTTAGGTTTTTTATTTTCTCAGAACTTTCTGAGTGTCCCACGTATTTATCGTTTTCTGATGATACTTAATTTATGACATGAAAGAAATTATAAATAATTAGACACATTCTTTTTTTTATATTGATTAGGTCAACATGCTGCTCACTTTTACTTACCTGTGAAGTTGTCATAAAGTTAATATCTATTGTTATTTCAATTTTATTGTTATGGTTCAAATAATCATGTATAAATAATTTTAAATAAAAAATAAAACCGACTTAAAAAAACTGGAAATATAAAACTAAGATTTACCGACTGATATATTTGAAGTCGATACCTTTATCATGATCTCCCCGCTAAACATATGGCTTGGTATCGATTTCAAATATATCAGTCATACATACAAATATCCTTTTATTTTGAAGTCTGCTAAAAACATTTTACGTCTCTGCATGATATTTAGTTTAATGTGACAACTGATATTAAGCAATCACACCATTAGATATTGTCGCCTCAATGTTCTGACGCTGTACCAATTTGTGTTAATCTTCTAATACTTATGTCTGCATTATGTGATTAAAAGTAACATGCGCAACTCACGTTTCACGCTATATAGCTGAGCTTCAAAGGTTATAAGGATACCACGTGAGTATGTACACATATTTTTCCATATTAAATATATTTCTCAGAGACATACCTAAGCCTAAGGCCATACTACAAGCAACCTCGCTCGGTGCTAAGAGGCAAACGACGCGCTTGGCTAGGTGACTTGCACAGTTTCTAGTTTTTCGCTAAACTTAGCACTACAATTGTCTTTTTGTGCCGTGGCCTTAGTCTTACGTCATATTTAGAGCATCATTCATTAGTTGCAACCTTAGAATATTATCTACAAACACTCACTTTGAACGCCTCTCTAAATTTGTTGGACATTATCTGATATAGAATTGGATTGATACACGAAGATAGGTAGTAAAATACCCCCGAGATGTAGGTGAGGAAGTTATAGATTTTGGCCATTATTGGCTGGCGTGCTTGGTGCATCGCCGTGGTTCCATATATAGCCACCAGGCGCTGTGCATGGAACGGCGCCCAGCAAACGAAGAATGCTACTACTACAGCCACTGTTGATATAAAACACAAAATGTACGTGAAAAAATGCAAAAATTCTATTATATCAGATAAGTATATACAGAAAGTAACTTATATTTAAATTCCACTACCTAAGAAAAGACACACTACACAGAAAGTAACTTATATTTAAATTCCACAACCATAGTTATTATTAGGTTCAACTTAAAAAGTTTTATCTTTGTTCATTGGGAATCGAATGTAGCTGCATAAGTATAAACATACGCGGACAGTTTTTAGCTTCGATTTTGTTTGCAACCTGTTATCTATAGAGTTTTTGATCGAAGATTTAAACGGACCAATTGATTTATGGGCTCTGAATGAATGCAGTCTGTTATAAGTGAACACGCACATGTACTAGTCCTAATTGCTTATAGATATTGTAAATGTATGTTATCCATACGTACCCAACATTTTCACTACTCTTCTAGTAGATTTATTAGGTCTTTTGCGTATTTTATTCGAATGTGGGCAACATAACCCTTTCTCAAACAACTCCGGGTCTTGAACTTCCTTATTTATTCTTGTTTGCTTTAATTTTACTCCGATTAGCGCATAAAGGACAGTTATCAGTATCATTGGAGTAAAGAAAAAAAGGAATGTTGATATCTCAAATGAGTGTTGTATAATCACTCGTGTTTGTAGACACATTGTTACACCACTGAAGTTTCCAATGCCGAATTGTAATGCTTGTGGTAGTGCCAGTGCTAAAGAAATCACCCATAGAATAAATACGTGTTTTGTGGCTCTCGACAGCTTCGACATTTTATGGGACACAAAGGGATGACATATTGCCAAATATCTCTCCACGGTGAACAGTGTTATGGTCAACACGCTAGCGTTCGTTGACGTTTCTGATGCCAAGCCCCGGAGGAGGCAAAATGCTGGTCCGAAAACGTACGGCCATTTCGACCAAATAGAATATATTTCTTGCGGCATTCCGCTCACTAATAAGAGTAAATCTGATATTGCTAGGCTAAATAAGTAATAATTTGTCGCTGTCTGCATACTTTTATTGCGTATAATGACTAGACATGTCAGCATGTTGCCAATTAATCCTGTGACGAATATCACAGAATAAATTATAGTAATGGGTAAGACGATATAGAGGGGATCTCTATGTGGTCCAAAAATTCGTGTCGGGTCAGCTGTCGTCGACACATTTTGAGTAATATTACTCATGTCACTCATTTTGAAGTTACAAGTTTACAATTTGGTAGGGAATACTTATTGCTTTACACGGCTTCCTTTAAACTCCATTTCAAAAACCTGTAAACAAAAGAAAAATACTATATTATTGCTAAACAACCTGTAGTCAAGATTTTTAATATAGGTAATCAAATAACTTGGAAACTTCGATCATTAACACATACACTTTTTTGCTATGAACTGTAGCAGATAGAGTAAAAGAAGAGTAAGTAAAGAAAAATGTACGTTTTTATTAAAGTATAAATCATTATTATTTCATTTCCATCGAACAAATGTGCAAAGTAAACATAGACGACCAATAAACAAGGAAATATTTAAATCTAATGAAAAGTTTACTAGAAAAATCCACGCGGACCAGGCAGCAGACGGGACTCGAACCCGCACCCTTCGCTATCCGGGCGAATGCACTGACCATTATGCTACCGCGGCCCTGACGGCCATGTCGAATTTTCTCTAGCCTTAAGCTGCAAGGCAGCGCCATATCTTCGCATTGTAGGTAACCCACAAAGAACACAACTAAGGAAATATTTATTTAAATAAGTTAGACTAGCGAACCCGACATACGTTGTCCTGTCCGACTGCGAGTCAGACTCGGGTTCCGTACAAATTTGTAGGTACGCAACATAAACGGGCGAAAAAAAACCCAAAGCCATTTTTCTAGTCCCTATTATTTCCCTAGTCATTAGTTTTAAGTAGTCTTATAACTACTTAGTTGTAAGTAGTCCAAGTCATGATATTAAAATATGTTTAGTAGCTATCTCTTGGGTCCAGAAGACCATATGTAGGAAATTGGAATATACGCATGGTACGGCGCAAAGGAAACAATATACGAAGTAATAATTAAAAAGTAGCAACCTTACGGAGGAGGACAACAAAAGTGGAGAAAAGTAAATGACTGGTTTTCGATTCCCTTAAAAAACATAAGCGGCTGTATCTTTTTTTTTGATTCTCTCACAACTTCAAGGGATCGTAGACCTGAGTATATGTTTTAAATTTCCACTCGATACCTTCACGCGTTTCCAAGATAAAGGGACTTGACAAATAGCCGTAACTTTTTTTCGCATACTAAGAAGTTTGATTTATCACAACTTTAAGGAACCGTAGACATCTGAGTATATGGTTTAAATTTCAACTGAATATCTTCACGTATCGTCGGATAACGGTCCCGTATTTTTCTTTTGAGATACGGAACCCTAAAAAGTTTAAAAACCCTACTGCAGCGTTCCCCAGAGGGTAGAGTTGTAAGTTGAGTTTTTTTAAACTTACTAGTTTTCCGTGTAACATCTTATTTTTTTCCGTAAGAACCTTCTACAAATAAGAAAACTTGAAATAAAGAGATGGTTAATTCGGTAAAGTCTTTCTCAAGTTTTTGCGTAACCAAGGGAAATAGTTGTGAAATGGGACCATTATAATATACATAGAAGACGAAAAAACCTCGTGACACCATGTTTGTTATCGAACTCCTCCAAAAGGGCTGCACCAATTTTTATGAAATCTTTTGTGTAAATTTGGTAGGTCTGAGATTAGTTCGTGGGATATTTTTATACCCTGAGGTTATAAGGGTGGCCATTTTTTTTACTTGTGGACATTTTTTTTTATGATTTCGTCATAGGCCTAGTAGAATAAATAAGATGAATATCCATTTTGCAGCTTTTAGGCGTTTTCATGGAAAGCGAAATTAATTCGTTCTTCTAATATTATTCTTACATATTTAGTTACACATATTTTATAATTAAAATAAAATGTCAGAAGAAATAATTAATTTACCTTATAATTATAAAAAAATATTTTAAGTGTTGCTAAAGAAGTTGTGTCCATAAGAAGGGTAACAGTACTGTAAAAGATTACATAAATGACAAATCACCTCGAGCTTAATTTTAGTAAAAAGCATTGTTATTGCTATTTTGGTTGAATTAAATTTGATTTTTTAAATAAAAAAAAATGTACTTACATACATCTAATTGTTAATATTATGATGTATCTTACATGTTATCAAATTTTAATGTCATCTTTCAATAGACGACACTTTGGAATTAAATTTGAGGAACCGATGGCATAAAGTTTAACATTCAAGAGCTTATAACAAAATACACGTAATTTGAGTTTGATTGTAAAGTATGACGTCGCCTGGAGTCTGAGACCGGTCTTCCTGATTAAACAAAAAATGACTAGGTATATTTCAAATATGGTCTCTTGACAAAGTGTACGTTTGTTTGTTACCTAATGCAAGTAAGAGGAAGAGTTTATTATGATAATATTCCTATCAATATTCTGCATCAATCAGGAAAATGGAATTGCATGTGCGAAGAGGGCGAATATGTGAATAAAATGATACATTATGTATGGAAATTTGGTAATATTTTCTTGGCAATATGATCTACTCGGTCGTTCTGTGAATATAAAAATAAAAACAATAAGCGCACTATCTGCTAAGTAGTTTTAGGGTCAAACTGTTTAAAACCTTTTTTAGAAAGAAAGAATTGATGCAAATCACCAACGAAATAGATGTATAGATCAATGTAATTTGGAAGTATCAGATGACATTTTATTTTAGCTGTTGGTCGTTGGTGAACTGTGTTGGGATTGGAACGACGGCGAGATCCTTTATGAACTTCAAGCCAGGAAATGGCCAATGGTCTATTTTAAAACATAAAAGAGACTATGCCAATGCAATACGGTCAATTACTATGATTTTACAGAGCGAGTAGCTTGGCTATTAGTACCAAGTGAGGCTCCTTGTAGTGACCTTTGCTTTAAAGGAAAGTTTTAAATATGTTCCTAGTATATGTGCTGTGCATCCAATATTTCCCAAATTGCACTTTTTTCAACATTGTCTGAATAGTTGTAACAAATGATTTAGTAAATTTTATTGAATTTAAAAAACATTGTCGCAACCAACTCACTAAAATAAATAAAATCCCATCAAAAAGATGTTAATGTAAAGTGTTGCCACGACGAGACCATATGTCAGAAAGTAATTGGATCTCATGTAAATCCAAGTTTTTAACTCTACACGCTCTAACTCTATAAGGCCCAACTTCACCAACTCTACATTTTAGTCAAAATATGTAAGTAGTTTGTAACTCTTACCCTTTTTCAATTATTGTTGTTTATTTGAACATGTTTGTAGATTTTCCTTTATAAAACTTTAAACAATTTGTCATTAAATTCCCTACAACTTTGGTATAACAACAATTTTTTTAATTAAATTAATACTTTTAAAGTTATGAGTCGTTAATGTGGCGTAAAAACGGGCATCGTTGCATTGCATCCAAATGGAAGCTGCCCAATGATGATTGGATTTTGTTGTCCGATTGTTATCGATTAATTGCAAAAAAAAGTAATTTAATTATACAATAACGTTTCTATGGGGTACTATGAAATGTTTATTTTATCTATAAAGTAATCCGAGCAAAAAAATAAGGTTGGTAAACATATTTATTTATAAAAAACTGTTGACAGCTTTCTAGCACAATGTTCAAGAAGGAAGGTCCCTGCTTGATGTCGCTGGTAATTGGTGGAGCAGGACATAGACAAATGATTGGTCTCGCTCGCTACAGCGACCAATCATTGATCTATGGAGCAGGAATATGCTCGACGCGATGGTGCCGAGCTGAGCCTTTTACTAAGTTCACAAGAGGGCCAAGATTCATCCTGCGGGCCCAGTGCGGTTTGGTGGGTGCGAAAAAACGAAAGTGAAACAAAAGATTGCAAATTTAGTCGGGACCGAGGCTTTCCATTCCTTCCAAAGCACGAAAGAGCACGATATATTTTAGAAGTGAAGCTGCCTAAGGCACGCTCAAATTGGGGGGTAAACTGGCGAATGCGATACGAGTTACGATTAGTGTCACCGGTCATCGGTAAACAATGAACAATACCCGAAACAAAATACATGAATCTAATGCTAACTTACATGTGAGTGATAACGGACCCAGTGGGGATTGGGGGGTGATAACGGACCCAGCGCGGATTGGGGGGTGATTATGGACTCAGCGCGGATTGGTGGGAGTCAATGGACCCAATACGGATTGGTGTGTGATAATGGACCCAGCGCGGATTGGTGGCAGATAATGGACCCAGTGCGGATTGGTGGAAGATAACGGTCCGAGTGCGGATTGGTGGGTGATAATGGACCCAGTGCGGATTGTTGGTTGATAACGGTCCCAGTGCGGATTGTTGGTTGATAACGGACCCAGTGCGGATTGGTGGGCGATAACGGACCCAGTGCGGATTGGTTTGTGATAACGGACCCAGCGCGGATTGGTGGGTGACAATGGACCCAGTGCTGATTAGTGAGTGATTATGGACTCAGCGCGGATTGGTGGGAGTCAATGGACCCAATACGGATTGGTGTGTGATAACGGATCCAGCGCGGATTGGTGGGTGATAATGGACCCAGTGCGGTTTGGTGGGTGATAACGGACCCAGTGCGGATTGGAGGGTGATAACGGACCCAGCGCTGATTGGTGGGTGACAATGGACCCAGTGCGGATTTGTGGGTGATAATGGACCCAGTGCGGATTGGTGGGTGATAACAGTCCCAGTGCGGATAGGTGGATGATAACGGACCCAGTGCGGATTGGAGGGTAATAATGTACCCAGTGCGGATTGGTGGATGATAACGGACCCAGCGTGGATTGGTGGATGATAACGGACCCAGCACGGATTGGTGGGTGATGACGGACCCACTGCGGATTGGTGGGTGATATCGGACGGAGCGCGGATTGGTAGGTGATAACGGACCCAGTGCCAATTTGTGGATCATAACGGACCCAGTGCGGATTGGTGGGTGATAATGGACCCAGCGCGGATTGGTGGGTGACAGTGGACCCAGTGCGGATTGGAGGGTGATAACGGACCCAGCGCAGATGGGTGGGTGATAACGGACCGAGTGCGGATTGGAGGGTGATAACGGATCCAGCGCGGATTGGTATTTTTTTTTCTATTACTAAATCTCCAGGTTAAGTTTATGATTTTCAGATTATTGGAGCTAAAGAAGTTTCACTTCAGTCGTATGGTCATAAGCACACTCGCTTTTTTTTTCAATATTTAGGCTGACTTGGTACTATAGCAAATGGCAAAGCTGTGAAAGCAGCAAAACCACAACGGACTTTTCCAGACTTTTTGGGGCCATTTCTTGCATATACTACACTACTGGTAGGTGATACTTTAAGGTCCCGACTGACATAAAGAAAAGAATGAAATTGGTTCCTGTTTGAAGAGATACATTTTATTTTAAACATAAACTAGATTGGCCCCGCGGTGTTACCCGGGGCTTATTAGGGATTTACCCGCAGTAAAACGTAGCCTATGTGTTGATCCAGGGTGTAAGCTAATTCCATAACAAATTTTCTTAAAATCGCTTCAGCCGCTTAGATGTGAAAAAGTAACAAACATACACACTCACACATTCACAAACTTTCGCCTTTATAATATTAGTCTGATTATAAGTAAGAAATTGAAATTGCTAAAACGTTTTTGGGATCTTTAATTTACTATTGAAAATTGGCGATAATCTTTGATTGTCCCGTTACATACTTAACCGGATCTTATTTCTGCTGTATATGGTATGACCATGGTCATTAGTAATGAAACAGGTCCTTGGGTATGTTTACGAGCTGTTTCGGACGAAGAAGCACTGGACCAGACTTTATTCGTTGCGGAAGTGAAATTCAGTATTCGTTAGTTTTTCGGGTTTTCTATGGCCAAGAGCTATATGATAACACATCTTATAGCAACTACGAAGAAAATCTCTTTACTTCAGCAGAAAAATCATATAACCTGCCCACATACATTGTGACATGTTATTTTCCGACATCCACGCGTACGAAATCGCGGGCACAGCTAGTTGTATATTAATAAAATTTGTCTATTAATGCCTTTACTTTCTTGTGGGGTAAAATAATTTATAAAGTCTATTCGTCGCGGTTCGTGACGCTTTAACAACCTTTGAGGCTGTATACCTTCCTTATCCTCATATGAATAAAAAAAACAAAGAGAAAGATATTTTGATCGTCTTTTGTTCGCTTTGTTTGATCGTCTTTTGTTCGCTTTGTCATTTTTTTTAAGTTATTGACAAATTTTCTTAGCAATCACAGAGAATAACAATAGATCGTGAAAGTGTTTAGTTCGTGTTTCCAGCATGGTAAGTAATATGATTACGTAATTGATTAATTAATTTATTGGAGTTTAAGCCAACAAGACGAATTCTTCTTTTGGTCGTATGTGCTTGTAGATACTTATTATTTATCATCAAGTAACGCAGGCGCGCTTTCAAACTATAGAAAATTAAATAAAAAAATAACATTGTTGGCGACTGGCTGGTTAATCATAGTCATTTTAATTATAATCTTTTTGTCATCCTTTTTATTACTAGTCCTTTTCATTTTTGCTTTTGCTTGTCATGCTTGTCATTCTGGTTGTTCTTGTTCGTATTATATTTTATTTCTACTTGCAAGGCTCGCTTTTATTTGCCCGTCCACTTATTCGATAATATTTTTGGTCCTTCGATATGGTAAATACTAGATCTATGGCGGCAAAAGTAGAACTTGTTGGTAGAAATACGGTGGCAGCCGAGGCTGATGTAACTTTTGTCCCCGCCCTAGGGGATGGGGTTGCACTAGACGCGGCTCCGCCAGCCGAAGATATCGGCGCGAACAATACTACTCCGCAGCCGCAAAGCTTTGTTACAGTTGCCGCTCACAGCCATCGCAGCTCACGTCATTCGACGTCGACCCTTGCTGCGAGAAAGTTGTCCGCGGTGGCAGAGCTTCGACGCAGGCAGCTGGAGCGAGAGCACGCGTATGAGCTTAAGCGCCGAGAAGTAGAGGAGTTGGAATTGAATGCAACACTTGCCAAATTAGATGCGTCTACTGCAGGTCAGAGTAGTGTTGCTTCTTCCCGTATCACGCGCACTCATTCTTGGGTTCAGAGCGTAAGGAATGATCTCCCTTATGACTCAGGCGTGCCAGCCGTTGCACAAGACATCCCACCGCCACAGTCAGCGGCACCCTTGTGTAACAACGTGGCCTCACAATTGACCCAACCACGTGCCCCGCGTGTGGAACTCCCTTCTACAACCTTCTCAAGCGGCATTGAACAACTAGCTAGCGCAATAGCAGCGCTACCAGGCAAGGTTCATCCAAGCCCATTACCCGCATTCAGTGGTAATTACAGAGAGTGGTTCTCATTTAAGTCTACCTTTTTCAGAACACAAGGTAAGTTCTCGCAGTCACAGAACGTACTGCGTTTGTCCGAAGCTCTACGTGGCCCAGCACGCGAGTCGGTGGCGTGTTTACTTCACACCACTCAGGACCCAGGTGATATCGTGCGCGCGCTAGAGCAGACATACGCCCGGCCTGAAATCGTCGTAGCCCAAGAAGTAGCGTCGTTACGCTCTCTTCCTAAAGTGAGTACACCCGAACATCTAAATACGTTCGCGAACAAAGTACGTGATTGTGTTGCTGTCGTAAAGTCGCTCGAACAGGAGCAGTATCTTTATTCGCCTGAAATTTTGAGAAATGTGTTGTCAAAGCTCAATGACTTGACTAAGTCTAGATTCGCAGACTATGCAGCTGACTCACATGTACAGAACCTTTCGAAATTAGAAACTCTTTCTGTTTTTCTCATTAGAGAAGCAGATAGACAGTTAAAATACTCCTACGTGCCTGACTTCACCGCTACTACATCTACATTTAACAACACAAATGCAGTTCGGCCGCTTATGGTCCCTAAGCGTGAAGTTATTCATCATGCTTCCGCGAGCAAAGAGGTTGCTCCTTCGAACTGCCTTTATTGTGATAATGGGCATAATATTAGAATATGCAAAGAGTTTAAAGTTCTTTCCTTAGAAGACAGATGGCGTTGGGTCCGCGATAACAAAGTTTGTTTCAGGTGTTTGAAAGGCGGCGCGCATAGATGGAACAATTGTAGAGCCAAACGCTGCGGTGTCGCGGGTTGTATCAGGCGACACCATGCTCTACTCCATGGCGCAGCTCCGAATAGTTATGCGCCATCCGACGTGAAAAGCACAACAACTAGTGCCAACATTTGTTTACGTGACCCAAAGACATCGCTTCTTGATACTTCCACGAATGGAAATCAACTTTCGTCTCCACCTGAAGCGTCAAATGACGCTACCGCACTTTGCTCTAATACTGTGTGTAATATTTCAGACAACCCTCCCTCACCGCCTCGACCACGCGTACTTCTCAAGGTCTTGCCGGTAGTTGTCCGAGGTGCGGCCGGAGAATTTGATACATACGCCCTGCTCGACGACGGCAGCACCGCGACGCTCATCGACGCCGAGGTCGCTGCTCATATCGGAGCAGAGGGCACTCTCACTGAATCTATACTCATTGAAGGTATCAGTGGTATGTCCAAACGGGCAACCGTAGGTTTCACTGAGTTTTATATCAGAGGGCGCAACTCAAGCAATGAGTATTTAATTCAAAATGCTCGCATTATAAAATCATTAGGGCTCTGCTCGCAAACTATAGATACAAACGACTTGAGAAAATACAAACATCTGTTGTCGTTGTGTGACGTTTTATCCTATGAAAATGCGAAACCAACTATACTGATAGGGGCAGGAGACTGGCATCTCTCACTCGCGAGAGAAACGCGATGTGGCAAGTCATCTCAACCCGTCGCTACTCGTACTAGTTTGGGTTGGACGTTACACGGTTGTATGTCGAGCAAAACGAAACCTATCGATTTCGTTAACTACTCGATGGATAATATTCCTGATACTAACTATGACTCTATAGAGGCACTGATGAAAGAACAGTATAGGCTTGATAGTTTGGGCATCTCAAGGCTGCCACCTAAAAACAGTGAGGATGATCAGCGTGCACTTGACATTATTGACTCAACAGCGCATCGCCTTCCGTCTGGACGTTTTCAAGTGGGTTTGCCTTGGCGTCACAAACAACCTATCTGCCCTCCAGATAGTTACCATCAGGCTCTCTCTAGATTCAAGTCGCTAGAGAAACAGTTCTCTAAGGACCCAACCTTCGCAACAGCATACAAAAATTTCATCGACGGTATAATTAAAAAAGGTTATGCTGAAGAATGCTCCGTGGAGTCTTATTACAGCCATGGAGATAACAGCAAAGGTCGTGTTGCCAACAACCTTTGCTGGTATCTCCCTCATTTTGGTGTGTATCATCCGCAGAAAAAGAAAATTAGAGTCGTGCATGATGCGGCCGCTGCAACTAAGGGGGTCAGTTTGAATTCTCTGTTGTTGGTGGGTCCAGATTTACTTCAGTCGCTTTTGGGTATTTTATATCGTTTCCGAGAAGGGAAAATCGCCGTAACTGGAGATATTCGGGAAATGTTTCCACAAATTCGTGTAAGGGAACAAGATAGGGACGCACAAAGATTTTTATGGCGTGACAGTAGTAACCCTTCAATAGTTAAGGCTAACCCTTTGGCACCCAAAGCAAAATTTTTCAATCCTATAAAAGAATTTCGGATGTCCTCCATTATTTTTGGTGCGGCATGCAGTCCATTTATAGCACAGCATGTTAAAAATAAGAATGCGTTAGAAATGAGCGATCACTATCCTGAAGCCACCCACGAGATTATTCATAATCACTATATGGATGATTATATAGCTAGTTTTCATTGTTCATCCGAAGCTGCTAAAGTTATTTCCGATGTTTATACAGTACACAAGGCAGGTTGTTTCGAGATGAGGTCATGGATCTCAAACGATGCCAATGTATTGTGTCCCATCCCTAAAGAATTGAACGCACAACCTGGTACTGAGGCTGAATTGCCGTCAGACGTTAGCGCTTTAGGAATAAAATGGAACCCTTTGAATGATACTTTGGGGTTTCGTACAGGGATTATTGGTACCTTAAACCAAATATTAAGTAAACGCATTGTTCTTTCAAATGTAATGAAAGTTTATGACCCACTTGGACTCTTGACGCCAGCAACCATAAAAGGCCGTATAATGATTCAAAATATGTGGCGTGAAGGGCTGAGTTGGGATGAGAAGCTTCCGGTTAGATATGAAAATTGTTATACTGATTGGCTAAAAGAAATAATGATTGCAACCTCGATCAGAATTCCTCGCTGGTATGGTTCTGAGTGCGGAAACTTACAGCCCATCGCTACCCAGTTACATTTGTTTGCAGACGCTAGTGAACAGGCATACGCTTGCGTCGGATACTTCCGTTTTGAGTTCGGTAATGGACAGCTTAAGTTGGCCCTTATAGGTGGCAAGGCACGCGTCACACCACTTAAGCCGTCCACTATACCTCGCTTAGAGCTTCAAGCTGCTCTCATAGCGCTTCGTCTAGCGTCTACAATCAAAGAAAGCCATCGAATGAAGCCGTCTTCAACCACCTTTTGGACGGACTCTTCTACTGTATTAAAATGGTTGCGTGGTGACCCACGGCGCTATAAGCCATTCGTTGCACATCGTGTAGGAGAGATCCTTGAAAATTCCCACCCTTCAGATTGGAGATGGCTTCCCAGTCACTTGAATGTCGCAGACGATGCGACACGAAATAATTGTAGTTTTCTAGACTCGACGCACAGGTGGTTCGCTGGTCCCCCCTTTCTTTTACTTCCTCAAAAGGAGTGGCCAGAAGAACGTACCTCAAACGAGGTCGCACCACTTCCGGAAATTAAGGAAGTGGTGGGATTTCTCACAAATGAGCCTCTACAAGAGCTTCCGGTGCCAGACTCATTTCGATTTAGTGCCTGGCTCCGGTTACTGCGGGCTACCGCCTGTGTTTTATTAGGCGCGAGAAAGTTTCGGCTTCTTATTAGTTCCCCATTAAATCCAAATTCAAAATTACTTTCTTCTTCCCCGCACGAGATTTTAGCGTCTGACATGATGAACGCCGAGAGTATGTTACTCCAGAAAGCTCAAATGGATAGTTTTAAGGATGAAATTTTGGCCTTAAAGAGTTCGAAACCTATTTCAAGATCCAGTCGCCTTTCGTCCATGTCCGTGAAGATGACAGATGGTCTCCTCACTTTGGACTCCAGAGACAGAACACAGACCAGGATTTTGTTAGACGATCGCCACAACATCGTTCGCCTATTGGTCACCCATCATCATCAGAAGGCGAGCCACGGCTTTCACGAACTAGTCCTCAATGAGTTGCGAACACGCTTCTGGATCCTGAGAGGTAGAAGAGCTATCAGAAGCGTAGCTGCCAAATGCATGGAATGTGCTCGACGGCGGAAGAAGCCAGAGATACCGCCAACTGGTAACCTCCCTGATTTACGGTTAGAGCATAGCACTAGGCCGTTCACCAATGTGGGCTTGGACTACTTCGGGCCAATTGAAGTGTCAGTAGGGCGCCGAAGAGAGAAACGATACTGTGCTCTGTACACCTGTCTAGTGACGCGAGCTCTTCATCTAGAAGTCGTCGCCAGCCTCTCTACAGATTCCGCGCTGTTGAGTCTTCGCCGGTTCATCGCCAGAAGAGGAAGCCCCTCGAAAATAATATCCGATAACGGAACGGCATTCGTCGGGGCCGCCAGAGAACTGAAGGCGCTCTTTGGACGACCACTCCAAGACTTTTCGGCTAACAACATGATCCAGTGGCATGTGGTAGACAAGGTGACGTGGCTCTTCATTCCTCCGGCAGCACCGTTTATCGGAGGCGCTTGGGAACGCATGGTACGCACGGTCAAGACTGCACTGAAAGCCACACTTCGAGACAAGGCCCCAAAAGAAGAGGTCTTCAACACATTTTTGCTAGAAGCGGAGAGCCTTATCAACTCAAGGCCTTTGACATACGTGGCCTCTGCTGACGACGCGCCTCAAGCCATTACCCCATTCAGTTTCCTGATCGGCTCCACTTCATCAGCAAACTGGCTCACGGGCGAACTCTCCGATGCGGACCTGGTGCGACGTGCTGATTGGCGACATGTTCTACGCCTATCCGATCACTTCTGGAGCAGGTGGATTAATGAATACTACCCAACTTTATTGAGGAGACCAGCTGGTAGAGGCACATGCCACTTCAAGGAAGGCGACGTAGTTGTCGTTGCTGATGCAACGTTACCTCGAGGATTCTGGCCACTTGGCAGGATCACTAAGGTTCACACTGGCAGAGACAATATTGTGAGAGTGGCTGAGATAGCCACTAAAGGAGGAGTGCTTAAACGCCCCACGCGAAAATTAGTTTTATTACAGTCGGCTAACCAGTCAGCCACCACACTTTAGATTCTGCTCTGCACCAGGGGCCGGAAATGTTGGCGACTGGCTGGTTAATCATAGTCATTTTAATTATAATCTTTTTGTCATCCTTTTTATTACTAGTCCTTTTCATTTTTGCTTTTGCTTGTCATGCTTGTCATTCTGGTTGTTCTTGTAATTGTTCGTATTATATTTTATTTCTACTTGCAAGGCTCGCTTTTATTTGCCCGTCCACTTATTCGATAATAAACATCTTTGAGTTTTTTCATATTTAGTATTTTAAGTGATTTGTAGTGGCAAATATTTTGTAATCAGGTAAAGCTTATATATAAAATTCTCGTGTCACAATGTTAGCAACCATACTACTCGGAAACGGCCTGACCGATTTTTATGAATTTTTATATGCATATTCCGTGGGTCTGAGAATCGGCTACTATGTATTTTTCATCCATATGTGATAATGGTTGTCCACCTGTAACGTAGTGTTCTGAAACCTACAATGCGCCTTCGTGCCAAAATTCAAACTATTGGGTATTGTAACGTAGTGTTCTCGTATGGTTTAGGAGGAATGTTATCCCAGGAAATTGATAGAACACTGCGTTACATACCCCAAATATTTTTTTGGGCTTTTTTTTATAATGTGGTATTAAAAAATACATACAACTCTAAATTTTCTGTTCTACCACCTGCCCCTATTTTTATGGCGGTACGAAGTTCGCTGGGTCAGTAGTAACATATAAACAATTAATTAACTGCGTTTCAACAAAATATATCTCAAACTTTGGATACACTACTCTATACCTCAATTAAATAATTACTTGTATTATAATAATATATCGTAATGTATCGACATGAAATGTACATTAGACGGAGACTATGTAAGGTAAACTTGTGCGGAAGGTGCCACTTTTGAAAAAGCAAAATGATAAGGCAAGATTAGCATTTGCTAAAAATTATGTACACTGGACTAAACGAGAATGGAAACATGTGCTTTTCTCTGATGAAACAAAAAATAATAAGGATTAATTCTGTCGGAAAACAATATGTTAGACGCCTCCCGAACAAAGGAATGGATCCAAAGTATACCAAGAAAGTAGTTAAACATGGGGGCAGAAATATCAAAGTTTGGGGCTGTTTCTCAGGACTTTGTGTTGGACCTGTCAGGAAAATAGAAGGCAACATGGATAAATTTCACAAGTATATTTTAGAGCAAGCCATGCTGCCCTATGCCGAGCAAACTTTACCGGTCATTTGGACTTTCCAACAGGATAATGATCCGAAACACACTACAAAAGTAATAAGACTTTTTAGGGACAAGTCTGTGACAGTTTTGGATTGGCGCCCGTGTAGTCCTGATTTAAACCCAATAGAAAATTTTTGGTACCAGGTGAAGAAGACAGTGGCGACAAAACAGACATCAAACATCGATCAACTTTACACAGCGTTTAGAGAAGCTTGGAAGCAAATTCCGGTGGAAGCTTGTAAAAAATTTATCGCTCCCATGCCCAAGAGATGTCGTGCTGTCATTTCTACCAAAGGACATGCGATCAAATATTGATACATACCGGAAAGTTTTCTAAATGTGTTAGGAATATTGTGTAATAAAGATAACTTCAATAATAACTATATCTTTTTCTATTTCTTCTAAGCAAATCGAGTGTCTTTAATTAGCTGGCCAGCTATAAATACGTTAAAAAAGTTTGTGTTACGTTCCCATAGTGAGCAGTGTAAAGCTAACGAACACAACTATTTTTTGTCCCACATTGTAAGAATACAGCGTCGTGTATGGTTTAATAACAATTAAACTGGATTAAATACCAATTTTTATTATAAATATAATAAAAAAGTATTAAATTATTACTTAAATCGCTGAATCAAAATACATTATGCCATGGAGGTGAATTTAATAAAACAAGGTCCATATGGATAGTAAAATACAAAGAATGTATATAAATTACCTACATTCACATAAAAAGAAAGAAAAATGATTTTATTGCTGACAACACATAACACACACATAAAAAGCAAAAATACATAGTTTTAATAATACATAGTAGTTTTAATAATTTTAGTAATACATAGTAAAAATACATCATATTTAACTTTCATGTACTTCACTTAAAATTTTATTGCAAGGTTCACTTTTATAAACATACTGGGTCCGATTCTGACAGGATTCACTAAACCTAAAAATAATTTTAATTACAGTGTATCCTTGTTATGCTCTATACAGAATGTATAGGAGAGGATGTTGTGAAATTATTAAGATTTTATATAATAATACCTATTTCAATCCGAAGTTATTACTTTTATACAGCGCTAAAGTCTTTAGTAAATGTAAATATAACTAACTCGTTGATAACATGAAAATTAAGTTTCTATTTCTAAACTATGTACTTACCTTGAAAGAAACAAATTGCGTCGCTGTAATGAAGTCAAATCAAATAAATTATGAAATATCACTGTAAAGCTTTTTCACTTTTTACCTGTTCCGTTTCAAATTATAACGACAACTGAAGCGAACATTCCCAAAGTTACTTTAAAACATGAAGTTACAGTAACGCCCACTGTTAAATTAAAATATGACAAAAGATAAATTCCTTCTATGTGAAATCATTTCCCGCCAGTCGTAAATCAAATGCCAAATTGTTTTAACTGCTATGTAACTAATATCATATCTTTACAAAAAATGATTGACATCTTGGAATTCTGAATGCCATGAGTAGGTATCACCGATACTTTAAGAATTTGTTGTTTTCAAGCAAAGAAAACAAGTGACATAGCACATACAAACTTTATTAGTACCTACACATCGGTTGACAAAACTGTTAAATATGTTGTGAGTATTTTTTTATGTGTTTAATTTTACTGTATGTATGTATGTATGTTTATATATAAATGTATATATTGTTATTGGCCATATTTTCAGGTTTAGTTGGTATAATTATAAAGGTTTTAAGAGTTAGTTTCGTTACTTTAGAATTTCTTGTTCTAACAGTATAATAATTAGAAAATAACAACAACGTGTGTGTTAATAGTAGATTGTTTACTAAGGGAGCAAATAACAATTTAAAAATATTGTTGCTCTCGAGGTGGTAAATCTACTTTTATCGACCTCTATCAGAAAATAAGTATTAAGTAAATGCAACTACGAATATGTAAGAAAAGAACTTTTGTTTATTTACATGAGACTTGAGTAGTTCACGAAAGGAAGATAAGAATGAATTAAGACACTGACAAGTTTATATCTAGTTCACTTTCTTTCATACTGTATCTCTGGTTCACCTCATCTTCCTTATTTATCACTCGGTCCTGTTAGTTCAAATCTGGTGACGCTGTAAAGGTCATCTGCTACTAATAGCATACACACTAAAAAAAAAAAACAATCGTTCGTCTACCCGAAGGAAGCAAAAGGCTCTTTATGAATTTGATGATAGGGCACATTTTGCAGAAATAACTTTTAAAGTATATTTCAGTGTGAGTTGAGTATATTTTAGGTAAGTACAGTCAGCAACACATGAAGTTACCCAAAGAGTAAAATTCACTTAAACGATTGTCCTCTTTATCACAAATAAGACAAAGATTAAAATCATTTCGAGAAATTATTTCTGGAATTCCCATCTTTCCAGTAATAATTTCAGTTGTGATTTAATTGAAACAGGTGAATAAAATTGTTTATTTGATATTTTGGGCTGATTTGAACTAGCTGGCAAGTTCAATCTTTAGGAAGTGCCGACCGCGACCTTAAGAAAATAGTGAACTAGATGAAACTTTGAACTAAATGAACTAGATGAAATGAAGTAGATGCCTAAAGAAAATATTGAACTAGATGAAACATTGAACTACACCAAAATTTTGAATTAAATGAACTAGTGAGTTAAATGAAAGATGCCGTTCGTTGTACCGAAAAGATTCGTATCTTCCTTTTCATCTCAGTGAACTATAACGCGCAAGGCTTATTTACATACAAGAAAAACAATACTCTCTTGAAAATAGGTCAAAAACACATTTTCTGAAATAGATTTCACCTTTCTTGCAATTTTTCAAGGGATGAAATTTTCATAATATGCTTTTATATATTGTTCGCGGGCTTTTGTACCTAATAACATTTTTAGAGGAAGACACACATTGGTGTCGATTCTGGCATGATTCTCTAAACCAATTCAAGTATGACAACCTTGTCATACTTTATATAGAATGAAAAGGAGAGATTGATGTTTAATTTAGTTTTAAGTTTCGAGAATCAAGCCAAGATCGACACCATTGTTCAAACTTGAGTTAACAATTAAGGACGAAGGCGGAATAAATTTAGTGCGTTTTATTTTTACAAAAACTTTTTTTCTAATTGCGGGCTAGCGCGCGGTCACAGAATATAATAGTAGCGCGGTTTACACTGTGACTTGTTCATAAAATATTCGTGAAATAAAAGTTGTGTTATATTGTTTTATAACCGCATGCGCACCTAAAGAATTAGTGTAATCTTAAAAATATACGCTATTCTGGTCAAGTGGATGTGAGCAATTTATTGTAGTGTTTACTAACTCACAGAAGCTTATCGAGATAGCTGACTCGATATATTTCGTGCCAAACAATCCAAGAAACATTGGAAAGCGGTACAGCCACATTCTAATGTAGAAAAAAAAAGACGATGGCTGCATGGCCTTGCCTTTTCCAAGAAGGGAAAAATACAATCATAAAAGTTTCCTTCGTGATTGGATCTTTTACTAACAACTAGCTTTTGCATGCGACTTTGTCTGTCAGGTAGCAAATTTTACCAAATCTGCTTTTTCATCAAACTATTTACTATTTAAAAGATATAAAGTTATTGGTTTTATATTTGAAAACATAAATAACGTATCAAATTCGGGGTAATTTTAAATTAAAAAAGCGGGAAGTTCCCTGTGCAATCAAATGAGTGCAATTCAAGATCTAGTTATATTGTAAAAATATACTTATATATACAGGGTGGCCAGGGAGTTGACGTTCAAGAGTAAAATTTAGATACTTTTTGATGAGGAGTATCCAAATCACCCCCATGTGTTCTACGATTTTACTAACTTTTCGAGTTTTAATTTTTTATTGATTTTTTCATAATTTTCACCTAACATCCGTTTTCGATTTTTTTCTCTGTTGGACGTTTCTGGTTCAGTTTTTTTGTAATAACTGACTAACATAGTCTAACCTATCACCCTAAAACTTATAGTTTATCTAGGCATTGCAGAATTCACTTAGAATTTGTTCGAAAGTTCAAAATTACGATTTGAGCTCAGTACACACAAATTTTCAAAGTATCAAAAAAAAAATGTTTATGGGGGGGGGGGGGATTTGGAGTTCAAAGTGCTTTCAGAAACTTCCTAAGACATTAAACTTTCAAACAAGGCCAAATAAAGAAAGGGTTAATGGGGGTTCATTTTCTGTAACTGACCTTCAAAGTAAATTAAGGCATTTTCAAAGGAATTATTTTATTTTATTTAAATCTTTGACTTTCTATGAGTTATGTTAGTTATATGATGGATTTGAGTAAAACGCAGTTAACTGTGAACGAAATACATTTATTTAAAGCAAATTTTGCCCTCCCATAGAAATACACAATCTACATCTGCGCAAAAAAATATGTTTTAGGTGCCTAAAAGTTTCACGGTTATTTTTCACAGTGGTTTCAGCTTCGCGAATTTTTGCTGCTGTTCTTCACTCGAAGCTTCTCTGGCGTACGCAATTTCTTTAAAGTAGCCCCAGATAAAAAAATCAATAGGGTTGAGGTCAGGCGAGCGTGGTGGCCAGGCAATTGGCCTTCGCGTCCGATCCACCTGTTGGGGTAGGTCTGGTCTAAATACATCACCAACACCATCGTTCTTCTTAATTCAAGATTTACATCTTCCAATAATATGGGTAGATTGTCTTCTAAAAAACTTTTGTAGCTCGCCGTCTAATCTCGATGGCAGTTCAAATGCGCCTATTAATTCGACATTCAAAACACCAGACCACATGTCAACGCTAAAACGATGTTATAATGATGATGGTCTGGCGGCATGTGGATTTTCGACGGCCCAAATGTGAAAATTGTGGACATTGAAAACCCCAGTTCGCTCAAATCTTGACTCCTCGGTCCACAAGATTTTATTAAAGTATCCGGGATCTTCTTCCTCTTTCTGCAACATAGTTCTACAGAACTCGACTCTCAATTGATAAACTGAAGGCTGCAACGCTTGTACTTTTTGTATGTGGTAGGCGTGAAATGATTCCTCACGCAAAATATCCTGTATTGAAGATCTTGGTATGTCAAGGTTACGAGCTAATGGTCTCGTAGTTGTACTACTATTGCGTTGCACTTCTTCCAGTACGATTTCCTTGCGTTCGTGATCAACCCTCTGAATGCCTTCACAGCCACGTTGGCCAGGAATGCGGCCTGCTATTAACGTATTGTGAGTATTAATGAACACACGATAGTCAGGGTAATGATCAGGTTGCGCTCCGCCTCGGCGTTGAAGTTGATCTCTGTAGAGTCTTGCTGCTTCACGACCGTTGCCTTGTGCAACGCCGTAGAAATAATGCATTTCTGCATATTCACTCAGAGTGTAGGGCATCACTAACACTTCCAAGTAACTACAGTCCAAATCGTTAGGCACTACGGAATCCAGTAACAAGCAGGGGTCAAACAAGTAAGCAGCGGCGGTATCAGCAGGCAAATAGTGGTCGGGGAAAAACGGCAGAACAAGACGAGGAAGTAAACACAAGTAAGTAAGTAGTAGTAGAATTTAGGTCATTAACAACTGTGTTTTGCTCAAATCCATCATAACTGAAGAAAAAAAGATTTTTTTTCCTTGAAAAATGCCTTAATTTACTTTGAAGGTCAGTTACAGAAAATAAACCCGTATTAACCCTATCTTTATTTGGCCTTGTTTTAAAGTTTAATATTTCAGGAAGTTTCTAAAAGCACTTTGAACTCAAAACCCCCATTTACATTTTTTTGATACTTTGAAAATTTGTGTGTACTGAGCTCAAATCGTAATTTTAAACTTTCGAACAAATTCTAAGTAAATTCTGCAATGCCTAGATAAACCATAAGTTTTAGGGTGCTAGGTTAGACTATGTTATTCAGTTATCACAAAAAAACTGAACCAGAATCGTCCAACAGAATGAGAAAAAAATCGAAAACTGATGTTAGATGAAAATTACGAAAAAAAATCATTAAAAAATTATAACTCGAAAACTACATACATGGGGGCAGAGATGTACAAAATACTTTTCGAAAAGTATTTAAATACAAAATGCAAATACTTTTTTAATATAGTATTTCAAATGCAAGATACAAAATGCCGTTTGTATTTAAATACTAAATACAAAATATGTATTTTCAAAATACTTTATGGTAAAATTACTGGTTTTCTTTATTTATTAAAGATTTTAAAATCACAAGCTCTTCAAAAAGAGCATCTGACATGTTGCGTCTGTGTGGACGCATAATCATACTACGATACGAAAATAGCCTTTCTACTGGTGCCGAACTCGGGAGACAAGTGTTGTACCGTAAAAACACTTTTTATATAGTTATCCAACTATGTGATAATTTGTTGAGGATATTCAGACTTGTGTCTTCATCTCTAAATATTGGAGGGTCTCCAAATCAGTGCAGGTGCTGCTGTTGCCATCCGTAGAGGTTGCCGAGGAGTCTGAATCGTTGAACATATAGTAAGACTCACTTTTTTGCTTCTTTTTCAATGTTGATGTTTGTGGGTGTACACTTTTAAAATCGTCGTGTTTGAATATTCGCACTTCCGCAATAAACAATTCCTTCACATACTCCTTTTCAGCTCTTGGTACCCACTTAAACTTGAAGAAGGGATATGACACAGCTGCTAAAATGCTGTCTTTGGCACGAGTGTCATGCAACTTATATTTTTCAAACCGTAATACTGGATTTTCTTGCTTTAATAAGTCCAACATTTTTTGCATTCGATACAATTCTGGCTGCAGGCATCCATAAAAAGTCTCCTTGTCGCCTTCTTAGCTCCGAATGGCTTCAGCTATGGGCTTAGATGTGCGAATATACTCAATCAAAAACTGTATTTCCAACAAATGTTATTATTATTATTATAGTTGTACAGTAAACAATTTTGAAATCTAAAGATTTTTATTAACATAGAATTAACATAGATTTAAATGTCAATTAGCACACAAAACGACCAAATTAACTTATGATATGATCGAAGCTTATATTTATTACATACTTGCCACAATGCCAACAATGACATCTTTTTTGTAGTGCTGTTTACGTACCGGTTTTTTATAAATATATTTTTGTATTTCTGTATTTTTATTTGTCATTTATACATTTATACATTCATAATCACTTAAATACGAATTGTTAAAATAACGTATTATTGCCTACACGGCATATTGTTTAAATACAATTTGTTTTGGCATGTTTTTAAAGACATTTCGAGCGAACAACACAGAAATAATGAAATAGCTGCCAACACTGCAAAACGTAACAGTGACTTTGAGGGGTCCGTCATATATTATTGGTCAGGTTTTATATGCGTTTTGTTTCATCTGTCATTTTGCGCATAGAATTCCAAAGCTGCTGCGCCACTAGTGGTCATTTTTTGTTTTTACTGAATCGCGGAATGCTTTAGAAAAATGAAGCTAATAATAAAAAAGTATTTTGTATTTTACAAACCATTTTACAAATACAAAATACGCCTCGAATATTATTGCAAATAAAATACAAAATACTATTTAAAAAAAGTACTTAAGTAAAAAATCCAAAATACGTATTTTATATTTGTATTTTAAATACAAGTATTTCAAATATGTCACAACTCTGCTGATGGGGGTGGGTGATTTGGATACTCCTCATCATAAAGTATCTAAATTTTACGCTTGAACGTCAACTCCCCGGCCACTCTGTATATATTTATATATATAAGTAAAAATTGTAATAATTGTCAGTATTATTAATAATAATTACTGTGATTCATTAACTGATGGACAAAAAAGTATAAATTTTGTGATCCGGCAAAACTGATGCATTTCGTTTGATTTTGGCAAAAATAACCAACGAAGACTTACATCATACTTTACCGACAGGCCCTAAGGGAACATGCCGATGAGATAAAAGCGTGACTTAAATGTCCCTTAGTAAAAGTATATGTGTACTACAGTAACAGTAAAAGGTCTGATAACGACCAATTAACGATTATAAATATTGAAATCCTTTGAAAGACAGAAATACTGTGGTAAACACTGACGATGCATTAGGTAAATCAATCAGTAGAGTTCTTAAACACTGAATATAACGCTACTGGTATTCCAGATCACAAACTTTTACCACTTTTTGATACGCTTATCATGTTCCCATTTACCTAAAATTAAAGTCATTGCGAGTCAGATACCTAAATATTAAAGAGAAGGTTCTACCTTATAGAGGCTGATAATTAAACAGATGAAGTGATCAACACCTTTTTACTTGCTGAAGTACTTTCTTATAAACATTTTTGTCATGTTTGAAGGTGGTAACAATAGTTCCTTAGTTGAGCAGAACTTACACGGAAGCATGCCACATAGAACTGACCGTGGGAGAAACAGCCCTGACGTAGGTCTACTCCGGCGAATTTAAGGGTTTGCCTCTGCGATTTATTTATGGTCATGGCGAAACAGACCTCCAGGGGTTATTGGAGATATCTTTTAAATTCAAAGGGGAAATACTTTGGTATTAATGGAGTACGTGGTACAAACACTGTTTCTCCCTGAGCCAGTCCGGTCAAAACTGTAACTACTACTTAATTCCGGGGCAAAGCTTTGACTTGCAAGCTAGTGCCGTTGCAAAATTTGGGTGACTAAATTTCTTAATAACATAACAGGTGTACCCACACACAGTAAAAGCCTGTGGTATGGCATACCTGTATGGCATAGCCTGTGGTATGGTTCAAAGTGTTAAAGAACTTTACGGGATAATTAATGGCATCGTCAGTGTTTACCACAGTATCTACTGAGTTATAAAAAGCTGTTGTCCTTCAAAGGAGTTCAGTTTTATGTCATTAATGACCGCTGCTTGGTCGTTCTTTGGGGTTATAGCTATTGATTTTCCGAGATGAGCGCAACGTCGGTATGAATTTTTGAAATCAGGTTTTCAACTGTTGTTACTGAAGTGTACAGATCGAAAGGGACAGATATCTTTATCTTGATCCCTTAGCCCCTATATCAGTTATATATATTCCGAATATATGAATGATAGCCAGTTTTAGCAAAAGGTCCGAAAATTGGCTAGTGGAAACAACAACTCCAAGGTGGTCTCCCTTTTTTTTTGAATTTCATCGGCACGTATTCCCCTTGGAACTACTCGTAGAGTTTAACGCAAGTCTCCTGCCAGCAATACAGTCAAACCACCAATCAAACTATTGCTTTGCCCTAAAACGAAATTAAAATTATTCTACTAAATATTTACATTGTAAATCTAGCTAGGTTTTTGCTTATAATAAAAATAAAAAATGTCATGCTCATTACATTTCCTGAATTATGAAATAAGACACTAAGCTACCTAGCTAATGTAAACATAATTGTCTGTTTTTGATAGCTTTAGCTAGTACCTAATTTAAACATCTGAGTACCTACTTACTTTGTGGTAATGAAATGTTTGACAAAATATTTTGAAGTGAGAATGATAAATAAAGACAAAAAAAACACGAAATGTATTTTTTATCGGTTTGTGAGTTTAAGAAACCACGTTGGCTTTACAAAATGATTATATTTTGCGGTAAGGGCGCACGTAGCTCGCGCACTTATGTGCTAGTTATTTTTTGTGATTGCCCAAGAAATCAATCATCAAATTCTCACAATGTCTCTATTGACTAGAAATTAGGATTTGCACTGTAGGCTGGGAAACGATATATTTGTTCGGACTGAAAGCATAGCATTATAAATCATATTATCTTTTAATTAAAGCCGCAGGGTTCCGTATGAAACTTCGATATTGTAATAAATTACCAATAAACCTTATATCACAAATATTTTACTCCTTTTTGCCACATTTTTCACCGATGCTCTGCTCCTAGTGGTCGAAGCGTTAAGTTATTTAGCCTATAGCCGCGATAAATGCACTATCCAACACAAAAACTTTGGCACCTTCCAATGCCCCCTTTAGGAGTAGTTTAAGCAAAGCAAAAATGCCAAATAATATAATTTATTTTGATAATTCAAAGAATACGATTTTTCATAGAGCCTTTCATCCCCTTTTTTACCCTATTGGGGTAGGTTTTTGAAATACCCTGATACACGTTATTCTTTATTTCTGGGATTTATTAAAAATACCAAGTTTCGGGTTAACCGAAGTGCGCGTTAAAATTCATCCATATAAAAACATTTATTCTTTTTATATATTGAAGCTATATGATTATATTACACAATACTTACATTCTCCTTTGTTATATAAATCCTGAATTTTAAAACATGTATTACAAAGGTGAATAAAACATGTTTAAAGTTTAATCTGTCTTTATTAGCCATTTCGTCTGGTCAGACAATGCACGGCCTCCCTAGCAATTGTACTAAACAGCACCGATTAGTACCAAAATTTGGCTGTAGGTTTTTATACCCTCCACTTCAAAGTTGTAAATATTCCGAGGGTTGCTTTTACCTTGAAGGTGGATGTCACGCTTTCTCGGGGATTAGTGTTTATTAAAAATAAGTATATAAATAGATAGATTGACTAATTTTGAGCAACTTTTGTTCTAAAAAGTTTTTACAGAGAGTATAATATAGTAGTTTTCGATTTATTGGAGAGTGAAAATGACAATTTCTCAAAGAAAGAAAAAACACGGTTTACATGGTTTTCATAAATAACTCTGAAATAAATATTTTATAAATAAAAATTTGCAAGTAAAAATATAGCTTATAAAAATGGGTTCAAAATATCACTAGACCCAATACTAACGGAGTAATAACTTGATAAAAGGTGGTTCTTCTTCGTTAAATGCCAAAATCTAAAGTTTCACCGTGAAAAATCCAAAAAAACAATGACTTTTTCTAGGAAAACTCATAGGACTTTTTTTTAAAGCTTTGCTTGAATAAACCTTTGTTGTATTTTTTACGGAACTTCCTGTTATCAAAATTAAAGGAGTTATGATCAATAAAAAATTGGTCCCTATTTTTTTTAATAAAATCACCCTTATACCATCTTTTTTATATAACTTAAAAATATTGAAATAGTTAAAAAATAGGGCTTTTCGTGTTATGTACGATAATAATTGAATAAGATATTGTCGTTTCAAGTTTTCAGATGAATACAACTAGTAACGTTTTAAATCTCTTTCAACTCAAACATATTTAAATTAAGAGCTTTAAAAAAGGTTTATATCAGCATATAGCTCTTGAAAACATCTAAGTACAAACATTTTTAATGAACTTGATAGCTGAAAAACTAAACGAGATATGGTTAAAATAACCAATCACATTTATTTTGTTATCAAACAAAACACGTTCATTACAACACTGATGAAGAAGTTTCATTCATCTTTTTACACATTATACAGCCATATACATGTACACACACAAACGCACACGCACATATTTGTGTTATAAAAAAAATGTGAATTTAGACAACGATTTAGGTTAAATTTCCACATAAGAAAACTTGTTACTTATCTGAATACGTAACTCCACGTTAACTCAGTGCAATTATGAAAGAATTGACTTGTCATATATTGATTCAAATATAACTTTAATTATTTACGTACGTTAAACCGATAATAATTCCATATAGGTATGTTATTTGCTGCGCCGTTTATAGGATATTTTGTAACTGATATTTATATCAAGAAATGTCATCGCCACTGTCTAATTAGCAGCGTTTCCGCAAAATCCCTAGGAATATCGCAAAAACGCAAAAAATCCTATATATATATATATATATATATATATATAGGATATATGATATGATACTGTTATAGGCGACTAGCTGACAATTTATTTTGACAATTAGCCTCACATTGACATATCTATGCAAGTATTGGATTGTTTTACCTTGCAACTATATTAACGACAATATAATTAACAAATATACTATTATCTAACACTAGCTTAAAACAAAAAAAAAATCATTGATATGATATACGTGCATGTATATATCGGGATTCTTTGAATTAATTATGGTTTTTAATCTTACGGCTGAACTCAGGAACGAATTAAAACGTCAATGCTTTATTAATTTACGTGTTGTCTTCTTCTATTGTAATCGCAAACTGACTGCACCAACATAATATAATCTTGTAACGTATATGTATATTATCAGAATACAGTAAATATGGGTGTTATGATATTTTTTTTATGGCATAAATATAATTAAGAGAAAAAAATATGATGAGTATAAGAGTATTTTTCATTTGACGAAAAAATTACCGAGGTGGACATCAATTAACGCGTATATTTTTTATGTATGATCACGCATAATATATATATAATTGGGTGGCAAACATTTATGTGGCCCTCTCGAGGGTAAGGAACCACCAAAGCATAATGTTGGCTGCTTATTACCGTCTGAATTAGACGCTTGCGATACCGGAGTTACTGGCGTGTTGCCTACCTTATCACTATCCACTACCGCGTGGAGCCCTATACCTTACTCACCGACAAAAACACAACACAGACAAAAGGTTGTGTTATTTCACTGTGCTCTTCTATAAGGAAAAGGACGTTACTTCCGCAGACGGGCTCGCGAATTTCGGAAAATCTCTACCCTGCTATAATTTTTTTTAAACAATGTATCATATAAAATTTTAGCAGATTAATTAGTCTATGAACTTTGCAGCACAAGAAAACAAGATACAGTTATCTGGAGCAGTGCTGCCAACCCGAATTTTAGAAAATTAGTAGATTATGTGCCAAATGTTGGTAGAAGTTGGTAGAATGTAAAATGCAAAATTGGTAGATCTACCACCTCAATTTAGAAGTTTTTTTTTTTTAGATTTAAATTGCATGCAATGCAATGCAGAGCACACTTCAGATCACACCTACAGGATTTGCAATAAAAATATCCGTCACCCTTAGTAATTTCTTGAAGCCAACCTGCAAATTCCTTGTCTTTCTTCCATAATTTCGAATATTTTTGGCCATAGTGCCTTTTTCTAGGTTTTCGTGGCGGAGTTCCTAACCTAGAACTATGTGCATCGCTTTCGCTGCTGTCAGAATCAATTATATAAATAAATGCACGCAACATAGAACAAACAGCAATCAGCACCGTTAATACGCAGTTAATTAGTTTTTACAAGATAACAGGAGCAAAGATTCAACATTGATTCCGCAACAAACCAACCGGAAATAGGCCACAGTAGGAATAGTAAAATATGGGCGCGAAATTGTGCGAACGCCGAAATCATGGCGAACTGTTGCTGACGTTTTTTTTTGTGGTTTTTGGCCTGGACTCTATGTATGCTTGACGCATCGTTGCATGGCTCACGCAATACATTTCAACGTCGCTCGTCGATATAAAAATAATTCAAAGTGATGATATGTCAAACTAATTAAAAAATAGGTAGTTTTTAGGTCTGGGGTGGTAGATAGGTAGACTGAAGTGAAAATTGGTAGATCTACCAAAAAGTTGGTAGATATGGCAGCACTGATCTGGAGACACAGCTCCTTTATAAAGTCGGTTAAAGATCACGCAAAATCATAGTAGGTTTATTTAATATGCAAGCTAAAGAGTTACCTACTCAGTTATCGATGAACAATTAAAAACTTACCTTTTCAACGTTGTTAAAAATCCTTAGAAAAAAATATACTTAAAAACAGCATAGTTGTAGAAAGTCATACAAACTATTGGCAATTTACACAATAAAATTTCCATACGAAAAAATACTTGTCTCACACAAACTAACAATACGTCTGAAGGTTCACTTTTAGTAGTAATGGTAAAGTGTTTATTTTACATTGGTATAAGATACATCTGACGCGTGGTAAGCGTCCCGCGGCGGAAACGCAGCGGCAGCAGCGGCGTCAATCACGTGCGCTCTCGTCTCCTACACCCTCGCGACTATCATTCGCGTGAGCCAATCTCGGAAAAATTGTCTAAGTGGTGTCCCTTAGACAAATTTTCCGAGGACAATTCAATGAATAAATAACTTTACTAATAATAAATTAACTTTAAATATAACTCATTGGGGCATAGTTTTGTGGTCTTACATATGACATAGCTAGTCAATATACTATATTAAGTCAACTAACTTCTCAGTCCTGTGACCACTTGTTGTCTGATAAAGGATTTGAAATTACAATAATGAAATGAAAAGTCTCTGTGATTTTTTTATACACATACTAATGAAAGCATAATTAAATCACAAAAAAAAAACTATCTGATACGGAAAAGCGGAAAAATGGTGTTTGATATACGGAACGCTAGTAAAGTAAGTATTTATTACATATATAGAACTTACTCGAGACAATAATTCACGAGTTTCTGATAGTATATAAAATGTAAGTTTAATATTCATTTAAAAAATTAGAAACGTGTTTTTTTTTAAATATTTATTATTATTCCAAAATTTAATTCTGAAGTAGTACTCGTACACATTGTACGTTGAATATCCCACCTTATTTGCTCACAGCTTATTTGTTGGGTATGGTAACAAATATTTATGTGAGTTGTAAAAGTTGTTCCAAGAAGAACACCACGCTAACTCTCATTGTGAAACAAGTTTCATGGCTTCAGACCAGACGGGAGATGTAGTCGGCAAGCGCAACGACGGGAGCTGGTCCAATGTCTCTCGAATCTGCATGCTGGCATTTGGCATTTTCCAAATTTAGAAGCCGTAGCATTATATATACTTATGTTCGTATCGTATGTGTGCCAATTGCAGAGAGCCATGGTAGAGGGGTAGTCCTGTTGAGTCCAGTGATAATTCATATGCTTTCATTGAGCTGGGTATCGACCTTATTAGTATGGGCACTACGGCATCAAACAGGTGCAAGCAGTATTTGGCAACGGGTACTCCAAGGAAAGTGCAGACATCCGCAAAACTGTAGCCGTAACCCCCAGATGGTGCTAGTGCGCTTTTGTGCTAGGTCCTCTAGGTGTTGTTTGAAGTACGGAACTCTAAATTAAGTTTTGAATAACCAACAGATTTTATAAGAAACAAGATTACTTCGCTATCTGTTTATAAATAGTATACTACAATGTTTTGTATTTTGATGAGAATGACTCAAAAATAAAAATAATTTATGTCTATACCCACCTTTTAAAACACTCGTCATAAAATTTACGTAAATATCCAGCATATCCAGTTCAAATGTCTAACTCAAACAAGCTCCAAACACAACAGACCAATAAAGGGACTCTTCAGTTAACGTGTAACATAGAAAATACAATTCGAAACTATCTACTTTGTTTAACTTTTGTTTGTTTGTATAATGATCCGTATATCAAATGGTAGTAACAAGTGGGTTAATGCGGACAAAGGCGCGGGCGGCCGCTAGTTTTTTATAATTTTTATTCCTTGATTGAAGTGACTATTGCAATGCATATTTCAGGTAGAATAATAATAAGTAATAGCCCATGTGTTTGCAGGTACTGTTGAAAAAATAACACAAGGTATCATCAGATATCCACAGTTCTCCGGTTACTAGTAGTTCGATTGCAAATGTTTCAGAATTTTTATTACATAAACAAAATAAAGAAAATTATTGCTGATCTAAGGACACGCATATGCAACAAAAAACCTAAAAATCAAGGGCTCAAAACAAACGGGTCAATGCATGGCTGTTTCTATCAATTAAAAGGATGGTTAAATATTTGATACCTAAAATATTTTTTAACTTTTCTTACTGAAAAAAGTGTTGTTATTTTTTTAGTTTTAAATAACGTAGATAATGCTTGAATAAATTAATGAAACAAAAAATAAAAAAATACTTTTTTTAACATACCTTGGTGTATTTTAAATAATTTGTGTCATATCTTTCACAAAAAAAAGAAACTAACTCGCTCTTAATGTATACAAGACAACAGGACATAAGTGAAAACCGAAGAAAATAATCTAAATATAGGGTCCTTACATATGAAATTAGCGTTTTGTCGTACTGACCACTTTGATCTGAAATATCTCCTCTTTGGTTAAGAATTCCAAATTCAAATGTATAAATTCATTTAGGTGGTACATTTGAGTTTTGAAAACAGTCCTTCAATTATTTTTTTCTTTGGCGTCGCTTATTACCGCACAATAGAAAACATGAAATATCGGTATATTTACGAGTACGAGTTCTACCGTGGCACCAGTACTGCAGAAACAGCTCGAAGGATTAATGTTGTGTACGGCGCTGATGTCACAAAAGAAAGCACGGTACGTTTTTGGTTTCAACGTTTTCGTTCTGGAAATTTCGACCTTCAGAACCAACCCCCTGGACGGCCGGAGACCAAAGTGGAAAATGAAGAATTAAAGGCTATTGTGGAAGCGGAATCATCACAAAGCACTTCAGACATAGCTGCAAGTTTTGGGGTTAGTGACAAAACAGTATTAATCCACTCGAACAAACAATGGGTATTTATTTATTTATTTATTCATTTATTGCATGTCACATAACATTCATGGTGGTACATTAATTTATGTAAAGTAAATATGTGACGCCCTGCAAGGGCATAGCAAATATCAAGCCAGAGGGCTTGTTAAATAATTATATTATAATACTTAGTTCACATTTCATTTTTACACAACAAATATATTCAATAAAATAGATTTAACAATTTCAATAAACAACAATAATAATAATTTAATTTATACACAACAAACAATTCAATTTTATAAACTAGATTTAACAATGTCAATAAGCAATAATAATAATAATGAAAATGTCAACTTTATAAATTAATTACATTTGGCGTCAAAAAATTCTTTTAACCTCATGAATTGAGTGAATCGAACTTGCAAACACGCATCGACAGCTGTGTTACTTTGCTCAACCGACACAATAATGAAGGGATTTTAAATTAAATCATTACTTGTGATAAAAAGTGGATACTGTACGATAATCGGAAGCGCTCGTCGCATTGGCTGAACCCTGGAGACCCAGCCAAATCCTACCCTAAACGAAAATTGATTCAGAAAAACTTACTTGTGATTTTTTGTTGGACTCGCGCCGGCGTCGTTCACTACAGCATTCTAAAATCTGGCCAAACGATTTCGGCAGATATCTATTGTACGCAACTGCAAACCATGAAGGAAGAACTAGCTGCTAAACAACCGAGATTGGTCAATCGCTCTAGGCCACTGCTGCATCACGACAACGCAAGACCACACACTGCATAACCGGCAACCACTTACAATTGGAATGTCTGCGACATCTTGACGACCATCGACTCACCCCGGATCTTGCTCCAACAGATTACCATTTTTCCGGAATTCGGACAACTTTTTACAAGGAAAAAAATTCAACTCCGATGCGGCACTTCAAAGAGTTTATTGATTCTCGCCCTCATAGTTTTTTAGTACTATGAGATTTAATTTTAAAATTGAAAGTTATTATTACTACTAATACTGACAAACCTTCTAAAGCTATCACATCGTTAAGTAATCTTTTTACCGGCTATAGTACTATAATACCACTAACTTTATATTTTTTAAATTGTAATCAGATTGATGAAAAAGCAGACTTAAAAAAAAACTTTTAAAATTAGAGATAAATATCTATATTTTATAAACTAGAGTAACATCATTATTTTTTTCATTTTGTATTTTTTATTGCATGTCTGATCTGAAAAAAATTTCCTCACACACGTATATTGTGCGCAAAATGTTCAATTAAATGAAGCCATCTGAAAAAATTTAGGCGATGCAAAACACTTTTTAAGTTTAACTTATATCGGGGGTTTGAGTGTTAAACCGACAAGTAATTTATCTCAAAGCATAAATATTTTTTCCAGTATTAAGTACCTGAAAGAGCATCCTACCGAAGGAGCCTGTACTAATGTTGGCCCTCGTAAAAGGTTTAGCATCTTGGCTCTTGCATTTACCCTAAAATTTAAACAATTTTTAAAAAATATACTGGATACTATAATATTGTTATAATTCTTTGAATTATTTCTTCAATATTCTGTAGAAATTTGAGTGCAACTACAAATGGCATTTTTTTGATACAACAAAGTTTGACTGTCGCCGATACGCACATTCTACAAAAAGGCAGCCATTTTATTGAAGTCATTAGGGGATAAATGTTTTTAAACACGTTATTTCTAACATGATGTTCCATTTTATTGACATAACTAGTGAAATATGACCGATACCGATATGAGATGATAATTAACATATCGCACCTCCGGTGCGACACTGTCACTTATGCAAAAAAAATATTTTTCAGGAGAAGCGTTTAAAACTTTACCATCCCAATATAAAACATACAATATTTAAAGTTTTTTTTTTTAATTTTTTTTAAGATGAATAGCTAAGCTGTATAAGTTTTTCATCACGTAAAAATCTTTAAATATTGTATGGTTTGGGATATTCAAGTTTTAAACGCTCATCCTGAAAAAAAAATGTTTTTGCATAAGTGACAGTGTCGCACCGGAGGTGCGATATGTTGGTGTTTTTCATTAAAAACATACTATGACCTGTACTATTAGTGCAAAATTATTAGTTCTGATTATTAGTATTGTCATAAATGGTGATGTTCAGAAAGTTTGAATTAAAAATAATTTACAGCTAAAAATATATCCAATAACTAATTTTTTTGAACGATTCAAAAGAGTTGTACTATACATTTGACAATTTGAATAAAGATATATTGAATTCTGATTTAAAATAATGTTAAGTTTATTATAATTACGCCAGATCAAGAAGTTCTAAATTAAGGTATCATGTATCGATAGATCGAAAGAATATGCAATCAATGCATGACGCAGCACAATTATTTTTCCTTACATGAACATCTACACACCCTAGTGCAATCGGATTTTCGTCTAGTTTTGACAACTTCATTGTCAATCTTTATTATAAGAAATGTATGGTCGCACATTTGTATGAAGTTGGAATGCTGTAGATATCAGAATTTTGACTGAGGCGTATACGGCACGTCGGATGAGTAGAATTTGTTGTGTGCAAGATTTTGGTTATTGTTTACCTATAGGTAAGTTTTAAAATTTCAGTTTCCATTTGATTAAGGCAACTTAAACTTTTACTTTAGCATTGAAATACAAAATAGGAATTTAATTAAAGACATACGGACCAAATTGAAAATTATAAAAGTATTGTTATTTCCAAACAATAATGATGAATATATCATTTACTAAATAAAGTCGATGTTTATTACTGATATATTTACCTTTAATTATGTTACATTTGATTACTACCGTGGTTTTCATGGCGAGTATCGCTGTCTTTGATATTTTAATCCGAGTCAATTCAAAAGTTATTTTTTTATATTAAATATTGACTTGGACTTTGGTATTCGTGGGACAATCGTTATTTCTGATTCACCTTACATTTCGCATCAGATTAACGTAAGTGTAATAAAAAAGTGTATTTGTTAACTACTAATTATAATTTATTTATTTAATATACTTCTACTTCTGAAGTTGCCGTTCTGCCGTACTGGCTATTTCAATTCTATTTTATTCTTTTTTCGCTGAGAATTCTAAGTTAAAATTATTTTTATTTTTGTAAAATTGAATTCATTTGTGGAAATAAGTCATTTGTTTAATGGTAAGCGTTCTGTTTTCAGCGTATTTGTACGTTATTCGTACTGACGAAATACTGATGCATACGTTGAAAATTCTAGTGATTAAGGATTATGAGTTCCATCGTGGCAGCAAAGTGGCAGAAGCGGCACGCAACGCACGTTATTGGTTTGCCCGCTTCCGTACTGGAAATTTTGACCTAAGAAATGAAACACGTGGTAAACCGAAAACTTTAGTCGACAATGACGAATTAAAGGCGATTGTGGAAGGAAGAAAGGAATGATTCTCAATGTACAGATATTAGCATCAAAACAATATTGGTTAAATTGTTTCAAATTGGCAGGGTAAAAAAGCTTGCCAAATAGTTAAATGCCTTTGAAAAATTTGTTCCCCCCCGTCCAGCAGACTTTTTTAAAAAGGGCATCAATATGCTACCTCTACGTTGGCAAACATGCATTGATTGCATGGGTAATTGCTTTGATGAATAAAAATAAAAAATGTAGAAAAAGGGCGTTAACTTATTTCATGAAAATCGGCATTTTCATAGGTAAAGACCAATATTGATTTATGTGCAATGAACTGTCCGCTTGTGAACACTGTTGTTGTTCAGAACCGGAGGTAGGTAGGTATTCGAGCTAAGTCATCATGTCAATAAAACGACGCCCTCTGGTTTCACCGGGGTAACACTTAAAGATACCTAAATCTAAGTTGAATAACTTAGAGATGTCAATTTTTAAGATTGATTTAGAGATGGTGTATTAATACAGAATACCAAAGTGATTTGACAAGGCTAAATCTAATTTTAGTTGGTTTTAAATATAAATTGGCACTTCGGAATCGGGCCGATTGTCTTACTAACTACATATGTACTTATAAAGTTCTTGGCATAAAAGTGGAAATGCCTGGTGAATAGTGTTTTCTTACGAAATACATCTGTGGAAGAAAAATAAAGTTGGAAAAATGCAGTTCCAGCAGATGAAATTGTATTTCTTGTATAGAATGCTAGGTTGATGCTAGATGTTATTAGATTGCAGCTTGTATTTTCAATTTTCTGTAGATCCGTTACCATATATAAGAAATTTATAGAACAATGACCTCCAGTAGTTTTATTGAACTGCACTCTGAGTTCAATAAAACTATTGTAGGTTATTGTTCTATACACATTTCTGGTTATCATTTTTCTATCAATCTTTTGTGACAACGACATAATTTTTCTTGCGTTTTATGTGTGGTAGGTCGGCATTTTAATGACTTGCAGTTGCGTAGGATACGTACGGACATGATTATAATGACAACTGCAATTAATCGACCATACAAAAAAGATCCATTCTTTGAAATCTTATTGCATCAATTCTTATAGGTACTTACTTTAGAAGAAATGTCGTCAATTCATAATCAAGGGCGGTCAGCGGACAAAAAGCTTTCCTTTGCATACTATTTTTAACCGACTTTAAAAATGAGGAGGTTCAGAAATCTTAGTATATTATTACATTGTTGTTCGCATATATCTCAGAAGCTTTTCGAGATGGTTACGCAATAATTTGGTGAATATTTAGTGACAAACAATGGATTTCTAAATAACAAATAGTAGATATCTAGTTACGTCTGTTAACTCAACCATAACACCAAGTCATCATAATATGCCTGGTAACTGCACCATAACACGAAGTCAGCATAACCACTTCTAGAAACCAGACGCTGAATCGTCAGACGGAACTGATAAGCTCAACTTGGGATGCCCGATGGGCTACTTAAGCTAGTGTTTGGAACTAATAAACGTCTTCATTTTCTTTAGATTTAAACATCTAGCAGTTAAATGCTTAAAAAATAATACTTGTAAAGGTATTCATTTGACATTGTGGGTTACCTACAATGCGAAGAGATGATGCCGCCTTACAGCCTAAAGCTAGAGAAAATTCGACACTGTCGTCATCGCCGCGGTAGCATGGTCAGTGATCGGGTCAGTATAGTGAATTGTGCGGGTTCGGGTCCCGTCTGCTGCATGTTCCGCGTGGATTTTTTTCTAGTAAAATTATCTTTAGATTTTAACATCTAGCAGTTAAATGCTCACGAAATAAATAATATGAACGTCTCCATATTGAATAAATTTGTATTTTCATAACTTCCTTTGACTCGCCCACGTCTTGATTACCTACCCATATTCTGATGTTTTTTTTAATAAGAATGAGAATGCAAGCTAAGTATTTACTTGTATTACAGTTACTTGAAGTTGCTCTGGCTTATAAAAGTAAAAAAAAAACTTTAAAAAATATACAAACCGACTGCAAATAAAAAACCACTAACAATTATGATAAAATATAATATTCTTATGTCAGTTAAATCTTAAGTCAAAGTTGTTGGGCCTAAGGCCCGTGTTACAGAATGACAGCTAAGTGTTGATCTTTACTTGAGTACAGTTAGAAAGGGATGTCGCTATGTGCTATATATAGCGATATCCCTTTCTAACTATGCTCAAGACTAGATCAATTACTGAGAATCTTTCTATAATACGGGCCTTAGAGTCGGTGCTATGCAGGTCTAATAGAACTGATCGCTCCTATATCTCTTTCATTGAGTGTGTCATCTGTCTTTAGAGGTTTTAGAGGACTTAAAGGCCCGGTTTATAAACCAGTGTAAATGGTGAAGACTAAAGAGCTACTATGCCGCCGGTTGGATTCGAGAATGTTAGGGAAGTAGGGAGGTTATGTATGCATTGACCTTCCTGCATATCTGAGGCGTTGGCGATCAAAACGGTATAATTACGCATCTGGACAAACTTCTTTTTTTTACAGTCCGGAGGTTTCGAGCTCGTTGTATTTGAATCTTAAATAATTTTCAACCAAAATCGCTTACAACAGTGTCAAAATTACGAAATTTATAAATTAAAATCATGCCAAAAGCGCACTGTAGGTATGTCATTCAGTTTTATACAGTTCCTGTAAAATTTAATTTTATTTAATTATATTATATTAATTATACCGTTTTGTTCGCCAGCTCCTCATCTGACGTAGCGTAACGAACGGAATATTATTATGATAAAGGCACTTCAACTTATTCAGTCAGTGTTATTTTTTCAAGTTTTATTTATTTTATGTTATATAAAATTTCAACCGCAATATTATAAAAGGTTATGTATATTAATACTTTTGAATACTCAAAATAAAACACTTATAAATAATTACAATTTTAAATGACGAGGTGGTTTTGGTTTGTTCACTAAATGTGTGTGATATTTTGTTGCGCAATTACCTCTTTGTTTAGGTATGTTTATGTAAACGGCAAGTAAACAAGTTTCTGAAAAGGGTTGAAAGAGTTATGACTGAGATTTGAAAAGTACGGGTTGAGCGTGATCGAGTGCTAAAAGTCAAACGATTACTAAGCAGATATATATAGCGAATGTTATGTGTTACATGGTTTATTGACATTATTAGAATAAAATATACTATATTTGTTTCTTAGGTTTTCACGCACATCACTCATTAAATAAAACAAGTTTTAACGGGTTATATGTACTGATTTTTTTTATTTATTAACGTTTCGCACCCTTTGCAGGAATGCGTCGTCAGAATAATTTCTAATTACATACATATAACCCGTTAAAACTTGTTTTATTTAATAAAATATAATTATAACATACAATTATTTAACTAGCACGACTACTATATAATTTTCTTTCATTTCATGGCATACACGTAATTACAAAGTACTTAGGCGGTGGCTCACAGTAGATAGATTTTTTGTGGTTGAATAATATATTATTTATCGTCGTTTTCACACGATATATATAAAACGATAAAGAGATGAGCAGTACGTATGCGTACCGAAATCGAAATGGACTTTTAAGTACATCTTCTCATTACATTACAAAACATTTCCCCGGCTGCATTAAAAATATATTAACATTCTGTTCTATTCATATTTTTTTAACTTTTTAGTTATTTTTTTAAAACGACTGTCTATAGTAGTAGTACAGTATCATCATCAGCCTATTAATGTCCCCACTACTGGAGCACAGGCCTTCCCTATGGATGGAATAGGGAGATTGGGCCATGACTCATGCAGATGCAGCTGGGACCAACGGCTTAACATGCCTGCCGAAGCAACTAGGAACTCGAGATAGAAGATTTTTGGAAACCCATCCAATTAGAAAGCTGAAAACTGCGAAAGTTGCTTAACTTCAACGATCGCAGCCGAACGCGCTATCCACTCGCGCCATCGAGTTCCTCAGTATATTTATTTCATTTAATTTTAGTATTTTATTAGTTCCTTTTAAATGTATTTCTTAGTATTCTTAGTATTTATCACGTTTTAGTAAGCTAGAATCTCTATAATATAATGAGGATCGACGTCGACGAGTGTAATAAATATCGGGGGAAAACTATGCGGATATTTGTTTCAAAACTTACACTTTTCATGGCCAAATCTTCATTATGTAGTAGCAATTAACGTGACGGAATCTACAGAGTAGTAGAAGTTGTTTTAAGAAAAGGAACATTAAATAACAGAAGTTCTTTTCTAATTCGTTATGCCCACTTGTTTTTGCAAAAGATTACATTTTACTAGAGCCCAATTGCTGCTTAAACTCACTGTCCCGGCGACAACGTATACAATGTACCTTTGAGCAAGAAGAGGGAATCTGTCGTTTAAGTCGGCGTACTAATCCATCAATCTATCTATTTGGGCATGTCTGAGTTGCCCTAACTCTTAAAACTGCAGTGAGCTCTATGGGTCATATGACCCCTCACCGTCTTCTTGCAGATAAAATTAATTATAGTTTTTTGACAAACGAATTATAATTAAGAGCTCTACGTGGTCATACAAATTTGGAGTCTGCCAGATACCCACTACCACCCTCCATACAAATTTGAACCGTGTCCTTTGCACGTTATGTCAATGCCGCGTGCCGCCTACCGCACCGTTTCACCGACGTCGTGACGTGGAGATGTGGACAGGCATTTAGATACGCCGTCGTCCCACGGTGACCTTGCCATACCGTGCACTAGCGCGACGCGGTAACGCACCGTGCCGCGACACCGCGCCGTTCCACGTTAACGACTTCATGTCGTGGAGATGTGGACAGGCATTAAGTTGAAACGCGCGTCGTCCCACGGTGGCTTTGCCATACCGTGCACTAGCACGACGCGGTAACGCACCGTGCCGCGACACCACACCGTTCCACGTTGACGACGTCGTGTCGTGAGGATTTGGACAGGCATAGAGACGCGCCGTCGTCCCACGGTTACCTTGCCATACCATGCATTAATTAGCACGACGCAGTAACGCACCGTGACGCGACACCGACCGCACCGTTCGGACGTCGTGACGTGGAGATATGGACAGGCCCTAAGTCGACTGTTTATAGCTGGTTTGCACAATTCAAACGTAGTCTCGCTATTCCTAGTCCCTCATTTCATTATGGTAGTCCATAAACCGTGGTGCATAGCATGTTTGTCAGGTCATACGGATCAGTGGAAATGTATAATGACTTAGTACAGGTGGGAATAGTATAATTTACAGTGTGTAAGTACCAATTACGTAAGAGTCTTTTCCTAAAATATTTAGATAGTTGCGCTTTATTAATTCTTCAATATTCCACTATTGCACTTAGTTGGGCTATGAGAACTATACTATGCTTAACTCAGATGGCGAATCGAGACCGACCCGGGTCTCGTACATGTCTACAATAAGTTCAGTTTATTCCTTGCGGTTCTAAAGAGACATAAATGCCTTTGTACAAGTTATTTTAATGTACATGTCTTGTGTAGTTTTCCTTTAATGCGCATTGAGTAACTAAGTATTATTTTAAGGTCATCATAGAGTGAACGACTTTGATATAATCATTAAATGAATTAAATAAATAATTATGTTCCTATTATATTACTATATTAGTTAGATGCAAACGTATTCTGGATGTATTCTATCTATAGTATTTTATGATGAATGCCCAAAGTAAGGACTGTACTTTAATCTCTACTTATTACGACAGACACTTTACTACTCGATGTATTACGAGCAATGAATTTGTAAATTGTGAATCTAAACCATTCTCAGATCCCCTTGAACACACACAAAAAATTTCATCAAAATCGGTCCAGTCGTTTAAGAGAAGTTCAGTGACATACACACTCACAGAAGAATTATATATATAAAGATATGTTTGTTGTTTTCGAGTAGGCGAAAATTATTTTTCGTGTTTTATACAATGTGTCTTACATAATTATTACATTGTATAAAACACTTAAAATAATTTAATTTAACACAAAAAAGGTACGGACCAAGAGTCTGTAGACTAAGATATATTGTATAAAAAAAAATGCGAGTCTGTGCTCCGATTGAGTACCCGTTGGACCCACAAGATTCGACCCAAAAGCAAAAAGTGCCCATTGGACCTCTTTTTTGGTGTCTGTTGGACCTTCTTAAAAAGTTTTATATTCAATAACACGCTTAACTCGGATTTCCAGAGTTTTGGAGTTTACTCCTTAAGAATCGATTTGCATATATAAGGGGCCCCGGTATAAGAAAAATGTGAGGAGTAAAATCTATCGATGAATGACCTCGTTACGTTTTTGGTGCGCATCCTATGTCGCGCAACTTTGACAAACAAAAATCTGAACTGAATTTAGATATTGTTTCTGATAGAGCAATGGGGACAACGAGGTATGGTACAACCATTGATGCGGTATTTTCAAGATTCGTGAACCACGTATCTACGAACGACCATGTGTCTTATTTTAGTTACCATAAACCACTTGTCACTGTAATTAATAATGCAGACAATGTTGATTTAATTAATATTTAAAAAAATGATAATAGTCTGATAATAATAATTACATAATTTATCAACATTCTTAATGATATATTTATGCACATCTGAAATTGACTATTGTAAAAAGTTTAATGTAAAATATATCGTCGATTAGTTATAATAAATGTATATGAAATGAATAAATATATATTTATATATGTATATTATTTTCATTAATTTGTTAATTTACCCTTTCATACAGTATCAATCTTTTTTAAGTTAAACAAACTCTTTTAGCGTCTGGTTAGACTATCGAACTTAAGGAGTAAACTCCAGTCGTGCGTCGGAGCTGACACACAATTTTTTTTATATCTAATCTAAAACTGCTGAACCTTTTTCGAGATATTTGCAAAATTCGAGTAAGGTCAATTATTTTTAAAGTTACTTCATAAAAACAAAACCGCTAAAAATTAGGAAATATATATTCTTTACTTAAATCTAAAGTACATTTAAAATAAAATTATCAATCATTTTTAGTCGGTTCCATGCCAACAATCATAAATACATCTGAGTTACTGTTCACTATCTACTTGGGTTAGCTGGCATCACCGACACCAAATATTGTTAATACCGCTATATTCTTAAAAAGTTTTATTGCTCACTCTTTCTAAGTCAGAGCAATATCAGCTAAATTAAGTTACTTGTCAAGCTTTTAAATGGGTTAGTTTGTAATTAATATATAGATAATATTGATAAAGTTACAATAGCCTGATGTAAACCTCTTTTTGAGGTCGATAAGAGAGAGAGAAGCAAATACGTAAGTATGTAATCTAATATGCATTTGTATGCACATCATTATTAAATCAGTCAATTAAGCGAAATATAATAATAAGCAGTGGTTTAATGTTGATTAGTTGAGTGTTTATTACCAACTGGGTAAGTATGTAGACTATAACTGGTTTGTGTACTAGCTAGAACTTCCTACATCTGTTAGGTATTTATAAGAAAATTATAAGTTACCTCTACTCATTATTTATGGAAACACTTGATTTAACACAAATATTAAGAAGACATCAGGATGCCATGTTTTGTGGACCAAAAATGTGTAAGTGCAATTGTGTAAAAAATAACTCCGTCGTTTGATAAAGTTTTGACAAGATATATGTCGGCTCCTCGTTAGGTCCATCTTCAGGATTTACTTGATTCACAACAAAACACAACACCAACATTGGACAGAAAAACGTTACGCATTGAAAATCAGAGTAATGATGATCCCCAACGGCAGTTTTTCAACCTTTTATATCAAAAATCTATGACAACTAACCTAACAATACAACAGTCAATCACGACTAATCAATTTAAAAAAGTTAAATCTTATAAAATTAAATAATCAAAATTCACAAGTAGTAAGCAATTTATCATTTAAAGATATTTAGTAAAATTTAAAACACAATATACCTAATCCCTTATTTGATATATTTTTATTCTTGATTCTCTAATGGAAATGCGAGAGGGCACCACAAGTATTTGCATAAAAAGTGAATTAATAAATTGTAACACAAAAATTTAATACATAACATAAAATATTAAAACATTTTAAAATCATTTTAAGTCAAAGCTTCGTCAGACGACAGTTTGTCTGTTTCAAAATGAATCAACGCCTACGAAAGTGAAGCGATCGAGCAGCGCAGGGAAAATTTTTATCGCTAGTTTCTTCACTTTGACGGGTTACTTAATTTCAATTCCACTTCGAGACCAAAGCAGTATCAACGCCGAATGGTATAACACAAAAGCCTGCCAGAAGTTTTTTCTGCAATGGGCAACAAGCGACCTAACACCGGGTTCCGCGGGATCCTTCTTTACATCTTTAGATACTTGCGATAAAGAAAAGTCCATAAAAATATTCGTTTAGACGGTACACCCAAGATAAGCTGATGACGATAAAAGCTTTGGAAGAAAATGGAACAAATTGGGAAGCTGACTGGGAAATTAAATGAAAGAATATAAAAAAGGCAAAAAGAAAAGGGAAATAAATATTTTATTCAAAAATAAAAGAATTGATTATCTATTTATCTAATAAAATTTGTCAGTACTACTTAAATCCTCCTTCTTGCGCCGTAAGGTCGCTGGTAATGTTTACAGTGTCCCAGTACTCGTCACTTTTCAAATAATGATTAATTAAAAAATCCTGTTTATATTAAAGTATTTATTCATGGTTATTTTATACTACGTCATTAATTTAGAAACACTTAGTTTTAAAGCAACAGTGTAACATGGAAGTTAAAACAAAGAAGCCCAGGCTTTAGCTTTTTTTAAAGTTTAGTCACTAAACCTGAACTCCACCATAATGCATTTGATTCCATATATTGCTGAATCTATGGGCAGTTCGCTGAATAAAATTATTTCTTGTAAAAGTTAATTAAATTACCTAACGATTTAATACCTCTCGAAAAGTACTATTACAGACCGGTGACATTCATTGGTACCTTAAAACCTTCCTCCTGGCCTAATACTCTTTAAAAATAACATTAATTTGGCGGTTACTAGGCCAGACTTAAAACCGATACCAATAACGTCATTACAATACATACATACTTTATTACATATAATTTATATCAAAATATTATCAAAGCCGTAAAAAAATGAAAATTATAATCAGTTGTTTTCTTAATTTGTGATTGGAGGTAGGTATATTGAATAATATCAACATTTGGCTTGAAATATAGATAAGGTCTGCATGCTGCAAAAAACCCCAAAAAGCTATCAACTGAAATTTCAAAACTTTTTCGTAGTTCTTGAAGTTTGATTACATATGAACAAGCTAAGTTAATTAGAGTATCCGTACTGTGAGATGCATGTATTTTAAAATTTACTGTATAATATATGATATAAACTCTCCCACAAGGCCCTCCAACTTATAGAGCAGAAAAGCAAAATGAGGCTACAGAACCCAGGACACGAAAGTCAGTACCAGTGACTACATATAATGATAATTCTGGCTCTGTTAAGATTCTTCTTCTTAGCAACTTTCACGCATTGATAGCGATTATGTCAATAAAGAAATTATCCAGCAGAAAAAAGGAGGATCAAAAGTGCTTTTTATATCATTTGTATGAAAACTGGTGTGATTTATGATAATTGAGCATCGTTATTCTGATACAAATTCTGATTCTCTAGGATTTTCTTCAATTGTCTTTTATAGAAACCCCATACTGTATTCTTTTAGAAAAACCCCTAACAGGGAGCTTATTCTACGGATAAATCATACACGCAAAGAAATATATATGTGCAATAATTTTCAATTCCAAAGTATGAGGAATCCTCACTGAGGATGACTCGTCTTTGTCGACGTCGAATCCTGCAGTCTCACCAATTGTGCTGAAGACTTGTGCCCCTTAGTTGGCTCCGGTACTAACGCGTCTTTTCCGGCTCTCCTACTCTTTAGGTGTCGTTCCGAACTCATGGAAGACAGTTTTATTGCACCCGATTCTTAAAACAGGCACCCGTTCACTTCCTACTTATTAAAGGCCTATTGCCATCACCTCCACGTTCCCAGAGATAATGGAGTTCATTATAAACTGCCAGCTCCTGCGGTACCTAGAGGACCACCAGCTGATCAGTGACCACCAGAACGGTTTCCGTCAGAGTTACTCGGCAACTGATCTTCTAGTATACATACCTCATCATTGGGCAAAGGCATTGAGTCCAAGGGGGAAGCATAAGTGCTCAGTCTGGATATCGCAAAGGCCTTCGATTGGGTTTGGTTTATATAGCGAGGTATAGCGAACGAATTGAATAGCGAGGAATGATCAAACAGCACAAGCAGCATTGTATTACTTTAGAAACCAATTATTGCATTTATTCGTAATATCATCTTAGATAGTGAGGTCGCCCAAGCATGACCACATGATGACCATGACCTAATGGAAGTGAGTAAGTATGCCTAGGTACCTGGTTACTTATTGGGGATTCTAATTAACTTACGACTGAACTCCCACAAGACCATCTCACTCCGTACAAACCTTTTTAAAATTAAATTTATTTTTTCAACAAATATATTGTTATTACTGCAAGATATAATCTGTGAGTATTTATACCGATCTCTATGTAAATTTTCCTAGGAGTTTTTATTGCTTCAGATGGTAAAGTTTCATAAAGTTGTTGTTTCGGTGCGATTTCTTGAGAAATCCTGTTGAACTGGGAAAGGTAAGTTTCATAAACGCTCGATGAAAGCCTAGAGGAATTTGAATAAAAGCATTTTATTACGAAAACATTTATTCATGAAAACAACAAATAAATTAGTAAAAAATAAAACAATCAGAACAGTAAATTAATAATCATGTTAATTGATTTACTTAAAGTAACAGTATAATTTGTTCCCATGAGTTTTAGTTTTGTTCCCGTTAATCAGATATCAGCCTATTTATAGATTGCACTAAGTGTTTTTGTAAAAAAAAAACAAAAGAGCTCCGGGTCACAGTTAAAATTACAGAAAAAAACATTAATACTTAGTTATTATTTAAAAATGCAATTGCTTTATATTCCGGCGGAAATAGGGTTCTATGTTAGTGGTTTAGGTTTTCGCGTTTTCGTCCTTGAAGTAGACCATTGTGTGTGCGCCATGGCGGCCGGTTATTTCAGCCAGTCCACCTCCCTCCAGAAGCAGATCAGTTTTTCCAGTCTTCTCAGGGTACCTGCAAGGTATCCCGGTTTACCAAGAGCCTCCCCGCGGATCTAGGCGACACTGGCGCACTCAAGGAGCACATGTGCCACCGTTTCCTCTGCCTCTATGCAAGGTCTGCTTAGAGGACTGTCAGTGATTGACAGTCCCATAGGGATGGATACACAGATACACATTGGATTTACGCTCAGATTGAACACCCTTCCTCCAAGGTTTCTCCCTTCCTCATCGTCACAGAAACAGTAGTCAAATGACACTAAAGTTTCATTGTCCATAATTAAAATTATTGATAGTCACGGGTTAGATGAATAGAGCTCTCTGCTGCACCCAGGGAACAAAAGTATATTTTGTTCTCTGGCCTTCACTTAAGTACAATCTTCGCAACTGAATTGGATTCAAATTTAATATCAGGTGAAGAGGAGTATTTTGGTGGGCTTCAGGCTTCCTCAGCCTGTTATTAACCCCACTGCTGGGTCACTGGCCTTTCCTATAATAAAGAGTTTGGGCCATGAACTACAATGCAGGCCAGTGTGGACTGATGTTAGCTGGGTTTACTTAACCCAAATAAATAATAATATTGAGTGAACGAAAAGTAACACAGCAACATAGGCACCTAGGTGCGTCGCTTGAAGTGTGGTCAATTGTGATAGATATACAATACATTCTCTTAGCACAAATCATTATCGAATTCGAATAGTTGAATTCGATCTAGATATACTTCAAATGTGTACTAATGTTTAGTTCTCGTTTCGTCCGTTGTAGCGCTGCTGTTCAAGTTTCCATACAAATTTTGACAATGACATTTCGCACTCGCAAACTATTCGAATTCGATATTGGTTCGTGCTAAGGGTACTTGTATCCTTACACACTTTTACTTTATACGTTCGTGCTAGCACGAACCAATATCGAATTTATTGTTTTAAACTTTCATGGTCACTAACATTATAGATATTAACGGGATTGTTACCATGTACCTTGTTTTTTATGAGTCTCCGATATTTCGGCACTGTTGCAAGCGCCATGATCACGGAGTAACTGAAGTAATTGCGGGTAGATGTTATTGGCAGACATATCGGTCTACCCTCTGACGTCGTCTTTTACTGCGTTCGATACTACCACTACCATTGGTCACATTCTCACTATTCACTCGCATTTGTTCCCGGCACACAATACTCACAGTATCAGATCGCGGAACGACACTTTTTTGATTTTTGCGGTTTTTACACATACGAACCACTGGATTCCACACACTAGACAATTTAAACCCATCCTCACGATTGAAATTCTTGTGTTTGGTTATTTCAATCGCTTCCCTGACCAATCTTGGTATGTAGTGGCGTTCTGTCGAGATAATTTGTGGATTATGGAGCTCAATCCAGTGATTAGGACCCGAATCAATTAAATGTTCCGCGATGGCTGATTTTTGCGTATCATTATTTAACTCATAAAAAACAAGGTACATGGTAACAATCCCGTTAATATCTATAATATCGAATTTGACTAGGCAAACTATTGTGTGCGAGTCCGATATGTCATTGTCAAATTTTGTATAGAAACTTGAACAGCAGCGCCATAACCGACTTATCGAGAACTAAAAATCATACACATTTGACAATGAATGACATTTCATACTCGCAAACGTTACGATATCGATATTGGTTCGTGCTAAAGGTACTGGTTCACTGACGAAAGCTTCATGAGTTACAAAGCGAGTATTATAGGGGTAGGGAATAGATTAACCGGTCGAATTAAAACGCACATCTGGGCAAATAACCTTGCCTTACAAAATACCACAATCATATTCACTACCTTTTGGTGGTTTTGTGCTTATTTCTGTTTTTCTTTTTTATTAAATAAAGAATAGCTCCTCTCTTAGCATCAAGTGAGGCTATTTGTAGTAATTAATTAGTTTAATGGAAAAGCTCGTTTAAAGTTATACTCTGGAACTTTAAATTAAATTTAAAGCAATTGTATTTTCGTTACTTATTAGAAAATTATAAACTTTTACAATTAAATTTAAAGCAATTGTATTTTCGTTACTTATTAGAAAATTATAAACTTTTACAATTTTCTAATAAGTAACGAAAATACAATTGCTTTAAATTTAATTTAAAGTTCCAGAGTATAACTTTAAACGAGCTTTTCCATTAAACTAATTAATTACTACAAATAGCCTCACTTGATGCTAAGAGAGGAGCTATTCTTTATTTAATAAAAAAGAAAAACAGAAATAAGCACAAAACCACCAAAAGGTAGTGAATATGATTGTGGTATTTTGTAAGGCAAGGTTATTTGCCCAGATGTGCGTTTTAATTCGACCGGTTAATCTATTCCCTACCCCTATAATACTCGCTTTGTAACTCATGAAGCTTTCGTCAGTGAACCAGTACCTTTAGCACGAACCAATATCGATATCGTAACGTTTGCGAGTATGAAATGTCATTCATTGTCAAATGTGTATGATTTTTAGTTCTCGATAAGTCGGTTATGGCGCTGCTGTTCAAGTTTCTATACAAAATTTGACAATGACATATCGGACTCGCACACAATAGTTTGCCTAGTCAAATTCGATATTATAGATATTAACGGGATTGTTACCATGTACCTTGTTTTTTATGAGTTAAATAATGATACGCAAAAATCAGCCATCGCGGAACATTTAATTGATTCGGGTCCTAATCACTGGATTGAGCTCCATAATCCACAAATTATCTCGACAGAACGCCACTACATACCAAGATTGGTCAGGGAAGCGATTGAAATAACCAAACACAAGAATTTCAATCGTGAGGATGGGTTTAAATTGTCTAGTGTGTGGAATCCAGTGGTTCGTATGTGTAAAAACCGCAAAAATCAAAAAAGTGTCGTTCCGCGATCTGATACTGTGAGTATTGTGTGCCGGGAACAAATGCGAGTGAATAGTGAGAATGTGACCAATGGTAGTGGTAGTATCGAACGCAGTAAAAGACGACGTCAGAGGGTAGACCGATATGTCTGCCAATAACATCTACCCGCAATTACTTCAGTTACTCCGTGATCATGGCGCTTGCAACAGTGCCGAAATATCGGAGACTCATAAAAAACAAGGTACATGGTAACAATCCCGTTAATATCTATAATGTTAGTGACCATGAAAGTTTAAAACAATAAATTCGATATTGGTTCGTGCTAGCACGAACGTATAAAGTAAAAGTGTGTAAGGATACAAGTACCCTTAGCACGAACCAATATCGAATTCGAATAGTTTGCGAGTGCGAAATGTCATTGTCAAAATTTGTATGGAAACTTGAACAGCAGCGCTACAACGGACGAAACGAGAACTAAACATTAGTACACATTTGAAGTATATCTAGATTTTTAGAATTTTTTGTACAATAAAGGTCGTATTCAGAGACGTCAACAAAATTTTTTGTCATTGGAATCACATGCTGTTTCCTTCTTATTGAATCGCAAACAAAGAGACAGCACAACTTTCATCACACTTAAAACTTAGTCTACGTTTCTTAGTGCGGCCATAAGTGTAAAATAAAACATAATTTAATATAATATTATAATGAATACGCTTATTACACTTTTTTCTTTCCGCTAGCTGTCATGAAAAACTCACTAACGCCAATAAAGTTATTGGCGCCAATAATGTTAAACCAAGTGGTTTAACATTATTCTAAAGACCTTTTTTCAATCCCGGATAAAATGTATTTATGTTTACAGACAAAAAGAAGAGTTATATTCAATTTACAATCATGTTTATTTTTAACAATGTTGCACATAACCATTACTCAATGATTTGAGAATGAAAAATTAAGACTAAGAATTAAAGAAAAAACAATTTATCCAACGGAATATTACTTTATATTAATAAAAATATTATTCAGCTTAGTTTTTGTACTTTATATAAATTTTATTAAATATGTTTAGTTTAAGGTTAAGTTATGTAATATAAACCTCTCTCATAAAAAAATATCTTGATTAAAACTCTCTCAAACGAATCGTATTAAAAAGTGGAATGATTATATCATCGTCACCATTTTCAATGGTCGTATTAGTTTACCACCTAGTTAATTCACAGGAAATAAATTATCGTTATGGCTTTATGGGTCCAAGCAAAATATAATTTCATAAGTTTCCTTTCCGTTGTACCGAATGCACCGTTGACTTGCACCATGAATGATTAGTTTCGTTTGCACCATTAATATAAATACTACTTTTCCCCCCTTTCTTTCTTCGCCATAAAAAGTAATGTTGAAAATACTAATTAATGCCGAATAAACTAATAAACTTCAAATCTTTGATTATATACAACCTAAGTTTCACTCGTTGTTATTACGAAAATTTACTCAAATTATACAATTATTGAGATAAAATTGTAAAATAAAAATTATAACATGTAAAGAGTAATACCTAGTTTCATAACCACGTTTTATAGTATAAGTAACATCACAATGGTTTAGATAACACTATCTATAGGTATCTGTGGTTCATTTGCTTCATTAATGGTGCAAACGAAGCTAATCAGTTTCATCTGTACCATTAATGGAGCAAGTCACTGGTGCATTCGGGACAACGGTTTTGTTTAATAAACTATTGTTCAAATGATGGTTAGTCATATTTTAGGATACTGTGTGTACCATCTTATTAAATGAAAGCAATTATGTATAATACAAAAATGTTTGAGTTGCATGCAGGGAAATATAAGTTTCTTGATATGGTACTCAATCAAAGTACCTATTTACAAGTATGCAGGTACAGCAGTACATTTCTCCCCCTGTAGTTATAATTTTTATTCAAATGTTGCTCTTATCCTATCTTCTATGCAGAGATGGTAAATGCTTTGGTTATTTATGTAGAAATACAATTATTTACTCTTAAATTTATAATAAAATAATATTTACTTCCGCTACCAAAATTACCCGTTTCATTGTTTAGCATTAAAAGCCAATGACAAATTGTAACCATCAACGAATCCTTGACCGTACCAATATTTCAATATATTAAGAGATTAATCGAAGAAGTAATTAAAATTAAGTTTTACATCAGCATGTTTGATATCACTAAAGTAAAATCCTAAAGAAAAATGAACAACAATGTACAAGCATAAATACACAATGAGGTATACACAGAATAATTTCTGACGCCGCTAACAGGGCAATACAATTGAATCAGGGGTTTAATCATTCACTCTCCAACACCCACAAAAGCAAATACATGGATTATGCAACTACTATTATACTTTGGTTGATTCGATCAAAATATTTACCCATTTAATCAATATATTTCTTAAACTAATGTACAGGACCAAGTCAATATATATTGTAGTGGATGTTCCTCAATTTTCGTCATAGGTGTTGAAGTAACAATAAAGTTCCTAGCAACAACACTGTGGTGTGACGATCGATACGCTATTGATCAACTTATTTTTCTTCGCCGAGAAAATAATTTCTTGTTGCTATAAATTAAGTAAGTCGTGATTCATTCATGATCGTAATGTTAAATATAATATAATTCGTTGCTTATTTTGAAACTTGAAAACTTAGCGTTATTCTTCAGATAAACAGAATGGTCAGGCTACTTGTGTACGGCACCTGTATTTATAGGCACGATTCTGTTTGTGATGTATTTTTTTGCAAAACGTCCATCGCACGTCAGTGTTGTGGCCCTTTAAAGTGTGATCTAAAATAAATGATCGCATATGGATGATACTCTACACTGCTTTCACAATATCTCACTAACGGCGCGGGCAGGGATTACATCATAGACGGCCTTTATATTATAAATAACGAAATATCGGTGTCGATTCTGGCACGATTCTCTAAATCTAAACTTAATTAATTCTGAAGTCTCTATACAGAATGAAAAGGAGAGACTGATGTTAAATTTAGTTTTAAGTTTAGAGAATCACGCCAGAAGCGACACCATTGTTTATAATTTACAAAACTGAACATTAAAGGAAGCCCATACAAGAAAGCATTTTATATTGACATTGAAGAAACAATAATTAAGCATAAAATTAACAATTTGTACTTATTTAGGTACTTAGGTACCAATAAATGAGTTTGAGTAATTCTGTAAGATGATCTACAAGTGTTTGTGTTCGGCAGGACTAGGCTCAGGCTCTTCGGTTTCTCCAAATGTGCCATCTCCGGTTTTTTTGACTCTATTGATGATCATAGACGTACTTGCAGCTTTGACTAAAAAAAAATAAGTATGCTATTTATAAAACATTCTTAGTGGGAATATAACCACCAGTAATCAATAGCACGTAAATGCAAAGAAAAGAAGTCTTACGAGGTTTAGGTAATACAATTAATACTGCTTTCCGATGATGAAGATATAATCAATGAATCATCATATTAGTAGAATTGTTTACGTTTTCATGTTTCGAGTCCAGGTGGTGTTGATAGCTTCCATTCGTATTTCCATAACACAAGTGTTATCGAGCTACTTCTTTGTGATCAGCAATGTAGGTATGTGATGATATCCAAATGTATATCTATTTACTTGAATCCATCAAACTGAGATTAAGCAATGCTCCTAAAAACCTTGAAAAGCTATGATAAATTTATTTAGTTCCCGACCAATATCCGAAAATGTTTTGCTATTCAAAAACTACAAACAAGTTGCGAAAATTCAAGTTTTTTGAAAGTCTACGATCATTGATATAAATGTATGTAGATGTCTACAACATGTTTCAATAAGTGGGAGTGCTTTACTTACGGTCATATGCCCAGCCGATCTTTGCGAATGCATCGATAAAGTTAGTGGAGATGTTGATCCTGCCCAGTTCGGAGGTGCGGTAGTCCCACGGGAACACGTGGTGGTAGTTGTGCCAGCCCTCACCCAGCGCCGCCAAGCTCACTACTGCGTTCTCCACTGGCGTAATAAACCTGAAGCAATAGATCACCATCATGGTTACTAACGTAAGAAAATAACACTCATATCTATACTTATATTATGGAGCTGAAGAGTTTGTTTGTTTGGTTGAATGCGCTAATCTCAGGAACTTCAGGTCCTATACTTATATTATGGAGCTGAAGAGTTTGTTTGTTTGGTTGAATGCGCTAAACTCAGGAACTTCAGGTCCGATTTTAAAAAATATTTTTGTGTTGATAGAGGAATGCTATATAACATCACGCTACAACGAGTAAGAGCAGAGTATTGATGAAAAAGGTTGCAAAAACGGGGAAAAATTATTCCATTTCAGCGCTTCCGTTGCGTGCACTGCGTAAATGGTTAAAGTTACACAAAACTAATGTATGACGGATTTTTTCCCCTTTAAAAATTCTCTCAAAAAGTCCGCGACAGCATAACATGCCCATCTTCTAAATTTGACTCACTATATCTTTTTTCCTCAAATTAACCACATTCATCCACTGTTAGGCGACATGAAGTTCATCTAGTTTATCTAGAATTCCATAAAATTAAATGTTTTTGTTAAGTCTTCTTAACTATATTTAAAATTTGTTCTAAAAAATTACGTATAAAATGATGATAACAGAAGTGTTCATCAATGGCATTTATAATTTGTAATGTAGTCCAGGGGACTTCTGTTACTATATTAGCCTTAAGGTTGTCCACGACAATTTTGGGTCAGCCAGCATTGTTGATTTTGATGGAGACACATACATTCTCGACCGCTGACACAGGCCACTTAAACTATATCAGCTACACGCTTGAAAATTTCTTCAAAGCAAAGCCAGCGTATGTATTTGTTTCTTAGGTTAAAAAATCATTCCGACGAAGCAGCCTGTTAAAGCTGCGAAACATCAATAAATAAATATAGTTTCGTGCATTAACCCGTTAAAAACTAGTTTTAATTAGCGTATGTATGTTCGGGTGGATGGGTATTATCGCCATCTGAGCTGCCCGGAAAACCCGTCTTTTCCATGTAAGAGATGCACATTGACTCCTGTCCAACAAGATAGATTCTACGTGTGTCACTAAAAATCCCATTTCGGCAAAGTTGAGACAACTCGATTCTTTGACCATCTTAGTCTGGCAGCTGATGAGGTGCAGGAGAAATTTTCCATCGCAGAACAAATGTTTTTAGAGGACTTCAATGCTCACCACGATTTGTGGTTAGGTTTCAACAAAACTGACCACGCAAGGATTTCTGTTCATGTATTTGCTTTCACGCATGACTTGGCGATACCGGATGGATATATAGTTTATTATCTTTTCTTTTGTGCCTGGAAAATGCCCTACGCATCCTTCAACTACTGGGGGAGCGAGAAAAAGGTATGTGGGACTCCTCCCTGTCCCCTTCAGCCAGCCCTGGAGCTCGCTGATGTGAATAGGGCCCTACCTACGCTCTGAACAGGGCCACTAAAAACCAGACAATACTCATGCACCGTCACCCGACACGCACTATGAGGATTGCGGTCTCCCATAGTGTGTGCCGAGAGGGCGGGTGTGGTCGCGGAACCCGTCTCCGAATAGCCGCGCACCCGCCATTATTACCTAGATACTTTTTATCTCGAAACAATGTTAGGTTCCTGTGAGATTCTCAAAAAAACGTGATCGAAGTCGCGGGCGGACGCTAGAAGTTAATAGGGTTAAAAACTTTAAAACCAATGAATGCAATAATTTGATTGCGCAAGCATATAATATTCATGGGGCAAACACTTTATGTAGATAAGCGATTTCCTTTCCTCTGTTAAATGGATATTGTAAACTAGTGGCCGCCCGCGACTTCGTACGCGTGGAGTTAGTGATTTGCAAATACTTTTCGACCCCAAAGGGGGGTTTATTTCTAAAGATACATTATGGTGTGTACTAACCTCTGCACCATCTATAGTTAGAGCATACATGTTCAAATATGCGTCGTTAGATTACACGTCGTTACAGAATGAATTGAAAAAATAAAGGTTCACTGCTCGTTCCCCGTAGGTGATAGCGTGATAATATGTAGCCTATATGTTGTACCGACTTTTTAATAATTTTCGTGCCAAATTTGAAGTAAATCCATGCAGTACTTTTTGAGTTTATCCCGGACATACATACAGACAAACAGACAAAAATTCTGAAAACTATATTTTTGGCTTTAGTGTCGATTGTAGATCAGAATCCCAAGTATTATTTAAAAAAATATTAAATGTAAAGTTTTGACTTTCCCACCATTTTATTATATGTACAGATAATATGAATAGAGTTTTACTTCAGTATACGTAGGTTGTGTCTAGCGTACGTAAATAAAGATCTCTTATCTACCCTTTGCTGTAATCCATCAGTTATTCTCTTGAAGTTGTCTGGAAGCAACCAGACTGGCTAATACGTCTGTTTGTTAATTCCCATCCAGCAAATAAATGATAAGAATGGGACATATTAAATAAATTAACCGAGGATTCCTTTATTTAACTTGTTTATTTGATAAATGGACATATTAAAATGCTTTATGCTCCTTAAATAAAGACAAGGACTATAGACAAACAACCGCCATCTTTACATATTTCTTTGATTTGAAAGCATGTCTCGAGGAGGCGTGTCAATGCCATTATGATAATGATCAAATATACGTTTAGCTGAGATGGCCAAGATCCATAAACAATATTTCAAATTAACATTATTGAAAAGAGACTGACTTCTGAATAAATGCATTAGTTTCGTTTCATATTATTGAAAATATGTATATAATAATTATGTTAATTATACCTACCGATCTCGCTAAGAAATAGGTATCTACCACATTACAATGGGTATATATTAAAATATCTGAGCCCGATTATAAGTGTAGAAAATTATGTTTTTATGAAAAATCTAATATCTGAAATGTGTATTGTTTTAAATATAATTTAAATAACTATAGTTAATAAGTAAATAATTGTACATTACATAAGTACCTAATTCAATCCATTGACAGTCCATTGGAATGGATGGTCAATGAATTACACCGAAAACCGAACGCGCTACCAGTACGTCATCTAATTAGGGCTTAGTTTTTTATAAACCACAGATGAAAATGAATTGTATTATGCTTATTACACAAATAAATGCCCCGAATGGAATTAGAACTCAATACTTTTCGAGCAGAAAGGCAGGGGCACTAACGCTCCTCATTAATAATTAAATACCTATACACGAATTAAAGTTCAAAATAATAATTTAAATATACTTACTTATCATAGGGCTTGTTTCCCCAAAGATGTGCGAAGCTGTTGACGCAGTACGCGATGTTTAAGGTAATGGTGAATCGAGTGACGAAGCTGAGAATGAGGCTGTTCAGCAGGGTTTCCTGCCAACAGTACCAGGGCACTGCCGTTGGCACAATTATGTTCAGCAACCCGAACAAAGGAATGAACAGTCTGAAAACAAATAAAACAATCATGGAACATAGTTTATTATATTCATTATTAGGTTGAAGTAGTCGACAACGAATCCTTATAATTTAGCCATGTCCAGTCACGCCAAAAAAGTGGTAAAAATTAAATTATGAAAATAACAGGCCAAAGATAACTTATAATATTTTTATAGGTTTGTGAAGACAATTATTTGATTAAGGGAAACAATAAATGAAATAATAAACTTCAAGTAGGTTCGTAAGAGTCAAATTGATTCATAGTTTTATCATTTCATAAATAGATCTTATGGTTTTTGTAGAATGAATATTCTTTCAATATCAGCTTCTGTTCCCCAGAGTACAATGCCGTATGATAAGATACTATGAAAGTAACTAAAATCACATCAATCACAGTCCTGGCAGTATTTGTATCAGTAACTTGTCTTATATTTCTAATGGCATAAGCTCCTGAACTAAGTTTAAAGGCCAAAAGCGTAATGTGATGATTTCATTGCAGTTTCGAGTATATCGTTTTACCCAAGTATGTATTTGAGTCTACTAAGGCCCGTATTAAAGAAAGATTCTCAGTGATTGATCTAGTCTTGAACGTAGTTAGAAAGGGATGTCGCTATATATAGCACATAGAGATATCCCTTTCTAACTGTACTCAAGTAAAGATTAACACTTAGTTGTCATTCTGTAATACGGGCTTAAATCTAAGTTTTCATTATTTTATTTTATTCCAATATATTCAACTTTTACATTAGGTGAAGAGAATTGAATACAATTGATTTTATTAGCATTTAGCTTTAGATTATTAACATTTAACCATTGCAGAACTTGCGAGAGAGCATTATTAACATCGTCATAGTTATTCTTGCGCCTGTCTACATTTAATAATAAAGATATGTGATCAGCAAATAATACTATCCCACACAATTTTTTCACAAAAAATGGCAATTCAAAGAATATAAGGTATACATAATTTGGGTGAAAACTTAACTTCATATTTGTTCTGTTTATCATTGTAAAGTTCCATTGTTTACCTCCGGAAGTACATAACCGCCAGATCTTCACCAAACTCAAAAGAAAAGTGAACCAAATAAAACAAGATTTATCAAAATCGGTTCACAAATAACGGAGCTCTACGCAAATAACCGTAAAAACCGGCCAAGTGAGTGTCGCGCCACGCGGATTATAGTTCCATAGTTGCATCACGGAGACGAGGGCTTTTAGTTGTTTGGACCTAAAAACATACGGCAGCCGTCGGCGAGGTGAGCGGTGAGTAAAATACTTCCAGCGGAGCGTAGATAACGCGCGCCATGCGCTGTTTAAACGTAAATATTATTATTAATTTACGATTTTTTATTTATTCATCTGGATATTTATGATATTAAAGATTTTTTTTTATAGTTTTAAATGGTCCATGTATTTATATTTACTATCCGTTTACACAATCATCAATATTATTATTTTTGAATGGAGCTTTTTTTGTCACAGTTAAAACTAATTATATATTGCTATTTACACATGATGTAATCATATTAATCAATCATACTAAATGTTTCCATTATTTATTGTTTAGTTTAATAGTAGAAAACTCCAACATAGTTACATGATAAACATAAAAAAACGAGCGAGCCTTACAGTAGTCGCGTGTGTAACATTGGAACCCTACCTTATATTAGCAAAAAAAGAAATTAAACCCATTACAAAAGGAATAAGCCATTTGAACATTATGTTCTAGAATCAAATCAAATAGCGCGCGCTTTCGCGACTTTCTGTTCCGCCATCCGTCCCATTTCACGAAATCACTCCCACAAATTGCAGGAAAGCGAGAGAAAAGATGTTACACATCAAAAACAAAACATAAACATTTTTATTTAATACTTATATTTTTTTTCCTTTAAGTAGGACAAACTATTTTCGATAGAAAAGAAAAATGATTCATCTACAGCAGTGGTTCTCAAACTTTTTAAATGACGGAACCCTTTTGGGAAGCAAAATACTTGATGGAACCCTACAATAAAACAATTATTTTTATAAGTGTATTCTATATTAATCAGCATAATAAAAGTACAATGTATCCGTTACTAATTATTATTTACTTCACCACTTGGTAAGGACAATAATAGAAAACATTAAAAAAGAAAAAATCTAACTAGTGGGAGGTATGAAACTGTTTTTTATTTTTCATCAATTGCTTGATATCAGGTTTGATGGAAGAAAGTTGGAGTCTCATATCAGCTTCGGCGTCCAGTCTATTGCGATATTTTGTTTTCGTGGCTGCGTAGGTAGAGAATCCTGTTTCGCACAAATATGTAGTTGGGAACGGGAGAAGAATATCCAGAGCCATTTGGCCAAGCATTGCATATTCATCTTGGATTCTGCACCAAAAATCATTAAGAGGCGTCGTTTTGAACAATGACTCCATACTTGTGTCTGATGACATTTCTAAAAGAGATTCATATATCTCATTTGACATGTTTTCAGGCTTTTCCAAGTTGGGTAAAAAAGGATTATGAATCCAGGAGTTCACTTTAATTTTTGTATTGTGTTCTTCGGGAAAATACTTTTCAAAAGATGCGCGCATCGAACTGAGATATTGGACCAATTCTTCAAACACATTATCTTCAAACATTTCTGAGTCGTTTTCGCTAACAAACTCAGTGAGTAACGTAAAACTTTCTATTTCTTTCTTACCAATGCAAATGATCCAAAAATCTAATTTTCTTTTAAAAGTAGTTATTTTATTATAGGCCTGAAACACTGTTGTCTGTTTACCTTGCAATGATAAATTTAATTCGTTAAGTTTTTGAAAGATATCCGCCATAAAAGACAATCGGAACAACCAAGTTTTATCATACAAACGGTCCTTCAAATTAAAAGAAGTATCTGCTGAAAGAAACATTTGTAACTCGGCTCTAAGTTCAAATAGCCTTGTTAAAGTTTTTCCCCGAGACAGCCATCGCACTTCTGTATGGAGCAGCAGTGTTTTATGTTTGCTGCCATAATCTTCACACAATAATGAGAACAATCGGGATTGTAGTGGTCGTGATTTGATAAAATTAATTATTTTTACCGCTTCATCCATAACTAATTTTAGATTAGACGGCATTTGCTTCATCGCAAGTGCTTGTCTATGCAGAATACAATGACTGGAACTACAATTAGGCGCTTTATTTTTCATTCGTGACACTGCTCCTGCTGTTTTACCTGTCATCGCCTTGGCCCCATCTGTACAAATGTCAATGCAATTGTTCCAACTGAGATTATGTTCTTCAAAAAATATATTTATTTTATTAAAAATTTCTTCCCCGGTAGTGTTTGTAAGCAGCGATGAACACATAAGCATGTCTTCTTCAAAAGAACTTTTATATGGATATCTCACAATAACCAGCAGAATAGCCAAACCAGCGACATCAGTCGACTCGTCCATTTGCAAAGCGAATCGTGTATTTTGTAGACGTGTAACTAGTTCTTGTTTGACGTAGCTTGCCAGATCATGGATTCGTCGTGAAACAGTATCGTTTGATAGCGGAACAGTAGAAAGATGCTTTGCAGATTTTTCATCAAGCATACATTTTGTTATGTCTAATACACATGGTTTTATTAATTTCTCAGCGATAGTGTGCGCTTCACCTGCTTGTGCAATGCGATAGCTAACTAAGTATGATGCCTCCGTGGCCTTTTCGTTGGTAGTTTGTGTTACATGCATCATATTTTTTTGACTTTCTAATAACTGATCTTTTTTGCGAACAAAAAATTCTTTATTCTTGTCTTTAGTCTCGGGGTGTACGGTTTCTAAATGTCGACGCAATTTGGCAGGTGCCATGGAACTATTAGGAAGCAGTTTACTACAGAGCATGCAGAGAGGTGAGCCGTTGGAATCAACAAATCCGAAACTGATATAAGATTCATCATACTTCCTTTTTTTCGTCTTTGAAACCGTCGAGCTTGACGTCGTGGCACTCGTGGCATCATCTTCTGGATCGGTGATTGCTAAATTCTCCGCGCGCATTGCTTTTGAACATTCAGCGTCATTAGAAGATGTTGTTGGAACACGTTTAACACCTTTAAGCCAACGTTCCATTCTTCTTTATTTATAATGTTACAAGTCAGGATAGTGGGGTTTAAATAATGCACAATCGTTACTGCGTATAAGAGACTAAATTTAGAACCTACAGGGAAGAAATGTATAAAACTGAGACAACAGAATACAGCAGGCAGTAAAACAATGAACACCAGTTTCTCGCTAGCGAGCTTGTAAGTAGGTAGTAACTTATCGCTCCGAACGCTAATCATCAACTGACGACGCCAACGCGCGATCGCCGCTTTTATACTTAGTCCTAGACTCGATCTCAAATATTCTCGAAAATACTCGAGTCGGCACCTTTGATAAACAAAAAGCAAAAATAAAAACAGAAATTTAAAAATAGCGTTGTAAACAATATCGACTTTATCCTTTGAAGTTAGAGACGAAAGTCGCTAGTTGACAACTATAGCGTCTAATTCAGAGGCGGCTTTTATCAAAGAGACTGAGCGCTTACAAGTATACTACCCGCTCGTTTTAAGTTTGCCGCTGGCGATAGGTATGAGTGTATGACGTTCGAAATTTTTTATTTAATTGTAACAATAAAAATTGTGTACGTTAGATATTTGGGTAAAACTATGACACATTATAAGTTTTGTTGTCACGTGGGGGAGGGTACGCGCATTCCACAGACCGGCAAACTTAGAGCGAACGCGTTGTACAAGTATAAAATTGTTGAGACCAAACTTATGAGATATTGTACCAGCTAATGTAACACAAGCTTATACAAATACAAATAAATAAATAAATAACATTCATAGCGTTTTGTCTCCGCGCGGCCGCGGAGTCCGCACAGCCGCGGAGCGACCAGAGAGAGGTGTTTTGATTTTTTTATTTCTAAATTCTTGCGGAACCCCGACAGAGGTATCACGGAACCCTAGGGTTCCGCGGAACACACTTAGAGTATAGCTGATCTACAGTCGTTAGCACCATCAAATTGGGCCAATGGTAGCAATTGAATGTTTTTTTGATCAAGGCCCAATCTCGTTATTTCATGCATAAGGAAGGCCTGTTCCTAGCGAGGCTGATCAGCATTACGAGGCCGGTGATGAAGTACATCGTTTAAGTTGGTCGATTGGTATCACCCGTATACTTGCTATGTTTTTTCCAAGTTTTATTTTTTACCATTTTGTCCCATGTATTAAGGCAGTTGTCTAGATTATAGTCTCTGAACTATGGACAGACAGAAGAACAGATAGACGGAATGGAAATAAGTATACATGTCGTTTAAAGGCAAGCCAAGCTACCGTTGTTTAGACAACTCTTATTTGATAAGAGTGATTGCATTCATATCTATAGAAAAATATTGATTATATTTGTCTATGTTCCAATTACATTATATTCCAAATGCAGGACACTCAATAACAATTGAATTATTAAAAAGAATAATATTTTTTATGGAACAAAAAAAATATAGTGTATGTAAAATTTGTATTGTACCAACCTGTTATTGTAACCTATCGAACAAATTCAATTAATACTCAAAAATAGACCGCACCACTTGGTACAATGGCATGCTTCAATTCCACGAAGGTTCCTCAAATTTGGTGAGAGATAAAGCCACAATTGACGAACACAAACATCATAACAAAAATCAATGACTCCCCGTGGTTCATTCTCGCAGCGTAATTTAAGCCTCAGCTAATTTCCCGGGTATAGTCTTCAAGTTATGTACTTTTTACATAAAAAGTTTCTGGTGAAATGAATAAAATGATGTAAGTATACAAGTAAAGTTAGCGCAAAAGTTTCTTACAGTTTTTGTATCCTGACTACGGGATCGGCCATGAGGTCCGTGGAAGTGAGTTTGAGCGCCGCCCGGCGGTTCTCGACGGCGGGGTGTGGGCTCAGCACCAGCCAGCCCACGTGGGCGAACCAGAACCCGCGTCGCACGTCGTGCGGGTCGGCCACCGTCTCAGAGTACTTGTGGTGCACTCGATGGTCCAGCGCCCACGTATAGATGTCACGCTGAAATGACAACAGAATATCATTATATTATATTTACATACATTAAAGCAACATCCCATGTTGCTCTTTTATAAATAAGGAACCGAAACGAATGCCAGACCGTCGTTATTTTTAAAAATGTTGAAAGTTTTACAGCGCCTGCTTCTAACACAGGTAGGAAAGGTGGACACCTATGAAGTTTGAGTCGTCGTAGCTTTGGCACCCTCATCATCACCAGCCTATTAATGTCCCAACCGCTGGGGGACAGGCCTTCCCTATGAATGGATTAGAGATATTCGGCCGAGACCCCCCACTCGGGTTCAGTGCGGATTGGTGCAGATGCAGTCGGGACCAACATTGGTTATCCATAAGAATAGTGTGTTTTTTCTGCTCATAATCATTCTAAAAACAAAGAGCCTTGCTGGAAACACAAAAAAATATTGTTGAATTCCATCATCAGCCCTATTAATGTCCTCACTGCTGGGGCACAGGTCTTCTCTATGGATGGAATAGGGAGATTGGGCCATGACTCACCACGCGGGCCCAATGCGGATTGGCGGGTGCTAACGACTGCAGCCAACGGCTTAACGTGCCTTCCGAAGGACAGAGGAAATCGAGATAGAACATTTGTGGTCACCCATCCAATGACCGACCACTGCTAAAGTTGCTTAACTTCAACGATCGCAGCCGAACGCACTAACCTCTTGCGCCATCGAGCTCCTCAGAATGATTATGATTGTTGAATTACTGCTGTTCAATTATAGATCCGTAAGAGGTAATACGTAAATCAAGAGGTACTTTGAGACAAGCCACGATCAATGTTATTTTTACGTACGTACAAGTACGTACGTAAACAGCCAAGGGCCTCGCTGGATGGATGAAGCGATTTATCGTAATTTGTATGAAAACTGTTTAGGTACATTGAACCTTGTTAATAAATTCACGAAGTACATTGAACAAGCCAAGCACTACCACTACTTTTACAAGTCTAGCTAGAGGGGCCCCGCCAGACAGAAACACATATTTTTTTCGGGATAAAAGTTATCCTTCGTCTCAATCCAGGTAGTAAACTATATGTGTGCAAATTTTGTCCAAATTCGTTCAGCCTTTCTGAGATTTAATCAAGCCCTGCAGTAAAATTCTTCCCAGGAAATTACTATCACTTTTCACACAGTTTCAAAGAACTCCCTTACATGGTTATTTTTATTGACGACCTCCGTGGCCGAGTGGTTTGTACGCCGGGTTTCATGGCGTCGCCGACTCGAGAGGTCCCGGGTTCGAATCCCGGTGGGGGCAGATGTTTGTGTGGTGAACACGAGCATTTGTACTCCAGTCATGGATGTTTAATATGTATTTCTATATAAATATATTTATATATGTAAAGTATATATAAATACACACAGTATATATATATATATGTATATATATATAGAGATACCAACACGGTAAATGTTGATCTTTCGAGACGTATGATCAGTTAATTGTTGATCCGAAAACAAATGTTGATCCGGAGGCTTTATGTTGATCCATTACGCTATTTCTCATACTGATGTGGCTCCGATCGGATCAACATTTGGTATTTTTGTCACGTGACTTGGCTGCAAATTACTCTTGTCAAATGTGGCTCCAATATACAAATCCGCTCCGATAAATGTTGATCCGATTCAAACGGACCAATCAGGATGAAGCACTTTATTACTTCCACCGTGATTGGCCCATGGCGGTCAATACAACGTTGCCGTTCCGCTTACTACAGTAGTTGGTCCATTGAGAATCGAAAATTTAACTTTTAATCTGTGCGTGTGCGTAATTGAACTACTCCGAAACGGCTCGACTGATTTTCGTGACATTTTATATGCATATTCAGTAGGTCTGAAAATCGGACAACATCTTTTTTTCATTCCCATAAATGTCAAGAGTTTTTTAAGGTCCACCCTTAAATATTTTTTTGTTTTTATTTTTTTATGCTACATCATACAAAAATACATACAACCCTAAATTTTCGCCCTTCTACCACCAACCCCTTTTTTATGGCGTTACGAAATTCGCCAGGACAGCTAACCTAATATATAAAATTCTCGTGTCACAGTTTGCGTAATTAAACTACTCCTAAACGGCTCGACCGATTTTCGTGAAATTTTATATGCATATTCAGTAGGCTGAGAATCAGACAAAATCTATTTTTCATCCTCTAAATGTTAAGGGTGGTCCACTCTTAAATATATTTTTTGTTCTTGGACATTTTTTTTTATTTTTATATTTTTATGATACATCATACAAAAATACATACAACCCTAAATTTTCACCCTTTTACCACCAACCCTTATTTTTTATGGCGGTACGATATTCGCTGAGACAGCTAGTTTTAATATAAGAACGCTTTCGTTTGAATTGAGTTTAATTGCGGTCAGTTATTACATGAGTAGGATTTGACTGACAAAGAGACAGGACGCCATGGAATGCCTCAGAGGGAAGATAAAGGCTCCCGGCCCAACCGGCGTCCGAAGAAGGCTGTCCACCGTAGACGCGATACTCAGACTAAAGCGGCTCTCCCAACAGACATTTAGCAGAGGGGAGGTTGTCATAGCGATATCGCTTGACATAGCAAACGCATTTAGCACCCTTCCCTACAGCTGTATTAGGAAGTCCCTCTACCACCATCGGCTCCCCACATATTTGATGGTCATAATGGAGCACTATCTCCAAGAGAGAGAAGTGCTCTATACAGATTCTATTCGGCGCGCAGTTGTTCGCAATACGACGTACGTGGTTCCACAGGGGTCGGTCCTCGGAAAGCTCCTGCGGAACGTAGGTTTTGATTGGGCGATTCGCGGAGATTTGCTGCCCCATAAAGGGGTTATTTGCTATGCAGACGACACTCTGGTCACCATACGCAGCAATAATTATGCTGTCTGCATAATTATTGCCCCGTATGGTGACCATCAGGTTCACCAGAGCAGGAGTAACATCCACATTCAAGTGGACGAGGTAAAGGTTCCATTAAAACCCTCAATCAAGTACCTTGGGGCTCTGGCTTGACTCTTACTGGAAGGTAGTGAGCACTTCCGGCGCCTGGGCCCCAAGCTAGAGGGAGCGGCAGCTGCCCTAGGCAGACTTGTGCCCAACTTGGGAGGATCTAATGCCACCTGTCGGAGGCTATATGTGGGTGTCCTCCACAATATGGCCCTGTATGGTGTGCCGTTCTGGGTGGACGCCCTTAACACAGAGAATAGAGCTATGCTGCGAACCGTGAGAACCGTGGCCAATTGCGCAGTTGATGGCTCTCGAATGATCGCCTGGGCTGTAACATGCATCCTAGCCGCCAACCCGTCTTGGAAGCTAGATGCTTAGATCTTGACGGTTGTTTACAATGAGCGCGCCGACCGCAAGGAGCGAGGTGAACGATCCGCCATTGAGGCTGTGGTGAGGACAGGAAGAGATGCGTCCGGGCATAGCTGCTTTGGAAATTACCTGCACATGATGCGAAGGAAGGCGACCCCGTCGTGTCATGAGGGCGGCGCTACTGAGGACACTGCGCAGCTTACTCTAGAGGTGCGAAGCGCGTAGGTCAGCGGTGTGACACCCTAACGACGACTCTCTGCCTAGTCAAGTCAACGCTATGCTGAGTGGCGACAGGTCTTGGCGTGCCGTGGTCTCCTTTTGTGAGGACGTCATCTCGCAAAAGGAGGCAACGGAGAGGGCTCACGAGGTGGACGCTAGAGCTGACCCCTTGCGCCGTCGGAGCGAAAGAAGGAGAAGATGCCTGTATGCGCGGTACCCTCCATAGGTGGTTGGCACATCCTAAGTTCTCTCAATTCCTGTGTATGACCGAATCGAGGTTGAGTGCGCCGTGCGCGTGGCCTACCCCGAGTGGCGCCTCCGCCCGGCCCTCCACGACCCAACCTGACTCTGTGCTTCCCTGCGCCTCCAGCGCCCTGTGTCTCACGCTCCGAGCGAGAGGGGTTCGGGCGGCTCGACGGTGCTGGGAACAGGAGACCTCAAGAACTTACCCCCCTTACAGGGAAGAATGAGCCAGTTAAGGTTGACCGACGCTGGATATGTCAAGTTACAGTGCTTCAAATTCATTGCTCCAGTTTCATTTATTGAATTTAATTTTCTGGTATAATGTTTTGGATGACCATTTTTCAGAATGTCGTAAATAAATCGATTCTCTACCGAATCTACTAAACTATACCAATTTTCTACTGAAATTATTACTAAATCATCAAAATCATAAATCATTTATTCAGTCTAGGCTGTTAGAAGTACTTGTGAAGGTCAAGAAGCTACGCCATCGGTTCGCAAAACTACGGCGGGAGACCTTGTACTTAGATGAACCGGCAAGAAACTCAGCAAGGGCTGTTTTTTTCTCCCTGTATTGTTATATACAGAATCGTCAAGTTGAAAAATTACTTCAAAGCTACTTCTGAAGTCGCCTTTCCATTACATCATTTAGGATATAGTAACAATAAATTTTATAATTAACTTTATATTTAGTATATAGGAAGCGGCATTAGATAGGCACTATATTACTGTTATGAAAAATTACTAATACCCATCAAATTACAAGATACACTATGTCCATGCATTACGAGCATTTCGATAATCATCAACTTTATAATAGCCCTTATTTATAACATTATTCTTGATCTGAGATTTAAATTTGGTCAGTGGAAGCTCAATTAGATCTTGGGGAACTTTTTCAAGCAGTGCAATACTACAACCCAGAAATAAACCTCTTGATTTTGGAGTCTGAAACATGGAACGGCAAGCTTCTTCTTAAATCTCCAGTTAAAGTTATGGGTTTGACTTTTTTTGCAAATGCCTCATAGTTTTTTCTTATATTACCTACACTAATATTATAAAGGCAAAAATTTGTGTGTGTGTATGTTTGTTACTTCTTCACGTATAAACGCCTGGAGCGATTTTAATAAAATTTGGTATTATATATATTATATAAACCGCGGGTAACACCGCGGGGCACAGCTAGTATATTATACATATTTTTATAAATGTGTTGCGATGCCAGTGTTAAAATATTAATTTGTTTAAAATTTTCCCTAAGAGATTCTCTTGCTTTTAAGTTGTATATGGCGCGAAGAGCTAGCCCTCTTTTGCAGTATGAAAATACTTTCGATTTGGCAGCTGAGCCCCACAAGAAACGGCCATGACATAACATCGTTCTCTTTGCCTCAAATTTACTAAAAAAGTAGAAATCTATTAGAAGTGCTTATGCTGGACTCGTGTAAAACACATCTCTACAATTCAAAATGCAGAAATACTCGACAGAATGTTGTCTCACATTCACTTTTAATGGAACGTATGCTTGCTTCATTTGCCCAATAGCGCGACGTTGCCGTACTCTTCATATTCAACTATGGAGCCACATTTACCACTAAAAGTCGAATATAAATCGGAGCCACATTTTGCGCTTGCATATCATTTTTTGGACCGTTATTGGATCAACAAAAACCTTAAAATTTTATGACGAGTAAATTGAAAACGGGTAAGAGCACATCCACTGACGTCAGACGCTGAATTCATATATTCGATCTATACAGCCGTATCTGAATCCAGAGCTGAATGTACACACGAAATAGGTGGATCAACGTTTGTTCTAAATCAGTACTGGATCAACATTTACCGTGAAAGGTTGATTATATATATATATACACACTTATATATGTAAAGTATATGTAAATATCCGTTACCCGAGTATCCCATAACACAAGCCTTACAGTGCTTACTTTGGGGCTAGGCTAATTGGTGTGAGTGTTGGAAATATTTATTATTTATTTATTTCGTCTCAAGTATATAAACGTTTTCAATTAATCGAAATGGGCGTTAAAATTTATGCAAATAAAGAAATGGGCACCCTCCAATCGGCAAATTTTATAATTTATTTATTAGATAAAGTATTCGTGCCAAGTTTCAAATGTATTATCTCACGGAATAAGATTTTTTATAGAAACTTTCATCCCCTATTTAAGCCTTTCGGGGATGAATTTTAAGAAATCCTTTCTTTTTGCACCCCTAGAATTCAATAGGAACCTACGTGACAAATTCGGAGTCTCTAGTTCCAGCGGTTTGGGCTGTGTGTTGATTGTCAGTTAGTCACTCAGTTTCTTCTTTTATATATTTTGATTGATAGCTGCGATTGATATTTAACCATTAATGAGTTCAGTTATAGTTTTCACTAAGGTCGCAAAGTTAAATCATAAAAATTTGTTATATTGTTAAAATTTTACATATTTTCTATTTAGTTAATGTAAAATTAACTATAGTCAAATTTTACTGTCGATGTAACAATGCGGTCTAAGTCGAAACAAGTCTATGCTGTTGATCTCCCTTTGCAAAATCCAAATTATTGCCGATGGAAAATATCATGCTTTTCAAAAATTCGCCAATACTTTTTTGCGTAGCTGTTTCGATAAGTTATCATAAAGTGAGTAAAAGTCTAATCGTTCTATAATTGTTCAAGTATGTCTTTATTATCACCTTTTTAAGTAGACTGTACTATTTAATATCGCTTGTTAAACAGATAGTTTAGTCCATTAGGAAAAAATTCCATTGTGAATGATAAATTAATGATGTAGCTTAATGGTTTACTAATGTGAGCTGCACATTCTTTCAATTAGAGATGAGTCGGATTAGGTAAAATCGATACCTATACCACTTAATCCTAATATTTAAAAATACGTAAACCAAATACCTATTCTGAATATTTATGTAGTTTCGCCCATCCCTCATATGAACGACGATACGATATTGTGTGTATTCAATATGGATCAGATATGATTTGGATTTGATGGGATATCTATTATGAAATAAACATGTACTCCCTTCCTGTTTTTTCGATATTAGGTAAATAAAATATAAATATTTTTTTCTCTCTCTAGTATCTCTAGTAACATGTTCTTTGCGATACATAATTATTAATTTTACCTTCGTATAACATTACTTAAAATAAATTGAATGTGAATCAGTAAGCTTTTTTGACTTTGTGTTTAGTATTAGCAATTATAAAATAACACCACCTAGTGTTGTACAAATTCATCGCGCTTTGCATAAAATTCAATCTAGATGGCGTTAGTGTTGGTAACATACTTGTAATCCTACCTATCCCAATCCAACCAAAACCAAACACCTGTTCCGAATTATGCAGTGTAATGGGTAACAGATCTACGGATCGGATCGACCGTCGATCCAAATAGACACATATTCATTCAAATCCGTCCAGCCGTTCTGCAGTAGAAGTAACAAACACACACAAACTTTCGCATTTACAACTTGATATGTATTGTGTTGTGTGATATCCCACCAATATTAGATAAATCTCAAAGTCAAAAATCACTTTTAAAGAATATCGAAATATCCTCACAAAGTTACTTGTGTTTATAAAGACATCGATATGATCGTACAATGACACAGCCTTGGGGCAGCACTATGTAATGGCGCCATTTTCGTTGCTATTCTCCATAGGTTTCAGTACTCAGAGGTTAATTAACCAAATGTCCTTAAGGTTAAAAAAGAAATCTGTAACACGGAGAAGCTTCCGTTTTTTTTCACCCATCCTGTTGCAAGTTGTTTAAAAAAAGTAGCTTAACTCCATGATGGTAAATAGAACGTACTGACCATTGCGCCATCAAGCTCCTCTGGGTCAGGCCGTAGATTTTGCCACAAATAGCGCAATGGTGTCGCAAAAATTTCTACGAGTCCATAGCGCAGAGTGACGCAAAATGGTAATGCAAAATTGTTAAGGAGTGCATACAAGATATGTAACGTAAGGACAGTGCTACAAAATAAAACACACTTTTAATAGGTAAGTATGACAAACCTCAACTTTTACTCTTATCTTTAAGTCTTAAAAGCGGAGAGTTCTATTGCTAGAAATACAATTCCTTCACAGGAACTAAAATCGAAACCTCAAAAAAAACAAATATTACAAAAGCTAAAAAAACACCTGCAAGCCTATGTGTGTAAGCTCCTTTATTTGGTAGCGTAAAATTAGTAGCGCAAATTCTACGCCCCTGGTACCGCAAAGTTGCATAAAGTCATTTTTGCGCAACTGTTGCGCAAACAAAACCCATTATAACTTGATAAACAAGCTATTTTTTAATGTAAATTAAGCCTTGAAAGATGTCAAACATTTCATTAAATCGTGCGGAATAATAAGTATAGATATAAATCAAAAACTTACCGTGATATATCAAAAAACACTCTCCGCAAAAAATATGACACTTCCTTCTTTCAAACGATGTTGATGTAGCACTGAAAAAAATATGACCGCTGACAGCGTATTGACCATAGACAAAGTATGTTCGGTGTTGCCACTACTCAGACTTGAATACTGCTATTTTTTAAACACAACCAAATGGGCATTTATTAGTTGCGCAATAAAAAGTAGCGCAAAGGAATGGATTTTAACGTTTTTTGAAAATTTATGAAATTTCTTAGGTAATAGGAAACGATATTTAAAATGTGGCTAGCTAACTATTATTGTATAGCGTAAAAGCAAACAGACTATCAAAAAGATTTTTATTTTTGATTTTACTGATGCTCAAAGTGCACCTCTACCGGGACGGACAAGCGTATTTTACGAAAAATTCATCGCTTTTTGTAGCAAAATATTTTATAAATTTCTAAGGTTTTGAAGATATTTAAATATATTTATTGATCGCGATTCACCATTTGTGAGGAAATATGATTCTGTTATTGAAAAAAAAGTAATTACCGTACTTTTTTTTTAAAATGTGGTGGAGAGTTATGTAATAACTAATGTGGCAAAATTTACGGCCTGACCCCTCTATTTCCTATATTGCGTATTTTTCATAATAATTTCTAAAACAGGTATTGAACTCGAAAAAATAGTCCCTTCATTTAAATATGTTTTAGGTACCTTCTTTATGATAGTATCAAGGCTGTATGGCTCGTAATAACTTTGACACATATAAAAAAATACTTCGAGTAATTACCATTAAGTACGAAAATATTAAATTAAACATTTTATTATTCCCTTAATGAAAAGTAATAAATTAATGTTATTACTATCCTATACAAATTTTACCCTACCCACCACAAAAAATCGTTAATAGCAATCAAACTATTGGTGTATTTTTTTTAACTTTACTACATTTTTATTTTTTCTTTAAGTCATAAATTATTTGTATATGAATGGGTCTTGCCGGGGTGTATCACTGTATTTTAAAGATGGCTGTCACTTTCTTTGCGATGAAATTAAAATAAGACAACACGTGCCTTAATATGACATTAAATTTGATATCTCTGAGTACGACCGTTAGTTTGATGTTATTAATCGACGTTGCTTCCGTCTTAAGTTTTTCATAATATAGCTGTCATAAGAACAGAAATCTTTTTTTGAAAAATTACCACTGGATTTTCACCCAATATACACAAAAGGCACATTAGCGTGTTCGGATACTTTATTATTAAAGCGACAAGAGAGTGCCTTAACAGTGGCACGGAATGTGATCACGCGATTCATACATTTTTAATTTATGGCTGACGTTTAAATGAAAGATATTGATTTCAGCACCTAAAATACATTTTTTAATGAAAATTAAAGTTTAAGCTTTAATAAAAATGTTATAAGATATTATTTATTTTTCTAATTTTCTGAGCGGTGATAAAGGTATTATAATATTAACCAATATTAGGTAGGTGATACTTGGCAATGGGCGCAGTTTACGGATTATCACAGAATTATCTATAATACAAAATGACAATGGTTGACTGACTGACTCATCAACGTCCAGCCCAAATTATTGTACTTAGAAAGAATAGATGTACAAGGAGTAACGTAGAATATTTTTAGAAATTACCTCCTAACGCGGTGACATGAGTTTTTAAAGTGGCGAAACAAAATGTAATTGGAACGAAGTGCCTTTTCCATGGAGCACCCCCATGGCATTTTCATGGTATGTTGACTAACCAAAAAAAAAGTTTTTTCGTGACAGCTACGAATGAGTAGATGGGCGGCCACTGACGGCGCGTCAGTGACTGTGGACTTGGTTACAAGTTTTATAAATATTTTGTTGCAATAGGATTTTTATTCTTTAAACCTAGGATTGGGCCCCCCCACGCGGGCCTAGAGCGGTTTGGTGACCCCCCCTCCCCCGCTAGGGAGCTTTGAGCTTTATAACGCTGTTTACTAGAATTACAACTATTATATTGCATAATGCATTAATAAACTCGGTAAAAAGCATATCATTATGCTAATGGTATTGCACTTTATAAGATACTTAAAAATATATCTAGCCATAATTAAACACTTTAGAACTATGTTAGAAAGCTTATAGTAATAATACGCGATAGTGACTAATTGTTATCAAGTTGAGCAGAGTTCTTCTGAATACGCCTGTTTTTTGTTTTGTTTTTCCAACCTAACTTGCCCTTCAATACGCTTATACACAAAAATTTGTAACGATAATAAATGACCATCTGCAAACTCAAATTACGATCTATACAAATACAATAACAGCAAAATAATCAGCTTATAACCATGGGTCCCATACTAGGAGGTCCTGTATCGTGGGCACCCAATGAATGTAAACGAGATTGCAAAAGATGAAATAGTAAACGCGTGAAAGTTGTTCGTACAACACCCAATGAATGTAAACAAGATTGCAACACATGAAATAATAGACGCACGAAAATTGTTTGTACAACAACCGTGGGCACCTTAAATATCTCTTCTGAATCAGGGTAGACGATAACAGCGCGATGCATTTTTAAAGCCACCTTTAGAATGTATAATTGGCGCACGCTGAAAACTTGAGTTTCAGAAAAAAGTGCTTCAGTAGGGTAAAGGTATGGTTTGTTACACACAATTTTAAAGACAGCTCGTCGGGCTCTTACGAGTACTAGTATCGCAGTAACAGAAGTCCTACCAGACACCGGAATACAATAAGTGAGAAGTGATTCTCCCAAGCTTGCGAACACTAACCGAAGAGTCGTTGTGTCAGCAAAACTCCTGAGCATCTTCATCATATAGATCAACTTTCTAATGCGAGAGGAAGTAGTTTTGGAGTGATTTTTAAATAAGAGATTGACTTGCAACCCTGTCAATGCTTTGATACATACAATACTTAAATATGCAGTCAGAATAAAAATGGAGCTCAACGGTAGAAGCAGTTGCAGAAAATTTGGTTGGAAATAGTTTTGTTCGTGAATGAGGGAGAACGGTATACAACCAATATGATGCATAAATTCGGAACTTCAATTACTAAGCTTCTTTTAATCTCAGCTCCCTGGCAGAAGCTTTGAATGAACATGGAACGTAGACAGTAACAACACCGCATTTGTTCAAGTTAATTTCAAATTGGAATACATCATAACCGGTTATCTGACCAACCAAGGGTGAGCACTGAATTATCACATCGAAATCAATATCAAGCCTTTTCAATGCAACTTTGAAGGTGTCAAGATTATGGCTAATAATGACAACCCACAATTTTCCAGCAGTGAATTCGTGGCAAGGAATTGTACAATGGCATAATCTTATGGCTTCATTTTAGAGGCTGTGAGTTAAAATAAATTGTAGAGACTACCACGAAATATAGAATGAGTATAGTTATGATAACATGCAAGAGGCCATTGAAAACCCAGCAGTAGCTAAAGTCATGCTGATTGATGCGTCGTTGGGTTTCACGAAATAAACTACGCTGAAGTTTGCTTAAACGCTCGAACATAGAAATTTTGCTTAGTTTACCAATTACAATTCCATCAGTCGTAACATTGCGCCTTGATTTAGATGCCTTTTGTTGATGTTTGGCCCTCGTTACCAATTTTATAACTAGTGGTCGAGGTTTCCATTCTCTATTAGGGACATCAAAGATTTTTGGAACAAATGGTGTCCATCAAATCCACTCCGAACTTCTTAACGACTAACATGGCGATATGAAGAGGGTTTTCCTTATCGTTCTCGTTAATACCGTGCATTTCTTATTCGCTTTTAAAGTTTGCCTGCTTTTGTATTTGCATATGGATCTTAAGTTAATCTATTGTACTGATCAATGATGACATTTCCCTATCTTTTTGTTTTACCTGATCATCAATCCTGAAGATCCGTTGTAACAAAGTAGTGGAAATATTAGTTAGTTGAGTCTTTAGCTCTTGAACTGCAACGCGCAGGAAGTTAATTTCTGAGCTGTGCTGTTTGAGTTCAGCTATTTCTGCTCTAAGAAGCCGAATATCGATAACAACTCAAAATTCGCAGTTACACTACTGATCAGACCAGAGTATTAGTAACGGTTGCCCCGGCAAGTATTTATGTTGTTGGGCTCCTCCATCGTAAAAGTGTTATTATGATCAGCAGAACACCGCACCGGAGTGCCCGAGTTATCACGTTAAGGCAAGCTAGCAACACATAAAGGGCAAGTCCATTTCAGCTTAATTTCATTCGAATACTCGTGAAAACTTTTCAGCGTTATAGCAAAGCATTCTAGATCGTATAGTTGTTTACAACCATTACACTCCATGTAATACAGACTTAGAATTGGCTATGAACAAGCGTTACAAGTTGTAGACATTTTATGATGATACGTAAAGTTCGCTTTAATGAGTTAGGTGCTTAGCTGCCGTTCGACTGATAACCGATCTTATTTCAGGAATATTACCATTTCTGGTTATTTCATATGTATCGCAACACTTTTTTATACTTCAAAATCGAAAATGCAGATGTAAAATGAGTTTGGTTGTCAAAACATTGTAACGAATTTTTGCTAACAGAAATACAGCATTAAGCAATGTGAGAATACGAGATGAAATAAATGTCTCTATAGAGATTCCAAATTTGACTGGTGCTGATTAAAAGTGTTAGCATGACTTAAGAACATAAATGTATATATTTTTTAGTTATACAATATACTTGGGTGGTATATGAATATTTTTAAACTTCGTCCTAACCAAATCTTCCACGACACTCGATTTGTTTTTTATTTTTAAAAATTTCCTCTGAAGTGATGAAGCTAGTGGAGTTCGATTTTTGCAGTTAATTTATTTTCCATAAACATCTAGAAATATTTTTTTGTATAGATCATCTTATAATATTGCATTGTTTTGAGTGGTCGTGATTTAAGTTTATGATGTCGCTGTAGTAGGTAAGTATATCCATAAACCATATCAATGTAATAGCGTTTTGTTCATTTTGTATAAAAACTACATACACGTGTATACTGTCAAAGTATTTAATAAATTACTTAATGACCTGAAATCGAATGAATGAATGAATTATAATGCTTGGGAAGTTAGCAGTTCTCTATCCATCTCCAGGTCATCATGGAAAATATGAAATATCGTAGCAAAATTTACTATCAACCTTCCTTTAAAAATGGTTTTTCTCGCTCTCAACGTCTTCCGCCCGCAACTTCGCCCGCGTTGTAGTTGTTAGTTTATTAAATAATCCCACAGAAATAATTTTTATTCCTAGATATAAAGTGTGTCAATCTAGTTAATAAACAATATGTGATAAAAGATAAATTAAAAGCATTAGTATTTACGCTTCTTTTTCTACTTTCCTAAATAACACTGATATCAGGCCACTCAGAAAGTTTTGCGAAAAAAAGTGTTTATGTATAAGGCACTGGCCACTTGTAATTATTTTGAAAACTTCGATTATTTAAAAGTAAACATACCACTGTTCGATTTTCAAATTTCCCTCCGCATTTTTCGAGAGCCAATTAAATTTTTCTTGTCTCATTAAAAAATGGATCTGCATCGAGAATGATAATGATTTTTTAAGATTTTAAATGTGGCTTAAAACAGATGAGTCATTTGATCGATTTCGAACTGCTTTTATGGATGAAGGACCTTCAAAAGCAACCATTTATCGCTGGTGTAGCGAGTTCAAACGCGGTCGTCTTACTTTTGAACAAAGAAGTGGTCGTCCTACGACGGCTGTCACTGTAGAAAGTGTGCTGACAGTAAAAAATTCAATCCAAGAAAACAGATGAATTACATACGAAGAGATTCAGCATACTCTGCAGATTTGTTCAGGAAGTGTTCACAAGATTTTGCGTAAGGAGAATAGTTTCCCGCTGGATGCCACACAACCTCACCGAAGCTCAGAAGCAGGCCCGTGTGGATTGGTGCAGTGATATGATACAAAAATTTGATGCAGGCTTGTCACGGCGCGTTTACGATATTGTGACAGGTGACGAATCCTGGATTTATCAATACGATCCAGAAACAAAGAGTCAGTCGACAGTTTGTCTGTTTCAAAATGAACCAACGCCTACGAAAGTGAAGCGATTGAGGAGCGCAGGGAAAATTTTGATCGCTAGTTTCTTTCACTTTGACCTAATTTCAATTCCATTTCGAGACCAAAGCGGCATCAACGCCGAATGGTATAGCACAAAATACCTGCCAGAAGTTTTTTCTGCAATGAGCAACAAGCGAACTAATCGCGGGGTCCTTCTTCACCACAACAATGCGCCCGCGTACTCTGCGATCAAAACGAAGGACTTCGTGGACTCCACACCAGTCAGAGTATTAGGACCCTTCTTACAGTCCTGATTTGGCTCCGTGTGACATCTTTTTATTCCCTAAAATAAAAATCAGCTCAAAGGGATACAGTTTTCATCGCCGGAAGAAGCGCTAGCAGCGTTTGATAAGGGCGTGGAAGAAGGTGAAGGTGTACTGGGAAAATGTTTTGAAAATTGGTTCAGGCGTATGAAACTTTGTATAGAGGCTGGTGGACAATTCTTTAAAAAGATTTAATAAAAATATCTTTTTCATAGAAGTTAGTTTTTTAGTTTCTCAAAACTTTCTGTGTGTCCCACGTATGTACTCGATTACTCCAAGTTTTTTTTCATATATAAACAATTCCTGCTTTACTATGTATTGAATCAACTCGATGCCGAGGTACTTGGTTTGCGCGTACAGTCTGAATTTTCGGAAGCTTATTAACTTCGAAATGGCCATTCTGGGGTGACCCAAACTTGGTTTTCTGTGATTGGTGGTTCTACGTGTTTCGCCAAGCCTAGAAGGCGTCTTAGAAAGTAACTTATTTTTTTCAGAAATTGGCTACTTACGAGACGTTTTCTCGAGGTTGAAGACCTCGGGTAGCAAAAAAAGATTAGGACTGGAGAAGGGAGGGAGTTGATTCACTTGTGTATGTTTTTTTTATACGTGTGGTTTGCGAAATAAAAACAAACCTCTACTTATTCGTCAAAATATTACCTACCTGAGAAAACAGAATCAAGTTGGATTTCCATGAAAACATTTCTGTCTTTTTTTCAAAACTTTTTACTTATTTCGATTGGATATAGTTATTTGTCAGCGGCAGTGTCGCGTGGTACGCCCGGTGCGACTGCAGCATGGAGCACCCCCACTAGAGTCCGCATCACACAAATTTTGTTTGGAATCAAAATCGCCAAAGTCGGTGGGGTGCAGGGAGGTCAGCCCCGCTGTGATTGGACGCGTCAAGGTCAGATCATATACTCAGTGCAGCGAAGTGATGAGGGTAAGATCGATTTTTGAAAATATCGATATTTTCTATCGATAAACAATTTAGAATAGAGGCCTAGTACTTTGGTGCGCAAATGCGTAATCATACCCTCTCCACTTTCTTACAGCGTTCTAATTACATGACGCGACTAGTAACTACATATAATTTAATATGTAAGCAACACAAAAAAAAAAACACGTCCAGGACAATAAGTATTAATGCAACGATATTAACTACCCTAGATACAACAACACGAACAAAATCGTGGCCGAAACTTGTCCAAAAGGTACATTGGACGATCCACGGAGGTCCGTAAGATGATCGCATGGTCAAAAACAATATAATGCCTTATTTAAACATTGAAAGTCACCTTTAATGCATACGGCATAAGGTCTTAATTAAAATGCATGCGTCAAGTTCGTAAAATTTTACGATTTAGTGTTATATGTGAAAGAATATAGACCTTATTTTTTTTTACTTTTCACGCGCAATTCTGAATGCGCTGTTAACAATATAGCAGGTACAGACCGCGAAGAAAAGAGATGGCTAAGGGCGACGTATAACCGACCATGCATTTGAATATCACAAATATTTTAAATTAAATCAGTTTATAGTAAGTATTACAACAATAAAATTTGCTTTAAAGGCGTTAATTAAAAAACATTAATTAGATACCCGTCGAAAAAACGACACTTTACGTACTATTAGTATTTTTCTACATTTTTTCACGGAACTCTTGACTTTTCAACGGTCCGCGTGTGACTGTGTACTAAGAAGTGCTTGAGTGGAGTTCAAGCACTTCTTGATTGGGACCACAGACTATTTAGATATTGGGACACATTTTGAGCGGTCGTGGTGTATCTAGGGTATTTAATATCGTTAATTCTATGTCTTTATCTAGGTCATAAACTATGCGCACTTAATTTCATACAAATCCGTTTAACCGTTTTAGCGTGAAAGAGTAAAAAAACAAATATGCATACAAATTTTCGCGTTTTTAAAATTTTATTAGGATATGTTTGACTTCAATCAAATAAAACTGTTGGTTGTATACTTATGACATCTATTATTGTATACGATGAAATAAATAGTTTTTATTTATTTTATTTTATTTTATAAAAGCTTTATAGCTGACAAACTTATCGACAAACTTACGCGTTGAGACATGAGCTGCGTCTGAGCCACTAGCAATACACGTGCCGGTGTGAGATCGAGATAGCATATATGATGTAGCCCATGCGAGAAAGGGATAGTGTAAAAAGACATCAACGCGTTCACAAAAAAATAAATACATTAACAGCAATTTAATATAACAGTATTTTTGTCTTTTTGTAATGCATTTAAACTAACCAGTGAAAAGTAATACCATTTTTTTGAAGTCTGGAAGTTGTACTCGACTTTCCACACAATTTAATTACACAGTACGGCATTTTTTACAGTTTTTTAACACGAAAACGAGAGAAGCAGTTCGACCAACGCTCGGTTACCGAATGAAACGATGTATCGCGACGTCTGTAGGCGTGCCTCACGCATAGGTAATATACTACTTAAGCTTGGCGTAAGCGCTTGCCCTTGTATGCGGACTCTAGTGGGGGTGCTCCGTGGACTGCAGTCAATGCACGCCCGCCATTATGCCGAATCCGGACGTGTATATCATGATGGGCATCATTACCTGTCCGGTTATTATGAAGAGGATAGCGAGCAATATCCTCAGCGGCAGTTTCGCGTGGTACGCCCGGTGCGACTGCAGCCAATGCACGCCCGCTATTATGCCGAACCCGGACGTGTATATCATGATGAGCATCATTACCTGTCCGGTTATTGTGAAGAGGATGGCGAGCACTATCCTCAGCGGCAGTGTCGCGCGGTACGCCCGGTGCGACCACAGCCGGTGCACGCCCGCCGTTATGCCGAACCCGGACGTGTAAACCGTTGCTAATACTGAAAAATAAACACAGTTTCAAATATTGTTTTAACTATATTTTTATCAAGTTACTGCTACTGCATCTACACTCGACAGCAATTTTTTTTTTTCAAAAAGTTTATAACTTGTTACTATCTTCGCTATATGCTATGTCCACTGAAAGTGTTTAAAAATTAAAATTTTATACCGTCAACTTTATTATTAAGCAAGAAACACAATGCTAATATAACGATTTGCTGTTTAGGAGCCTCCGCTGCCTAGCGGAAGCACGGAGCGGCCGTCCGTCGCTGAGACCCGCCTCACACAGCGCCGTCGATACAAATTCGTTCGCGCGGGTGAACGATCGGTATTATAATAAAATATTAAAATGGATTACTGCCTAGTCAAAAAACAATGCAGATAAGAGCACAGAAAACGGCCAATCGAGCGTGCCTCGTAGCCCAACCTCACGCAGCGTTGCTCTATGAAATTACATGAAACAGCACGCGGAGCAGACGTCCGCTCCGTGCTCACGCTTTAGGTAGCGGAGGCTCTAAATCTAAAGAAAAAATTACAAAAAAAACACTTGGTCCAGGTTTCAGACGGGATTTGAAACCGCATCTTATGCTATCCGGGCGGACGCACTTACCAACCACAAAAACTCGTGCAAGTGCACAGCGTCAGAAACCGATACATATGGTGTGTTAGGGGCGCTGACAGATTTTTTATACAAATAAAAAAAAGTTTACAAATTATAGAAAAAAATAACCTCTCATTTTCATTAAAGTGATGAAATAATAGGATTGGCCTTATGTTGTGTAATATCACAAACAGACGACGTAACTAGTTTGTGTAAGATACAAGTCACAAGTATTTTTTTTAAGTTAACCTCCATCGCCTTGCACTTTGTTGTTTTGAGGGATACCTATCATGCATAATGTATGTTTGCTTTCTTAAGTTTAACAGTGAACATGTTTTAGAAATATTAGAATATTTTAGTTTGTCTTTTGGTTAGAAATCTATTACAAAACAGGATTTGTGCATTTATAGGGCTAGTTTGTAGATTCCACGAATAATGTTTACTCAAGAAGAGGAGCTCGATGGCGCAAGTGGTTAGCGCGTTCGGCTGCGATCGTTGAACTTAAGCAACTTTCGCAGTGGTCGGTCATTGGATGGGTGACCAAAAATTACTATCTCGAGCTCCTCCGTGCTTCGGAAGGCACGTTAAGCCATTGGTCCCGGCTGCATCTGCAGTCATTAGCACCCACCAATCCGCACTGGGCCCGCGTGGTGGGGCATGGCCCAATCTCCCTATTCTATCCATAGGGAAAGCCTGTGCCCCAGCAGTGGGGACATTAATAGGCTGATGATGATGATTCTCTTAATAAAAAACCGATCTAAACGGTGTGTTTTAGAATGTCATCAAAAATAGAAATTTTCATTTTAAGACAAAATTGAGGTACATCCGATTCTCCATATTTCAATAAAAGTAATTGCATCCAAATAGCTAGTAAAAGTAAAATAATTTCTTAAAGTATTTATTCTAGCATTAACTTAATCATTGTTTATGATGATGTGCATAAAATAACTTTTTTGAGTCCGCAAATTATCACTCACAAGTACAACTGATACAAACATTTTATAAAAGAATCATTCAAACATTAATGTAATAAAGATTATTTTACTTACCAAATAATATTGTAAAAAATTTCACTTCAAACGTTAAAACTAAATATAGTCCATATATTGAAAGTGAATGTAATGCTAATTGTACAATGAGGTCTGGCCACCTGATCCGCGGCGTGAATTCCATCGCCTCGTACTGGCTCAAGTCGAAATCTTTATCACTGAATATGTCATCACTAGGCCTTTTTTTTATCACTATATTATTATTGTCAAAACAGTCTATACCATTTTCACTACTGTATTCACTTTTTAAGTCTCTTATTTTTATTAGCGGTTGCACTGATTCTTCGCGCATCGTAACATCTTGTTGTGCAGGAGCCATGCTGTGAACAAAATAATAACATTATAGCTTTATATATTTTTTTACATTTAAACTATTAGATTTATAAATCACAAGGAAAAAAGTATAAGAAAAAAGTTTTACTAGGCTTCTACAATTTATTTACTTAGTAATGATAGGTATATTAATTAAAAGAATATTTTAAAAATCTAGCAACTATGGTTTTGGGGTGCAGCAAAACACGTGTTTATTTTTTGCGCCTCATAGTCACTGAAAATGTGTCGTTCTTTTAGAGTAAGAGCCCGTGGCCGCCAGACGTTCATTATTTTGTAGAAGCTGAAACTTTTTCAGCGCATGCCTTGAGCACAGGTAAAAATGCACTATGAAAATTAGATTATGGTGGCCTTGGCAGGTAACAGGTAATAAAGGTGTGTAATATACTCGAACTGGGCATAACACAAGTCTGCAAAAATATAATAATTGAGAGCTGTTTTGGTTTTTTGCGTAATTCTTATGTTTTGGGTGTGCTGAATCCGAAAATGAATGATTAATTTTGCCATAGCACGTCACGTTTTCTGACAATGTAAGTATCTATGTTTAACAAATTATCATCCTAAAATAAAGATAAAAGAATTTTTGTTTTAATTGCGAATTGCGTAACGAAACTTATTTTGTTATTTTAAATACATTTATTAGTAAGTACTAAACACATTTAATATTCTTAGTGAGACTCCTCTTGGTACATCTTCGCTTAAAAGAAGCGTCTGGAAGGTCTCTCTGAATCCTCCAACAGTATTCTGCTTAAGTGCAAGTATCATTGAGACGCTCCATCTTCTCTGGTATATTTATTCCATCTTTAACAGATCTTGGTGAAATCGTTTACTTTGATATTCACTCACATCTCCTTAACTTTTTAAAAATAGGCGAGGTAAGAATGAAGAAAATGTGTTTTAATATATATGAGACAACCTAAAACTTGAAATGTTTTTAACATTTTTTGACATTATTTGTTTGTAGTTAGGGGTCTTTGTTATTGCTGAAAAATGTATCTATGGCCTCTTTAAAGGCAATCCACCCTTCTCTTTGAGTATTTGTCATGGTCGTGATGAATTGTGGATCAGCCATAAGCCGTTTTATATCTGGTCCAACGAAAACACCTTCCTTAAACTTTGCTTCCGAGAGGCCTGGAAACTTTGATGTTAAGTATATAACAAATATAACAGAAACTGTCGGGCTCAGCTTACAAAGGGACCTTCTTTATTTAGAGAGTACTGATAGTTATGGCCTATAAACATTTAAAAACACCAATCAAAATACAATTTTACCTATTTTTTATGACTTCAAGTTAGCCCAAAAGCCCTTTTTTATAATAAAATTCTACATTTTTCAAAAAAACCTGTTTTGTAATTTTTTGGGTATTTTTTAGTTTTTAGAACACCTAAATACATAGAAATCAATTGAAAACATCCAGACTTTTATTGCAGACCTGTGTAATTCGTGAAGTTATAAAGCCTATTTTTTATATTTTAGTTGTAGTAATAGAAAATGATCTAACCAATTGCCAGGCAATTAGTCTGATGGCAAGCCCCCGCCAGACACCCTTGAACATAATGAAATGCATTGCTACAGTATCAAACCTAATTTTAAGGTATATTTTTACTATTATGCCTAGTACATTACACACCTTTATTACCTGTTACATATCAAAGCCACCATCATCTAATTTTTATCGTAAGCTATCGTTCTTACCTGTGCTCGAGGCATGCACTAAACAACTTTCAGCTTTTATAAAATAACTAAGCTCTAGCGGCCACGGGCTCTTAGACTATTTTGCAATACTCAAAATCATTATCATCGAAGCAGTAATTGATATTATTTTTTATCTATTTATATAAATAGAATTTATCAAAGATTTTTTGCATGCTGTGCTACAAAATATATTGTTATAGTTTAGAATATTATTAATATAAAAATACTTGTAATCAAAAATATACAGACAAAAGCTATGAAGTATAAACGTGTATGATATAAAAGTGACCTATTTATTCGGAGTTTTATTAGTTTTTCAAAATTATTATCACCCTATTCTTGACTGCGATGTATTGTCGTCTTTCTTACTTGAAGCGGTTGTAAAATATATATAGGTATAAGTATGATGAAATAGTATAAGTATTTTATTGAAAGATTCAAATAGCTCCGTCGGTTTTTATCTAGTCACTTTTTATCACCAGAGATTAATTAAATGCCTTTTCTGGAATATGTTCTTTATTTTTATCAACCAGTCAACCAAAAAATATTGGAATACAAGATCTGCGAGCGGTATCATACAAAACTTTTGATAAAGTGCGGAGTTATTAAAATATATTCTTGGAAATATTATCAAAAACCCGACTCCATAAACACAGGACCATAAAAATTAATCGAAAACTTTTGTTTCTCTTAATCTACATATCGAGTGTGTGCAAACCCAAGCCGTTAATGGCAACTTGAAAGTAATAGCAAAAAATAAAATTTAACAGAACAACCAACATAGTAACGAGAGTATATACAAAACTAAAAATATCATTTTTGTAGTCTAAGTTCTACATTGTTGTATCCTAGATTCTTAATGATAACTTTTAATGTTTTTTTTTATGGGAGAAAATAGTAAAATATGAAGAATCAAATTTAACATATTAGAGAATCTACATTATTATATAAAGAGAGAATTTGACTGACTCATCAACGTGGAGACTCTTCAAACTCTTGAACCTAGAATTATGAAATTTGGACAATAGGTACCTTTTATTAACTAGATAAGTAATAACAAAGGATTTATGAAAATTTTTCTCCTAAGTATGTTAAAAAGTGGTTGAAAGTTTGTATGTTTTTATTTTTGAGTCGATTAATTAAAAATTGGTAAAAACACTCTTGGTAAATTTATATAATCAAACACATCATGTTACAGGGAAGTTAAGGTGAAGTTAAGCGAGGTAGTTGGGACGTTATGATCTGGATTGAGACTTAGTATACTTTTTATTCCGAAAAATGTTAGTTCATTTAGGATTCTCATAAAAATAAAGTAAACGAACGCGGACGAACTTGCGGCCGGCCGCTAGTACTCGTATAAATATCCTCTCTGATAAGATAGTCATTCATTGAACAGAGAAGTGAAATAAGGCTATCGTTTCAAGCTTGTAGTAAAATAGGCAGTTATCTCTAACTTTTACGTGTAATCTTAGTCGATTTAACCCGGATTGTTGGTAGACTTATATTCTACTTAGTACTAATATTATAAATGTGAAATTTTGTATGTTTGTGTGTTTGTTAATCAATCACGCAAAAAGTACTAAACTAATTTGGATGATTTTTATTATGCATACCTATATGTTGCGACCTTGATTGAGACATAGAATACTTTTTTCTCGAAAAAGTTTAAGATACCTGTGGGATTCTGAAATAACTAAAGTTAATCCGGACTATAAGGTCGTTGAGATAAAAAAAATATACAGTCGAGCACAGAACCTCCTCCTTTTATGAAGTCGGTTAAAAATGATGGTACTCTGGTATCTTCACTTATGGAGATCCTCGGGGTTATATCAGTGGTAGCATCAACCCACACAAAAGATCAAGTATCTCTATAAATAAATTGATAACTACGTTAAAGTTATAAATCTATTCTTATTGGCTGCGAACAGTTGGCCCGAGAACGCAAAAAAACCCTTTATCTATCTACATTACATTATCATCTCTTGTGGAACAAAAACACTTTACAGAAAACGCCTAAAACTTACCATAGGATATTCTTGAAAATATGCCAATACCTAATACATTAGGGTTTCCACGTAACGAATATATGCTAATATAGGAACTATTTCAATAGCGATTACCATAAGATTTGTAATCACCGTTTACTTGATGCATTGGTTAAAGTATGTTAATGTACCTGGTATCTAACGTCGTAAAATGAAAGTTGTAGCTAATGAATTGATCTGGTAATTTCTACTCGCTTTGATAGCCTATCAATATTTGATATGTATTAATCATCTGTACACTCAGTTCATTAACTTCAAGGTCCGATTCCAAGGTTTGCTTACGTAGTCTCTATTTTACTAGTGGTAAAAGTAAAATCTTGTTTATCTTCATTATGTAAATCAGTCATGTTTCACTGTATATTAATTACTCAATCACTTAGAAATCACAATTAATTTGAATAAAATCAAGATAAAAAGAATCTTAAATTAATATCACGCATGACATAAATCTGGGAATATTTAAATAACAAAAACTTCAAAACTACTTATAATCCAAATTAACTTAACCTACTCAAATAATATATAATTTACAAAATAAAACAATAAAAATAGATAAAAGCTGAACAATGTATTAAGACACTAATAGCATTAGGTTAGCGTGGTTTAACATCCATTCCTTTTTTTTTATTCTTCGGGGAGGAAAAATTTATTAGGATATCCTAAGTTTTTTGTGTTACATTTTATACGCACTTAAAGGTTCGTTTGCAGAGGTAAGTAATTAGGCAATGACGTATAAAATATACAGTTAATGCGCCAACATTATTGCATTTTAAAGTGGCACAATTAGTCCCTACTGAAACTTCCCTTGGCAACAGCCGCCAATAGAGTGCACATAAGTAGTCTCCTTCACTCTCAAGTCTCATTTATAAAGTACCTAGATTACATCTCGCTCTTTAGCCTCTTTGTGTCAACGGTGTCAGCAATTGTCAAAATAAGTAATCACTAAATATGTTTACATTAATTTTCTTTAAAACAGTACTTACGAATGAAATGACACGTTTTCCTGGTCTCAAATAGTTCCCTTGTATATTGTGTACTATCATAAAACACACATAGTTTTTTTTTCTGGATAAACGTAAAATATTTACACGTTGTAGCAAAGTTCAGCCGCAGTGAGTGAGCGTGCCCGACTGAATGCAAGTAGGGAAATTACCTGACTTACGTATTGCCAAATTAAAAGCGTGTCATACACGCTATAACTTTAAAACATCATAATAATTAGGTATATCTGGTATACTGAAATTGGATTATGACATTCCTCATATGCGCTAATATTTGTTTAAAATTTATTCTAAGGCATAGGTATCTTTAGTTTACTTCTTATCAGTTATCACACAGTTATGAATTATAACCTCATTTTATCTATAATAAATCACCTTATCAGTTTGCTCTCTACGAAGAAGTGGATTAAGTTACTTTCTTTTACACAATCATATTTGAATCTACGGTCTTTTACTTTTAAATATTTTAAATAAGAGGCCATCAGGGACGGATGTGATAATGAAAAGAACTGTAGTAAAGTGTTTTTAAATTCTTATTAAATAATAATTATTTTAAATTTCTGTTAAATTATTTTCAATATTTATTTGCTTATATGTTTATTCTTATATTTTTTCGATTTAGCAACAGCTGTGTAGTACGTACCTATATTATAGTTCCGACGAAATATTAACTATTTCATGCAGTTAAGAATTTGAAAGACGTAAGTATAGTAATATGGAAAAACTATAAATTTATATCCAGCCTTGTGAGACCGTGGAAATAAAGCACAACTTTTCTATAAAATATTACTTACATCGTTGTAACAAATTTATATGCGTTTTTGGCGCACGGTGATAATGCCGTCCCGCGTAGAATATGTTTGTTGTATCTTTCAAATTCTCAATTAGTGCTATGTTAATTGCTGATTCTAATATAATAAATAAACGATTGCGAATATATTTCGCTCATTCATATAACGCAAAAAGGTTTTTATTTCGATAATCTTTTGACCGGCGCCTATCTCGAGCACCGGGTACTAATTATTGGGTGTTTGGATTGTTTCATATGAATTCATTAAATTTTGTAATTGTATATCGCCAAAACCGAAGCCACAGTATACGTATATTCCTTATGCAGCGTATTCGGGCGCGTGCCACTTTTATTTTACTTTTCAATTCAAACGTCGACAAATATTTTGCCTTGTTTGCCCCTTCATAACAGGTAGAAACTTCTAATACATACCTAGAGTTAAACTAGTCCAATCCGGCCAAATTCGAGTCGCTCTCGTAATCGGACGGTTCCGGACCATTGTACAAGATTAAACGCCGACGTACCTATATACATTTTAAAGATCGGGAAATAATACCGAACAATTCACATTTTCTTCAAATCGTTTGAAAATTGTACTACGTTCATTGTACCTACGAAGAGAAAAAACACGCCACCAATTTCTAAAAAAAAATATGCTGTCTAAATGTGCTGTCCCACGATATGTGTTGCCGCGGGCGAAGCCGCGCCGCGCAAGATTGCCAAACGTATGAGACCTCTAATGTTCGAGATTTCGCAGTCTCTATACATGATACGAGGTAAATAGAAATCTCGTACACTTTGTTATGAGATTTGAACAATGTTGACTGTTTGTGTCATGTACACAAACCAAGAATATTATCAGAAAGTAAATAAATGCCCAGTCCACAAAGAATCGTCTCAGTAAGTACAGATTCATTATGCCATCACTAAATGAATCCTTATTTGTATCATCGTATCATCACCTCGTGCCATGTATAGATACTGCTAAAACTATAACATTAGAGTTCTCATACGTTTGGCAAAATTGCGCGGCGCGGCCTCGCCCGCGAAAACACATATCGTGGGATAGACCTTAAGAAGGATAATATCCATTAGATTGCATTTTGTTGGTTTGTTGCTTCTAGTGGTTTGCAATAGAAAATAAATCTTAAGGAATAAAATAAAAAATGTTACAGATCTATTACGCCAAAGGAGGAAAAAAATAAACAAGGTTACAGAAGTAATAAGCTAATATAATAAACTTACTATATTATGTATGTGTGTGTATGCGTGTGTTTGTGTGCGTGTCTGTGTGCACGTGTATGTGAATGTGTATGATGTGTGTATGATCAATCGATTCAATCTTTTTTTTTGATAATTTCCATTAGCTTATCTATATCTATGTAACTCAAAGGTTTATGCCATTCCAGCATTGCTAGTTTAACTTATTACGTTTTTTTGTTGTGAGGTATAATTTTTTACGTAACAACCGCTCTCGTCCCTTTTCAAATGTTTGAAGTTCCCAAAAGTTGTCCGCACTTTTATATCATTAATGTCTTGCTCGAAAAGAAATTTTATTAACAGATATTGATGGAGGGACAACTTAAAAGTAATAGAGTTTATATAAAAATAAAACGTGTCGCCGACTCGAGAGGTGCCTGGTTCGAATCCGGGTGGGGGCAGATGTTTGGGTGATGAATATGAGCATTTGTACTCTACTCATGGACGTTTAATATGTATTTCTATACACATAAATAAATTTATATATGTACAGTATATGTATTCTATCCGTTACCCTAGCATCCCATAATACTTGTATTAGTAAGCGCTGTAAGGCTTGCTTACAGCGCTTACTTTGGGGCTAGGCTAATTGGTGTGAGTGTTGGAAATATTTATTTATTCAAATACATCAACAATAGATCAAGTTGTCTTAAATTCGCTTACAGATGGGCAGACGGATGGACAGCGGAGGGTTAATAATACGGTTCTGTCGTCGCTTTTTGGGCACGGAACTTTAATAAGGAAACAATGTAGAGTCTATTTGCGCTATTACATTCTAACTTTAAAATTTAGAGCATTTAGTAAATTTTGTACTAAGACATAAGACACGATTTTTCCTCCAGCATTAGGGAAGTTTTAGTAATTGTTGGAATTTAATGGTCCTGGCTTTTTAACAGTTTAGTTCGCACTTGTTACCAAGTACTTTATTACAATTGATTACTCATAACTTGATTCGCATGCACAACTCAGATGACATCACGTGCTTACATCATAGAGATTAATCACTGAGGTAAATCTTAGTAGAAAAACGTGTTTCAAATATCGTTTTGAATCAGGAAAAGTACTACAATGATAATAACAAGCGGCCCGTCCCGGCTTGCAATGGGCAGACATTTAAGAAGGTATTTATATTAAATATTAGTGGGTGCCCGCGTCTACGTCTGTCTAATTTGGTTTCTCATACAAACTTAAACCCTTCTTTCACCCTCTTAAAGGGTGCTTTCTAATATAAAAATATCCTATGTTCTTTTCCGAGACTGGGATAAACAGAGACACACTTATTTATAATGTTAATAGGTATAAGTATGAATGGAGTATGGATTTATAATCATCATAAATGTTTCTAGGAAACAAGAGCGGCCTCGAGAGACGTTAACCTTCCCAAGAAAAATTAAACAAAATCCAATAGGCGTGTCTACACAGAGCGAGTAGACTCGCGAGGCATTTGCCGCCCAACGAGCGCGGCAGCCTCAGTGTCACTGCGAGGCTGCCGCGCGCGGCAAGCCCGAGCTTAATTTCTTCGTTCGTTCATTCTCGTGATTTTTCCCACCTGAAAGATCCCATCAATGACTCCATTTTTTTTTAATCAGGAACCGGGACATTAATCTCGTAGCTAATATTTAACCAGGCATCTTCCATAAGTCCATTTTTGTAAAATTAGGATCGCTTGCACTCCATAGCCAGGTGTTTACACCATAGAGAGATATTAATTTCAAACTGCTCTTTATTCCTAATTATTATGCTCGACCGAGGCACAAAATAAAATACTCGAGCGTGCAGAGTGCGCGCGGCAAAGGACCGAGGCGCCTTTGAGCAAACAAAAAGAAGACACTCGATGGCTCGGGCGCTCGGTCGCTCGCCCGCGGAAGCGCGCGCGCTTGCCTCGGCCGAGCCACGTCTACCGAGCTTCCTCGCGAGGCTGCTCGCTCTGTGTAGACGCGCCTAATTACAAATCGGTCCAATTGTGAATCTAAAACCAACTGATCTAAGCTCTCGAATTCACATATTATATTGTTTTATCGAAATCGTTCCAACCATTTCTTCTCAATCTCTAACTTATCGTCTTATCAATAACAAAACTCAGTCACTCATCAATATAGAGGCGACGACGCTGTATTTTTGTACCATCAATGTATATTATAAAGTGGATTGTTTTTTGAACGTTTGTTTGCATTAAATAGGCCCCGAAATTACCGGACCGATTGGAAGCCTTTAGAATTCCTCATTTAGAATCCTAGTCCTGATGAAAATAGGCTATATAATATTTTCAAAAGAGTTAGTGATCCGTATGAAAACTTCGATAATGAAAACCAACGTGTGATGTTATATTACATACGCTTCGGAAATTATTGACAATAGATCAAAGTGATGTTCTTCAGTTTAATAGAAGACATTAATATCTACAAAAAAGTCAGTGATACCATATTTATAGCTGTTAACGAGATTGTTACCATGTACCTTGTTTTTATGAGTCACCGATAATTCGGCACTGTTGCAAGCGCAATGATCACGGAGTAACAACATACCGATACCATATGTACCGATACATATGTCTAACTATTACAATTATGTCACGATAACTACTTTTTCAGATTAAAATATGCAATAGTAACGCTAGATAAACTATGCCACATTATTCGTACCATACCTGGGTAATATTCCTTAACCAAATATATCACTTCGTATTCAAGACAATATCAGTACATGTAAATTACTTTTTGAATTAAACGTGAGTAATAATTATGAGTGATGAATGTATACAAAACACTGCGTCACTAGACACGTGTAATATAAGGACATGGTTTATGTCTATGGTATACGGTAAGGAGGACAAACTTTGTATACAAATGTAACAGCAAAACAATGGTGCATTCGATACTACGGGTCCTTAACTACAAAAAACAAAATTTTCACTGTAAGTTAGACTTATTCTCATGGAATGTTTATATAATATGTATAATACAAGCCTGAGAACAAAAGCTTTAGTCTACACCGAAACGAAGCGAAGGCGGTCCAGTGGTAGTTTATAAAATGCGTTACCTACGGTTAAAGGTCGTCGAAGGAATGGGCACTCGGCGAACCGAAGAAGGAAAGAAGACCCTCGTCACACCTCACATCGCAGCTATTCGCATGTCCGTTATCTGCGTTGAGAATTCTTATCTCACCGATTGGTAGTTCTGTGTGTAAACCCTAAATTAAATGACAATCCAATATTTATAACATTTGACGATGGAGCCAAAAGGTAATTTACTTTTTAATAAGTTTACAGTGTGTATAAAATCTTGTCTCCTTAAGAAAGGTTACTATACTGTTAAAGATTTCATATAATAGACTAAATCGTTTTACTTCGCTAATTTGATTAAAAATTGTTTAATCGCCACTTCTTAAATGTAAAAATAGTACCTGGCTATACTAAAACGGTCTACTTTATTTTAATTATTAATATTAATGTGATGAAAGATGACATCAACACATGTTTTAAGTTTTTGATGTCGACGACACTGTATGAAACAAAACAGGGAGAAAAAAATAGCCCCTGCTGAGTTTCTTGCCAGTTCTTCTCAGTACAATGTCTCACGCCGTAGATTTACGAACCGATGGCGTAGCGTTTGACTTATACAAGAGCTAGGCTGTTAGCCTAGACTGAATAAATGAGTTTGAGTTTGAGTTTGAGGTGATCATTGGAACTCTGTAATAAAAAGACGCATTCGCTTCGAGTTTGTGTTTTTTAGATTCGTGTTAAATGGACACTTCAAAAAAACGTCTGGGAAGATGTTAAGTATGTGGTATTAAAAATTGGCGCAGTATTGTAATGTTATTCATGTGATGACTTCTCCTACTACGTCGACTCAGCTGAGCCCATGATGTCGATTTCTCATTAAGTCTATCAGGAAAAACGTCGATTACCCTACCTCACCTTGATATGATAGAAAACATATTGTTGGTGTTGCAATATATTAAATAAACTAATAAATCTTATTCTAATGAAAACGTAACACAATAAGTCAATGCATAATGTGTATAGTATGCAGAAAGCTCAGGAATAATAAAATTTCCCTAACATTTCCCGGATAAAAACAATCGCATGTCTCAATCCAGGTAATCTCTATATGTGTGCCAAATTTGATCCTAATCCGTTTAGCCGTCTTTGCGTGATTGAGTAACAAACGTACAAACTTTTACATATCTTATATTAGTAGAAAAGAATAGGAGCTATGTACACAATGGTTGAGGTACGAGAACTATTAGATCATGTTCATAAACTCATGAGGTAAGTACCTACATTGAACAAGCAAATATTTCCACTAGTTTTTTCGGTCTAGCTCGAGTGACCCCGCTAGAAATAAACATCATCCATTACTGTGGCCACTATCCCGACGCAAACAAACGAATTTGGTGACTGGTTTTGCTGTCGTATTATTCATATATACACACATGACACAGTGTTATGTTAAAGCATGGATGACATGGTGAATTTCGGTATACTCGTAAAAAAACCAACACCAAATGCACAAATTTAGTGAAAACCAAACATTTGCAGCTGCAAATATTTGGTTTTCCTTTGAGGTCGGTAGAGATTTTGCTGTTGTATTATTCTTACGTACGATCTATTTTAGAATTCGCAAGAGTCTGGAATCTCCAGTTTAAAGTTTTTAAGACAATTAAGGAAATTATCAGAAATTATACAAAAAAACCGACACACAAACACTTTAGCAATGCTCGCGAAGGTCAATTGACTCTCTATATCAGACCTTACAAAGATCGTCGTTTGCAGAGAGACCAAACATTTTTTAAGAGATTTAAAAGCTCACGTTTGTTCTGAAGATTTTTACGGACTACCAGTTAAATATGCCCTCGGATTGTGTCACCAACGGTGATGTGGGTGGAAATATTCCACTCCTAAGAATACTAAATACACTAGAAATACTTGCATTTCTAGATCCAGCAAAAAATATTATCTATATTTAAATAAATCTCGCGTCATAGTATTTGTTATCGAATTCCTCCGAAATAGCTTCACCGATTTATATATATATATCAGCAAGATGTATTATATATTTGGGTATATTTGGTACATCTGAGAAAAAGGTCCTTTCTCCAGTTTTTGGAACGAAGTTCCATTTTGGAAGGTATGACGGATGGGGGCTAGGCGAAAAAAAAATAGATTTTTCCGTCACAACCTAGCGAGGCAGCTGGATGGGTAGGTAGATGGGCAACTGGGTAGGCGTCCCCTATGGCGGTAGTTGTTGACTTTGTTTGAAGTTTTGGACCGGGAGACGCGAGTGATGGACCGGGATTAGTGAGTGATGAACTAGGAGCGGGGGCGATTTCTTGTGTGTGCCTGTCTAATGCTCATTTCCCGATCCACATGGATAATAGTTGAGAACTCTGCACTCGAAATTGTCGACATATAGTAATGAGTAAATCTGTCCGATTACAAGGAAGGCAAATCCAGAATCAAGAAAGGCAAATCCAGAATCCAGCTAGGCTGGGCAGCGTTCGGGAAATTTCGCGATATCTTCTCGTGCCTGAAAACCATGGTCTTCGAATCGTGCGTGTTGCCGATAATGACATACGGAGTTGAGACGTGGTCGTTGACAATGGGCCTCTTATGCAGGCTCAGAGTTGCACAGCGAGCGACGGAGAGAGCAAAGCTCCTGCTTCCTCACATGATCGAATCAGGAATGAGGGAATCCGCAGAAGAACTAGAATTACCGACATAGCTCAACGGAGCGCCAAACTGAAGGCCCCAAAAGGTGCTTCTGCTCGCACTGGGAAGCGCAATGTTGGTAAACCATTACCCAGGTGGACTGACGACATTAAGCGATAGCGGAATTAATGTGGAAAGCGCAGGATCGATGTATTTGAAAATCCCTAGTGGACGTCCATCGGCTGATAATAATGATGACTTTTATATTAAACTTACCCTTTATTTAGTGACTGATATGACTACCATCAAGTGTTTTAAATTAAAGTCTATTTACAATTAATTTTTAAATAATTAACCTAATTCTGACATATATTTATTGACTTAATTTACAAACATTTGATTGGACATTATTTTTAAATGTTATGATATTAATATTCACTTATCTACAATGATAGACATTTCGTTGGTGGTAATTAATTTTAAATTGCTTGTTTATTACCTATAATAATAACACGTTTATGTGATTGTTATTAGTGGTTAATGTATTATATTATTGTGTCTAAGCTGTTTGCCAAATAAAGTAAAAATAAAATAAGGCACCATGGAGGCACCGTTCTTAACCGAGTCTACGTTCCGTTTGTTAACGATACCGGCGCCGCGGCGCGCTAGCATCGGTTTGGGGTCGGTACAAACCAGCGTTGCCAGATTTTTTTTTTCCTAGTCGGGATTTAGAAACTTTTTGAGTGAAAAAAACGGGATACTTTCGTCGAAAGCGTAGTAGAATAGTAAAAAAAAAACGTACATAATCAAGAGTTCAAATTACGTTTACGTGACAATAGATAGGTAAAAATATCCATAGAAAATGTATTTTATTAAAAAAATGTATGATATTTTAAATCAGATTTACCCTATCGTTAAATAGTTGCATCTTTGTTTGAGAGTTCTTCATTACGCACCGGGCAGGTGGCCAGTCCACACTTGTCTGTGCCACCCGCCCGCGCTTTCTCCGTACGCTGCACGCACGGTCGAGTTATTCCCGAAAAGCGGGACTGAGCCTGTCCCGCGCGGGACATATAATTTTGATTTAAAAAACGGGACGTCCCGCCAAAATCGACAACGCTGGTACAAACTGTGCTCGTGAACAAGCTTGAGCCGGCATCGGCCCGCGTAGAAACCGTGCCTAGGCCGGCCTACCCGGCGGAAAACCGGTCGTTAACAAGCGTCCTTACTCTATCTTATCAGGGATATATTTTATCGGGATGGTGTACTTTGCTGTACCTTGTATAAATAATCATGCACACACACATCTTGACATCGAGTTTCCAGCAACGTAGACAAATATAAAATGGCTATATATCAATTCAGGTCACACCTACCTGCGTGTTTATGTTTTTTGTTAGGGTAGCATTGTTGTGGCATACAACATAAGTCCATGCATACAACTTTCTGATAGCTTATGTGGTTACCAAGTGTATAAGTATTTGCTTTGAATTCAGTACTGTTCCATCATCCCAAATAGCATCGTGAGATTTATAAGGTCACTGTTTCTAGCAATAGTTTCCAAAGTTAAATTGGCCTTAACGATCGCCCACTTACAATAGAAGACGTCACTAGAAGAAGAAGTGAATAACAAAAACAATGTGCACCTGTGACCTATATTGTTTTTCTACTAAATGAGCAATAGGTACATACTTTTTCCATATACTAGGGCTTAATTGTCTGCCTTTAACCTCATCATCATCTGCGTGAACATAAGTTACTTTAATAAGATACCCTTTTACCGGGATAAAAAGTACCTAATATACCATTTTTTTTTAACACCAATTAGCCTAGCCTCAAAGTTAGCACTGTAAGGGTTGTGTTATAGGATACTAGGGTATCGGATAGAATACATGTACTGACACATATATAAGAACATTTTAAATGTAAATACCATATAAACATCCATGGTTTAGATATAAATACCCGCATTCATCATATAAATATTTCCCCCACCGGGATTCGAACCCGGGATCTCTGAGTAGGTAGCATCTTGAAACCCGGCGTACATAATTGCCACTCGCACCACAGAGGCCATCGTGCTCTTACAATATTGAAATAATTACCCTAATATCACAGGAATTATTGTCTCTTTTCAAAAATGCAGCCCCATGATATAATTAACCAATTAATAAAAGCAACGTATAAACAAAACGGTGCATCCGGAAAGGTATCATTTATGAAAAATAATGAGAGGTGAGGATACCTTACCTACTGATAAACACATCTTAAGCACGATTTTGATAAATATGTTGTTTTTTTAACTTGGTTTTATCACGAAAAAAAAATAACGAGCAAAGAGTAACCTCTAACCTAAATAGTAAACGCTGCGTAGCGACAAAAAAAAAAGAAACTTAAAACCTGTCTGCGTGACAAGGACAGTCAACGAAAATTAAGAAAAAGTGTTATTTACTAACATCGTTGACCGGCGCCCTTGACTCTGCCTTAAAGTTGTTTCGAAATTAGTTGATTATCGCACCATGAACGGCATTATTCACTAAGATTATTTCGTTGTTATATCACGCAATTATTACATTCGTGTTATTCACGTAAGCGCACTAGTTCGAGTTTCCCGGGAAGTGAGCAAGCGGGCCGGCGCGCACGGCTCTCTATAGTGTACTGGTGGCACAGCTAGAGTCGCGTCCCAACTGATGGGATGGGGTCGAGGCCGGCCAAACATTGTAAACCTACCTATTCCGTCTAACTGCTAGTTTTTGGTGTTAACCAAACGAATTGATTGACGTTTCGTCGCAAGATAAACCTCAATAATAACAGTAATTAGGTAAATGTAACTATCTCTTGGATTTTTTCAAACTATTGTTTATTATATAGACATGCATGGATGCATAAGTATAATTATTTTAGGTGATGTTTTTACTAGGAATGTCTCTTAATGTGATTTTTATTAAATTTAAAATTTTTGATAAATTATTTACATTTATCCTTTGAGGTGCTTTTGCTAATAAAGATGGTGAGCATTCACTTTTTTTTTTTAAATTTACTCGGCAAGGCGAAATATTGAAAAATCTAATATCTATGGATAATTGTACGCTGAAAAATGTCGGGTATTATGTAAATTTGGAAGTAAGATGATGTGATATTTTGAGATCTGTCATCGGATCGGAGAGTGCGCTGGTAACGGCAGCGATGCGTCACGCGGCGCGGCGGCGGCGGCGCGCGGCGGCGCGGGGCGACGTCGACGAGGCGCGGCAGCCCACGCGCTTACATAGTGCACGTACCGTACGTAGGCATAACCCCCCTTGAGACATGAGAAATGCATGACACATACTACGACGCTGGGTAAGGCGACGGAGTTTTGTGGGACTGTCCCGCGTGCGCCTTGCTATAGTCGCGGCACGCTATGATGGCCGTTTTGACACATTACAATAGTGATCAAAAATTAAAATTTGAGTTTTAAAGTTTTCAGCCACAGATAAGAGTTATTTACGATTTGACGACCTCCGTGGCCGAGTGGTATATACGGCGGGTTTCATAGCGTCGTCTACTCAGGTCCCGGGTTCTAATCCCGGTGGGGGCAAATGTTAATAGACATGAATGTTTATATATTGTATATCTAGATAAAATATTGTTGTCGTATTGGATTAATTGAATAACTCATTTTTTTGTTAAGTAAAAAAAAATGCGAGCGGTAACTAAATAACTGAGGAATTGATTACATAACTGTTAATTAAGTGTTACTTCTAAATTTAAGAAAATCTTTTTGTTTTCTGAAAATAGGTTTGTTTAAATAAAATTCCATAAAATCTTGTGTAATCAAATGCTGGTCACATCGAGGCATTATATTTTTGAAGTGAAACTTCTATATAGACACGGTATTAGGATTTTGCTGTCACGAAAAAGTGTTACGTCCGCGTGAGAGGGGTAGACAATATAGCGCGCAGTGAGAGGCGGCAGCGGCGGAGAAAAGTAATGTCCGAAGTTTCACTTCTACCATGTGTCCCAGTCCAGCACACATTGAATTTTTTGGAATTTTAAGCAATTTTGCAAAAAATGACTAGCTAATATAATATTTTTTACGCTCGGCAATCCTTTATGCAGCGATGTTATTGATATACCTACACTTCCAGCCACATCTATTGGCCCACTTAGTGTTATAAATTTCAACGGTCTGTATCAAATATTATATGTTAGGTTGAGCAATAAGTTTTTATGCAGTTTTGAAGCGCGTTTGTTGCCCATATTTTCCTATATTTTTTGTTTAAAATTCAATGTAAAATTTCTTTTTAGCTACGGACCGTCATAACTTAATAATACGAGGTAGGCCGATAGATGTGACCGAAAGTTTATTTTCAAATGCCCAGTTACGAGGTGAATAAGTATACAATAATAACAATATTATGTGTATGATATACCGGTTCTGAATAATAATGATAATAAAAATAAATTAATTTAATTTACCTAATCCTTTAAAGTTTCTATTAAACGGTCGGTGATTTTATGTTAAAAATGATATTATATTTTTTATGTTTTAAACTTGAAAAGGTTTTCATACCTATAATATTTTGTTAGTTAATTGTACGGCCTAAAATTACCGATTTGATAAATATAACTAAATGCGCGTCTCTAATTACAATGAAGAACAATAATTATTTCTTTATTAAGAACTGATTTCGAATGTGAACATCATAATGTGCCGCTACTATGTCCTAACTAATAATGCTAGTGGGTGTACCCACTAAAACTCTGGGGTGTGAACTCTTTGCTTGCTAAAGAGATTTAATAATTTCATGTCTTTGTTGTTAACAGTGATAGTGTGGGTTCCTTATTGGAAATCAAACATACAAGGTATACTCCCCCCGTCCCCCGCACTCTTTTTACTAGATTCTAATATCATTTTACTCTTTTAGTTCGTTATGTGATGTTCTTCTTCCAAAGAAATTGTTAGTTTCTCTATCAACAATGAACATTTCTCAATTATCTCCGTCGCTTCCAGTACACCCACCTCTAAAGTCATTCATTAAGATAGATGTGGGTGGGTTATATTTATGTTAACATGCTCTCTTAAGAATATGCTTAAATTTTAATAAACATTAACTTTCAGATTCCTTGTTATAAGATCACAATTTATTTATTTATTCATCATTCATGTGAGCTTACAATAATTCCAAAACGTAACACAAGTGACAAAATTATAAAAATATTAAACACATGACAAACCAAATTAATAATAATGGAAACAAGACGAAAATCAAAATTGAAGACATTAAATTAAAATTAAATGATAGAATGTCAAAGTATGTCACAATAAATTAAATACATGACATTTTCATTATAAAAAATAAAAACAACACAAAATATTAATAGATTAAAAGCATATTACATGTCGAAATTATTTACTATCATGCCATCTTATACAATATGAAACCGGAATAAGAGCTGTCGCAAACAATCTGCAAATAAGTCTATACCATCGTTCTGAGTGAGGACGTCCCCGACAAGTGTTAAGGTGTGATTAGTTGGTGAATTCTCGCAGCGCTTTAAGTGTGGGTAATAGGGCGAACAGGATACCTTCTCCGTGGCGCTACCGTTCCCCTCTCGTCCCATGATAGGCATTTTGGCACTACCAAGCCAATCTTCTCCAAAACTGATGGATTATCAACGCTATGATGCCTCACCGATAAATAATGTAGGATAGCTGCCATAATTAGCCTACACTTAAGAGTTTCAATGTCCGCCATACCAGCTACAAACATGTAAGGAAACAAAAATGGGTAATAACTATACTCTTTCTTGTATAGCCATTGAGCGAATTTGCGTTGGAAACTTTCTCGCTGGAGAACATATATTTTTTTCTCATTAGGATTCCAGACAACAGTCGCATAATCTAATCTACTAGGAACGTATGCGTTTAATAATATCTTAGCCACTATTACATTGTCGAATTCCCGAGCAGTCCTAATGATAAAACCCAATGTAGCCGATTTGCAGATAGATGTCATGTGTTTGAGAAAATCCAATTTGGTATCCAATATTAATCCTTAGTCTCAAATGTCAGTAACTCTATCCAGAGGAGATATAATATACTTAGATCGAAATAGGTAATGCAAGATTATGTGGCGTTCCAAAAGCATGCCAACGACTATCCTGGCTGCATTTCGGTGCGGCCTTGATGAGATTCTTATGGGCCCATTCTACCAACTATAGAATTTCTCCACATCACAAAACAACACAACCCGTGATCAACTTTTGTAATGAACAAATGAGCGAATAAAAAATTAAAAAAGGGTGAGCGATGCAAGAATAAACGCTGTTTTATTTTTTCGCGTCATAGTTCTCGACACTGGACGTCTATTGAAATTTAAAAAACATGCCTATGAAATATTATGAAGTTGTAACAACCTCAATATATAGATAGAATTGTAATGGTTAGCCGGGGCCCATGCTTTTCATTATCGTGAGTAGTACAATTTAAATCACCGTACATATTGCTATAAATTGGTCTACTACTACCTGGGTCTGTGGATATAATACATATTTTTTCCTAACATTTAAAAATTAACCTATTTCTCTATTCAAGTAATATAATATGGTAATATTATGTGTGCCAAAATTCATAAATAAATTAAACGTTTAGCCATTTTTCCGAGTTGCAAACATCTACACTATACAAAAAAGTCCGCGATATCATAATATGTCTAACTATTACAGTTATATCATAACTATAGGTACCCTGCGGTTTTACCCGAGCTAATTTGAGGGAAAAGTTTAGAGTGAGTCAAACTTAAAAGATATGTTGCCGTGGACTTTTTTATAGAACTTTTAAAGGGAAATATCCGTCATACATGATTTTTGTGTAACTTTAATCATTTACGCAGCGCACCCAACGGAATCTCCCAAATGGAATATTTTTACCAGTTTATTCAATATTTTACATTGATACTCGGCTCCTACTGGTTGCAGCATAACATTATGGATGACCTCCGTGGCCGAGTGGTACGCCGGGTTTCATGGTGTCGCCGACTCGTGAGGTCCCGGGTTCAAATCCCGGTGGGGGCAGATGTTTGTGTGATGAATATGAGCATTTGTACTCCAGTCATGGACGTTTAACATGTATTTCTATAAAAATATACTTATATATGTACAGTACATGTATTCTATCCGTTACCCTAGTATCCCATAACACAAACCTTATAGTGCTTACTTTGGGGCTAGGCTAATTGGTGTGAGTGTTGGAAATATTTATTTTTTTATTATATAGCCTTGAGCCTTCATCAATAAATGCACTATTTAACACAAAAAGATTTTTTCAAATCGGACTATTAGCTTCCGAGATTTGCGCGTTCAATTAAAAATAAATGTGTATTCGGTACAACGGGTCGTAATCGTAGCAACAAAATTTGCACTATCAGTTAAATACATTTTCATGGAAGTTTTATAATTGTATAAAGAAATTCATTGTGTATAATACAAGCCTGAGAAAAAAAAACTATAGTCTGCACTACACCGAAGCGAAGCGAGGGCGCGCCACTAGTCCAAAATAAATCTACAAGCATCCAAATGTGCAAACTTATAATATAAGGATCTACATTTAAAATACGGTATAATAGTGTACGCTGGACTGATAATGTATTATGTGTGCTATATTGAATGTTATTTGACTTCCCTTTTTTAAAAATACCAACCTACTGTACATAAACCCATATTTCCTTAAAAGCCTTATGAAGTTGCCGAATATGACTCATTTATGACATAGTAAATATTTTTATGTTCCGAATATTACTATATTCACATACTTTTACACTGTCCACTGTGATGTATTATCATAAAATCACACTATGACGTAATAATTATTTGCTTTCGGCACGCGTTTGACACACTTCAGCGATACTTGCGGGAAGTTAGTGAAAATTGACTCTTAAATTACGACACATGCCGCTAGATGCTGTCGGAGTGAAAATTTCAAATGCTACGCCCACTTTTAAGGTTTCGTAATCAACAAAGAACACCTATAGTTTCAACTTGTCCGTCCATCCTTCTGTCCGCAGCTTAGCTCTGAAACTATTTACATAATTAATTACTACGGAAGTTCACTTGTTCGTACTCAATATACTCGTACATGTAATTAAAGTGCGACACTTCCATAGTAATAAATTAGGGATCTGTAGTTTTTATTGATTTCTATTGTTACATCTATCGCCCCACTTAGTATTATAAATTTTAACGGTCTGTAGCAAAATCTATGATAGATATCATAATCTAATCTATATGTTACGTTGAGCAATAATAACATATTTTATTAATAGAAAGAATATGTTTAGTAAATCAGCTTCAAAACTGCATAAAAACTTATTGCTCAATGTCACATATATTTTTAGCTAGGGACCGTCAAAACTTGAGTGAGTATAGTTTAAGGACATTTTTTCTTTGTTAACTGCAATTTATTTTTTTGTCAGTTGTCAAATTTTTCAGTTTAGTCATATTCTCATTGACAGTTGTCGAATAACATAAAAAAATTGTCTTCTGACGCGTTTAGTTTTTGACTGACCCACTTTTTAATTTTAATATAAGTTACCCATACATTATCCGAGGACACCAAGTCCGACTTTTACGGAAAATGTAATCCTAGACACAAAGTAGATCCGTCATTTCCTCCTATCTGTCTATTTGTAATGTAATAAACGTCTTGAATTTGTATAAACGTTTTCCTCTTATTAATAAACAAGGAATAAGTTAAGACTAGTTATGCCGTGTTTTGTTCATGTCACTCAAATGACATTTGTCATTCAATGAACAGAGACAAAATATGAAGTAACTAATCCAAGCTTATTCTTCGTTTATTAATAAGGGGGTTTGTGTTTGTTTGTTCTGTACCCTTAGTACGAGTTTGAGCGCACGAAAACTATCATAGTTTTCGTAATTGTAAATTATGTTTCTATGTCCATTTTGGTGAAAAGTAACCAAATATACTTAAAATTTAAGAAGACGCAAATGATTTAATGTTAGAATTCAAATACTATTTATTTGTATTGAAACGAAAACAATAAAATCAGTACTCTTAGTACGAGTGCGAGCTCACGAAAACTATCATAGTTTTCGTAATTGTAAAACTCGTACTAAGGGTACTGGAGTATTTATGATGTTAGATATGAAAATTAAGCAATTTCTTAAATAAAACTACAATAAAAACAGGACAAGTGCTAGTAGAACTTGCGCTCGAAGGGTTCCGTACCATCATATTTACCTACCACATTAGACACTGTCTCATAATGACTAGCAAAAAACGGCAAAATAATCACGTCTGTTGCATGAAAGCCCCCCCCCTTGATTATAATTTCATTATTTATTTTTAAATTGAATATACAACTAAATATACTATGTATATTTGAAACGTCTATATGTTGACTTTATTCATTAAATATTTATTTTATTGTTTTTTAGTATTCGTTGTAATAGCGGCAACAGAAATACATCATCGTGAACATTTCAACTATATAGGTTTCACATGAGATATAAAGACAGCCTATAGCCTAAAGCCTGTTGACAGTCAGACCGACGCACAATGGAGTCTTAGTAATAGGGTTCCGTTTTTATCCTATGGGTACGGAACCCTAAAAACAGGCATTGTGATTTTTTTCTTTCAAAATTTTTTTTATTTAGTTTGCAAAACGGAATTGTGAAAATGACAAAATAATTACATACAGTGTATCTTAACAGTATCAGAAATCTTATAAATGCATAGACTTTATAAATATGTTAGAATCCTTTTTAAATTTTATGTACACAATACTACCCTTACACCTGCAAGCGTAACAATGTTTCCAGTTTTTTTTTCATTACTGCAATTATTATAAGGTACTTGTAAACTTATTTCCGTTGACACTATAAAAATCTCAGATTACAGAACAAGAGGCAGATGGAACGCACGGAACACGCAAGTTCGGCCACCAAAGCAAATATGAAGTCAAAAGTAAAGCCTTTTTATCTTTGTGAACAGATCTTACAACGTTTGAACAAGGCGGCGCAGTTTTGATAAATACTTAATATTCACGGGACGTATTCACAACACAATGCGTTGTAGTGTATGTAGGACATTTAGACATAGTTTGATATGCATTACGCCATTACACGGCAAAATATCGCTATGTCTATAGAAGCATCCAGTATTAGAATTTGACATAATGGTCAGATGTCCGAATAAATAAGATCCTAAGTGAGATTGCATCTTACAGAATATCTATCCTTGCTTTGGTGGCACGCAATCTGTGTACCGTGCGCTCCGTCGGCCTTTAGGCTTCTAATCTGAGGTAAAAAATAATAAATATGATAAAATACACTTTTTACTTACATACGAGTACATACTTCCAGTGACTACAGAATGTATGAAACTTTTACAAGGGCAAAGCTTTTTTCAATCAGAAACTTCTTCCATCTGGCCCAAAGTAGCGAAACGTATCGAAGAAGGAAATCATGGTGTACACCTGAATCTTTATATATATAATTCTTCTGTGAGTGTGTATGTCACTGAACTTCTCTTAAACGACTGGACCGATTTTGATGAAATTTTTTGTGTGTGTTCAAGGGGATCTGAGAATGGTTTAGATTCACAATTTTGTCCGCTGGACAACCCCTATTTTTTTAGGGCGGTACGAAGTTCGCTGGGTCAGCTAGTATACAATAAAACTGTAATACTTAAATTGGAACTACTCATATAATGAAATACATACTCATTATAACGATGTTATGAACAAAAATATATTAATGCAAACACAATTAACATTTACTTACACCGTGAAATCTAAGTTATCTGAGAAACTTAAAAATCGTATAAGTAAATAAAAACAGTGAGAGTTATAAACAGTCAACGTACTACATCCTCATGCAAAAATATTGATTTATATTGTTTACAAAATATCCTGAAACATACCCACCTACTATATAATTATTATTACGTACGTTTAAAATACGTAGATCTTAAAAGTAGTTTAACTGGATCAATTTATGACAGTTAAAATTTGTTAAGGTTTCATAATATACAGTTATTGAGTTAACGTGAATACTTATTAAAGAACAAAAAAAAGACTGCTGAGATATAACCCAAATCTTTGTCTGAATTAGTTAGTAAAGTTCCTCAGGTAACTCAAAATTCTCGGTGTAAAGGTGTATTAAGGAAGACGACAGGAGAAACAATGTGGGTAAAGAAGTAGGAAAGACAGAATTAAACAGAATTTCTTTTTTATCTCAACATGCTTGTTTTCACCTACGTGTGAAGAGGAGGCCTTGCAGTCTTAGAAATCCTACAAGAAATTCGACACGTTAGTGCATTCTACCAGATTGCGACAGACGCTGGTTCCAGTCCAGCCTAACCTTGGACGAGTTATTATTGGACTAAGTATAAGTCAACTCGTTTAAAAATGTCCTTTAAACAACATCAGATTTGCGACGAAAAGGGCTACACCAAGTTGAAAAGCAAGAAGACGAAGCCCGCTAGCCGATATTTGTGTGGTGTAGCCCCGACTGGACCGAACCATCTGCTGCGTCCTGCAATACCAACGACGCCACTGTTCGTGTCCTGACTGTATTACTTACTCTACGAAGGAAGAGGAGATCGTAGAGTACCAGCGATTAAAGACCAAGTTCTCCCTGAGACCCGCTTGGTTGGAGTCCCGTCACAATGTGAATTTTAATTCATTTGTGGTGTGGGTGTTGACCGAACATCTGGGTACTTCCATGAAGGAAGATCTTTGGCCGATATGTGTGGTGTTCTCGCGGGTCCGAGGCTGATTTACTAACCTAACCTAACACTACTCTACATCACGCGTCACCGTCTAATAAGTACGTGTTAATTAGGTGTTTACTAACATAGTTATTAGTTTTGTTTACTAAAAATAATGTTTTCTATGTGTTACACTGTAAGGCATTTACCTATGGGCCTACGTAGCCTGATAATAAATAATAAAAAAGTCAACTCTTTTAAATATACCCTTTGAAAAAAGCTACCACCAGTTCAGGACTACTTTTAATTCTCTACTACTAAATGAGGTTATATTTAACTTTACTGGCATATTTTCTGACGAAACTTTACCTATGACACGGCATTCTCAATTAATGTGTTTAAATCAGTATTTAAAAAATAATTGTTCCATATTATGACATGGAAGGTCATTTTGTACATGTGTCCAAATTATACTGACGACCGACGATAGCAATTCTATTTCTGTAATGTTAATCACATACTTAATTAAATTACTTATATACGATATGTAAATTTATATAACTGATATATAGCTTTGCAATAAATGTAAAGATAACCATAATGGGTATCTTTTTAACCTAATTTGACCTTGAAGCCTCATTTGCAGAAAGTCTATAAAGCAAAACGCCAAAACTTCATGTCTAAAATACATAATGTATATGAAACAAAACGTCTGAAAAAAAACTGATATCACCTAGAAAGCAGAAAGCCTAAATTTTAGAATGACTATGAAACAATAACTATTAGTTTTAATATAAAAACCGGAAGAAAGCTGACATACACTTCAATAAACTATAAGCAGGAACTTATGAAGGGGAACGATAAAACCCTAGACTCAATCAATTTTTAAATTCTTTTCTAAAGATGAAGAAACGTTTATTCAATCAATATAACTAGAAAACATGTTAGATTATACAAAGAAGTTACTTTGTAGTTTTATTTTAGTAGGCGCAGTTAGTTAATACTTAATTTATAAGAAATAAAGAATTTTGCTAGGCATAAAGTCAAAATTTTAGTAGTTATCCGAAAAGCTTGTCTTTATTTTTTAACAAAACTTATTACTACAGCCTTTTTGCTTTGTTACTTTTAGTCTATAGTATACTAATAGACGTTCAGCAAACTAGACTTTGTGATCAAAATAGTTTTTATGCCAAAATAGGTTTAAAACCGAAAAAAAACAAATTCCAGAAATAAAGGTGCATAGTTGAAATAAAACTTTAATTGTATTTTAATTTTAATTATATTTCAATTATTTTAAATAAAAGAAAAACTTTATTACCAGAGTTAAAGGGATTGAAATCGGGTGCGGGATGCGACGGCATCTTAAGATGCCATCGGTCCTTGAAAATAAAGTTATAATAATAAGACCATGGCTATTTTTTCCAATGTTTAGTACTAACTGTTGTAAGTTTGGCATTTTAGTTCCTTAGTAATACTTTTTCTAGTTTATGTACCTTGGCCCGGTTGTATTTTGCTCTACTGACATTAAGAGTTAAAAGATTTATGGTATATAATCAGTAGGTAATTCTGGGCAATATTTTTTTCGCTACCTCGAATGTTGTACTTTCTCAAAGATCCTTGAAAGAGGATGACCGTATCGATTGGATTGTTATCTAGATGTGAAGTTCGCTAATTTGGAGATGAAGAATTTCGTTATTATAAATAAATTCCAAATGCTACCTTGTGGTCCTATCCCGTTTGAAACCTTTACTTAGTGGAATGAAACTTTAGATTTAAACATCTAGCAGTTAATTGCTTGAAAAAAAAATCTAAGTACCTTGTGGTACTTACTCCGAACTCCGTCACATATTGGTCACTTATGTCCATTACCTACATTCACATTTTTTACGTTCATATAGTTTCAAAACCAATACATTTATCCGTGAATGTGAAGTTAATAAAAGACAATGTAATGTCTAAAATTGATTAATTTATTATGAAAGACACAGGCTCAAATGCAGTTAATGCGGAATGAAGAGTATATAATCCAAAAACTGGTAGGTTTCTATCAAAACTATAAAATTATTTACGGTTGTATTATGTATTATCAGTATTTTTGATTTTCTGAGGCCCAAAGTATACGGCGTGACAAAATGAGTTGTAATATATTGTTTGATAGCAATAATCTTGATAAAAGATTTTGCTTCTCTGTTTGGCGAAAACATTATAAGAACCACAGCCGTGATAAGAACCCTTAAATTGTAGGGAAATTACTGGCAGGAGGCGTCTCGCCGCGCCGCCGCGCCGTCGGGGCGGCATTTTCGTGTAGCATAATATCACAGTGGCCTTGTGATGTGACTCACTTCACCCAAAGCACGCCCTATGAGCGTGATTTCGCAATGTCAAATGTTTATTAGAAAAATAGTAAATTAAAAAAATCAAATGCCCGCCTGCTTAACTATTTTGTTGAATTAAAACCCAAAAAGAAAAAACAAGTCCAGTAGTCTAGAATTCTATTAGGTAAGGAGCAAAGCTATTTTAACAGTTAATAGGAACCCATTATTTTTTAAAACCCTTCACTTTGATGGGTTCTATAATTCTAAGCAATTTTTTTTTCAAGTTCGGGCTTTAGCATAATTTTTTATAGCTATAGTAGAGCGTGCTAAAGAAATGGACATAACATTCGCTCGAAAAACATTACCCCCGCAGTCGGGTTATAAATAAAGTATCAAGAGCAAGTTGGACTCGCACAAAAAGAGTTAATTATTCTGTAGGCAAATCAAATGTAAACACATTAGAAAAATCTAAGCAACACGTATCATTTACAGAAACTGTATGTTTTATTAATTGAAGTAAAATTATTATCTTACCAAAGTAGATTGGCATATAATTTTTGTTGTTCTCGAAAATATAGTTGGCTGATTTTAATAAAAGAAATTTTTCGATTGGGTTTATAATAGTATAGTATAAATATATTACAATAGAAAAAACCTTTCAAAACCGTACATATTGCTTAGACTTTTTGAAGAGTATATATTTCAACTAGATCTGTGCCTTTCCAATACTGCTACCCCTGTAACCTATTAGGAAAACAGATTTTACCCCGACTTTAAAATGTTATCATCAGTCCAAGAAATTCCAATTTAGCCGCTATATCTTTGTCTCTAATAATGTCATCATCAGGAGAAAATCTCTCCCCTCTTCCCACACTCAGCACCCCGCGGGCTCACTAGCAAGAAGGAGCGCATGCTCTATTTAGTGGGATTATTATATAGTATTTTCTTATTATTTTGATTTGACCAAATAATTAGGTTCTTTGTTACCCCCGAAGTATGGCTGATTTACCCCCGGAGGGGTAATTACCCCCAGGTTCGGAACCCAGGAACTAGAGGCTCGTCCTCGCTTCGCTTCGATGTAGATTAGCTAGCTATAATACTGCTATCACGCTACGACCAGTGAGAGCGGATTATCGATGTAAAATGTTGTAAAAACGGGTAAAAATATTCCATTTATGTGCGTGTGATGGTTTGTGGAAACCTGCTCGGATATGTTGGATATTTCCGCTGATATTATCGACCTAGCTAAATGTTTTAAAGACACGCGACCTAGCCACTTTTCACAGATTTTATTACTTTACAAATATTAATAAACACTTTTGCGAATAGTTTTTTGAGTTTTCACCTTTTTTTTTGTCTGGGAAATGCCTTACGTATCCTTTAACCACCGGGGGAGCGAGAAGAAGGTTTGTGGGACTCCTCCCCGCTCATTTCAGCCAGCTCTTGGGCCGGATGAAATAAGCAGGACCCTATTTATGCCCTGAACAGAGCCACTAAAAACCAGACAATGCTCCTGCACTGTTCTCCCGGCACGCAATTTGGGAACCGAGGTCCCCCCAATGCGCGCCGGGGGTGCAAATGTGGTCGTGGCACCCAATTTCCAACTGGCCACATAACCGCAAAGTGATTGTCCATGACGCACCCGCCCCGATGAAGATGCCCCGGAGAATTAGGGGCATCGACATCCAGAGAAGTTCTCTCCGTCCCTCTCTCGCTCCGCTATAACTCCGAATGAGTCATCCAGCGCCCGCCATCTACGACCAGTGGTTGTTCGCGTAGTAGAGCAGCGCTTTCTCCCTTGCCCATAAAAGGGCAATTCCCTACCCCCCGTTCCCCTGGAGGTTAGTAAAATAGCTGGCGGGCCAAACGTCGCCGACTAGCTCTTGGCAAAGGCGGCCTGCAGTTCTTCCCGGAGCGACAGCCTCAGTGCACACTAAGCATTTCAGGGGCTCCGAACAGGTTGCTATCTTGTGGCCCTTTCCTCCGCACCTATAGCAGAGCCCACTGTGATGAATTCCGCTTTTACAGCTCTGGGTGTTGTGCCCCAGCTATAGCATCGCAGCGGTCTCTTCTCCAGCAAATGTGCCCTTGCCACGCACCGCCCTACTGTTAATCTGCCGGACTCGGCAATTCTCTTCGCTGCCCCGTTCGGGCATCCCACAACCGCCGTGAGTATTTTTCCAGGGCCCTCTCTTAGGGGGCCCACTCTGACTGCCTCCAGCTAATACTCCCCGAATTCAGAGACTGCCTCCTTAAGGTCTTGGCTCTCCACCGAGTCGTCCAGTCCCATTACGCGGAGGTCCGTGCACATTGTTGAGCGCGTGACCACGTAGCTACCCATCTCTCGACTCGCCCAGGGTCAACCTCAGCCTCTCCGCCAGCTGATCCTCCTTCCTTCCACCGTCGCTGTCAGCGACCTCCAAAATTCTGGCGCCGGTAACCGCATGTCTCACCCTGCCATTTGGGATGTCCAGTTCTGGCAGCCAAATTGCCGTACGGGCTTTGGAAATCACTTTAGCATATGTGGCCCCTTCCAACGCAGCCTCCGGGCGATCTTTACTATTACCGCTGCAGTGGTACTTGCAGTCTTGTACCACTGCAGCCATCGGCTGCTGCCTTTTCCCATGTCCCTGCTTTGCCCTCTGCTCTTTATTGGGCCTCGTGTTTCCCCATAACGCCACTGCGGTATAAGTGCGGGCTGCAGGTCCTATACTATTAGCCGCCGCTATATCCTTTTTCCTGGCGACCGCTCTTTTTTTTCTTCCATTCCTCTGCGTCATCCCCCACTTTTTCCGGAATTTTTGATGATCTTGATCCCTCCTCAGATATTCTTGGCCTCTCCCTTCGATCCGCGGCAAGTGGTGGGCGTAGCTTTTCCGGTAACTTTATGAATCTGCGCATAGAATCCATCCCAGAGGCTCTAAACAGCTCCAGCTTTAGGTCCCTAAAGCAACCCTCGAACGTCTCCCTCTCTACTTCCCCTTCAAATGTAGGTCCAGTTATAGGCTCCTTCGGCTCTGGAGTCCTCCGTTTTTCCGAAAGCAGCTTGTCTACAGCCCCCTCCTTCCTCAGGGTCTCCCCCTCCTTTAGCAGTTTTGAGTTTTCTTTTTTGAGTTTCTCCATTTTATCCTTTAGCCTCCTGATCTCTTCCTCTTTCATCCTGAATCTGTCTTCCACATTCCGCTCTCCAGAACGGGGTGTGGAAGACAGATTTGCATCCTTCAAATATGTGCTCTCTCTTTTTCTTTTTCACTACGTCTTTCTCCGCGAAATTGCCCATGATCTTCCCCGACGCTGCCGAGACTCTCTCAACCAACCTCGTTGTCACCACCACGCAACTGGGATGCACCACGAGGAGGTGGTCTGGCATCGCACCCCTTTTGAGATTTCACCTAAGATTGTTTTTCACAAATCAATGAGTTGTCACATTGTCAACAAAGTTATTTTGTTATGGCCTAGTACCATAGACAATTGCACTGAACCAAAACACTCCTTGCGTCGATGCTATACCATAATAATGTGCAGTATTCAAAGGGAAGTAAATTATATTAATCTCAAAAAAGTATGATTACACAACTACCCACAAAAACTTAAAAAGACTCACTCATCAAAAGCTCAAATTAATTTCTTCTTATAGGTTCTGGACAGCTGCTTTTAGTATCCTCGGGACGCGCCGGGTGCCTTGAGACCGCGGACTGTAATCGATTAGATATTTAGACACACAAAACAACATTAGCACAGTCGCGGTTGAATATAGTGCTTCTTATCGATTACGTTCTTATCATCGAGAGCAATAGCGCAGGTGGCACGACCATTATCTTATTTACAACCGATTTGGGATCAGTCGTATTAACGGAAATGCAGCTTTAACTTTTCAAAAGTAACACACCCACGTACACACATGTGTAAAAATACATACAAACATAGAGCAACGCTGATGTGACACGTCGGCCCGCCATGTTGCTCTGTGATACTAAACCACGATAACATTTGTCATTTGTATGCGATTTGATACAAAAAATCCCGATCAGCTTCTCAGTGCTATTATTTGCGTAATAGGCCTGCCGCTTGAATCGCACGAACAGGAGGTTCGATGCTTAAAAAAATATAAATTACATTATATTTTTAAAGACATCTTTTCATTATAAAACATTCCCCCGACTGTATTAAAAAAAATCCTTATATATTATTCTTAATATATTATTTATTATATTAATATTTAAAAAAAAATATTATACGTCACTGCTTTAACCCCATTACTTCATTTACAAGTAAGTTTCAGATTTTTTGTTATAAAACTACTCGGTTGCTACTAAAGTGCTCATAAATCACATCGTCACTTTTGATTTGACGACCTCCGTGGCCGAGTGGTTTGTACGCCGGGTTTCATGGTGTCACCGACTCGAGAGTTCGAATCCCGGTAGGGGCAGATGTTTGTGTGATGAATACGAGCATTTGTACTCTAGTCATGGATGTGTTATATGTATTTCTATATAAATATACTTATATATGTACTGTATAAGTATTCTATCCGTTACCCTAGTATCCAATAACACAAGCCTTACAGTGCTTACTAGACTAATTGGTGTGAGAGCTAGAAATATTTTTTATTAAAAAAATGTTTATTAATGGATCATAGTATACTCAGTATAGTAACCATGACTCAGCCCTGCGCATCAGCAACCCTTATAATATTTTTGAGTGTCAATGAAAAAAATAAATACTTAGAACTGTTAGGGTGCTATACACATAAACAGGTCGGTATTAATCAGCACTGCCGGGCGGTAAAATCGAATATGTGTAGATGAATGTTCGGCAATATTTTTTTTGCAGCTACCTGTCTGCAAATGACTCTACCCCACCTGATGTTCAGAGGTGATAGAGTTCAAACGCGAAGATAGATGGTACAGCAGATATAAACTGCCACACCAAACATTTTCACCTTGCCGGCCTGCAAAAATGCTTCTTCACTCCTCTCTTAAAGGAGTAATCTAAAAGGATTTTTTTCTTCTTCGACAAATACTGCTGATCTGACTATGCTGGCCCGATTATGTATGTAGCTACCCTTAGCTTTAAATTTACTACGATTTAGTTTATGGCCTATAATATAAAGTTTAATAAAAAATGCAAAGCGCTTTTGATGAGTCCAAGTAACTGGCAGGAGTACCTACAGCTCGCAGCTACGCTCTTGACAGCCCTAAGGGAAGTCGTTATGGACGTGCGAGTGCCAGGGAAGCGTAATTTGAATTCAAGGTATAAATGACATCACGTGAAGATAAAGTTACAGATGAGTATTTTGCCATACATTTGTAATGTTTTGCTAAGGCACTTACCTTGCCGTGTCGCGTGCAGTTTTGACAGTAGCTGTGGCAGAATGTAATACACTGTAACGTCGGGTCACTATGGTTTGTATCTGTTAGATTAGCTTGTCGCTTTACACCAAACCATGGTATGCTAATAATACATGAGTCTAGACGAAGTTACTCACGCGATAAGACCACCTGGTGTTGTTATAATCTATCTATCTTGTATCAATATTGGCTTTATTCGATAACAGTAAAATAAAAATATATTCATTCACATTTCCGAGTAATGAACACGTTTTTACTATGTTGTCATTCAAAATTGACTGAAATCGATAACAGCATATGATAAATAGAAATTCAACGAAAAACACTTACCTACTTCGTTCGTCATTAAGTCGAGAAAACAAAAGACTTGCCCGCACCCTTACCAGACTTAATAGGGACAAACTCCGCATAATTAAAGGAACCCTTACTGGTCATTGTCCCCTAAACAAACACTTACATACAATAGGAGTAACAGACAGCCCCCTATGCAGAGGATGTATGGAGGCACAGGAAACGCCACGGCATGTCATCATGGAATGCAGGAGTGTGGCCGACCAACGGGCACGACTTCTCCAGTTGCCAGCATCGCTTCCGGAAGCTTGCAGCAGTCTGTCAAGGCTGCTTTCCTTTTGGACTAACCTAGCCTGACTGGAGTAAACGGAATGTTTCAAGACACGCACAATGGTCCAATGATTAGGACTAAGTGCGGAAACCGCCCTGAAAAACTTTAAAAAAAGTCGAGGAAAAGAAGGGCGACCAGTATCAAGGGTTCCTTACATTTGCATATAAACAACTGTATCTATTTTTACTACTTATATCTTAAAAAAATAATTTTTAAAGTGAAAACTTTTTTAGTATCGTTGTGACTTGAGATTCGATAAAACGGAAGTAGAGTATTATTACATTTTGTTGACACAATTATATTTTCTATGAACTCATGTTTTTTTTTATCATCGTTTTGACAAACCTATAAATCTAAATATGAGATAAAAATAAAAAAAATGTAAGTAATATTGTGTGGATATACTGACGTTTTTTTGGAATTAGCAAAAATGCGACGATCGAACTTTTTATGAATAAATAAATACCTCGACAAAAATAATTTCATTTAAAATGTTATGTTATTTAGAAAAATATAACCCTTTCGATGGTTATCATAAAAGACGTCATGTGTTTTATTTTCAAATTTCATGAGTTTGATGATGAGGTCTAGTCATAATTAAAAAAATAAAATGAGTTCTTCTTTTAGTGAAATATCCTATCTTACTTGATATAATTTCCCTTTTTGTGACAAACCCGTGGGACGCCCTGAATACAAAAATAATAGAGGATCATATACATATGTGTATATTTTCAAAAAACTACGTTGAATTGAAATAAATCAAACTAACAATATACCTAGCCTAGCCATAAGTTCTGTTAAGAAAATGCATTTTTTTTAAGAAGTAATGTAATATTATTAAAATTATACCTACATATTTATCAGTCTTAGCAAAAAATAAAAAAAGATTCTATTCGAAATGGCCACCTTTGGCTTTAATACAGGCCTTTAATCTGGTTGGCCATGAATCTATGTATTTACGCACTGTTTCCAAGGGAAATTTCGCCATTTCTTGCTCTAAAGATTATTTAAGAGACTCAATATCGCCGTGTCGTTTAGAGCAAGCCCTGTCCTCAAAAACTGACCATAATTTGAAATCTTAAGGGTTAAGGTCTGGGCAAGATGAGGGCCAGTCTTCAGCACTCATTAAGTCCGGAACGTTGGTTTCAAAAAATTCAGCCTTGGGTAGTTCGTGCCTTTTGACCGGATGCAGAACCCTGCTGGAAAGTCCACGGTATATTTCTAAAGTGTTTATACACTTTGGTTGAAGTTTTCACTCCTTTTTCACAAAAATGTAGTTTTGTGGCTCCTTGATAAGACACGTCCCACTAAACCATCATTGACGCAGGATGTTGACCATGTTGTACCTTTCCGACTACTTAAGCAGCTTCTTTGGAACTGTGAGCGTATACTTTGCTTAGTGTAGTGTTCTTCATTCGTGAAAAAAATTTCATCGGTAAAGAGGATATTGCTATGTTTTTTACCTGCGTATCGCGACAGAAGGCGTTTTGATCGATCCATTCTCTTTAATTGTAAAGATTGATTTAGGGCATGTCTTGTATATCGACGATAAGCACCGAGCTTCAGGTCTTGTTTTATAATACGCGACAGAATCCTAACGGGAATCTTTATTTCTCGCGATAATATTGCTTTTAGATTATTTAGTTTTTATGCAATTATCTTTTCTTTAACACCCCGTTCCATATTGTAATTTGATAATGAACACGAAAAAATATGTGAAATGGCGCAAAAACGAAAGAAGTTATTTAAATAATTTATGTGTTCCAAATTCAAAATACCTATTTAAAAAGTTGAAAAAAAAAGAAAAGTTTTTATGTAACTATATTTATGGCCAGACTAGAATTTGACGACCTCCGTGGCCGAGTGGTTTGTACGCCGGGTTTCATGGTGTCGCCGACTCGAGAGGTCCCGGGTTCGAATCCCCGTGGGGACAGATGTTTGTGTGATTAATACGAGCATTTGTACTCCAATCATGGATGTTTAATATGTATTTCTATATAAATATACTTATGTATGTAAAGTATATGTATTATATCCGTTACCCTAGCATCCCATAACACAAGCCTTACAGTGCTTACTTTGGGGCTAGGCTAATTGGTGTGAGTGTTGGAAATATTTATTTATTTATATATATTAACGTACGTAAATGAACTAAATTGCTAGGTATTAATAAAGGAATAAAAACTGGTTTTATTTTCAACACACATCAATCAGCCTAGCCCCAAAGTAAGCACTGTAGCAAATGCTCGTATTCATCACACATACATCTGCCCCCACCGGGATACGAACCCGGAACCTCTCGAGTAGGCGACATCTTGAAACCCGGCGTACTAACCACTCTGCCACGGAGCTCGTCAAAACTTATTATGCTCAGATCAAATATCCGAGTCTATTGCTCTCTAAAAAAAGATGCTAGGTTTTAATTATTATTAGGTCTCATTTTAAACATACCTAAATCGTATTACTAAGACAGACACAAAGTCAAGTTATTAAATATCGTGAAAAACGGTTGATATCTTTAGGCATCTACTATCCCTTTCCACGTGGACCATAGATGAACTTCATATTCTATTACCTAACAACGATATGAAAAAGTCTGACTTGGTTGTTCGGTGTAAATAGGTTGTAGAATGCTCGAAGATCCAAGAATCCAATGCATCCAAGTACTTGTATGACTTGCTGACTCTACAGTTAAATTTATGCAGTACGTGACTCGTACAGCCTAATTGACTGATTCATCAACACTGACTCGGACGCAAAAACCGAGAAGCAACTGGGACTCACTGCTCGAGAGATCGAGACGAGACGAGAGCAGAGCACTGAATGTGTACATCGGTCTCGGCCTGTCTAGGAGTGTCTCGGCGAGTGTATACAGCCGGCATAAGACGTAGATTGAAGATCTTTTATGTGTTCACATTTTTGTAGGTTTCACTTCTATCGCATGCGCATGTGAACTGAACACATGCTTGTTTTTGTCACGTATAAAAAGAACTATGACTTCAATACCTCTACATGGCTTTAATTTCACCTCGATTTCGAATTTCAAACCCTCGAACTTCGCCGCCTGATTGCGTTTCGGAATGTTTTCTCGGGTTACATTTCGGGAAGTGTGCACAAGAAATAATCTAATTGATTCCGCCTGGAGCTTCTTACTATTGGACGACGAGACGTGGACAGGGTCTTGATCCGTACGTGGTTGATATACCTCCCCTGCACACCGCACGATTCGCATCCTCCTTTATCATGCGAACCATTAGGGGAATGGAACTTTCTTCCGGCGTCTGAATTCCCCGATACAAAAAATAAAGACATGTGGGGGACAGTGTAACAAAAGGCACAGTGTAACATAAGGAATTTATCTGCCCTTTTCTTATTTGGCTATGGTGTATTGACGTGTTTTTTTATTATTTTTTTGACACTCACACCAATTAGCCTAGCCCCCAAGTAAGCACTGTAAGGCTTGTGTTATGGGATGCTAGGGTAACGGATAGAATACATATACTGTACATATATAAGGATATTTATATAGAAATACATATTAAACATGCATGAGTGGAGCAAAAATGCTCGTATTAATCACACAAATATCTGCCCCCACCGGGATTCGAACCCTCTCGAGTCGGCAACACCATGAAACCCGGCGTATAAACAACTCGGCCAAGGACCTCCGTGGCCGAGCTGTTTGTACGTGTGACGACCTCGTCATTATTAGCTTCATATTCTCATCTTAAGCAGCTTCTATATCATCAGGCGTCAAATGGCCGGGTATAATACAGAGATATTTATATTTTAATTTTGTCGCCAAGATTTTTACGTTTGTCACGATGATGTGAATTTCTATGCACTGGAGCTGATAGTAAAGTACCAGGTTAACTCGTCAGCAACTTCCCGCTCGAATTGGAGCATCCGTTTGGGTAAGTAACTTTTACCAAATAAAAGAACACAGTAAATCAGATTTGGTGGTGTTGTGTTTCTGTTGATGGGTAAGGTTCCAGAGCTCCACTGGGTAGGACGACAAAGACGTATTTGGTGCGCTACCCCAAGCACGAGGTTTTTCGTAAAATTTTCTGTGGAATAATCCGGTTTCTTCTTACTTCCGTTAGAGGCGCTGCTTAGTTTCTATAGAAACTTTGACGATGCGATACGATTATGGATCTGTCAAAGTTCGTGCTTGGAGATACGACGCGCAGCGTATAGCTGCCTCTTCACAACTCCACTTACACTACACTGCACTGACTTTATCTCAGGTGCGGTAGGGTAATATACTGCGTTAAAAAAAATACAATCGATCGAATATAGACAAACTAGTTGTGCTCGCGACTTCGTTCGCATGAATGCCGGAAAATAACCTCACCCCAACATGATCGCCTAGGGTACTACAAAATGGCCTAAAACCTATTCACAGACATACAAAAAAATATGTGAAAATCGGTAAAACCATGGTAAAACCGTTTCGGAGAAGATCGATAAGACATGCAAACACTGTGGTACGAGATTTATTCCACCTTTTTGCATTAGGTAAGTAATCGGTGCTCATAAATATAAATAAAGAAATGTAGATCAGAAACGATAAGGAAAACAACGGAGAATAAAGTGGGTAATAATCAAGTACAGATACAGAATACTTATGTTTTAACATAAAACAAAATAAAGTAGGCGTATACTGTACTATTGTAGTCTTGGCACAATATTGCACACATTATTTTTTTTTAACACACACTAATTAGCCTAGCCCCAAAGTAAGCACTGTAGGGTTTGTGCTATGGGATACTAGGGTAACGGATAGAATACATATACAGTACATATATAAGTATATTTATATAGAACTAAATATTAAACATCCATGACTGGAGTACAAATCGTATTCATCACACAAACATCTGCCCCCACCGGGAATCAAATCCGGGACCTCTCGAGTCGGCGACACCATGAAACACGGCGTACAAACCACTCGGCCACGGAGGTCATCCAAATATAAAGGTTGTGTTAATTCATAAAGGCATAAAGAAATAATTATCAATATAAATTTATAAATAAACGTATAAATACAAAAACGAAGGTTTCAATATGTAGTGCCTATGTAAATTTGTTCAATGTACATAATGTCGTTAAAAACCAGGAAACCAACTTCTTCTTGATGATAAACATCAAATCATTTATTGCATTCATGTAGTTAGAGAGATGGTTATATACATGTTTTAAAGTACGTTACATGAACCCTGCCAGGGTATCGCAATACTTGGTGTTCTTATGAGTAAAATTTATAATAATCTAACATACAATTTAAATGATTTTTTCTTGAATTTACGTAATATAAATATCTACTATCAAAATTAATATTTCATCAATTATCTCATTAAAAATAAAATTAATAAAAATTTTGAATTGAATTATATAATAATAATAATAAAATGAAAACTATATACATACCAAATTACTTAATATAACCCACCTTAAAATCAACCGTCATCAATCACAAACATATTATATATTTTAAAATCAGACAATCATACATTCCGATTATGCAATTAAGAATCGTGTAAAATTATATTATATTATTATTATGTGAATCAATCTATCCAAAACATATTTCTTGTTAATAATATTTACTTACACATAAGGTACTTTTATCTATAGAGTAATAATAGCATTTATTTATCAAGAGCTTTTTTAATTTACTTTGAAATATGTTAATGTTTTGTTCATTTTTAATTTCTTCTGGTAGCTTATTAAATACTTTAATGGCCATATACTTTGTACTACAATTCAACATTTGACTTAGCGGATGAACTGCAAATAATCTGTTTTACACAAATATAGGCCAGGCGAGCTTATCTGTCTTGTGTAGATAAGCCGATAACTATAAATGGTGATCATCTGCACAGTAGTGTATGAGCATGAATTTGAAATAATAATATATATTTAAACAGTATTTCTACACTATTATGAAGTTAAATAACGTCATAATAAATATTTTTCTTATTTTTAGTGTATATAGGAATAATTAATCTTAGCTATAATATCTTCAAAACACCAAATATAGTACAAACCAGTCCAACCACTACTAACTTAATATTAAATAGTTCCGGCGGCCATCTCTGGTCTACATCAACAGTTCCATTTCACCATAATAGCGCTTTTTGAGACGAAATGATCGTCCATTTCGTTATAGAAAGAGCTAGGTAATGTAACACTCATAATAAATAAAAAATCTACATTACTTACTATAGATGAGCCTATAATTTTCGAGACTCCCCATAATTTCTCCAATATTTCGTTATCAGATCCTGACTTGGTGAATATTATATATAACTAGAGAACATTTATAAGCTTTTAAACAAAAAAAAAAACAATTTTGAAATTAGTTTCGCACCGTACTAGAATATTCTCCTACTTTTTTGTCTCAAGAAGGTTAAAAATAACAAAACGCCTGTAGTTTTATGCCAGCAATCCGATCTGTACGTGTACGTTCAGTGAAAATTGATCGAACTAGAAAATAGCGATATTTGGGAAATAGCATTTGAAGTAATAAAAAAACCTGCTACGTGGCTATTGGTAACATTAGGCATAATCAGGTAGTGTACCAGTTTTCGAAATAATTAAATAAAAAAATCCTGCTACGAGGCTATTGGAAATAACGCGTCAACCTCAAATCATTTTTAAATTTCTGTTTTGATCCAAAAAATATATCTATGTCTCTAAATTTTGAATTGTATAAGTGCGACACGCGCGTTAGGATAGAATGGTTCCCATATTTTGTACGGTGCAATGGTACATGAAAAAGTGAAGTGTGACGAGTACGATAATTAGGTACAGATAGCGAGAGGCCCGCAAGCAGCTCAGGGCAATCTAGGTGGCCACGTATCAGATCCCACAGCAACCCCATATCCAAAATCAGGCGTTGATCCTCAAGAGTCAAGAGCAAAATGCGACAACTGTCAACATAGGTAGTATCAGGAATTTTGAATTTATAATTGAGATGTCGTATAAATCTCTTTTGGACACGTTCTATTTGATTTATATAGGTCTCATATTGTGGACACCAGATAGGACTAGCATATGCTAGTCCGGAGTCGGAGCATATTGGAATATTCCAATATGCTCCGTACATAAGCGTAGTACACGACCTTAATGGTGGTCAACGAGCTGAAAGAACGAGAAGTGCGCGAGACGAATCCCAAATTCCGATAAGCCTTATTCGTGATTATGTCAATGTGGTGAGACATTAACAATTTGGAGTCCAGAAGCACTCCCAAATCCCTTACTACCTCGACCCTCTCGATAGTAACTCCTTCGATATTATATTGGAACAGGATGGGTTCCTTTTTCCGACTGAAAGTGATGGTATTGCATTTATCTATCCTCAGATTGATATTATTATCTTTATAATATTTAATAAGACTATCTAAATCACTTTGCAAGAGAAGACAATCTTCAAGTGATTTTACTCGAATGAAAATTTTCTTATCATCTGCATATAAGAGGTGTTTAGAGTTAATGATGCAATAAGATATATCAGAGATATATGCATTGTAGAAGAGAGGGCCAAGGTGGGAACCCTGAGGAACTCCCGAAGGAATGTTAATATACTCTGAGCGGTAACCTCCCAGCACCACTGCCTGAGATCGATTGGACAAATAAGATATCACCCATCTCAGTAAATCCCCGTGAATACCAACAACAAGCAACAGACCTGAGCTTCTTAATAAGTATTCTATGATCTACGCGATCAAACGCTTTCTCGAAATCGGGATTAAGATTATATAAGATTAACTTACACTTAATTGTTGGATACTTAGCTCGTTATAAAAGTCAATTAGATCAGTTTACACTTTTTTACCAAAGAATTGGTGCAAATTGGTTTATTATATATATATTTGGAAATAATGATTCCTCAGACAGTAATTAGTAATATTTGATTTACAAGTTTTTGTAAAATAGAAGAAACAAAAAAATCTCTATCTATTAAGGATCACACAATATAACGGATAACGGATAATATTGGGCTAAATCACTACCATTATCTCTTATCCTGTGGTAAGACAAAACAGTTTCACACACCAACTACTATAGACCAGAGACATAGAAAGTTTGTTTTCCAATTTAACTGTAGCGGGTATAACATAGACATTCGATTTGATTTTCGTCTTATCTATGCTCATCTTAAAACCCACTCTTCGGGGAACAAATCAGGCCTTCCAAGGTAATCGGTAAAGCAGATGTGCGAAAGGTACTCGTTATTGATGCCACGACCATTCCAAACCAGAAGCTTGATAATATCAGAGATCAGCAGAAACAGTTTCAGAGATATAACATCTCCCTGTCTCACGCCTCTTTGCAGTTGGATAGGATTAGAGCTCTGGTTCTGAAATCGGACTGTCATACTGGTGTTTTATTTAAGGTACCTTATCACCTCTGAAATCAGAAATCAGAAATCAGAAATCAATATATCTTTATTCAAATTGGATGTATAGTACAACACTTTTGAATCGTCCAAACATTTTTTTTCCCTACCACTCGTTATTGGACATATTTTTTAGCTGCGGAGAAAAACGAGCGAAAAAAACTCCACAACATTAAAAGCATAATGTAACAACATTTACAAATCATTATGTTGTTACAACGTCAATACAATCATGATTTATTTAATATAGAAAACCTGTTGGAATGATTGGAACAGTTCAAACCCAAGCATTTTTGTCTGTAATATAATCAGACACTTTGTAATAAGCTTTTTTAATAAGTGCTTTTTTTATACTATCTTTGAATTTATTTATGCTTAACTCTCTGCATTACTCATAGTCTATTCGGCACTTTTATAGTGACTTAGAGACTAGCACCGCCTGGGTTTTGATCGTATCAAAATCTTTCTCATAGTCCACAAACGTCAGGAAGATTAAAACGTCAGGAAGAAACGTCTCCTCGGCTTCTAGACGTCTATAGTTAGGAAGCGTTTTCGGAAACAAGCTTGTTTGGGAGGTTGGAAGTCACCAAACCTGCAAGCGAGACAATTCACAATAACTGTCAAACATCTTATAAATATTAATAAGCAGCTCAATATAAGTCGATAGTTCTTCATAGTTCGTCGTATTATCCCTTTTTGAAGAATATAATCAACTCACTTCTGCCACATGATGATGAATTAAACAGTTTATAGAGGAATTAAATATCTACTTACCACCCGTTCTCAGAAGTTCATGTTGTTTTTAAGTTCTTTAAGAGCCATTTTATCTTCTACAAGGTCCGGGATTCGTTGCGACAGACTTGCTATCAACAGGTGCTTGTGTTGCGTATAATTGCCGATATAACATCTCGATCTCCCTCAGGATTTCAGCCTTATTCGAAAAGATCCTACTGTCTTCAGTTTTCAGCTTCGTCATTTGACTTTGCCCAATAAACAGATGTCTTGCAAACACTTTGGAGCCCTTATTCTGCTCTATTGCTTCTTTAATACGATTAGTATGAAATTGGCAGTGCTCGCTTGTCAAAGACTTTCTACTTATTAAGAAACTAATATTGACTTGCTTCGACTGCGTTCTGTAACTTCATTAATTTAATTTCGCTATTCCATAAGTAGGAGTGTCTCGGTGGAATGTTTCTTAATTCTGGTACGGCTTTTCAAATACGTGCAGTATCTACCCCAGTTTGTTAAGTTCTCTCGGGATTTCAAATTGTGTGGGTGTTGGTCAGGGCACAGACCTTATTAGTCGAGATCTTTCAAGCTTAATGTTGATATCTAACGTGTCTCTTACCAAACGGTGATCGCATCCCGTTTTGGCGGCATTTATAACAGAGACATCATTGATGTGATAAGTTCGATCACATTTTTGAGTTTACCATCTGGACTCATCCAGGTCCATTTACGATTTTGGGAATTCCTGAAGAAGGAGTTTATCATAAAAGGAGTTTTCTTTCTCATAGAACCAACATATAATCTCTTGCATTTCTTGGCCCAACTCCAAATTGCCCCACAACTCATCACCGCAACGCTTACTCAACCAAACTTTGAAGTCCCTCATTACAACCGTGTAATGGGTTTTGTGGCTATGCATGGCTTTAGAGATCTCCTTATACATCGCATTCGTTTATTATCTGCATGTGTCGAGATCAGAGCATAGACCTGAATGACATACAACGAATACATTTTCAATATTTTGATTATCCGCTATGCTACTCTGGTCGATAAACTTCCGATGGTAATGCGCGGCACACGTTTGGGGTATGTTCATTCATATGACTCTGTCGCGCAGTACCATATAATATAACTTATATCACTTCTCACCAATCATATAACCACAATGTTTGTTCCGATTTTCAAATGTTTTTGATCTAAGTAACTTACTCGTATATCGTTTTACACGTAAGCAAACCTTATTGTGGTAAATGAAAAAATTGGCAATGGATCATTTTACACAAAATAAATACAATTTCGTTTTTCACCGTTTGTGCTGTAAATTAAGTTAAATTCTTTTTCAACAACCTTTAAATACATCGATTTTAGTGTATATTGATTTAAGTCTTCTTGTATTATTAAACACAAATTCAATTTAAACAAATTCAATCGTGTAAAAAGAAGTATAATACTCTTAATCAAAATCATTTATTCAGTTTAGGCTGTTACAAGTACTCATGAATGTCTAGAAGCTACGCCATCGGTTCGTAAATCTACGGCGGGAGACCTTGTACTGAGAAGAAATGGCAAGAGATTCAGCAAGGGCTGTTTTATTCTCCCTGTTTTATTATTTACAAAGTCGTTAAGTTGTAAAATGACTTCAGAGATGATTCATGAAGTCTATAGAATATGTAATGTAGGGTACATTACATAATATGAAATTATACATTAATTGTTCAACTGCATTTTGTTTGCTGTGTTATACAGTATAAATACAAATAGTGTTATTTATATTAGGTGTAAAAGTAACACGAGTTATATACCCTTTTCCACAATAAAAAATAGACATGTACGAATAAACACGAAAAAAATCTTAATATGGGTTCACAAAGCCTTACTTATATCATTTAGTACAAAATTATTTTCTTTTTTATACGGCATGAAAGCATACCGATTAGACACAAAAATAGCCAATTTTTCGGAGATTCATAATGACTAGTAAAATCAATTTCGATCTAAGTCGAGTTAGGTCACTTTTCTCTGAACGTACAAAATTACGTTGAATGGATTACAACGTTCTGTTGTGCGTTGAACACATTTCATGGCGATGCATAGTTATACCTAGGTACTTCTGGCCTTTAACTGTCCTTAATTATATTGTTTTCTTTCTTCATTCAGCATTTAATTCATATTTTATAAAAAATCAACTTAAGATACTATAAAAATGTCACCATTTTTACTAAATCTTCTTAGCTTTCTATTGTGAAGTAATAATATTTATTTGTAGACTTCTTTTTCTAACTTTTATTTATATGAGTTATTTACAAAAACGAATATAAAAAAATGAATAGGGTTTTCAATCAAATATAAGAACTAAACCTACTTTTTAATATGTAAGATATTGAAAACAGCATCTTCAGAGAACTAATTTAAAGTACCTACTTATTTAGAATGAGCAACATTCTCATTCTTGGGGAAATAATTTCAAATTTTCTGCAGTAGATTGGTGTAGATCTACTTATTCGTTCCTTAAGTTCTGTTAGAACCAATGATATTTAATACCCTTAGGTAATAATTTTTAATTGCGAATTGCCATCAAAGTGGACTCTACCTGTGTAAACGGATTCCAGTAAATTTCCAGGCCTTCCCGGCCAAAGGCAGTACGGGTGTTTTTTAGTCAGTACGAGTCTGACATAACCTTGCAGCTGGCTGTAGGGTATCCATGAGGATTTCTCACCCACTCCCTTCGCCTGGGAGGAAACAAAAAAGTGAGAATCTCAGAGGTGAGGGGAGATGATAAGCCTTACAGTGCTTACTTTGGGGCTAGGCTAATTGGTGTGAGTGTTGGAAATATTTATTATTTATTTATTGAGTTTGGACTGGACAATACCACCAAATCGGCAGTTCAACGTTTTTTTTATATATCACATGCATTTGGAGCACGCATTATAATTATTATAATACGTGCTCCAAGTGATCCAGTGCATTGTAGTATACAAACGTGAGACGATGTATGAGAAGACCTTACTTTTCTTCAATAGTAATCCCGCATCGTTGAGAAAACTTGAGCTGTTTATTGTTAGCAGTAACGGGTTGTTTCGCGTCATTAGTCACCTTATTATGTCAAGTATTCGCAGTTTAAAGTAAGCTGTTTAAGCCCTAGTGAGTCTCATTTGTATGGAAGTTCCCTAGGGTAATCATTTAGGTTTGGAACGCCAAAATGTCAACAAAAACTTCTATCAAAAATAGTTTCGAAAAAAAAACAAAGCTGTTTAAGTCATAGAATCCTCGGTCCAAGGAGTTATAACCATACCAGAAAAACATTTAACACAAAATATTTTTATCGGACGATTCCTTCGACTGCGGAAATGAATATGTATAGAAAATATCGGTAATATTTGATTTTGATACGTGATTTTCATAGAACAACAGGCCAACTGATTTTACGCCAATTGTTAAATTGTTGTCATCTTGAAGAATTATCAGTAACAGCGGCAGTGTTGTTGAAGAAACGTAAGCCCAATACAATACTGGTGGGATTTTAGCAGAAAATTTCAAAAATCAATATATAAAAGTTTATAAAGTGGAAAATTAATAAATATATGGAGTCAATTTCTAAATCTTCATCACATTAAGGTAGGTATATAAAGTAGAGTATGCTCCACGGCGATAAAAGTATCATAACTGTCTTAATTTTTTCGTTGCAACCTAAGGAGCCAGTTAGCTAGGCACCTGGATGGGTAGCTAGATGGGCCTCTAGGAGGGCGACCACTGACGGCGGAAGCTGTGGACTTGGTTTTTTTGTTTTGTTTAATAGGTTGACAGAATCGGGGGATCGGACCATAACCCATCACGCGGCGGACCCACCAGTGCGGATTGGTTGGTGGTATATAAATATTTTTAACTTCGTTCCAACTGAGTCTTCCACGACACTCACTTTTGGTGTTTTTGAACTCATGATCCTTTTGCTGATCTGCTGATTTCTGTGGTAAGAAGGTAGTATGGATTCATGATGATTTGGAACTTATTTTGACGGCCTATCCGAAAATCGAAATAAATTAGGAGACAAACTTACTGTTGACTTATTAGTCTCATCTGTTTGGTTTTTGATCATGCGGTATTTTTTTTATAATAATAACATGGGTGAGATTCATGGTGCCAAATTCGTATGATAACGAATGGCTTCCAAACCTAAGTTGATATCGAACAGTTTCGATACGTTTTTTATCTGTCTATAGAGATGCCAGTTTTTTGAGTGACCGCTAGAGGTGCAATACAATTTCCAGTACAAATCGATTATGCTGTCGCTAGCAAAAATGGTCTTTGTAAACTCATGGTAGTGCTTCTCCGCGCATAGATATATAGTCGCATTGCAAGGGAGCGCTGTGGAGGCGACAGGCGCCTAGGTGGGACTGCTGGGCTGTGGCGGTCTCTGCCTACGTTGATAACGAGCGGTTCATATGCGCTGCATACATAGTCGCATCGCAAGGGAGCGCTGTCACGGTAATATTATCTATACAGTATTCTATCTTTATACAAACGGTCGGAAAGCGTGTCATACCTACACCACTCGAGTTCGCGCGGCACCCGGTGGGCATCCAGTCGCGAATGCGCCGCAATGACGACCGAACGGTGTGAATTGTTTTTTAAGCAGTTAGCCGTGCTTTAACGTTTGTATTGTGAATATTTGATTGAATTAAGTAGATACCTACATAATTTAATATGGCAAAGAACAATAGTCGATATTGTGCTGTTTTTGGTTGCTTGAACTCTTCAATATTTAAACTTTTGATACGAATGCGTATCTATTATACCATTAAATTTAATAATAAAGCTTTTCGTACGTCTCAGTCGAGGCGTAAATAATTTTCAGTCTCAAATCTATATATATATATATATATTTATTAAATATTACACTTAAAATAACATGTATTTTATGTAACACTTCCTAATTCATTTACAACATTTATTTTACATATGAAATAAAATATTTACAGTCACAAAACTAGAAAGAAACTCAATTATGTAGATGAAATTAATATACTGTAGGCGAGCAGCCCTTAAGCGTGGATATGCCCCGCTTGGCCGTAGGCAGTTATTTCAAGGACAGGGCCGAGTCACAATACTGTATAGATAATATTACCGTGGCGCTGTGGAAACGACAGGCGCCTAGGCGGGACGGCTGGGCTGTGATGGTTTCTAACTACGTTGATAACTGACCAATGTCGTTTATTTTTATAAAGCTTTTTTTTTAAGTTGATGCGATTTACAATTTGAAGTAGAGTATTTTGTGCAGACATTCTATTGTATGATACAGGAATCAAAATGCAGGTGAATGATTTCTATAAATTATATTTTTATTTTTTAAGCATTTAACTGCTAGATGTATAAATCTAAAGAAAAATTTTCTATAAAAATATCCACGCGAACCAGGCAGCTTACGAAATAATAGAAAGAATTCGACACGGCCATCAAAAGTAAGCATTGTAAGCAATTACAGACCGATCTCTATCCTCCCTGCCTTATCAAAAATCCTGGAGAAACTGATCAATACCCGGTTTACCACCTTTCTACGTACTCACCAGTTAGTGTCACCATCACAATATGGATTCCGCAGTGGTATTTCAACCAGTGATGCTGTTCTTGATCTCACAAACACAGTTGTAGATAAATTAGACGGAAAGCAGAAGGTTATCGGTATATTCCTCTACCTCGCAAAAGCGTTCGACACCATATCAATTCCCGCTCTTATTTTAAAATTAGAACGTCTTGGGATTCGTGGCGCGCAACTCAGCTTGTTTGAGAGCTATCTAACTGGCAGACGGCAGTGTGTTAAAATTGGAGACTGGACGGGTAATGAACTTCCTGTAACGCACGGGGTGCCGCAGGGCAGTATCATCGGCCCAACGCTGTTACTGGTCTTTGCGACCATAAACTTAAACAAGGCTCTATTTTTACCTACGCTGATGATACTGCCCTGCTGTTCCACGCTCGTGAGTGGAAGAATGCTTTCGATGCTGCACAGGCTGGTTTGGATGCGGTGACTGGATGGCTGAGTAGGAATTTCCTAACCTTAAATGTTGAGAAAACCAAATATCTGACCTTCTCCATGACGAAACAGGGCCAACCTGAGCCAGAGCATAATATAATCGCTCACACATGCTGCTCTAGATCCACCAGCACATGCCCCTGCCTTGAGAGAACAAAGTGCATTAAATATTTGGGTGTATTACTTGACCAACATCTATCCTTTCAACCCCACATTCTTGCGCTTTCTGCTAGACTGCGTAAATTAATATTTATTTTCAAAAGGCTACAACGTGTTTCTGGAGTAGAGGTGATCAGAATGGTATACCTTGCACTGGTTCAGTCAATCGCTACATATTGTATTTGCACATGGGGTGGCCCATCTAAAACCTACCTTCTCAAACTGGACAGAGTGCAAAGGGCAGTTCTAAAAGTGGGTTGGAATCTGCCCTACCGTTTCCCGACAGTCCAGCTTTATTCCGTCTGCCAGGTCATTTCAATACGCCAACTGTTTGTATTAAAACTTATTGAAACAACGCATCGACATACGCCGTATGACCGAACAGATATCTCTGATACGCGACGAAAACATCAAGTCTGTCCTTTAGTACGCACTAGCACTAGCTTTGCCAAGCGAAATTATTTTTTCCTTCATCGCTACCTGTACAATAAAATTAACAAAATTCTCAAAATCCACCAAATGCAGATGTCGAAAATGAAGAGACTAGTCTCAAATTGGCTACTTAAACTAGATTATGACACAACAGAAAAATTATTAAAAACTGCTATTTATTCATTTTATATTATAAAATGTATAAAATAAATATGTATGATTACGATTCCACAAACAATCACTATTTTATTATTGTATAATATAAGGTAAGCTGTTTTTCTCATACTAGATAAATACACACGCGCATGCACACACAAACACACACACACGCACAAACACAACACACACTTGCTTGTTTTTAAATATAAATAGAAATTTAAGCGTTATCCAGTGAACCCGCATTTCCTGATAAATGGCGGTAACGATCTTGTTTTTTTTTCTTTCTTTTGCTTTTTGTTATTAATTCAATATGGTTCTGTAACATTCAATGTAACATTTACATATTGTACTCTCGCTTATAATCTAGGGTAGATCACAATAAAAAATGTATTATGCAAAAGAATCTATTAGCAAGCAAACGGGTTTTAAAAGGTTTTGAGCCTGGGGGTCGTAACACAGGTTTTGTAACCTAGTACAATCTCCGACTCTCTCTCTACCACCTGCATTGTTTTACCGTTACTGTAATTCAATACCCTTTTGTAATTATAATGTTACTTTGTGACTTTGTGAGAGTAATAAATAAATCATTCAATTCATTCAATTCAATTCAATTCAATTCAATTCAATTCAATTCAATTCAATTCAATTCAATTCAATTCAATTCAATTCAATTCAATTCAATTCAATTCAATTCAATTCAATTCAATTCAATTCAATTCAATTCAATTCAATTCAATTCAATTCAATTCAATTCAATTCAATTCAATTCAATTCAATTCAATTCAATTCAATTCAATTCAATTCAATTCAATTCAATTCAATTCAATTCAATTCAATTCAATTCAATTCAATTCAATTCAATTCAATTCAATTCAATTCAATTCAATTCAATTCAAATCAATTCAATTCAATTCAATTCAATTCAATTCAATTCAATTCAATTCAATTCAATTCAATTCATTCAATTCAAATTCAATTCAATTAGGTCCGCGGTAGCATAATGGTCTGTGCATTCGCCCGGATAGTGGAGTGTGCGGGTTCGAGTCTCGTCTGCTGCCTGGTTGGCGTGCATTTTTTTTCTGGTAACATTTTCATAAGATTTAAACATTTAGCAGTAACATGCTTAAAAAATATAACTTATATTGCTATTTCTTCTTTCAAATGTTTAATACTTGTAAATGTATTCATTTGACATTGTGGGTTACCTACAATGCGAAGAAATGGCGCCGCCTTGCAGCCTTAGAATTACTCGACACGGCCATTAGGGCGGCGCTAGCATAAAGGTCAGTGCATCCGTCCGGATAGCGGAGTGTGCGGGTTCGAGTCCCGTCTGCTGCCTGGTCCGCTTAAAATATGTAATGAAAGCTGACTTCGTGAATTGCCTCTTCTTCAAGTTATGTTTTAACTTGATAACTCTGTTATACAAATGCAGGGAGAACATACGAGCTACATACTTTGCTGAGTTTTTTCCCGTTCTTCTTGGTACAAGGTCCCTCGCCGTAAATTTGCAAAGCGGTGGCGTAATGGCTTTCATAAGAGCTTGTAAATGCCTTAGTTCAATAAACGATTTTGAATATGAGGCAATGGATAGGTACCTACACACATCAAAAAAAGTTTGCGATCACTTTGAAAAATAGATTGTTTTTTGAAAGAAAGAAATTTTAAAATTAGAATTATAGTACAGTAGTAATATGTTGGTTACCTGGAAAGTTTTCCGGGAGGTTTGAAAATTGGTAATTTTATAAATTTTGAGGTGTTCTTTCCGAATTTCGACTTTGCCACCTTTCTATTACAACCGCCTTAGGATTGAATTATTATTATTTTTATACTAAAAAATAAAATTGGTTTTATTATTTAATTTTAAAAAGTGTATTTTTAAATAAACAAAAGATATAACGTAAACAATTTCTCTTCATTTAGTTATTTTTTTTAAAATATATCAGCTTTTGCAAGTGGTCTCAAACTTTTTTGATGTGTGTACGTAAATTATGCAGTTCAGTCAATCGTTTTCTGGCTTGCAATTTTTTAAATTCGTAACACTCGTACAGTTGCATATCTTGCGACAACTAACAGTAAATACAAGCGAGTGTAGATATAATTTATTGATGTTATCATTTTGAAAAAGTGAACGTATGCGATACTTTATTAAGTGGCGGACGCGGCCGATTTGACGAAATACTTTGAAAATAACTCGTTTTTTGAGATTTATTGGTAGTTCTTTTTCAAGGATTTTTTACATTTTGATATATAAAATTGACCAAATCAAAACTACTGGGAATATCTTTGTCTCTAATAGACTTCTCAGAGATTGCATCATCTGTAAATCTAGTTTTTCTAAACGACAGAAATATGTTAAATGTTTAAGCCGATAATGAAGAGCTTATATTTTCCATAAAGTTGTTTAAATATTGCTATTTTATATCCAACAAATTAATTAAATAAAACGTTCCTAGCATTCTTTTGTCCTGGTATTGAGTTATAAGCGCATCCCAAATTACGGGATAGTTGATTCGTTATAATACCTGGGAAAACAGTAATAGTTTTTGTCACTCAAACAACGCAATAGGCGGTCATTTAGGGTAAAAGTCGGATAGTTGGCGCAGAAGGGTGCTTGCCCCGGTTTCGAGTACACTATGTTAGAGATGTTGCTTAATATAAAGTGTTTTTCCTGGAATGCCATTTGAATATTAGAATAAGGCGCACGCATTTTGTCCGTGTGAGCAAATAACTACCACTGCACACCTGTTCAGAACTCCAAACATTTTTCCTTAGTCTGAGGAAATAAATTACTTTTATAGGATAAGCGTAACCTCCAGTTTAAATTGTAACGACAATTTCACTGAGTAGAGTTTATTTCCAATTTGTCAATATTTCAAGCTGTACTACATCGGAACCACGCTCTGCTACCATAAAATAAATTATCGTGGTTGTGGTAAATAAAATACTGTTTTAGCACAATTAAAACTTGCATATAAATAACGAAAAAGACGCCAAGCCCAACATTTGCCAGGCAAAAAATCTAATATCAATGGCTTGGATTTACCTGTAGCTTAACTGTGTTATACACGGTGTTTCAAAATAACCCAAAAAAAATAAATTATTTATCGAAAAATCATATTTAAAATGTCCCATCTCTAGTAATCTGCCGCTAATGTCATTCAACCCAAAATTGTCATTTAAATCATAGATTATCAATTTTCAGACTTGTTGAATTTGCTAAACATTTATACCTTCGCTTCCCTATCAGGTGTAACAAGTAAAAAAAGTTTATAAAAGTGAACCCCACCACGGAAAAAAATCAAAAAAGAAAGGAATGATCAATTACAAGACTCCTCCTATTTATTAAAGTCTGTTAAAAGCTTGTGTTGTCCAAGTCATTGTAAAGAATTAATAGACACCTTGTTAATTAAAATAAGATGAAATCGTTAAGCGCTACGTTTTAATACGTAAATTTACACATACAGTTATGTATGTATTTATGTGTGTATGATCCTTCGCCTGTATGTATGTACATAGAATGGTAAAATGACATCCCTTCCTTTTGGCTTCGTCGTCGTAAGTCACAATTTTAATCGATTTCATTCCTCTCTCTACTTTTTTTCCGTAGTCGGGTTACAGATTTAAAACTTTTTTTGCTTGTTGATAATGTATTTTTTTATTTTATTCCAATTTATTGTTAGTAATATTAAGTTAGCTTACATAACTAACTACCTTTAAATCAATGGCATACTAATCGTATTCAACGTCGAATTGCATGATTATGTCTAATTAGACACATCTGCTACCATTTAGTCTTTGAAAACACCAGGCAAACAGCCGAATTTAGCACTTTTTGAAAAAATACACTTTGGGTTCCGCATGCATTTTTTTTGTTTTTCTAAATAGAGTCTCAAATACAGTGGCGGGGGGCGGTACATAATTTAATGACAAGGCGCCGTGATGAAGTAAATTGTTTAGGTGGTTTTGTACACAATATGTACATAACCTTACGTACTTAATTTTTATTCACTAACCGTGTACCTACTTGATATTTAATGTAATGTTTTAATATCATTTTCCTTACTTGTAATACTTGGGATAACATGAAGCATAAGGTCGTTGCTAACTCTGTAATAGTTATTTATAATATTAGTGCGGTAAATTGGTTATTACAAACGAGTAGACACTCTTTTTCTTTTTTGGGGTTAAAGTGAGACAAAGGTATGATGAAAGCGCTTTCAAGGAGGTTCGACGAAGTTAGACGTAAAGGATACTCACGGCGCCATGTATGGGAGCGTGCGGTAAAATGTTTTACCGTACGCTTCGTTGTATGGCCCTTAATTTTGAACTTTCGACCAATGTATACAATCTCCGTAAATGCATTTTTTGAGCAAATGTATTGAAAAGAAATAACAGCTTTCTCTAAGAAGTCATTGTTTTAGTACCGAAGCCCAAGAGCGAATTTTGACAGCTCCGTAATCGTATCTTCATGGTTAAATTTTGAATGGAAAAAGCCAGTTGGTTCTTACGTCCGGCAGGGGCGCTACTTAGTTTTCATGGAAACTTCGACGATGCAATACGATTACGGAACTGTCAAAATTCGTGCAGGGGCCTTCGTAGTAGTCTTTTAGGAAATTCACAGTAGGGAGTTAAAACCATAACCTGAGTATTATAACGCAGTGCGTAACCGATTTCTTTTAAGGAGTGCAAATAAATGATGAGGAGCTCGATGGCGCAAGTGGTTATTACGTTCGGCTGCGAACGTTGAAGTTAAGCAACTTTCGCAGTGGTCGGTCATTCGATGGGTGACTAAAAATCTTCTATCTCGAGTTCCTCCGTCCATAGGGAAGGCCTGTATCCCAGTAGTGGGGACATTAATAGGCTGGTGATGATAATGATGATGTGCAGATAAATACCATTTTTGTCGAGGAAAAATCCTTAGGCGCCGTACCGAATTCATTCAAGTTGAATAAGCGTAATTTTTAGCATAATGTAAAGCGTAAAATAATGATCTTAAATTGTCCTTACTACAAAGATAGTGTTGACGCACGTACTCTCAACGTACGGTCGACGGGTCCACCTACCAAGAAAAGCAGGTGGAAGTCTTCGCATTTGGATTTTCTTACACATGAACCTAGTTATAAAGTCTGCTTTGATTATTTGTTAGTAAAAAATAAATGTGAAAGTTTATGTAAGTACTAGGAGCTCAAAGGAGATTCAGTAAATTTCGATCTTTAATTCTTCCGACGAAACCCTAAAACGTAAAAATTTAAAGTTACGTGGCATTGGTCAACAACATTTTATTTTTTTATTGGCCTATTTAAAAAAACGCAGAATACTACGACTACCTATCCGCCTAACTGTTGATTAGGTTGTTTTTTTTACAACCAATACTTGGTTAAGTTTTAGGTGCTAATTTTGCAACATTTTTTTTGTCAAATTCACAAAACTTACTAAAAAAATATCAAAGATTATTATTTAGCGTGGCTTAGTTTCATAAATCAAAATTAAACAACAAAATTTAGCTTTGATTGATGTTTGATATGTATGTAGGTAGGTAGGTAGGTATCAGAACTGTTTTATCCGTGCGCAATTTCTGCGCTTTTAACCATGGACGGTGTTATTTTTATGATTAGGTAAGTGCATCATCATCAGCCTATTAATGTCCCCACTACTGGGGCACAGGCCTTCCCTATGAATGGAATAGGGAGATTGGGCCATGACCCACCACGCGAGCCCAGTGCGGATTGGCGGGTACTAACCACTGCAGATGCAGCCGGGACCAACGGCTTAACGTGCCTTCCGAAGCATGGAGGATCTCGAGATAGAAGATTTTTGGTCACCCATCCAATGACCGACCATTGCGAAAGTTGCTTAACTTCAACGCGCTAACCTTCTGCGCAACCGAGCTCCTCGTAAGTAAGTACCTCAATGTACAATAATGAATTATATTTTTTTCAATTATTAATGTTCAATGTTTGTCTAATTTTAAAGTGCTAAGTTTGAATGTCCATACCTCCATTACAAAAATAACATAAAGGGTATTCTGAGAAAATGTTATCTTTTTGTTGAATTTTGCTCCTGAAAGTTATTGAAATTTTAGTTATTTTATTAATTATTTCGATAAATTAAACCACCGAAATAGCTACAAATATCGCTTACATCTCAATTTTTTTTTTCAGAAGCTAAAAAAAGTCACGTACATGTTGTTCACATTCCCCTTAAATTGCAAAACACACGTGGTCCGCTTCAGTTTTTTTATCATTACTGGCAAAAGTAAAATAGATAATATTAGAGTTATGTTTTAGTTTGTGATGGTTTATCTAGTAAGTTATTTTTGATAGACAAATCAACCCAAAAAGTCACACTGAGTAATACTTATCTAAATCTTAATTGAATAACAAAAAGAAAATGCCGAAATTAAACAAACTATTTATTTATCTCTACAAATAAATAGTGATCATAATTACCTACACAATTCATACCATTTTATTATTCCTTTTTTAGTTTAGAAATAATACGACAATTATTAATTTAACCACTTAGTCAAAGGTTGACAATCCCAGTACTAGGACACCATCGGCACAGGAAAAAAGAATATAGGTATACTCGTGTCATTAAAGGAACCGAAAATGCAACGCGAGGCACTCTGTCTCTCTCGCACGTTACTTAGGATTGGATGCGCGAGAGGGACAGAATGTGTTACGTCGTCATTTGCGATTCCTTTCATTAATGCCGCGAGTACTACAAGGTGCGTGTGTGTGCGTTACACGTGCCGCTTTCTTGCATAGGTACTAGGTACACCGATTTAACCCTAAAACGGTTACGTTACGGGCGTGTTATTTTTTAATTAAGGCTTACACTATTGATTCAATACTAATCTACATTGAATTATGTTTTTGTTATTTATTTCAATGCATATTTGTGTAATTGTAAAGTCTTAAATCTGAATATGTCCTTACTTCCATTACAAAAATAAAATAAAACCTATTTTGAGAAAGCCTATTTGTTGCTCCTACAAGTATTTAAATATTTTAGTTCTTTAATTATTTCTCTTTCTCGTTCTAATTTTTTAAAAACTTAGAACTTTAAAAACGGCCGCACTTAAAGTGGGGTCTTATTTTACAAAACTGCTTTATCATTATCAATTACGAGAAGACATAATTACTTTACATCGTAAGTATTAATGCTTAAGATCGTCTTTATCTTGGTATAGCCATACGCTCTTAATCATAAAAATGAAAACAGTTTAACAAACCTATTTTAACTATTGCACTGTTTTGTTACTTTCTCTCAAACCTTGACAGTGCTAAGAAAGAACGAGACAAAACAGTGTTTTAGCTAAAACAAGTTTATTAAACTGTTTTAATTTTTATGAATAGGAGCGATATTCTTTGAGTTATGTTTTAGTCCGTGATGTATTTATTTTGTTAATCGAAGCACCCAAAAACAGAAAAAGTCACACTAACACTGAGAAAATACGACCTACATACATCGTTAAGTTGTTAATTATTATCATTTACTTGCATCATTGTCGTCATATTTCAGTGCACTGGCTAAAGGGTTAAAAAGGTTCAAGGTTAGGTGTGCGCTCAAATATTAGGTATAGCGGCTTCCCGCTTTGTGGTTATTTCATTACATCGTTGTTTCAGTCCATCGAAAGTGTTTCAGTGCGATAGTTGTGATTTGTCATTTTCTTGTTTTCGTAGTTTTTAATTTGCATTAAGTGAATAAAAATGAATAATCGTTATTCCAACTCAGAATATTACGAAATGATGTTATGCGTAGGTCATGAAGATGGAAATTTAAATCGTGCTCGTGAACTGTATCGACAACGTTTTGTCGATGGTAGACCACCTGCTGAACAACGATGGTTACCATCTTACCAATGTTTTTTAGATATGACCAGACGCTTGCACTCTACTGGTTCATTTCACCGTTCTCCTGGTAGTGGACGTCCCACTTCTGTAGATCCCAGGCAGGTCGAGGAGGTCTTGCGTCATTTTGAAGAGGAGCCAACCGCTTCTACGAGAAGAGCCGCGGCAAGATTCGGCATGAGACACGTTGCTGTTTGGCGAATTCTGCGTGACGATGGTCAGCATCCGTACCATTACCGCCGCACGCAAGAGCTGACACCAGCTGATTTTACGCCAAGGGTAAACTTCTGCGAGTGGAGTGGTGGACGGATGAGGCAACTTTTACAAGATCGGGAGTTGCGAACGTTCACAACGGTCACGTCTGGGCTCGGGTAAATCCACGTGTTTCACGACAGGGCAGATTCCAACATCAGTGGCGGCTGAATGTGTGGGCTGGTATTTATGACGGCCATGTCATTGGTCCCGTGATTTTGCCCTCGCGTCTGAACGGTGGCAACTACCTTAGATTTCTACAAACGGAACTCGAAGATGCTATAGACGATTTTCCAGTGGTAGACCGGGAGAATTTTGAAAATCTTAGCAACATGGTGTTTCAACATGACGGGGCGCCGGCGCATTTTGCACACCAGGTTAGAGAGTACCTCAATGCTAGATTCCCGCGAGGTTGGATTGGTAGGGGAGGACCGGTTCAATGGCCTGCTCGTTCTCCAGACCTCACGCCGTTGGACTTTTTCTTGTGGGGTTACGTGAAGGACAGGGTGTACTTCACTGATTGTCCAACACTTGGAGAAATGGAGCAACGAGTAAGATCTGTGTTCGCGTCAATTACACCAACGATGTTGAGAAATGCGACCCAAGCCGTGTCCCGACGGGCATCGCTGTGTATTCAGCAAGGGGGAGCTCATTTTGAACCGATCCTCTAAGACTCTGAAGTTATGTGTTGTGTTGTGTTAGCTCCTCTAAGTTGTTGTTAAGTGAGTGTATCACAAGTGTTTCGAGTTCCGGACCTGATATGATATCAGGTTATTTTCACGAAAGAATAAGTGGTGAGCTGATTTTCTGTTATACCTACTTTTACCTAGAAATAACACTTAAAATCATTAATTTAAATCTTGTGTGTGCTAGATAGTACATACATACCAACCAAGCTTTAAAAGTATGATAAATACACTTGTTTAATGCTGAAAACTCTTTTATAATACTTAGATTATTCATGTATGTAAGCAATTACCTAGATAGGTACGAATTGAGGTCGTTCCTTATTATTTATTTTTGATTTCTAAGTTGACTCTAAACTTGATTTTTGCTTTGAATTATTAATTGAATTAAGTAAGCTAACCCATCTTTTATCCTACTAAAATAAACACTGGGTTTGAATATTATTATTAGTTGATTAAAAATTAGCTAGATGAGGTACGTACTGATACTGGATACCAGGAGTAGATTTATTTAAGTTAGTAGGAGGTAATACTACTCCTGGTAAGGGTAATGAACTTTTAAAAGAGTTGCGCTGCAATGTCGATAATTTTATTTTTTTATGAAGAATAATTAAAGTTTTGGCAAATAATAATATTAAGCTACGGTCGCCATATATTGGCAATGAGCTCTATATAAGGGACCCTACAACACCCTTTTCGCTTTATTTGTATTTTTGAAACACCGTGTATAGTCGAAATGTAGTTTTAATCGAGAAACACTTAGCAAGTCCCCTCAATCTCATCATCAACCAATAGGATGATGATATAGCAGGGACGAGTGACATTCGGAATTCATGTTCCAATGACACACAGTACAATTGCTACGTGATGACATACAGAGCTCTGACGTGGTCGCTGACTATGGGCCTTATAAGAAAGTTCAGAGTCGCACAATGAGCGATGAAGAGAGCTATGATCGGTGTTTCTCTGCGTAATCGAATCAGGAATGAGGAATTCCGTCGAAGAACTAGAACAACCGACATAGCTATATGACCCTCCCATTGCACCGTAAAGTGCAGTGTTAGTAGACCCTTCACCGGGTATACTGACGACATCAAGCAAGACAAGGGGACTCACTGGATGCTGAAACCGCAGGATCATTGTATATGGAAATCTCCTGACGTGGCCTTACTCCATAAATGGACGTACAACGGCTGATGATGATGATGCCGGAAAGAGATTATTTTATGAAGTTTTCTACTAAAATAGACGATTTGGTTACGATTTTTTTTACTGTTACGTTTATTGTTAAACTTTATTATGTGCTTTTTTTATCAAGAAAAATCTTAAGGACTTAATTGAAGATCATAGTTGAAATATAGCAAAATAATAAAATAAAATATTTAGCAAAACAGTTTTATAATTATATAAATAATAGTAAGTAATTCAATAAATACTGCATTAAGCATTTACTGATTAATATTTTAATAATATGACTATGTTTATCTCAGTAAGTACTGTAACATAGTACATATTTATTTTTTAAACTTATAATATACTAGTTAAAATTAAATTAAGCTTAATATTATTAACTAAAATACCTTTGTACATTATTTCCACGAACCAGTTTTTGAATACCTATTGTTTATAAACACAAAATTCATTTAACATCGATCAATGCAATCGCTGCGCGCGCGTTTCCAAGTTCGGCAACTTGTTTGTTGAGTTCCTCCTCTGCCCCCCCCTCGAGCTGCACCGCGAACTTTTGAAATTGATCTTTGAGCAGACCCGCGCTCGTTCTGTCCTTCCAGCGACCTTGCGGACAACGCGCAGTGTTTATTTTTTTGAAAATTTTATATCATTATAATAATTGTTTAAGTTTCATCAATCGTTACACTCAGTCCATAAACCCACGTATTGGTAAGTGTTGAACAAGTATTCCTTCTAATAGCGTCCTATTAGAAAGTGGAAAATTGGAAATTTTTAAAATAAGTAACCGTCAGTTTGATTTTTTATCCATGATATTAATGCTTTTGCACTTTGATTAGTTAATCTTCTATTGTTGTTTAATCTTAATAAGCTATGTTTTAGCTTATTTAATTTTTTTTCTCCGATTGTAGCTCCAATCTGATTGTGGCAATTATAACAAAACACACATACGTCCCGGGTACTTTTCTGCTCCAGTTCCTGCCATGGCAACAATCAGAGGAGACAACGGAGTTTGGTTACTAATGCAATCAAATTACAGGGTCCATCGTGTGGCGCCCATCACACTCCGATGGGGGACCGTTCAATCCTGTCACGGTACCCCATCGCCTGGCGACGACTTACGACTATCTTTCGGGACTTCACTGTCGACCAGTACGACTACCGCTTCGTGACCATTTCCATCTTCTCTGGGCCCGGACCTCTCTTCGGCAGAACTACCAGGAGAGTACCAACCCTGGCCGGCAAAGCAAAAAACGACCAATTTTGTAACAGTTTTTTTTACCCAGTGACTTCGAACCACGGCCAAATAAATTTGTTGTTTACACCAAGGGTCTCGTTCCATTTAAACACCCTTGGAACGTAACAATACAAAGGCTTTCTAGCATTTAAGATAAGTTTTTGATATTATTTAAAAAAAAATGGCTTCTGTTGATTTTTCCTAAAGAGACTTCTTTGATTATTGATGCGCAATTATGCCATAATAAATGATTGAATAATGTAAATTGCCCTTTTTTCTAAGTACAGCAATCCCCAAACAGTTCCCCTGTCATGATTATTTGGTAAATTGCTAATAACTCGGAAAATACATATAAATTCAGTAGGCCTCTTTATCTACCTAAAATAATTGCTAATTTCCTTCGAAATAAAACACGATTTTTATGCAAATATTAAAAAAAATGCCAGCACAGCATTTGTATGGGACATGTACAAGCTTACAGAGAAATACCCTTAGATATGTATTCGTGCCAAGTTTCGTGTCTATTAATTCAATGAATAAGATTTCATACAAACTTTCTTCCACTATTTTAAGCTCTTCGGGGAAAAATATTTTCTTAGACCTCATAAAGAACCTACGTGACAAATTTGGAGTCTCGGGATCTAGCGGTTTGGGCTGCGCTTTAATATGTCAGTCAGTCACTCAGTTTCTTCTTTTATACACCGTGATTTATAGGGTGACAGATAAAAACAGTAAACTTACTACATCCCCATACAAAAATGTTGATTTATTATGTTTACAAAATATCCTAAAATGGCGTGTATTTGTAAATAATATATCTACCTATTATAGAATTATTATCCGATTCATGATATGATATCATAAAAGTAGGTTTATCTGAAGCAATTTATGACAGTTAAAATTATTAAGGTTTCATAATAGCACAATTAAAGAGTTAGGGTGGAGACATTTATTTTTTTATTTTTTTGTGGTTATATAATCTAAACCGGTGTCTGAAGTAGCTGGTAAAGTTTCTCAGGTAACTCTAAATTCTCGGTGATCTCATTTAGCGCTGCCCTGAAAACGATCTTTCGACACCACTGGTGCCTTATTGATGATCAATAATTAAAGCGCGAGTTTGATTAATATGTGCAAATAATTTCGAAATAATCCCACTCTTTGTAATTATTTTCATAATCTGGATCGTCTTCTTATATTAAAAGATTAAGTTTATTTTGTTTATTTATTCATTCATATTTTCATTTATTCATATTTATTCAAACAAATTTATTTGACCAAACCACTCACTAAATTCTTCATACAATTTATGTGAATTAGACAATGAAGCCTTAAATACAGATTTATTCTAGTGTTGACATTTTGCACAGTTTTCTTTTTAAATATCAAACTTTGGCTATGTTGCTATGCAAATAATGCTCGACTCGACCAATAATTTCATTTTAAGCATAGAATAATTTTAATCAAATTTTATCAGGCCCCGTTGTTGCGGTACTTTGTATCGGACACCGAAATGCTTTTTCATTAGGTATCTTAACTATATTCATAATTAAGTATAATATTAGGTAAATATGACTATAGTTAAAATACGTAGCTTTTTCGGCCGCCGTTTTTAGGGTTTCGTAGTCCTCCAACTACGGAACCCTACACTGCGCGGAGCACGACTCGCACTTGGCCGATTTTTGTATCTTTTTTAGTACTATTATGGAAAAACTAAGATTTGTTTGAATGGAAATATTAAAATTAGGTACCTATTTATTTATTATTTGTGGGTGCCCATGACTTCTGTGCCAATCGCGTGGTTTAATTGGTTTCCGATACAAACTACCCCCCTTTTCAACCCCTTCAGTGATGGTTTCTGGGATAAAAACTACATTTGTCCCCTCCCGAGGCTCAAACTATTTCCATATCAAATTTCATCTCAATCGGATCAGCATTTTAAAATGCTTAACGAAAAATTACTTGCTCGAAAATTTGCTTAATAAAAAAATGTAAGGGTGAAGAAGTAACAGACATAAACAAATATTAGGTACTAGTGGCCCGTCCTTACTTCGCTTCGGTGTAGAGCTGAAGTGTAGACTACAGTTTTTGTTTTCATGCTTGTATTGTACACAATGACATTCATCTATGATTCTTCTTATACCTGTATGCAAAGTCTTAGCCCGATCGGTTTAAAATTGACAAAGTTTCATATAAACCTTCATTCCCTATTTTATCCCCTTGGGGGTAGTATTGATCAAAATCCTTTCTTAGCGGATGCCTAAGTCATAATAACTACCTGCATGACAAATTTCAGCCCGATCCGTCTAGTGGTTTGGGCTGTGCGTTGATAGATCACTATGTCAGTCAGTCAGTCACCTTTGAGTTTTATATATATAGATAGATTATAGATAAAACGAAAGTACGATATAAATATGAAAGTTTAGGTACGCGAAACAGCATTGACCTAATCTAATTAGTATCTCCTCAACAGTAATAAGTAGTAACAGCGTAGACGATTGGGCTACTACGTAATGTAATTTGCAGCCGATATGCGACTACCGAATTGCGTAAGTATCGATATAGCATATACCAAATATCGAAAAATCTGTACGAAAAGTAAACACAGACACCTAATTTTTTTTTGTTCATTGATTTAGAAAAACAAACTCTCGCTTCGGACTACGAGCAGTTTTGTCTTTTGATTTTTGTAGGTTTTAATAGTTTTATTTATGATTTTACGTCTTTATTAATTTTCTTGATATTAAGATAAGATAAGATAAAAACTCTTTATTGCACAACACAGTAACAAAACAAGCAGATACAAAACAAGTAGAAAAATACAACATTGCACAAAGGGCGGTCTTATCGCTAATGAGCGATTTCTTCCAGACTACCCAATGAGCTGGAAATAAAATAAGGTAAGCGAGTAAGGGAGGTTGTGCGGAACACAAGGCAAAAGTTTTCCTGATAATTAGATTAGAAGAAGACGAAATGGGGGAAAAAAAATTAAAAGAAAAATACAATACAATAAGATAAATTTAAATATATAGGTAAACATAAAATACTCAGATACTTCACATATTATTGATGATATGTTGGATATATTCTTTGTAGGTTTCTGTAGTGGTTTTTTTTCCCATATTATTGGATTGCAATCTTACGGGATTTTTTGTTGTACGAGTATGTTAGTGTTTGCATAAATGAAAATTTGTACTTTTTTAAATTTGGTGATAAAATAAATATAGTTTAAATTTAGTGGTTATTAAATGATATTAAGTTCTATTAAGTGATTTAATGATTGGATGGAAATGTTTCGCGCGGTCATTCGTCACTACTCTTTTATACTACTGATAGACATAGTATAGCGTGAGATTCATCGTCCTAGTTACAACTACACATTTATAATCTGTATTTAGGGGATCCAAGTTTTCCAGGATTTTGGAAAACAACACGGGCGGATGATTTCGATACCCAAAAGGGATTACGGTTCGGAGTTGATTCAGACCGGTGTCCATTCTCTCGATGTAAGCGAAAGTATTTGAGTCTGCGCTGCAAAATAGTATACAAAAGCAGCAGGTAGCGTAGCGTAGTCTGTTAAAAAAGGATATAATCGTTGTTTATGATTGTTTTAAAAATGTTATCTCTTATGTAGTTACTCTTTCTAACAAAACTGTTAACATTGCTTTATTGTCATACGTTCTGGATTATGTTGAATTTCCATAAATTCTTTGCTCGTTATTTTTAAAGTTTTCAGACAAGCGCGATGTACTTCGAGCAACCTGCTCAACGCGATCGCATACATCATCCCTCATATAGACGCAAAATTAAAGGTGGATACCACCTAATTTGATTTAAAATGATGATGAATCGATATGGTCGATAATGATATATTTCTGGCAAAGTTCACGGCTGTCGGATGTATTAAAAAACTAGAAAAACTATACCTGCATGAGTCTAAGAAAACAATATTCAATAATGTCGAGTACGGCGGATGCAGGTCTGAACTTTATTTCATAAGGACTGGGTTAAGTCAGGGATCCAATCTGAATTTGAAAATCTTTCGAATTTTTGATAATGATAAATTACCTGCCACGGGTAGCACGGAGTGCTGTTTACTGTTGATGGTCCTTGAACCTCCTAGCGGTCAATGATACAAGTCACTGTGTGCGCTTGCAAAACATTGTGGATAGAGTAGTCGAATGAGGCCGAAAAATCAAACTACATTATAATATTAATAAATACTCAGTAATAAGTTTTAGTAGATCGGAAACACTATTCCACTTCGAACAACAAGTCTATAGTGAAGTTTTGAAGCGTATTGAAGGTCAGAGGAGTAGGAAACTAAACACATAATTTACTGTAAGAAATCACAATGTAGAAGTATCTCAAAAGGCTTATATGACTCTGGGTTTTGTCTTGCGTCGTGCGCAGGGCTTTACTTTAAAAACCATCTCAGCTTTATATGCTCTTGTTCGAAGCAAGCTCGTTTAACGCCTCGTGTGGACTTCGCATGAAGCTAGGAACAGTTTTATGATGGAGTGAATTATTAGACATAGAATACTTTTGATCTTGAAAAAATGTTAAGCTTCGGTAGGACTCGGACGAAGTCTTGGGTGAAAGCTAGTATATAACATTAGTATAAATTAATCAGGTGGCGTTACAATGACAATTTGCAGCTTTGACTGAACGGTAGCCTGAACTGGTGAGAGCATTAACTTTCCTACAACCTGCTACCTGTAGTAGTTCAGTCAAGTTTATTAGGTACCCGGATTGCGACATAGAATACTTCTGATCTTGAAAAATGTTAGGTTCATTTTTTTGTTAAATGTTTAATCACTTCATTGTGTTTTTTTTTATTAACTTTTGTTTTTGATTCTACACGATTTTATGGTAATACTAGCTGTGCCCCTCGGTGTTACCCGTGGTTTATTAGGAAAACTTTCCCGCAGTAAAACGTAGCCTATGTGTTAATCCAGGGTAACAGCTAACTTCATACCAATTTTTATTAAAATCGCTCCAGCCGTTTAGACGTGAAGAAGTTACAAACATATACACACACAAACTTTTGCCCTTATAATATTAGTGTGATTAATGTATGTGTTTTCAATAAATAAATAAATGTTACTGTCGTGTTTTCTAGCATATTTATTTAGATCTATTTTTCCATCTTCACTTTTTCAATTATATAATAGTATAGATTTTATTAAAAAAATGGGATATGAATCAGCCCTCTCCACTACTAAGAACACTTAAACCGGGATATGGGAAGAGATGAACTTTGCATTTAAGAGAGGAAAATAACACCGTACTTTATTTTTTGCGAGTCTCCGATATTTCACCATTGTTACAAGCGCCATGATCACGGAGTAACTGGATCTTAGGATTCCCGCTAATAACAAAAAATACTGTAATGTTATATGAAAGTTTAAAACAATAATAAATATATCATACGTATCAACCTCAAAGAATTTGGTACTATTTTATTAAAACTAAGTTCACTTCACTTCACAAACTAAATTCTGTAAAGAATACTTAAATGTCATTTCCTGCAACTAATTTTTAAAAACAAGCTTTCTTAAATGATTATTGAACACAGACGTTAGTTTATTCGTATTCTTTATTTTATACAAATAGCATGGGAGATTATGGTACATACACAAAAATAATTAAAGCGGCCCACAATGTGGCCGTCCGCCATATTAGCTTTATTATTAGGTCTTTTTACTAACAATACATTGTTAACCATACTAAAAGCTAAAAGTGAAGAGGATAATTGCTTCGAATTTTAGTTGCAATATTTGAGCTAAACAAGAGATACAATGCAAGTTGATATTGTTGTTTCTACAAGCTTTTAAGATTCAAGAATAGATAAAAATTTTCAATAATGGGTCCCGACTGTTAAAGTAGCTTTGTTCCTTACTTAACAGAATTATAGACTACCTACTGGACTTGTTTTTTTATTTTCAGTTTTTATTTGAAGTAGTATTTTAGCAGTCGGACTTTTTGATTTTTTAAATTTATAATAATAAAAAAATAATAATATTTCACGCTTTTTAGTTAGGATTATAAGACGGCATATACCGCAGTCTTTCGTATTTCAGTAAGGGTATTATTAAGTACGTTGCGGTGGTCTATACGACTATCTGTCTATACATAGGGAACTTAACAGTAGGGTCAAGGTTACAGATGGGCCTCAATATTCGCAAAAATATGTGAAGTTAAATCAAGTCGTTACCCATATCTAATGAATGTAAATTTTATAGGTTTTTCAAGAACTTTGTTTTCTAAAACAAAATAACAAAAAATATTATAAAGATGTTTTTTTTTAAGAATTACAAAGAGAAAAGTTCGGCAATTATGAATGAAAAATGATTTCTGGCAAATGTCCATCACGAGCACGCTGACAGATGTCGATTCTTTCATCAAAGTTTTTAATCACTTTTTGGCAAAATGGCGGAACTATTTCGTTAATCATATCACGTATTTTGAGTTTTAAGGCTGCAATCGATTCGATTGACTCCGTATAGACTCTGTCCTTAACATAGCCCCATAAACAAATATCCAGCGGTGTTAAATCACACGATCTGGCTGGCCACTTAACAGCTGAGTTTCGTGAAATTGTGCGATCGGGAAATTTGGTTTGCAATAAATTGATCGTTTCATTGGCTGTGTGGCATGTGGCACCGTCCTGTTGAAACCACATGTTAGTGATATCCACGTCACCAATAATAGGCCAATATTTAGTCGCTAACATCTCGCGATAGCGTGATCCATAGACCGTTACGCATTTCCAGCCTGTTCTTCGAAAAAAAGGCTCAATCACGCCTCCAGACCACATAGTGCACACATACAGTGACACGTTGAGCATGCAAAGGCTTCTCAATAATCGGTCTAGGATTTTCAGAAGCCCAAATGTGGCAATTTTGCTTGTTGACATACCCTGCCAAGTAAAAATGGGCTTCGTCTGAAAAAATCATTTTTTCAGAAAAACCAGCGGGTTGCTCCTGAATAAATTGAGCGAAGCTACCGCGATGTGAATGGTCGGTCGGCTTCAATTCCTGCACCAGTTGAACCTTGTAAGGCTTCAAAGCCAAATCCTTCCGCAAAATTCGCCAGGTGGTGGTTTTGGATAACCCCAATTGTTGAAAACGTCGGCTCAAAAAAAACACGACTTAATCTGCAATTTGCAACTGCAATCGTACGTTAGTACACACCAATCCACACTGGGCACGTGTAGTGAGCCAAAGGCCACTTTCCTCAGTCCTTCTAACATACATACAAATTTTTACTGCCTTTTTGCAGGTGAGAATACAACTAAGAAGTTCTGTTCGATAAATTACCACGCATAACTATTCTTTAAAAATAATTCGTCAACATCCAATAAAAAATAACTATTAGATTTTGTTTTGTCGCTAGCATTAAAATCGAAACGGGACATCTAACTTTCATTTGGCTGCACCAAGCCAAACTGCGTTCGAAAACTATAGGTACGTTATGCAATTAACACCAAAGGAGATGCTGCTAATGGTTGCCGATTGGCTTCTTTTTTTTATTCTTCCACCGATGCATGCAAAGTGGTAGTCGGCGTCATTATGAACATTAGCAAGATGCAATGACATGAATGGTTGCCGCTACGGTGGGTAGGTCAGATCTGTTAAATACTTCGCGTATTCTAATTGTAAGATGGAATCGGTAGAACTCTGAAGACATTTTTATACGACAAATCTGACATTGGTGTTTCTTCTGGAATAACAGCCATATTGTTAGAAAAAAATTGTAGAGAGATTAAGGTGTTTGGGGAGGGCAATGATTTTAACTTCTAAATATTTCCACCAAACGGTGACAGTTATTCCAAGATTGACCATGCTAATGAAATAAGGGTTAGCCTCAATTAATCAATTTTTAGTGCCATGTAATGAATTTTCAGCTGACAGGAAATTTGAGAGTTACATTGCTGTACGATCAATTTACAGATGATTCCTCCAAACAATTTTATTGCTTACTATGGAAAAAGCTGTGTTCTTGGAAAACGGATAGCTTTCATTTCTTTCAAATTATTGTAAGCGATACGAAGTAGTCAGCCGGATCAGCTAGTACAAAATAAAAATCTGTTAATTCGTATGTAAACATTTAACTCAAAAACGACTTTACTAAACGTCAATACATACAATCACGATACGCACGTCAAAACATACAATCACGATACGCATGTCAAAACATACAATCACGTCATGGACGAAAATTTAATATACAACAACAGACTTTACTCATTCAGCACATTTTCGTGTCGATACAAATTTTCAAAAAGTTAGCTTCAAAGAATGTGCTTATATATGTATCAGTATATGTATTCTATCCATTACCCTAGTATCCCATAACAAGCCTTACAGTGCTTACTTTGGGGCTAGGCTAATTGGTGTGAGTGTTAGACATATTTATTTAGTATCTCTTATCTATTAGACAAGTCCGTCCGTCCGTCTGTCTGTGGTGCTGTTTCAGCGGCCAAACCGTAAGAGATAGATAAAGAGAATATTTAAGTTATAAGTTAAGAATAGTCTGATAAGACTACAAACCGGATTTGAGTAACGTAGCACTTTCGGTTTTCGAGAAATCACGAATTTCAAACGAAACCACACAAAATCTCCGAAGTTCTCAATTAATTAAATACATTTTTTTTTAAATCAGGTTTTGGTGAACATTTGGTTCACTGGTTTGCTAGTTACTATTTATTCTTTTTATTCTGTATACAGAATGACAAGGATACACTGTTGTCAAAGTTTAGGTTTAGAGAATCATGCTAGAATCGACACCAATGTTAATACTAAAATGAAATTAATTGAAATAAAATGAAAACAGAAACTTACATAATGTGTCACTGTGTATTTATTAATTTGGAAGATTCTAAAAAAAAATTGAATGATTTGATGACACTTGCCTGTATTTATCACATGAGTACGTTTCTTTATTCATGTGTTATTATTATTATCGTACACATTGCATACAGCCTTGCAGGGTATCACATGGACTATATTTTTCAGCTTATATTGTGATATTGTATCCATGTGACAGTGCAATAAAAATTGAATTTGAACAAAATCATGTTACATGTTAACTGCTTAAACGTATGTTTTTTCGTTTTATCTTTTGCTAAATATGCGTTTAGCGTATATTTAGGTGCGATTTATACATTATATGATATACAGGTGCGATTTATACATTATATAAATCGCACCTGTAATCCATTCTAAGGTATTATACAATATTAAAATACTCCAATTGCAAAGTTTATCCACATTAGTAGGACCCAACATTGCAATAAATCACATTTCGTCTTGGTAGGAGTTAACCCCATGAAGTGCTTATCAGCAAAAGCAAACTTTTAGAAATGAAGAAGTATTGATATTTGTTTGTATTGTATTATTTGACAGAGTTTGTTAAGGCATTAGAGCATAGCGTTGCCATTATAGCAACGTGAGTAGGTAGTTAATAAAATTAACAAGTCATATATCAAATACAACGGACCGCAGTGATGTTTGTCTTTGTGACCGAAGCCGGAACTGACTTTATAAAAATTGATTAATACATTATACTATACTTTTTTGCTGTGTTGTTATCCTATTGTTTACGATTATTTTTAAATTTTTCTTGTATTTTTTTGTTGCTCAAAATCTTGTATCTACTGTCTCGTTGTTTGTGCCAGAATAAATGTATTTTCTTTCTTCTTTTCCATCTTTCTACTTTCGAAAAACTCAATAAACTTACAAAATTTAATTTTTCATTTGATTGAAACAAATGAAGAGTTCCAGTGAAAGTGCCAGTAATTGAATAGGTTACCATTATAATCAACATCACATAAATGAGATGTGGTTTATACCACACAACATAAAAGAAAGGACTAATCGTCCTTTATTTTTATTATATATTATATTAGGTAATGTCTAAATTAAATTAAATTATATGAAAATAATTACTACATAGTTTAAAGGAAAATGAATGTGAAGTGTGGATTGTTAAGTTATGGCGGAACCACAGTTGCTGCGACAGAAATATAGAATACAAGATATTTTCCCTATATCTCTTTTTACCTTCGACTGTTCTAACTTCGGTTTTAAAAAATTGTGTGTAAAATGATCTGTTAAATCTTGGCATACTTCTCTGGTTTTTGCCTTATACACACAAAGAGCTTGCTTTCTTTTTGATCGCACTATGACGAATAATATTGCAATAATATTATTCTTCATATTATTGCAATATTATTCTGAAATGTGTTAAAGTGTGCAATATTATTCTGAAATGTGTTTAAGTGTGCTGCGAATTCAGTGTGAATGCAGTGCACTTCGCAGTACACTTAAACACATTTATTCATCTCTTGTCCTCATTCACTCGAAAGTTCAGCTGTTCAAGAACATTTTTTATTTGAAGAAGTATTTTTTGCTAGATTTTCAGAAAATTATCTTAGGTATGTAATACTTTGAGTCTTAATCAGAACTGCTTCTATATCTACGTAAAGTTGAAGCTCCAAGATCTCTCTTCTACGTTGAATCGATGTTTTAAATTTACTTTGTACAGTGAACCCCTTCTTGCATACGTAACGTACGATAACTTCATTCGATTTATTCAAAAACTGATCGTTCTAGTTAAGCCTTTAATTCTCACTCGCTTCGATTAGCGTCTGAATACCGCATTTTTACTGTGTTGTCCCTTCTTTCAGTGTAGATAACATGACATAAATGAAACAAACACCTGACAGCAAGACTTCGACTTTTCGTATAAAAGAAAATAAAAACCAACGTTAAAAAACTTCAATAAGTTTCACGAAAAATTTGGAATTTCATAGTAAAGCCACAGATTATTAAATCAATACAAAATAGGGTATTTGACAGTATTCAAAATAAAGTGCCAATTGTTAGCATCTGTGTTTAGAATGAATATTGGCAGCAGTTTTTACTATTTTTACAGAAAAAATATTCATAATTTTACTAAAAACCCACGATAAAGATAATAGTTTTCTTGTCTATTGTCACGTGACCCAAAACGCTTGGGATTGGTGGAGCATAAAATGACGTCACACGCAAGTAAACTTCCGGTTAGAGTGAAATTTGATTGTATGGTTTGACGTTTTAATGACAGTCGTGTGATGTCACACATCAGTGTGACGCCATATTGTCCAGAGATACGTTTTTCGCTTGACTTGAAAATAGAGTTTTTGATTTGGTTTTTTTAACGAAATACACAACATAATGATGAATATCCACTTTTTATGGACTCTATAAACATTAGTAAATAACGTGAGATCGTTTTCTAAAACTTGTCAAATACCCTATTAACTAAATACTACAATTTATTAATGTAATGCAATTTTGATAATAATTTATGTATATAATGTTAACAACCCTGATGATGAGTATCTATCATAGCCTATAGCTATTTGCGATACATTGCCTTACAGTATTACTCGCAGGTAATACTTTGATCATAGCCTCAAACCCATTGGACCTTCCGTCATTTGCTTACCCATTCGACCTTCCGTCATTTGTCTGTCCGTCCCCGGTTTTGCTTGGAGACTGTTAGCACTAGAGAGCTGTAATTTTGTGGAGATATTATATCAATCACGCCGAAAAAATGGTAGAATAATTGAAAAATATATTTTTTTAGGGTAGCTAACCTACATGTAACCTGGGGATGTTTTTTTACAACGTCTACCCCATCGTGTGGAGTGTCGTTGAATAGGTCATTTAAAATTATTTCGGGGTTTATACGATTATTTTCTGATTTAAGGATCCGTTTGCGAAATATTGAACTGTGCTAATTTTTGTTCGAGTAGGTTTTAAGGAATATTATAATGGTTAAGATAGATTTGTTAGTTTAATAGTAATAGTCGTTAAACTTTGGTTAAAGAAAAATTCTTACCTTTTAAAAAATCCTTAGGAGAGAACATTAATAGTGACATAAATGAAGTTATTGTAGCGTAAAACCTTGAATTGAAAAACAAAATCTAATAAAGCTATTAATAATTTGTTTTTTTTTAATTTCCGATACAGAAAATAAAGACTCCTGCTTAAATATATTGTGGTAACGACAGGCAAAGAACTCCCGAACCCTACACTGCGCGTGGCACGACACTCACTTGGCCGGTTTTTTTATTTAGTTGTTTCATAAGTAATAACAAGAATACTGCAAAAAATCTTTTTATATGTAAATTATTTTTAAAGTTAAATGATTGCTTTATGAGTTCATTTTTACGATCGATAATCTGGCCGAAATGCGACTATTGTACGTCTACAATTTCCCACATTTTGGAAAAATAGCAATTATCTTATAGCATACAAATCAGACCTACAGATTTAAAGTGGCATTCATATTGTAGAGAATTACGTCTACTTTAAAAAGTAGAAAGTGACTTTAAAGAAAGTATGGACCTTTCAAAAGTTATAAGCGAGAAGCTGAAAAAAAGACCGAAAATTTCGAGTGTTCGTGACACCACGCACGTAGCACAGGTCTTTCGTACCTGCAAATTAGTTTTTATATCATTACTAACCTAGCCTAACAACATACCAAAAAACTAGCATTGTGCAATTTATTGCAACCTCCGATGTCTTATATGACTAGCCTATTAATGTATTAAAATGCCAAGTTGTGAGTTAAGCAAGTGTAAAAATAATGGTTCTAAGATAAATAAGAATGAAGGAGTTTTATATCACACGTAAGTATCTTCTCATTTACTGAAATAAATAAACAAAACTCGAACTATAAACATGACGGTTAAAAAAGGATAGAGGATATGAATCCCTTAGAGAAAAATTTAAAAAAAATAATATTTTAACACTGGCGTCGCAATACATTTATGAAAATTTAATATATGTAAGAAAAAACTATGATGCATTTGCAAAGAATAGGTCAAACTCATAACTTTAACACGAGATTTAAGAACAAGCTTGCCGTTCCATGTTTGAGACTCCAAAATCAAGAGGTTTCCATTTCTGCGTTGTAGTATTGCTTTGTTTAATAAAGTTCCCCAAGATCTGATTGAGTTTCCACTGACTAAATTTTAATCTCAGATCAAAAATACTCTTATGAATAAGGGCTATTTTAAAGTTGATGATTAACTAAATGATCGTAATGCATGGACATAATGTTTCTTTTAATTTGTTATTTGATGGGTATTTGTCATTTTTATAACAGTAATATTGTACCTATCTAATGCCGCTTCCTATATACTAAATATAATGTTAACTGTAAAATTTATTATAACTATATATTTATATTCTAAATGATGTAATGGAAGGTGACTCAGGCGTATCTCTGAAGTTATTTTTCAACTTGACTCTGTATATAACAATACAGGGAGAAAAAAACAGCCCTTGCTGAGTTTCTTGCCGGTTCTTCCCAGTACAAGGTCTCCCGCCGTAGTTTTACGAACCGATGGCGTAGCTTCTTGACCTTCACAAGTGCTTGTAACAGCCTAGACTGAATAAATGACATTTCATTTCATTTCATGATGGCAACTGCAGTGCGACAAGCACGACAAACATGTGTCATAGATTTTTTTTATTTGTTTATTTGTATTCAGGCATCGTAGTCCCATAGAAATATATATCTTAAAGTCTAACATAGATACGAAATATAAAATAATTACAAATTCTAATAGTCGGCGACGTGTGGCGCGGAGTGGTGTCAGGTAGCCTGCCTTTGAAACACCACACCTTTCGGCCAAAGCTCCTCTTTCAAAAAGGTCGCCAGGTGTTCAGTCGGCACTCTCAACACAAATGAATTAAAATTCACGTCATGGTGAGACTCCAACCGCGCGATCCTCAGGGAAAAATTGGTCTTCGTACGCAAGTATTCTGCGATCCGCTCCGCCTTCTATGTAATGCAAGCGGGACGCATACAGTAGCGTCACAGGGTTATTAAACCGGAAGCGGAATTGTTGGCACAATATATAGCGTTCGTCAGGCGCTTAATTTCGCAACGGGAGTTTTATCGTATTCTTGTTATTTAGTGAGCGTCTTTAGAGTATTACTCTCTCTCGTCTCCATTAGTTACGACTAATCTATAAGACATCTTAAATACACACATCAAAAGTGTCTAGGGATCAAGCATTTTTATGCGGATTTCGTGAGATTGAGATGTGGCTTTGTAATAAATTTATGATTTTATAAATTTATATGGATCCTTTTTGGTGCATTTCATAATTTGAATCAGGAACTGTGAATCACATTCGAGTAAAAGATGAAAATCAGCTGTCAATATTTTCCCTATAAAAACATACAACGCATTGAAGACATTATTAGTGCTACTGTTTCCCTACTACTGATTAAAACCAACGTTATTATGGAGCGGCGACGTCATTTAAGCAGGGAAGAAATGCTCAGAGCCGTGGGAATGATAGAAGCTGGTTCCCGGCAACGTACTGTGGCTTTAGCTCTGAATACAAGTCAGAGTGTTATCAGTCGACTTTGGACACGATACCGAAGCACTGGTACCGTGGCTGAGCGCCATGGAGGACGGTATCGCTGCACCACACGGAGACAAGACCGATACATTCAAATCTTAACTCGAAGAGCTCCAACAATAACCGCCATGATGTTAGCCGTGAGGCTTCATCACTCTTCAGGGAACTTAATTAGCGACCAAACAGTCAGAAACCGCTTGCATGAAGTGAACCTTCATTCCCGAAGACCGCTACGGGTACCACCTATAGCAATGCACAATCGTAGGATTCGATATCAATGGGCTCTTGAACACAGAAATTGGGCAGAAGAACAATGGCGTTTCGTATGCTTTTCTGATGAGTCTCGTTTTGGTATGAGACCGGATACAAGACGTATACGACACTGGAGAACCCCTGGACGCCAACAGCGATTAAAATCCTGCCAGGAAGTCCATCCTTATAGTGGTGGAACCATCATGGTATGGGCGGGTATTTGGATCGGCGGAAGAACTGAGTTGATTTGGATCAGAGGCAACCTCAACGCTCAAATTTATGCTGAGACGATTGTATCAGACGTCATCGTTCCTCTACAAGTGCAAATCGGTCCCTTATTTCAGTTAATGCATGATAATGCACGACCGCACACCGCAAGAGTTGTAAGACAGACTCTCGCCGCAGCTAACATCAATGTCCTGCCCTGGCCTGCTCAGTCGCCAGACTTGAACCCGATTGAGCATGCATGGGATATGCTACAGAGAAGAGCTCTGCCGAATATGGAGGGTATCCAGTCGCAAGAAGACCTTTTTTTGTTGTTGCAACGAACATGGGCGGCCATTCCACATCGTGATTTGGATGAACTCATTTTGAGTATGCCAAACCGATGTTCTTGTGTTGTTAGTGTTCGCGGTAGAAATACGGATTATTAATTGTTTAAGTTACCCAATAAAATTTTAGAGAAAACTGTTATTTCAGTCTTTTTTTCGAACTTTTGTGTTAGTGGTTCAAATGTCAAAAATCCCTTTATTAGGAAAATGGCAAATTTCTTTATTAATGCAAAGGTGACTTGGTTTATCGTTACTGTGACAAACGAAAACACTTTATTTGATGAATCCTTAAAGAAAATTTTAATTAATATCAATCAGGAGAAAAGTTATTGCAAAAATATATGTTGATCCCTAGACACTTTTGATGTGTGTATTACTCATAACTAATCGAATCTGTACAGTTATTTACATATGTAAATTGATTGAAAGTACTTACGTTTCAATCAAGTGTCCACTCTACAACTAATAAATGTTACTAGATTGATTGCTCGGAACAGATTTTAAATGCAATTACTATGAACGTGACATAGTTATAATATCATTGTTAATTCCACTTCAATAGATGGAGCTTTAGAGAGTAAATTGATTGAGGACTTGCCCGCCGCGGGTTCCGTACAAATTTGTAAAATAAATGTTGCTAAGTGCAAATGAGAAAATACATGAAAAAAATTGGAAAATAATAAAAATAACCACTTTTCTTTTCCCATACAAACTAGCTGTCAAACGCTGGATGTACAAAGACGCGGTTGGATATCTTTTTAATTTAATTTTTAATATATACGCAACAAGCAACCATTATAAAAGGGAAAATATAAGGGAGAAGAAGTGTGTGATACCCTGCATTCCAATAATACCAACCGAAACGTAACATTTGAATTTACACAACTGCTATTTCCAGTGCCGCTTACTTTCACTATGATCCTATTATTAAATAAATCCTAGGGTCCAAAATATCGTATACCATAAAACATTAAAATGAATATCAGCATCTTTATAAAGTCTTGCAGTATACGAAATAGAAATTTTATTTTTGTAAGTAATAGTTGTTTATTGTTGTAAATAAACAAAATAATGTGATCACTCTGAAATAAGTTTTATTCCTAAAGTGTAACTTTTATCAAATCACCAGAAATTTATACGTAAATTTTTAGCATGTCTCATTACATTTTAAATTTTTATTAAAAAATTAAGACCTTTTTAACAAGCATCCCGAAATAAAACTACAAATTATAAAAATAATTAAAATCTGTTTAAGCTTATGCCACTGAAGGCCTTTCATACCATATCTCACATGACACGGTTAACTCACTTCAAAATTTGAGCTCCGACCCTGTTTTTAGTGATTTTACATAACGGTATTACTAAAAAAGCTTAGAAACCGATTTAAACCATGTTTAAGCAAAAAATTATGTCATTTTTTTTAAATTCATGTTTAGTCTGCTCTGCGCAGGCGCAGGCGCAGGGAAGTACTTTTGTCCGCTCAAAACAGATCGCTTACAACTGAATCGAGTAACGCATGAAAATAAGGTCGAAAAAAATTGTGACAAGAGGAGGCAACGCACACAGCAAACTTGAGATGTTATTATGCGCGATTGCGCACAGCATCGATCAGAAAAAGAGTATCACGACCGAAAGGATAATGGCGAAATATTTTAAGAATAAGATACCTACTAAGATCTAAGAAAATATTGAAGAAGGTAATAAAGTGAGTGAGTTGAAGGAATTCTTTAGTGGATTGTTAAAAAAATTAGGAGAAGTGTCTAAGTCTGGAATTAAAAAACTTTAAATTAAGGAAACACAATTAACTTATTATTAAGTAATCACATTTTTCGTGGCTTAGCGTCATGCCTTAGCTTACTATTATTAATGATTTCAGCGATTAAATCAACCTCAAGTATATTGGTCAAGTTGTAAAGAAGACATCATCTTATTTTTAATAATAAGTAGAACTTATTTTCTTAACTTCACAGATTTTTTTAAACGCCTGCCACAATTGGGAATCAAACTCGTGAAATGTAAAATAAAAAAACGCACGTATTTTAAGATACTGTTTGAGATGGGTGACCAAAAATCTTCAATCTCGAGTTCATCCGTGCTTCGGAAGGCACGTTAAGCCGTTGGTCCTGACTACATCTGCAGTCGTTAGCATCCGCCAATCCACACTGGGTCATAACCCAATCTCTCTATTCCATCCATAGTGAAGGCCTGTGCCCCAGCAGTGGGGACATTAATAGGCTGATGATGATGATGATATTAAGATAATCGTCGAATAGGTTAATTATAAGCATTATTTTTTCCTAAATACAGGGCGAATAATAAAAAATAATAATAAAAATTAATAATAATATATAATAACTAGCTGACCCAGCGAACTTCGTACCGACATAAAAAAATTAATTAAAAAAACATTGTCCAGCGGACAAAATTGTGAATCTAAACCATTCTCAGATCCCCTTGAACACACACAAAAAATTTCATCAAAATCGGTCCAGTCGTTTAAGAGAAGTTCAGTGACATACACACTCACAGAAGAATTATATATATAAAGATAATAATATATATAATATCGACTTAGTTCTAGAACATCTCTTAGAGAAAATTTTAAAGAAATCTGAATTTTGACTGTTCATTTATAATTGTATATTATTCAAAGCAATATTAACTATTATCTTAAACACAGTAACATGCATTCTTTTAATACAAGGAATAAAAATAAACTCAAGATACCAACTTACAGGTAACAGAAGGTTCATAAATCATTTATGGATCAAGGTGTACATTTCTATAATAAGATTCATAATGATATTCTTGATTTGTCTCTTCATAAATTTAAAATACGCATTAAGAATTGCTTACTTAAGAAAGGATATTATACTGTAAATCAATATTAAATTTGATTGATAAAACGGCCTGGTTGTAATTTTACCTGTAGATATTTTTTCAAAAGTTATATTAAAACTGGGGGCCTTAGAAAGAGTTTTGAAGAGAACCTTGCACTTACTCCCTTTCATATACTTGTTCAATTTGTTTTGAAGATTGTTTCTTGCTATTGTGGGACTTTTCTTTAAACGTAAATTCGTTGAATGTCTATTGTTACATATTTGGCATTATGTGATGGAAGTTGACTTCAACACATGTTTGCAAGTTTGATGTCAACTTTCAATTGGACGACACTGTATGAAATAAAACAGCCCTTACTGAGTTTCTTTCCGGTTCTTCTCAGTACAAGGTCTCCCGCCATAGATTTGCGAACCGATGGCGTAGCTTTTCGACATTCACAAGTGCTTGTAACAAACTAGACGGAATAAACGATATTGACTTTTTTGAATTGATAAACATAGTATTTTAAATGAAAGAAAATTCATGAAAACTAACATTTTATTTTTAATAATTGAACACAAACCACAATAAAAAACTGGTCAAGTGCGTGTCGTGGCACGTGCAGTGAAGGGTTCCGTAGTTTCCTGCCGTTACCGCAATATATTTGAGCAAGAGTATTTATTTTTTTGTATCGGAAATTAAAAAAAAAAATGGATGCGTGTAACTTATGTACGCGCGTGAGAAGTTATACTTCTTTAGCATCATTAAAAATATTTTTTAATTACATGCAAATAATTAATAATTACAATAAAATAATAAAAGGACTGGAAAAGGATAGTTAACACAGTCAATTAAGTTCAGTTTTAATTTGAAAAATTAAATAAATATTCAAAATATTCAAATAAAATCACTACTGAATTTAAGTTATTAGTCCATATGTAATTAGCACTTGTAATTAACTAAAACACGTTGTGTCTATATAGAAACTAGAAACATGTGGATAAATATTATAAATATGAAAACAGTGATCAGAGGCGACGAGCGTGCCAACATTGTTTTTGACAACGCGATCATCTTATAGTGCCTAGTATCTCGGCCGTGTAGTGCCGGCCTAGAATAGAATAGCACTACCCCCTCTCATCCCGTGGGTGTCGTAAGAGGCGACTAAGGGAAACTTCACCTAAGGAGATGGGCAGCAGCATCTCCTTATGCGAACCGGTATACTGCGATCGCCAACCCGCCTGCCAAGCGTGGCGATTATGGCAAAACCCCCCCTATATGAAGCGAAACAACCCGAAACGGCCCCTAGTCCCCGGCGGCCCCGCTATTCCTGGCTACGGTAGCGGCCACGGTAACGGCGGGGCAGGGGGTGCGAAGAATCCCCGGGTAGGACACGGCTACCACAACAACCGAATACTGGCCCTGGCAACCTACAACACGCGCACATTGAGGACCGATGCCAAGATGACAGAGCTGGAAGAAGCTATCTGCAAGTTACACTGGGACGTCATCGGGTTATCTGAAGTCCGAAGAGAGGGAGAGGACACGATAACTCTGGACTCGGGTAACTTGCTGTACTTCCGTGAGGGCGACCAACAGTCCGTAGGTGGTGTCGGGTTTATCGTCCACAAGTCCCTCGTCAACAGCGTGCTGACCATCGGTAGTGTTTCGAGTAGAGTAGCGTACTTGGTACTCAGAATATCATCACGATATTCGATGACTGTCATCCAAGTCTACGCTCCAACCTCGAAACACACCGATGACGAAGTGGAGTCTATGTATGAGGAGATCTCTCGGGCCATGCATAGCCACAAAACTCACTACACGATTGTGATGGGGGATTTCAATGCAAAGTTGGGGAAACGTTGCGGCGACGAGCTGAGAGTGGGGCAATTTGGATTTGGGGAACGGAACGACAGGGGCCGGATGCTGGCGGACTTTATGGAGAAGGAGAACCTCTATATGATGAACTCCTTCTTCGGAAAGCCCGTCACCCGCAAATGGACCTGGATAAGTCCCGACGGCAAGGTCAAAAATGAGATTGATTTTATCATGTCGACGAAGAAGCAAATATTCAATGATGTCTCAGTGATCAACGCTGTTAAGACAGGAAGCGATCACCGCATGGTAAGAGGCACATTGAATATCAACGTTAAGCTTGAAAGATCGCGACTGATAAAATCAACGCTCCGACCGGTGCCAGCCCAAATTCAAAACCCCGAGCGCTTTCAGCTCGAGCTCCAGAACCGCTTCGAGTACCTTGAGAACAGCATAGACGTGGACGATCTGAACGAACTGGTGGTGGATACTGTCCGTACGGTAGGGTCTCAACACTTTAAAACCCACCGCACCAAATTAAAGAACTCTCCGCATACACACTCGAACTCATGGATAGGAGACATGAAATGCGACTACAGGACTCAGCGGATGCTCTTCGTTATAGACAGCTTAATAGACAGATCTCGAAGTCGTTGACGAGCGACCTTCGCCACTTTAATACCGAGCGTATTAAAGAGGCCATAGAGCGGAACAAAGGCTCCAAAGTGTTCGCTAGAGATCTGTCTATTGGGCAAAGTCAACTGACGAGGCTGAAAACTGAGGACGGTAGTATCATTTCATCGACTCCTGAAATCCTGAGGGAGATTGAGAGTTTCTATAGGCAGTTATATTCCAGCAGAACACCAGGCGAAAGCAGAGCTCGAGATCCTAGAGCCAAGCTTACCCGACATTATACCGAGGATATCCCGGACGTCAGCCTGTACGAGATTAGAATTGCCCTCAAACAGCTTAAAAACAACAAGGCGGCGGGAGATGACGGAATCACAACAGAGCTTCTGAGAGCGGGCGGTACGCCGGTACTTAAAGTCCTCCAGAAGCTCTTCAACTCCATCATCCACCAGGGCAAAACGCCGAAGGCATGGAGCAGAAGTGAGGTGATTTTGTTCTTCAAAAAGGGCGATAAGACCCTACTGAAGAACTACAGACCCATCTCGCTTCTGAGCCATATCTACAAGCTGTTTTCGAGGGTCATTACGAATCGTCTCGCTCGCAGGCTCGACGACTTCCAGCCTCCTGAACAAGCCGGTTTCCGAAAAGGCTTTAGTACCATAGACCACATCCATACGCTGCGGCAGATTATACAGAAGACCGAAGAGTATAATCGGCCACTTTGCTTAGCGTTTGTGGACTATGAGAAGGCCTTCGATTCGATCGAGACCTGGGCGGTGCTGCAGTCTCTCCAGAGGTGCCAAGTGGACTACAGGTATATCGAAGTGTTAAAGTACCTATACCAAAACGCCACTATGTCGGTCCGAGTACAGAATCAGAGCTCTAATCCTATCCAACTACAGCGAGGGGTGAGACAGGGAGACGTTATATCTCCGAAACTGTTCACTGCTGCGATGGAGGATATTTTTAAGCTTCTGGACTGGAAAGGACTCGGCATTAACATCAACGGCGAGTACCTGACACACCTTCGATTTGCTGATGACGTAGTCCTAATGGCGGAGACCTTGGAAGACCTGAACACCATGCTCGAGCATCTCAGTGGGGCATCCCAGCGAGTGGGTCTTAAGATGAACATGGGCAAGACGAAAATCATGTCCAACGCCCATGTTGCTCACGCTCCAGTTAATGTTGGGAACGTTACACTTGAAGTTGTTGACCACTACGTTTACCTAGGACACACAATCCAGTTAGGTAAGTCCAACTTCGAGAAAGAGATCTCTCGTCGAATTCAACTCGGATGGGCAGCGTTCGGGAAGCTGCGGAACATCTTCGCGTCCAAAATACCTCAGTGCCTTAAGACGAAAGTCTTTAACCAGTGTGTGTTGCCAGTGATGACCTATGGCAGTGAGGCGTGGTCGTTTACTATGGGTCTTATAGGACGGCTCAAGGTCGCCCAGCGGGCAATGGAGAGAGCTATGCTAGGTGTTTCCCTGCGTGATAGAGTCAGAAATGACGAGATGCGTAGGAGAACTAAAGTCACCGACATAGCTCGAAGAATAGCCCAGCTGAAGTGGCAGTGGGCGGGACACATAGCGAGGAGAACCGATGGCCGTTGGGGCGGAAAGGTTCTCGAATGGCGACCGCGTGCCGGACGACGCTCAGTGGGAAGGCCCGCTACAAGGTGGACCGACGATCTGGTGAAGGTCGCAGGAAAACGCTGGATGCGGGCAGCGCGGGACCGATAGTTGTGGAGATCCTTGGGGGAGGCCTATGTCCAGCAGTGGGCGTCGTACGGCTGATATGATGATGATGATGACGATCATCTTATGGAGCTCCGTGGATCGTTCAAAGTACCTTTCGAACAGATGTCATTCATAACGCGCCTGGTGTTACTATTGTGTTACAGTGATGCGCGCGCATCTCGAAATTTCACTCACATGATTTTTTCATAACGCGCCCGCGGCTAACTTCATTATGTTACTTTTGTGTTACAGTGATGCGCGCTCATCTTAAAATTTCACTCTCATCATTTTTTCATAACGCGGCTAAAGAAGTATAACTTCAAAAACAATGTTGAATTGCTTTTTTAGATTTTGTTTTTCAATGCAAAGTCTCACGCTACAATAACTTTATTTATATCATTATTATTATTTTCTTCTAAGTAATTTTCAATAGGTAAGAACTTTTGTTTAACTAAACTAACAAATCTATCTTAACCTTTATATTTTTCTTTAAAGTTCATGAAAAGCACTACTATTATGAATTTATCCAGGTTTTTCAAGCCAATAGTTTAGCTATTAGGGGGGGGGGGGGGGCACTACTGAAAAAAATTGCACTTTAAACTTCAATATTTTTCAAACGGATGCCTAAATCGAAGAATAGGACCAATTCACCAATACCCCACACGATGGGATACACTATGAAAAAAAAACATCTCCTGGTTAAATGTATGGGTTATCCTAAAGTTTTTTTTTTAAATGTTATTCTACCATTTTGTCGGCGTGATTGATAAACATATTTTCACAAAATTACAGCTCTGCTGCTTAAATTAATGCTAAGTGATAAAAACGGGCATGGACAGACAGACGGACATGACGAAACTATAAAGGTTCCTTGTCAAGACTACGGAACCCTAATAAAATAGTGATAAGGTTCCTTTTTTAAGTGATGATAAATAATTAGGACAATATGTATTTATAAATTATGAAAACGTAATGAAAAACTAAGACTATTACTGCTTTAAAAGTTTATATTAACGATGTTAAATGTTACAAAAGTGTTACATAATATAATGAGAAATAACCTATTTTATATGCTAGTAGGGACATACATAATGATCCTTTCCTTTTTTAATAAGCTCGCATTAATATTGATTTTGTAATTATAAACGATTATTCTGCAAAATTAAAAGCAAAATTTTAAAAGTTTCATAGGTAAATGATGAATGTATAGCTTACAACCAAGGTCCCATATATTTTTATATGTCGGTAATTCATCATAATCGATTCGCATCTATAATATTTTATTATACTAGGGATCCTCCCCGGCATTGCGCGGTCGGTATTGATTATAACGGGATAAAAATTGTGTGTGTGTCGTGGAACACTCGGTTGGAAGTTAAATTATATACCATGGCGCAATCTCCTTATTCTATTAAAAAAGTATCCTACCCACTAATCCGCACTGAGATCAGTGCGGAATGTTCCCAGTAATTAAAATATATAGTTAATCAAATATTATAAGATTTGCTCTGGTGATTGTACAATTATTTAGTTAAGTGATCTAAGGCAGTTGCCACCAGGGTCCAAAACAACAGACGGGGCTTATTAGTTTCGGTAACCTGAGACATTAACATCATAGATTAGCATTGTATATAAGGTGTGTGGGCGAATGCACACGTCTTTTTGATATCGCAATATTTTGTCCATGATTTTGTATATTCTTTATATTTGTTTATGATTTTGTTTTATGAAATATATTAGACTTTTCCTTTTGGCTGACAAGGTTGTTTTTCTTTAATAATATAGAAAAATATATTACAAACCCGATCTAGTCAAGGAAATAGTGATGAATGAGCGGTGCACTTAGAGTTGTGCACAGTCTATCATCTGAGGCTGCAATCATGTGCTTACGCAGATTTATGGCTCGCCGAGGAACACCGGACATTACCTACTCGAACAACGGGATGTCGTTCAAGGGTGCTGATCGGCAACTACGAGTGCTGTACGATTGTCAGGTGTCTGAATTTACAGCATCAAACCAAATAAAATGGCGCTTTATTCCGCCCTCGGCACCATTCATGGGAGGAGTCTGGGAACGGCTTGTGAAGTCTGTGAAGACCGCCCTCAAGGCTACCTTACGCGAGAGAGCCCCGCAAGATGAGGTCCTGGCCACACTACCGACGGAAGCAGAAGCTATCGTGAATGCTCGACCACTGACGCACGTGTCACCAGACGCAGATTACCCCGAGGCTTTGACACCCAACCACTTCCTCATCGGAAGACCTGCGGGAAGTTCAGCAATGGACAGCACCAAACTCAGGGACTCAGATCTATGTAGCAGGAACAGTTGGCGTAAGGCACTGCGCTTATTGGACCATTTCTGACGTCGTTGGGTTCAGGAGTATCTTCCCACGTCGGCACCGCGTCGCGTACCCGGTGCCGTTACCTTGGTCAAAGTCGGAGACCCGGTACTCGTTGGTGATGGTGATTTACCGAGGGGAACCTGGCCTCGCGGTGTCATAAAGGCATTGTATCCGGGGCGGAACGGGGTGATGCGTGTGGTCGATGTCCGGACCCAAACGGGTATATCACGGAGGCCGCTAAAAAAGCTGGTCGCTCTTTAAAAAAGGGGACGATGTGGGCGAATGCACACTTATTTTTGATATCGCAATATCTTGTCCATGATTTTGTATATTCTTTATATTTGTTTAAGATTTTGTTTTATGAAATATATTAGATTTTTCCTTTTGGCTGACAAGGTTGTTTTTCTTTAATAATATAGAAAAATATATTACAAACCCGATCTAGTCAAGGAAAAGGTGATTAACAACTTTTGAAGCTTATCTCTGGCATAAATACATATTTGATTTCTATGAATTAACACAAATTATGAGACAAAGATGGGAAATTCCATTTGTGTATCTTAGAGCCGGACGTTGGCAATGCATTTTTAGATAGTCGACGAATAAACGTAAATTAATTTTATATTTTACTCCTCAACTGAGTACGAAATAAAAAGAACAAAGCAAAAACCTATTTTTTTTATAAGCGCGGAAAATAAGTACTTGTTTAATATATAATTTACATGCATTAAATATGTACATATATCGATGGAAGCAATAAGCAACGACTTGATTAACTTCACTAATGTTTGCGAAAGTTGAGAACCATTAAGTAGCCTTGACCGGTGGTAAGGTCTCTCTCACATGGATTAATAAATCAGTCGTTTTTAGACCATCGCAACCAATTTAATCCCCGTTATAGTAGTAATTCCCTCAATGAAAAGACAAGACAGCGGAATTTACTGTCTTATAATCATTACTAAAATGTGGTAGAAAAATAGAAAATTTAAAAAAAACCGTCTGCTTTTAAATTACCTTAAATAAAAACTGAAATAAATAAAACAAGTCCCGTAGTCTATAATTTTGTTAAGGAGTACACTATGACAGTCGGGACCCATTATTGAAAAAAAAAATCCATTCTAGAATATCTAATGGGTCCCGACAACAAAGTAATTTCGTTCCTTAATTAACAGAATTATAGACTACTGGACTTTTTTGCTTCTTATATTTAAGGTAATTTAAAAGATGACGGGTGTTTTAAATTTTCTAAATTTACTATTTTATTATTATATTTTGCCTGCGTGGTGGGTCAAGGCCCAATGTCCCTATTCCATCCATAAGGAAGGCCTGTGCCCCAGCAGTGGGGACATTAATAGGCTGATAATGATGAATGATGATGATGATTATTATATTTTTCCTTTCTTGGGAAAGGCAAAGCCATGCCATCGTCCTATATTTTTGAATAGTCTTTTTTCTTTTCCTACATTACAATGTGGGTGTCCTAATGTTTCTTGGAGTGTTTGGCACGAAATATAACAAACAAGTCAGCTTTCTCGATAATCTTGTGAGGCTCTCGACACTACAATTAAGTTTACGTTCACTTGACCGTAATAGCATATATTTTAAAGATTCCACATATTCATCACTTGCGCAGACGGTTGTAAAACAAAATCACATCACTTTTATTTCACAATATCCATTATGAACAAACTAAATATTATGTAAAACTAGTTTTTACGGGTTAATGCACGAAATTTTATTTATTAAATGCGAAATGAATGCGGCTTTTTCGGAGGTAGGTAGAGAAATTGAATAAAAGTTTTATTCTGACGACGTAGCCTGTAAAGGCTACGAAACGTCAATAAATAAATAAAATTTCGTGCATTAATCCGTAAAAACTAGTTTTATTTAATGAGTGATGTGCGTGAAAACCTAAGAAACAAATAAATATTATGTTTTTAGTTTTTAAGCATTTAACTGCTAGATGTTTAAATCTAGAGATTAATTAAAACATGACGTTAACCGCACCCGAGGAAATCGCGATCCAAACCCTCAAGAGATCAATCACGAACATTTTATGTATAAGTCACAAGCCTTACAAAAACTCACAGTGCACTAGCCAAATTAAAAAAAAAAGCTTGTGAAAAAAAAAACGCGTAAAATACATTCCGCCTTCGTTCATAATTGTTTACTCTTTGGATTTTATTTGGTTGTATTGAAGAAATTGTGTGTCTTATTTAAGTAGTGAGAATGAAAGTAATATAATAGTGTCAACTTCAGGAGCAATAAATTTTAAAGCTTGATTTACGTACTTTGAACCTCTCACTGCGTTTGGAATTCCACATAAGAATCCCTCGCTATGCTCCGAATTTTAATCTAGAATACTTTGCTCCGCTCTGTATTCAAAAATGCGAGGCAAAAAACTATTTCAAAGGCGAGAGCAATCTTCTGTTGCGGCTTTAAGCTCACAGCTTCAAGGAAGCATAGAACTGAGTGGGTATATGGTTTTAATTTAACTCGATACCTCCACGCGTTCCCGAGATAACGGTTTGTCTGAGACTGACGGACAAATAAGTGATCCCATCGGAATCAGTTTTTTTTTTCCTTTTGACGTAGGAAATCCTAAAAATATTTAAACTCCCGACAATAGATATGTCTATTATTTTTGGAGAATCCATCTTTAAAATGCAAAAAAACCGGTTCGCAGTTCACGAAAATATCAACGGACAAAAAATATCACACATATGAATATAAGTACAGCCTACTCCTTTTTTGTTTTATGTCTGAAATCCGACATTTGATACCTGTTTATTGATTTCATCGTGTCACGTCCTATATACTCTACCGGATTTAAAACTAAATAGAGTCGGACGGCGACGATCTTTCTTTATAACATTCAAAGTCAACTTTAATAGTACAGGCGCAGACAGCATAATAATAATACTATTACACAATAAATACCGCAATAAAAAGGTTGTAAATCTTTTTGATCTTGATCTTTGAACTTTCAAAAACACATTTTCCAAACTTGATGGCTTAACAAACCAGCTATCGTGCAAAAGGGCGGCGTATTTGTTAATAGTTATCACGCCATCCATGGCAGTTTTAGCGTTTCATTAGAACGAAATTCAAAATTTGTATTTTTGAAAGTGGTTTAACTGTCCTTTCTGAGCAAATCTTTGAGACCTATTCATTTTTCGGAAAATTTGTGGACACACATGCCTTACCTACAAAATACTTAACACACTTACCGCCTCACTGTGCGACATTCATGATCAGTTTGCAAGTTTGATTAAAGTGATGCTGTCACTTTCTTTGCTTTAATGTTACTTTGACAAGCAATAAATTTAATCGGCGTCTCTGATTGCGCTAGTATTAAATTTGGTCAACGTACTTCCTTAGAAGCATAGACTTATATTATTAAACGAGGAACTCGATGGCGCAAGTGGTTAGCGCGTTCGGCTGTGATCGTTGAACTTAAGCAACTTTCGCAGTGGCCGGTGACCAAAAAAAAATTACTATCTCGAGCTCCTCCGTGCTTCGGAAAGCACGTGAAGCCGTTGATCCCGGCTGCATCTGCAGTCGTTAGCATCCACCAATCCGCACTGGGCCCTCGTGGTGGGTCATGGCCCAATCTCCCTATTCCATCCACAGGGAAGGTCTGTGCCCCAGCAGTGGGGACATTAATAGGCTGATAATGACGGTGATGATATTATTAAACGAATATTATGCAATCCAACAAGATTCCTAAAATATGGATTAAAATAATGAGGACTTTTTTAACGACTTTCCCGTGTTAGATTAAACACGGGAAAGTCGTTAAAAAAGGTACTGGTTCTACCAACCTAGTGACTTTGTGTTTGTAGATAATTAGTGCTTGTGATTACCTTGAATCGATTGTTATAATAAAGTGATATAATTATGATATGACATGTTGCACTTGGTACAGTGAAACTGGAAAATGGCATTATAAAATTACTTGTTTTTACGTTTTCAACAGGTACATAAGTCAGACGCAATTTATGAATGCAAAATAATTAATTCTCTGAGTGCGAGTGGTCATCTTTAAAGTTTGTAAATCGATCGATCGTAAAATTTGGATGCTTTGAATAACCTTTTGACTATTGCTAAATTCACTGGATAGTAAAAAACTAATACGTATAAATGTAAATTTTGTTTTTGTTTATATTATTGAAAAACTTGAACACTGATATTAAATTTGTAGGTAGGCATAATACCACACAGGACCCATGATTATGATTGTAATGTCATAGACAGACTACTGCCTATGGTAGTCAGCCTTATAGTTAACTGATGAATTAATTAGATGGGTGTAAAAACAATAGAATAAAAATGAAATTAGTTCAAATAATACAGTCGAGAAAATGCATATGTAACTTTGTTTTAAGCTTCTCTCGATAACTTTTTTCTAACGCCAATTTTATTTATATAAGTGTAATAAAACCATAAACTTGTTTATTCACCTTTCGAATAAGCAGTTATTATAGTATTCACTACAGACGACACATCCGAACGTTTCGGCATTGTAGAATGCCGCTCTTTCCCCTCTCACCGCCCCGCCATTCAGTCCTATTCAGTTTGTCATACTTCTTTTCCATTTGACACTTCCGGTTTTTTAATTAATTTTAATTCAAATTTAATAAAGTACTTTTACATTTATAAAAATGTGATTTGATTAATAATTTTGACAAAACAGAATTGAACATTACACTCGACCATTTTTATGGTGTGTATGGTCTCATACACAAAAGATAGCTTTAACCGTTAGGTTCAAGCTATTTTTTGTATATGAGACACTCGGCCGATGGAATCATAGCTAGTCCAACCATCATCATTATCCATCAGCAATTACATGAGGAGCTCGATGGCGTGGGTGGTAAGCGCGTTCAGCTGCGATCGTTGCACTTTTGCAGTGGTCGGTCATTGGATGGGTGACCAAAAATTTTATATCTCTTCGGAAAGCACGTTAAGCAGTTGGTCCCGGCTGCATCTCCAGTCGTTAGCACCCGGCAATCCGCAATGGACACGCGTGGTGGCTCATGGCCCAATCTCCCTATTCCATCCATAGGGAAGGCCTGTGCCCCAGCAGTGGGGACATTAATAGGTTGATGATGATGTTCATGATGAATTACATGTTATTTATGTGTGTCCTAAGCTATATATGAACCGGAAAAATTAGAAGAATAACGCGGAACGGCGGCCGCTGCTAGTATGAAATAATAATTGCAATAATAAAAAAATATTTGCAGAAATATAGTTACTAAAGGTGTTATAGCATTAATTTCCAGCTAGGGATGGCGATTCTTCCTGAAAAAGATCGATTTTTAAATCGATTCGAATCGTGACCTATGAATCGATCCACAAAAAAATCGAAGTCAATAAGATCGATCTCTGAAAAATCGATCTTTTTTGAAGTTCTTGTTTATGTTATATAAATCCATTTTATTAAAAACAAGATATATACAGTAAGGTCATAAGTATTGTCACACAGTAAAAACTTTTCTTTTAGCATGCTGGCCCCAAAAAGTTTATTGAATTCGATTTTAGTATTGTTCATGAAAATAAAAATGTAAACTTATTAGAATTTTACTCTTTTTTAAATATGGAGTGGACGCTTAAAGAAGACCGTGTTGCAATTATTGCGTTGCATCGTTGCGGTTACGCGCCAATTAAATTTTTTGACATACTGAAAATTTTGAATATAACCAAAAGATTCGTTTATCGTACCATCAAACGATACAATGAAGACTCTAGTGTAGATGACAGGTCAAGAAGTAGTCGCCCTCGGTCTGTTAGGACTCCAGCAGTGATAAAAGCTGTGAAGGCGTGAATTCAAAGAAATCCCAAACGTAAGCAGAAACTGTTGGCCCTTCAGATGGGGTTAAGCAGAACCACGGTGAAAAGGGTGTTTAATGAAGACTTACGGGCTTCAGGCATATCGAACAAAAACAGGACATCGTTTGAATGGACTCGTCTAATGGACCTGAGACTGAAGAGATGCCGCGCTTTGTTAAAGCGGTACGCGGGAAAAAAATATCAGGAAATTCTTTTTCGGATGAAAAAGTTTTACCGTAGAAGAGAATGATAAGGTGTACGCACACAGTAGTGAAGAAGCGAGCAACCGTATTCGTGCGTGTCCAACGAGGTCATTTTCCATTCTCGCTCATGGTATGGTTGGGAGTTTCTTATTGGGGCTTAACAGAGGTACATTTTTGTGAGAAAGGTGTAAAAACGAATGCAGTTGTGTATCAAAATACAGTCCTGATGATCCTTGAACCTTGAACCTGATGAACCTTGTGGAACCTGTTTCTCATACCATGTTCAATAACAGGCACTGGGTATTCCAATAAGATTCGGCGCCAGCTCATAGAGCGAAGAGCACTCAAGATTGGCTGGAAGTGCGTGAAATCGACTTCATCCGGCACGAAGACTGGCCCTCCTCCAGTCCAGATTTGAGTCCGTTAGATTACAAGATATGGCAACACTTGGAGTAAAAGTCGTGCTCAAAGCCTCATCCCAATTTGGAGTCACTCAAGATATCCTTGATTAAGGCAGCCGCCGATATTGACATGGACCTCGTTCGTGCTGCGATAGACGACTGGTCGAGCAGATTGAAGGCCTGTATTCAAAATCACGGAGGTCATTTTGAATAAACTTTATTGTCATAAAAATCTATGTTTTGTTAAGTTTATTTTGGTATATAAATGGTTACATTGAAACAAGTTTATTCATTATGTCATAATGAATAAACTTGTTTCAATTATTTTATATTAAACATATGACAGAATTTATGACCTGACTAGGTATATTAAAATTTAACGATCTCTTATCAGTAAAATCAGGAAATTCGAAGATAAAAATATTTTTATTCAAAGATTACGAACAAACATAACTTTTTTTATTAAAGAGAGGCGAAGGAATCCAAACATACAGCCATATCGCGTTTTTTTTAATAATTAACCCTTTAACCGGCGCCAGCACTCTTATAACGGGTACATTCAAATAATTGTAAATACCTTTTTTGGTTAATACCAAAAAAAATAAATCACATCGAATGTCGATTTTCAAGAGTGAAATATCGATTCAGTGAATCGATTCAGTACTAGATATCGATTTATAAAATCGATATTTTTAGCTCAAAAAATCGATTTTTCGATTAATCGATCTCACATCGCCATCCCTATTTCTAGCATATTCTGTTGAACATCAACGTGAAAATATTAGAGAGGCTATCAAAATTCACATACCTATGTCAATATGAACTTAAAAGGATTTCAATTCAAAATATAATAATAACAATAATACAAACAAAAAAATACATGTCACCAAGAATTTAAATTAAAAATACATTCAGTGTTTTTTTTATATGTCCCTATTTTTGATATATTTTATAGTAATAATATTTTTTATTTATAGTAAAAAGTCAAAAATTTACAGGAGATTCTCCAAATAATGATATTCCTAACTAAGGTAAAAGCTGTGTTCCTGTTGAACAGATAGCTTTTATTTCTTCCAAATTTTAAGTAAGCGCCACGAAGTTCGCCGGGTCAGCTCGTGACAAATAATTACATAAGATAGTTTATAGTGTATCGATTCTGGTGGCTTCAGCTGTAGGCAGGTAGGTACATGTTTGAAGTAATTTTGATGAGTAAATGAAATGTACACTATAGCCCTATATGTTATAGGTAAATAAGCTACAATACACTTAACACAGGTTTGTTTTTCCGTCTGTCCTTATTTTGAGAGTCGTTATTTGTTCCTTGCAAGTAAATAGTCATAAGTGTACAAGGAACTTTCAATGTTAAATAAGCGTAAACGAGCAGTACTGCCTTTTTTGAGATTTAAATCTTTTTAGGGTTCTGAATCAGTAAGGGACCCATATAATTTAATACGTAGACTACTCTTATTTTAGTATACTTTTTTCGTCTACTTTAAGGTGTGTGGTGTTATTGGCTACCTAATTCTGTTTAAAAAGATTTGGATCTAAAATGGATACCATTTTATTGAGTGAAATAGGTGTGTTTAACGAATCGTTTTCTTTACAATCAATGTCGCTAAGTGCGCTAAAACGTGATTCATGTAAGTTGATTTTTCTAAGAGATAAACTTTTTTAATGTAATATAAATTGTCATGTTTGTGTACGACAGCGCAATAAATAAATATTGTTTTCTACCACATATATGATAGTACTTTTATACTGATAATTAAAGCAATTCGTGCAAAATTATTCCCTAACCATTCCAAAATATCAAAAATGCAGAACTTTAATTCTTCTGCCGGCACTCCCGGAGTGCAACCCGTCGTTTTTTTTATTTGCGTTTCGAAAACTACTTTTTTCTCTATAAACTAGCAAGGTAATTGTGTTTGAATTCTAAATAGTTTTTAAATTATATCAACACATGTCTTTCTTGACTGTTCATGAACGTCATTTTCGAGACAGACAAGACAGTCCCATGTTATTTATGACCCGTCCAGTCGTCCCTGACAAGTTTGAAGTTTTATTTAAAATAATCTTAGAAAATAATACCCTCTCTGGCCTGTTCAATTTTATTTAATATGTTATTTTTAACGAAATTATTTTAAAATGATACTTTATAGCCCCCGATTTGCTTGAGATAATCCTTTATTGCTTGTCAATTTTATTCTGCGGTTGTGAGGTTGAAGTTTAATACTACCTTTAAAGCAAAACATAACTTCTGTACTTTATAATATCAACATAAAAATTTAATACAGTCTTTTGCAAAAAATGGTCACCTAATGATATTTACGTTGTAAGGACTATTTCAGTTAATTCAATGAAATGACATTGTTCTGCGTCCATACATAGTTAGCCTAAGAACCAACAATCATGAAATATTATTTTCTAGGTTTGAAATAGCAAGTAAATGACTGTAAAAACAAAGATTATTGACGGACACTTCTGAGAACTTAAATTATTAGGAAAACTATTTTTTTTGAGGTTATGTTTAATATTCAATGAAACATAGGTCAACCTAGTGCACCCGATTCCTAAAAAAGGCGACCGCTCACTCCCTACTAATTATAGGCCTATAGCCATCACCTCCTTGTTCTCCAAGATAATGGAGTCCATTATAAATTTGCAGCTCCTGCGGTACCTAGAGGACCACCAGCTGATTAGTGACCACCAGTACGGTTTCCGTCAGAATCGCTCGGCTGGTGATCTACTAGTATATCTGACTCATCGTTGGGCAAAGGCGATCGAGACCAAGGGGGAAGCATTGGCGGTCGGTCTGGATATCGCGAAGGCCTTCGATCGGGTTTGGCACAAAGCGCTTCTTTCGAAGCTTCCATCTTATGGGCTTCCTAAAAAACTGTGCGTTGGGATCACTAGCTTTCTTGCGGACAGGAGCATCAAGGTCGCAGTCGACGGTGCATGCTCGGACTCCAAATCCGTAAACGCTGGTGTTCCGCAAGGCTGTGTGCTATCGCCTACGCTGTTTCTTCTTCATATCAATGATATGTTTCAAATTGATGGCATTCATTGTTATGCAGACGACAGCACGGGTGATGCCTTATATACCGGCCGCGCCAACATTTCACGGGAAAACGTCATCGAGAGCCGGAACAAACTTGTGTCTGAAGTCGAAACTTTGTTAAACCAAGTAACGAATTGGGGCCGACTTAATCTAGTCCAATTTAACCCTACGAAGACACAAGTATGCGCGTTCACCGCAAAAAAAATACCATTTGTCGTATCTCCTCTCTTTGAGAACACTCCTCTAACTGCCTCAGCTAGTATTGGAATTCTTGGCGTTGACATATCGAGCGACGTGCGGTTTCGGGATCATTTAGAGGGCAAGGCCAAATTGGCCTCTAAGAAGCTTGGTGTGCTCAATAGATCGAGAATGTACTTCACACCGGCCCACCGACTGCAACTTTATAAGGCACAGGTTCGGCCTCACATGGAGTACTGCTCTCATCTTTGGGCGGGGGCACCCCAGTACCAGCTTCTCCCTTTAGATGGCATCCAGCGCCGAGCGGCTCGAATCGTCGACGACCAGGACCCTTCCGATCAGCTTGATCGTTTGGCTTTGCGTAGGGATGTAGCTTCGCTCTGCATCTTCTATCGCATTTATCACGGAGAGTGTTCTGAGGAATTGTTCGGATTAATTCCAGCTGCTGCATTTCGCCATCGTACATCGCGACAAAAATTTCATCCCCATCATCTTGATGCGTGGCTATCCACAACCGTGCGTTTTTGTCGAAATTTTTTACCACGTACGACAAAACTGTGGAATATATTGTCGCCAGCAGTGTTTCCGGACCAATACGACCCAAAAACCTTCAAAAAAAGAGCATACTCCTTCCTTAAAGGCCGGCATCGCATTTGTGATACTCCTGGTGTTGCAAGTGTCCATGGGCGACGGTGATCACTTACCATCAGGTGAGCCGTCTGCTCGTATTCCACCTATAACATAAAAAAAATATTAATTGCTAATTTATAGTCAATAATATTAATTATCAATTATATTTAGGAATGAACACTCAAGGAATTAATATATATTAGGCATATAAATCGTTTCGTAATCTCATTCTTTAAAACTTTCTGTTTTGTTTGTGTGGTGGTTTGGTTAAACGTGTTGGTTTGTTTGAAAGTGCTTAACTCAGAAACTTCTGGTCCGATTTGAAAGATTCTTCTTTTGTTGAATAGTGCTTTTATCAAGGAAGGCTATTTATATCACACTTCGACCAGTAGGAGCGGTGTCAGTGCAGTGTAACACTCGGTTGGAAGGAAGTTAAAAATATTTATATACTGACCATCTACCAATCTGTACTGGACCCGCGTGGCGAAACATGGCCCAATCTCCCTTTACCATCAAAAATTATCCTACTCACCACTTCGCACTGGACACCAGAACAGAATCGGCCCAGTGCCCTCCCCTAGTCATCTCAAAATCTCCCTATTCCATCGAAAAAAGTATCCTACCCAACAATCCGCACTGGGGCCGGGTAGTGGGGTCAAGGCCCAAGCCCCCGATTCCGTCAAACTATTAAACAAATCTTTTAACCAAGTCCACAGCCGTCGCCATCACGATTCATCATCATTGTGACGGATTTTTTAATACTCTACCGTCCGAAAAGTAACTCGCCGTAACTCAGGTGAATGGACAAGACAGCAACAAGAGTGGATGACACCTTAAAAACCAGTGTTCGAACCAATCTACCACGTAGGTCGTCAGTTACTTTTGCATATTTACTCCTTTGCATCTCGGCGGAAAAGAAGTGAGATATAAAACTAAAGAAAGAATAGTTAGAAAAAATTCTACGCGGACTAGGCAGCAGACGAGACTCGAACCCTTCGCTATCCGGGCGAATGTACTGACCATTATGCTACCGCGGCCCTGATGGCCGTGTCAAATTTTCTCTAACCTTTCTTAAGCTGCAAGTCAGCGCCATCTCGAACTCAATATAATACGACACTATTATAACGCTGATTCACATTAAAAAATAAGGCATAATACATTATTTTAGTCAAACTTAAGAAATATCCCTTAGCAAAGCAATGATTGTGAAAACGGTGTGTGGTAAAAAGACAGAAAACGAAAACTGTCATAACTTCAACAATACTCGCTTGAATAAAATGAAACAAAGAAAAGTAATTATTTGTTATCATTTGGGTATAATCGAAAGTCATATTTAAATTCGTTTATCTGTCCTCCTGATATCAACGCTTCGCGCAGTTTGTTGATATCGAGACGTCAATAGTTTTGCACTCATTTCTTTATTTGCTTAGTGCCTGATTGTCAATTCATTAAATAATTATGGATTCACTTAATAATTCAGAATGTAAAAAATCGAACTGGAACTATGCTAGTACATTGAAATTCATAGAAAGTTTTAAAACTGAACCAGTTTTGTGGAACCCAGAACATCAATATTACAGGAACTACCAATTGCGTTTCGCCGCATGGGTGAGAATTAAAAATAATTTTGGTTGGCCTGATACAGTGAAGGAACTAGATTTTAAAATGAGAAAACTTATTCGTTGTTATAACAAGTATCTAATTGAAAGTAAACAGTTATCGAAGCTTGTACCAAGTGAGGATATCCAACCAAAATGGTATGCTTTTGCGACAATGCATGGTTTTCTTGGCCAGATAACCACACAGGTTAGTAAATAAAACTATTTTTCCTTATCTATACATAGATATAAAAATGAATTTTTATGAAGATAATATGTACCTGCGGTACATAATTTTCGCATAACTTCCGAACGACTGGACCAAATTGATATTTTTTTTGTTCATTATTTGACAATCTTTGTTAAAAAGTTTTTTTTAATGTCACAGTGTAAAATTAATGTAAGAAATAATTTAAAAATAAAGGAGAATGACACATTTCGCCTTTATTGCCCAAAAATGAAATGTGCCTCAAAAAGTGCTTTTGAATTAAGGTTTCTTGTTGTTATTTTTCACGTAAAAGCACAATTTAATTTAAAATATAATATGAACTAATGCTGCACTGACTCCCTGCTTCATAATTTTATGTTTTAAGCTCCTTTTTTAAATCTTAAATTCTAAATATATAAAAGAAGAAACGACTGACTGACTGACATATCAACGCACAGCCAAAACGCTAGGTCTAGAGACTAGAAATTTGGCAAGTAAATTCCTTATGAGGTATAGGGGTGCACTAAGAAAGAATTTTTCAAAAATTCACCCCCCTGAGGGGTTAAAATAGAGGATGAAAGTTTGAATGATATATCTCATTCCTTGAGTTAATAGAATTGAAACTTGACACATTTATCTAAATAAATCATAATATTTGTCATTTTTAGTTTTCCTAAACTATCCCCTAAAAGGGAATTGGGAGGGTGTCGAAGTTTTATATGGATGAATCTTAAGGCGTGGTTCGAAATAATAAAGTCTAATATGATACATAGGCCATGCGGATATTTATTTAATTATAAAGTCACCTTGAACGAAACACAAAAATTGCTCTAAGAGGTATCCCAGGCTTCTCTTTCTTCTACTTAATGTAACATAAACCGAGAGAGACGGCTACCCACATAATAGAAGATGTTCCAGACATAGATGACTTTACCTTTGACAATAATGGAGTAGAGATTGACAACCGCTGTGTAGTTCATATAATCCAGTTCTTTTAAGAACATTTAACGCGCATATTGACGACCTCCGTGACCGAGTGGTTGTACCGTACGGCGTATAAACCACTCGGCCACGGAGGTCGGTCGGTCGGTGTTGCCGACTCGAGAGGTCCCGGGTTCGAAACCCGGTGGGGGGCAGATGTTAGTGTGATGAATACAAGCATATGTACTCCAGTCATGAATGTTAAATATGTATTTCTATATAAATATACTTATATATGTCCAGTATATGTATTCTATCCATTACCCTAGTATCCCATGACACAGGCCTTACAGTGCTAATTGGTGTGTGTTGGTTTTAATCATTATAATCATATAATCGTCGAATTCTGTCACTCTGTTAAATCAATAAAATACACATATGTTTGTAGAAATGCATTTTCTGCCACAAATACCAAGGGCGTTAGTTAACGAGACGATTATTACCCGGATCTAGGCACGTCTCGAAATCGCGTCTACGTCCCATCGTCAGTGAAGTATGGGACATTATCGAGGTTTGTTAACGACGACGGCGCTTGTGAAGGTTTGGGGTCGGTACAAATGTGCAGTGTGCTCGTGAACAAGTTTAGACGGCACCGACCTGGGTAATAAGCGCCCTACCGAATACCGTTTTATGACCTAGGGCATGACAAAAAGAAGAAGTTTTATTTTAGGACAAGCATTTTTTTACTTGTTTTAGATCAATGAAGAAGCCGAGAAACCGATGAAGTCGATGAATGTTACTACCAAGGCTGAAGAAAAAGTGAAAATGCCAAAATTAGTAAAAATAAAAAAAAATAAACAGCAAGGACAATCCAGTGATGATGAATACGACAGATTCGGAAAATTAATTGCAATCAAGATAAAAAAACTGCCCAATCCTGACACGCAAGAGAGAGTAATGCTTGATATTCATAGAATAATTGCCGAAGAAGTCATATTAGATCGCCTTGGGGAAAAAAATCCTCCTCCAAATCATTGCTAAATTAACAAATATATTTCCTGAAAAATGTCGCAGGTTGTTATTATAATTGTAATATATAAAATTCTCGTGTCACGGTATGCGTAATTGAACTACTCGGAAACGGCTGGGCCGATTTTCGTGAAGTTTTATATGCATGTTTAGTAGGTCAGAGAACCGGACAACATCTATTTTTCATCCCCCAAATGTTAAGGGTGGTCCACACTTCATTTTTTTTGAACAAAATATTTTGTTTTTATTTTATTATGATACATCATACAAAAATATATACAACCCTAAATTTTCACCCTTCTACCACTAACGCCTATTTTTTATGGAGGTACGAAATTCGCTGGGTCAGCTAGTTTGTTATAATAATATAATGTGTAAAATTAAAATTCATGAATAAAAAAGCATAATTTAACCTTAACGTTCCGATTTACTTGTTTGTTGTACAAAAAAATAAAACTTATTCATTAAACTTCTTAGTCGTCATTTTATTTTTATTTATTATTAACATGTTTTTTTTGAAGAATTCAATTTACTAACACTAGATTTGTAAGCATCATTGTTATTAACCATTATGGATGTAAAAATCTAAAATAAATGTTATTATTATTATGAAATCAGTCATATATAACCTATCGTGGGAGAGCCACGCAGTAGCTTACTTAGGCTACTGCATGAATGGGCCGGCTCGACCGGAATACCACGACCTCACAGAATACCGGCGTGAAGCAGCACTTTGTGCTGTGTTTCGCCGAGTGAGTGAGGCTACCGGAGGCCCAGCCCCCCCCCCCCCCTTTCCTCATGATGGCGCAGTTAAATTGGACAATACCCCAGGGGGGTACCAGCTGTTTTCACGCTGGAGAATCCCCCTCTGGACGTCCATGCCCAGAACTGTCTCCTTCTGGACGAGGACGTCGAGGCTGCCCTTCGTATTCTGGGGAGGGCGAAACCGCGCTCATTACTCAAACTGCTCGAGGCCACAGCAAGCGTCATACAATACCCCCTGCCATGTTTAACGTGGATTTCTGCAACATCAGGGGCTTACACTCCAACCTTAATGCTGTTCACTACCACCTTCAGACAGTGCAGCCGGCCTTGCTTTTTTTGACTGAGACCCAGATATCCTCTCCAGCCGACACCTCCTACCTCCGGCACCCTGGGTATACTTTGGAATATTCCTTTGTACCACGGGCTGGGGTATGTGTGTACGTTAAAGAGGGTATCAGTTTCCGTCGCCTCAGCAACTTTGAAGGTAGGGACCTTTCCATCTTATGGTTGCGTGTAGACGTCGATGACCATCCCCGCGTCTACGCCTGCCTCTACAGGTCCCATAGCGGAAATGCCGAAATTGACCGACTCTATGATCACGTCCAGGTGGCTACAGACTCCGTGCTTCAGCAGATCCCATCATCTGAAATTGTGATCCTTGGTGATTTCAATGCCCACCACTCCGAATGGCTTGGATCGCCCACTACCGATCATGCAGGCAGATCTGCTCACGACTTCGCCTTGGCCTATGGTCTGACACAACTGGTCACCTCGCCTACGCGAATCCTAGATGTCAAAGACCATACACCCTCACTCTTGGACCTTCTGCTGACTTCACATCCGGATAATTACAAAGTGTCCATAGATGCCCCTCTTGGGTCCTCGGACCATTGTCTAATCCGGAGTATGTTGCCACTCACTTACTCACCGCGGCCGCAATTTGCTGGCTGTCGTCGTGTGTGGCACTATAAGTCAGCAGACTGGGATGGGATGCGCACTTTCTTTTCATCCTACCCTTGGGGCCAGGTTTGCTTCTCGCAGAGTGATCCCAACGTCGCTGCCGATTCTGTCGCCGATGTTGTCCTTCAGGGTATGGAACTTTTTGTTCCTTTCTCTGTGGTTCCCATTGGTGGCAAATCCCAGCCTTGGTTTGGTCACAAATGTAAACTGGCATCTCACCAAAAACAGATGTGTTATCAGGCCTGGGCAAACGCAGCGGCGGTCTAGGATAACAACACTAGCGATCTCAAAAAGAAGTATAACTTGGCCTCCAGGTCCTGCAAAAGAGTAATTGCCAGAGCGAAGTCGGAGCACATTAGCAGCATTGGCGAGAGATTAATAAAACTCTGGAACCCGCGCGTTTTGGTCTCTTGCTAAGGCTGTTGAAGGAAATTTTTGTAAGCCATCCCTTCCACCCCTGCACAATGGCAACGAATCGATGGCCCATACTGCAAAAGAGAAAGCGGATCTTTTATGCTCACTCTTTGCGTCTAACTCGACTCTAAATGACAGGGGATACATACCGCCGACCATCCCGCGGTGTGAGAGCTCTATGCCGGAGATCCGGTTCACACAAAGCTTAGTGCGTAAAGCACTCTTTTCCCTTGTCATCCACAAGTCGAGTGGGCCTGATGGAATCTCACCAATTGTGCTGAAGACGTGTGCTCCTGAGTTGGCTCCGGTACTAACGCGTCTTTTCCGGCTCTCCTACTCTTTAGGTGTCGTTCCGAACTCATGTAAGACAGCTTTAGTGCACCCGATTCCAAAAAAAGGCGACCGCTCACTCCCTACTAATTATAGGCCTATAGCCATCACCTCCTTGTTCTCCAAGATAATGGAGTCCATTATAAATTGCCAGCTCCTGCGGTACCTAGAGGACCACCAGCTGATTAGTGACCACCAGTACGGTTTCCGTCAGAATCGCTCGGCTGGTGATCTACTAGTATACCTGACTCATCGGTCGGTCTAGATATCGCGAAGGCCTTCGATCGGGATTGGCACAAAGCGCTTCTTTTGAAGCTTCCTTCTTATGGGCTTCCTGAAAAACTGTGCGTTTGGATCACTAGCTTTCTTGCGGACAGGAGCATCAAGGTCGCAGTCGACGGTGCATGCTCGGACTCCAAATCCGTAAACGCTGGTGTTCCGCAAGGCTGTGTGCTATCGCCTACGCTGTTTCTTCTTCATATCAATGATATGCTTCAAATTGATGGCATTTATTGTTATGCAGACGACAGCACGGGTGATGCCCTATATACCAGCCGCGCCAACATTTCACGGGAAAACGTCATCGAGAGCCGGAACAAACTTGTGTCTGAAGTCGAAACTTTGTTAAACCAAGTAACGAATTGGGGCCGACTTAATCTAGTCCAATTTAACCCTACGAAGACACAAGTATGCGCGTTCACCGCAAAAAAAATACCATTTGTCGTATCTCCTCTCTTTGAGAACACTCCTCTAACTGCCTCAGCTAGTATTGGAATTCTTGGCGTTGACATATCGAGCGACGTGCGGTTTCGGGATCATTTAGAGGGCAAGGCCAAATTGGCCTCTAAGAAGCTTGGTGTGCTCAATAGATCGAGAATGTACTTCACACCGGCCCACCGACTGCAACTTTATAAGGCACAGGTTCGGCCTCACATGGAGTACTGCTCTCATCTTTGGGCGGGGGCACCCCAGTACCAGCTTCTCCCTTTAGATCGCATCCAGCGCCGAGCGGCTCGAATCGTCGACGACCAGGACCCTTCCGATCAGCTTGATCCTTTAGCTTTGCGTAGGGATGTAGCTTCGCTCTGCATCTTCTATCGCATTTATCACGGAGAGTGTTCTGAGGAATTGTTCGGATTAATTCCAGCTGCGGCATTTCGCCATCGTACATCGCGACAAAAATTTCATCCCCATCATCTTGATGCGTGGCTATCCACAACCGTGAGTTTTTGTCGAAATTTTTTACCACGTACGACAAAACTGTGGAATATATTGTCGCCAGCAGTGTTTCCGGACCAATACGACCCAAAAATCTTCAAAAAAGAGCGTACTCCTTCCTTAAAGGCCGGCATCGCATTTGTGATACTCCTGGTGTTGCAAGTGTCCATGGGCGACGGTGATCACTTACCATCAGGTGAGCCGTCTGCTCGTATGCCACCATACGATATTTATATAACATAAAAATAAACCCTATGAAATTAGTATGAACTCAGTATGAAGTGAATTAATATTACAACTAATTCATTTTATTCGGTGCGATTTTAAAGAATAACTATTAGGAAAATCTTGGTAAGGTAGGAATCATGAATAAAATAAAAACAATAGTTTTGCTTCTTATTATTTATTGACTATTTTTCACATATTTGTATCATATTGTATTAATTTGTTTCACACATGTATATTGTGTAAATATGCAGCGTGAATGTGTATCAGGTGCTCTTGAATAATTTGGCAGTATGATCCTTTCAGGATGTTGTGGCACAGGTTCACTAGCAGTTGGTAATAAGGTCTCTGCTCTTTGCATCGATGGCATATTAGATAGCCGAAATAGTAATAGTTAAATTAAAGGAAAAACAATCGCAAATAAACACACACAACAGGTAAACCGAACGAGAATTTTCCGTATACTAAAAGTACTCTTTGACGAGAATGCACGAATGCCACAGATTACTACGAATGCAAACTGCGTGCACCACAACCACAGAGTATCTAGTTTATGCCGGCCCTTCACTTGACAACAGTTTGTCCTTGTCATGCTTAATAAGAAATGAAAAGGACAGACTGATGTCATGTTTTTAAATAGCAAATACGAATAGCCAAGTGAAGTGCCGGCATTAGGAAGAAAGTGTTTTTTGTTTGCAGCGCTGTCATAGATTATACACATAAAATGGTATTTATTGTCTCAGATTATTTATTAACTTTTTAATTTAGCTTACTTAACTAGAAGTGTCCGTCACAATCTAAATACTGATAATTATCGCAAAAAATATACTAAGAATTATCATAAATGCCAAATTGGTGTTGGTTCTTAGGCCAATTTTAACATTGTCCTTTAATTTTTTAATGTCGTAGTCTGTATACTTATAATCGTCTAAATTAATACGCGTGAAGTGAATTCTGGAAATTATTTTATAAAATATCGACGAATTCTTTAAAAGTGATGTACACGGTCAAACAATTAAAAGTGGTCGGCAATAAAGACAAGAGAATGTTTTACTTTTATTAATTAAATAAAGTTAAAAATGTAAAAACCTAATAACGAGTGTGACCACTTTCCAAAACTTGTGACACATCTAAGATCCTTCTGGGCATGCTTTCCACAATGTTTTTAATAACGTTTTGAAAAAACATTCCCACTGCTCTGCAATGACTCTTTTTATCCCCCTGATGTTTTTGGAGTAGGTTGCATTGACCTACCCGTCTCTTTAGAACATCCCAGACATGCTCAAGTGAATTGAGGTCAGGATTGGCCAATCTAAACGACAGACACCAACTTCTTGCATGTGCACTTCCACGTCGCCAGAACGGAACGGGCAAGCATTGTCATCCATAAAAGTGGAACCTTCTTCAAGTGCAGTCTATGCGGAATGTGCAATTGGATCCAGGACTTCCTTTGTGTACCGGTGTGCATTTAATGTTTTATTTTCTATGAAAAGTAACTCCATACGCTCCGTCGAATTAATTGCTGCCCAAAACACAACGGAGCCTAACATAAGAAGTGTATTTCTTCGAAACACGCTTCCGCATAGAGTTCCCTTGGTCTTCGCAGCACTCGCTGGCGTCGGTCCTCTCCACAAAATTAAATTCACGGGTCATCAGAAAACAATACTTTATCCCAGTCCTCCAGAGACCATAAAGCACAGTTTCGAGCAAACTGAAGTCAGGCAACACGGTGCTAACGGAGTAATTAAGGGTCCCGGGCTGGGCTGTAACTCCTGATATGGGTAACCAAAAGCCTCCTCCTGACGGTCCACAAGCTAACTTCTTCTCCTCTTACTCCTTCAATGCTCTTCTTCAGGTCTACACTTGACGCCTTACAATTCAGCAACGCCTGACTTACAAAAAAACGGTCAACCCTTGGTTTTGTGCATTGTTTTCTTCCCAAACCGGGTCTTCTTTTGACCGAACCGGTCTCTTGATACCGTTGCCAAGTCATCTGGACAGTTTAATGCCTCATATTTAGCCGCTGTAACACGCAAGTTTGCGAACAACTTTCTTCAAGTAGGGCTATAATTTAACTGGTCCTTATTGCTTTATCGCTCATATCAAAAAGTGTTCATAACTTTTTAATGTAAAAATGAATATTTAATGATTCAATAATAGATACATTTAAATAAGAAAACTTAAAAACTACTTAATGTTTACAATATACAATCCAAATTCCCGTAACCTACTTAACTACTAAAACAATATAAAATTTACAAAATAGAAAGAAAGTTTATATTCTTCATTTATATAATATTTATTTTTCTTTTGTTAATATCAAAATTTTAATTCGGAACATATACAGAGTGGTCCAACTAGTGACGTCAACATTTTTTTTAGATTCCTCACACCTAGGGGTATCTGAAAATACCCCATGTAAGTTCCGCGATTTTTCTCTGTTTCGAGTTATAATTTTTTTGTGTATTTTTAATGATTTTTGCCAGCGAGGTTTCAAAAATTCTTATCTTTTTTCGTAGTAGGTATTTTGCAGTCTTTTTTTGTGATATAATTGTCTTAAATGTGGTTTTAATAAAAAAATAACTCAGTTTCCTGAAATTACTTAAAGTTACTCAAAAAAGGCTTCAAAGTTGGAACTTTATTTTTTAGTAGGATTTACTCAAACATTAGTACAAAAAGGAGTTTCCATAGCTTCTGGTTAACTTTAAAAACTGCGCATGCTTTTAAACTACCAAAAATCATAAAAAAAAACGTACTTAATCAGTCTATTTGTTGTAATTGGCCTTCGAATGCGGATAAGCTAAAAATCATTGAAACACGATTAAAGCATTTAAAATTATTTTATCTACTTTTTATCATTGATATGGTAAATTTAACTTAAAAATGTAATTTCAAATTTAATTTAATTGAAATTCCTGTAAAATAACTTTAGCATGTGTAATTATAATACAATAATTTCGGTTTCACCACTAAGATTTAAAATGGACGTCACTAGTTAGACCAACCTGTATAACATGCTGGGATGCTTCAAATAACATGCCAATACATCGTCAAATGAATTAAACCTCTTCCTTGTAATATTCATTAAAGTTGAGAAAAAAAAACTAAATTACCCGTTTTTTGCAAAGCACTCATTACCCGTTATCAATATAATATGGTAGATTTTGGTAATAAAGAATTGCTGTTCGAAGCGTCTAGTAGCATAGACATTTTCTTACTATGGCGACATTTATCTAAGTATTTTTCTATACTTACTGTGTTCATAAAAAAGAATTACCTGATATTGTTAGCCTCAACTACAGTACTACTTCTACTAACTACTACTACTAACTACCTACTACTAGCTAGTCATATTACTACTATATTCTAAATGATGTAATGGAAGGTGACTTCAGAAGTGTCTCTGAAGTCATTTTTCAACTTGATGACTCTGTATACTGTGTCTGTTTCTTACCGGTTCTTCTCAGTACAAGGTCTCCCGCCGTCTCCCGCCTGCCGGTCGAGAAGCTACGCCGATTGCGTAGCTTCTCGACCTTCAAAAGTGCTTGTAACAGCCTAGACTGAATAACTGATTTTTAAGTTTGATTATATTTAAAAAATCTCCTGGGGAGACATGGATGTAGAGATCTCCATCAAGCAATCAAAATAGTAACGCTAATATTTAACGCCATTTCGTTTGCATGATAATATGCATTTTTTTTAAAAACTGAGTAGACAAAGAAAGAGTTGCTTTTTAAGGAATGCAAGCAAATATTCCCGAATTCGAAAACTTCCCGCATTTATCTGATGATAAAGTAGGTATTCCGTTTTGCATTAAGGAGCTATCATATTAAGCTTGCCAAATCTTACTACGCTGAGCACATGGCCTTTATGATATAGAATTATATCGTGATAATGACTTACACGATTTACCGCGATGGAAAATCTTACTTAGTAATGTTTGCCTATATAGTTCACAATAAACAAGTTCAGTCGCACCATGTCCAGTCACGAATTCATTGCAGATATTATATTTGATTATTTTTTGCATAGAAATAAACAACTTTTTCGGCGAAATATTTTTTTTCAATTATAGTTTAACTCCATAGATTTCCCAAATTAAACAGCTATTTTATCTTTTTTTTGGGTACGAATGAACAAATCGACACAAAAAACAGAATCAATAAAAAAAACTCGTAAAAACAATTATGTTTTTATCCTCAGAAACAATAAATAATGCCTACATTTTATTATTCATTTTTCATCCACCCCATCGATTGGGGTACCGTTGTTTATAGCTCGTTTAGTATACAAAACTTGTTTTTTATGTGGGAGATCAAAATATGTATGAGTAGCCACCAAAGACAGCTTTTATTACAAAATCTTGTTTCGAAAAAATTTTATTACCCATGACCTAATGCCCCCACTTGCAATTTCGTAATAATGTTACGCATAGTTTATCTACAATCCCTACCTAAATAATTATCAGTCAGATTATTTCTTTGAAAATTTTAGGCTTGTTAATGAAACTCGAAACGGCACGCACCGCTTCTATAACTGAGGTGCATCCATTTTTATTAAATGTTGATTATTTAATCGAAGCTAAGGCTATAGTGGCAAAAATTATAACCTAATATTTGTTTAAGAACTTTTGAACGGGATAGATAAACAATGATTGAAAGCAAAAACTTTGGTAACTATTTAATAAATTGGTTTTTAATGGGAATTTTAATTTATTACATTGTTCTTGACGTTTCGGACACTTAAAAGGCTTCGACGTCGCAAGATGCCTGTCCGTTGAAAACGTGTTTTATGACATGATTTTTACGTGCGCGCAAGCATTAATTTTTAAGTAGTTTAAACCTTTTGTTTCTTGCGTGCACCAAAATAAATAAAACCACTTTCGCGGGTTGCAAAGCATGTTCAAATACATTATTATATACATAACATTATCACGGACGCAATGAATATTGTGTCTGTAATAATAATATTAAAGTTTAAAATAATTTCCCATAAAGTGCTCGCCCCGTCGCTGCCATGGGTTCGTCCGTCCATCCAATTCATCCGCAACTTAGCTCAGAGACTATAAAGATGGCCATCATGCCGCTTGATCAAGTGGCTTAAATTCAGTAGCATGACAGAGACCACTCACGTTAATGCGGCAGGATGCGCCGTCAGTTGACGCAAGGAAGCGAGCGAGTGTCGAGATGTCTTGTGCAGACGACGACATTGCTCTGGTCGGTTTGACAATTGCTTTAAGTATAAAAAAATAAAACTGCGTTTTTGGTGCAAACCGTGACAAAAAAGAGAACCACTTACATTTATTACAAAATTTTTACATTCGATACCCACAAAAATTAAATTACTCTCCACACATGTTGTATGTTTGGCTTGATCAAGGCTATTTGTTCAAGCCACTGGATCAAGTAGCATGGCGGTAAATGGTCATCATTTAATACTAGAATGTTGTAATTTCGTTTGAGTTTTTGAAGTTATACTTCTTTAGGCGCGTTATGAAAAAATGATGAGAGTGAAATTTTAAGATGCGCGCGCATCACTGTAACACAAAATTTTAACAGCATGAAGTTGGTCGCTTTAGCGACCAACTTCATGCGTTACTTTTGTGTTTACCGCACATTAAGAAAATCTACCAACAAAGTAGAAATAGAATCTATATTTAGTGGGTGCTAACGACTGCATTGTGAAGGCCTATCAAAAGTATTTATTAATCTGGAACAACGGAACCAAAGCGCGATTCAGGAGACTACAGCGCCATCTCTTGACCATTGGTGTAGTAGAACCAAAAACCACATTTTTATTTTTTGTAATAAAGTAACAGTTATAATTATTCATATTTAAAATATCAAAAGTATTTATTAATCTGGAACAACGGAACCAAAGCGCGATTCAGGAGACTACAGCGCCATCTCTTGACCATTGGTGTAGTAGAACCAAAAACCACATCTTTATTTTTTGTAATAAAGTAACAGTTATAGGTATTCATATTTATAATATTTATCCACATGTTTCTAGTTTGTATATTCGGAATACGTGTTTGAGTTTCATACAAGTGCAAATCACATATGTTCTAATAAATTATATTCAGTAGCGATTTTAATTGAATATTTTGATTATTTATTTATTTTTTCAAATTGAAACTGAACTTTATTGACTTCGTCCTTTTCCAGACTTTTTATTAATTTAATGTAATTAATTATTTGCAAGCAATTAAAAACTAATTTTAAACGATGCCAAAGAAGGATAACTTCTCACGCGCCTACATAAGTACACGCACCCATTTTTTTTTGTAGAATTGAACTACAACAAACAAAATGATGTCTACGCACACAGTAGTGAAGAAGCGAGCAACCGTATTCCGCGTGTCCAACGAGGTCATTTTCCATCCTCGCTCATGGTAAGGTTGGGAGTTTCTTATTGGGGCTTAACAGAGGTACATTTGATATATTACTGAACGAAGAGATGGCGCTGCCTTGCAGCTTAAGGCTAGGAAAATTTCGACGCGGCGAATAGGGCCGTGGTAGCATAATGGTCAGTGCATTCGCCCGGATTGCGAAGGATGCGGGTTCGAGTCTCGTCCTGGTTCGCGTGGATTTTTTTCTAGTAAACTTTTCTTTAGATTTAAACATCTAGCAATTAAATGCTTAAAAAATAAATAAAAACATGGTAAAATGGTTACATAATAAATAAACTTGTTTCAATTATTTTATATTAAACATGTAACAGAATTTACGACCTGACTAGGTATATATATATGTGTGTGTTAATAAAAAAAGAACATTTTTGTTGCTTAGGTTTTCCCACACATCACTCATTACATAAAACAAGTTTCAACGGTATAGATGCACTAATATGTTTGTTTTTAGACGTTTCGCATCCTTTTGAGGGCGCGTCGTCAGAATTATGATGATATAATTCTGTGAAATTAGAACAAAAATTTCAATCACATCAATGTCTAATTTCAAATCACATGCGAATTCCGTGAATGGTAAACAGTGAGTTTGTTCTTGAGTTCTTACGAATCATCCCTTACACACCAGAAATGAGATCCGGTTAAGTATGTAATTAATGACATATTACTGAACTTCCTTCAAAGGAATTCAGTAATATATCATTAATGACCGCTGCTTGGTTGTTCTTTGGGGTTAATATAGTTCTTTCGCATAATCACTCTATTGATTTTTCCGAGATAAGCGCAACGTCTGGATTAATTTTTGAAATAAGGTTTTCACTTGTTGTTACTGACGTGCACAGATCGGAAGGGACAGATACCATGGCACCTTTTTCTGGGTAATCATCGTTACCCAGTTTTAGCAAAAGACCCGAAAATTGGCTAGCGGAAATATCAACTACAAGGTGGACTCTCATATTTTTTGTTAATTTTGAAATTTTAACCTTGGGCCAAAATATTTTTTAATTTAAACTTTTTTTATCAGGAACGTTTCCTGATAAACTAAAAGTCTCTTTAGTCAAACCGTTACATAAGAAAGGGGACAGAGAGAATCCGGATAACTATCGTCCTATTATGTTAATACCGATCCTTTCAAAAGTCTTCGAAAAATGCATGCTAAACCGGCTCATGAGTTTTTGTTTGAAATACAATATTATAACAAAAGAGCAATATGGTTATCAAAAAGAAAAATCTACATCGCTGGCAATGTTTGATCTTATGTCAACAATATTGACAAATCTAAATAATAGCTATTTAACAACGGGGTTATTTTTTGACTTGTCAAATGCCTTCGATTGTGTTGCTCACCCGAGACTATTAAAAAACTAGAATCCTACGGTATCCGAGGACCCACCTTATTATGGTTAGCATCCTATCTAAGCGGTAGGCGCCAAAAAGTTATTTTTAGCAAAGTAACACAAAATGAAATGAAATCGTTCTCATCTAGTTTTAGGGAAATTCGGTGTGGCGTTCCACAAGGGAGCGTTCTAGGACCAATTTTATTTATTTTATATATCAATGACATAACACAGGTGACTCGACATAAATGTGTTTTATATGCCGATGACATATCAATAATTGTAACATCAAATACCATTAAAAACAATGACTCGTTACGAACACATTCATCTGACATTATTAATACTATTGACATGATCATTAAATGGCTTAATGCAAATAATCTTAAAATTAATATTAATAAATCCTATTATATCCAATTTAATAAATTTAAACATAAAAAATATAATTTTACATTAGACGTAGCAAAAATCAAAGAAGTAGAAAGTTTAAAATTCCTAGGTGAAAACATTGACAAAGATACAAACTGGAAAACCCATATAGATATGTTAAGTCAAAAAATAAATAAATTTGTGTATGCTCTGAAAAGCATAAAAAACATAACCAATAAAAAACCGCTGTCATGTGTTATCGTGCATACATAGAATCTATCCTTCGGTACGGAATTATACTCTGGGGTAATAGCACGGATAAGAATAGAGTCTTTATTGCACAAAAGAAGTGCATTAGGGCAATATGTGGAATCCCGCCAGACCAATCGTGTAGACCATTATTTGAAAGTCTTGGATTGTTGCCGCTGCCATCGCTGTACATATATGAATTAGCAGTGTTTGTCCACGGACACAAGCAGTTGTTCAAGAGGGTTAATAATTTCCGGCTTAGAGACCCTTACAGAATGATATTTAATGAGGTTCCAAAGTCTGACAAATATAGGAAAAGTTGCATAAGCCGTTGTGTCGAGATCTATAATAAAATCCCTCCCGACATAAAAATGCTAAATATGAACATGTTTAAAAATAAATTATATAAATGGCTAAATGAAAACAATTTTTATGACCTAAACAGTTTTTTCAATTATAAAAATTAATGACATGTTTTAACTTATCCTATAATAAATATGATAAACGTATCTTTTTATTTTTTTTTATATCTGACATTTAGAAATCTTGTAATATTAATATGTTGACATTGTATATTTTATTGACATAATAAAATATACAATGTCAATAATTAAAAAAATCAATAGGGTTGAGGTCAGGCGAGCGTGGTGGCCAGGCAATTGGCCCTGGTCGTCCGATCCACCTGTTGGGGTAGGTCTGCTCTAAATGGCGACGCACTTGTGTCGCGTAATGACATGGCGCCCCGTCGTTCTGGAACACCATCGTTCTTCATCTTAATTCAAGATTTACATCTTCCAGTAATATGGGTAGATTGTCTTCTAAAAAACTTTTGTATGTGTCGCCATTGAGACCAGACCTACCCCAACAGGTGGATCGGACGACGGATCGCCAATTGCCTGGCCACCACGCTCGCCTGACCTCAACCCTATTGATTTTTTTATCTGGGGCTACTTTAAAGAAATTGCGTACGCCAGAAAAGCTTCGAGTGAAGAAGAACTGAGAGCAAAAATTCGCGAAGCTGAAACCACTGTGAAAAATAACCGTGAAGCTTTTAGGCACCTACAACATAATTTTTTGCGCAGATGTAGATTGTGTATTTCTGTGGGAGGGCGAAATTTTGCTTTAAATAAATGTATTTTGTTAACAATTAACTGCGTTTTACTCAAATCCATCATAACTGAGAGAAAGGCAAAGATTTAAATAAAAGAAAATAATTATTTTTTTTCCTTGAAAAATGCCTTAATTTACTTACAGAAAATAAACCCCCATTAACCCTATTATTTTTATATTATTTGACCTTGTTTTAAAGTTTAAAGTTTAATGTTTCAGAAAGTTTCTAAAAGCACTTTGAACTCCAAATCCCCCCATTTCCTTTTTTTTTTGATACTTTGAAAATTTGTGTGTACTGAGCTCAAATCGTAATTTTGAACTTTCGAACCAATTCTAAGTGAATTCTGCAATGCCTAGATAAACCATACGTTTTAGGATGATAGGTTAGACTATGTTAGTCAGTTATTACAAAAATAACTGAACCAGAAACGTCCAACAGAATGAGAAAAAAATCGAAAACCGATGTTAGGTGAAAATTACGAAAAAAACTTTAAAAAAATTATAACTCGAAAAGTACGCAAAATCGTAGAACATACATGGGGGTGATTTGGATACTCCTCATCATAAAGTATCTAAATTTTACTTTTGAACGTCAACTCCCCGGCCACCCTGTATGTGGCGATTGACATAATGTTGTATGCCATTTGTCGTCGTTTTCAAGCATGCCTGAAGCCTTGCGAGTATGGTAACTGATAAGTAGGGTGTACTAAATCATTTACTATTTTTGACGCTTCAAATGACGTGGGGCCTCGAATTTCATTGAGTAAGTAGCATTCGAAGATAAAAGCATTCCGTATTGTTAGGATGTATCGTACCTATACACTGCTCAGAGCATGTTCTTTTTTAATGCCAGGCCATCCACTACTTTTACTCCACTTTTCCTCCTTTGCAATCGTGAATTATACCTGGTAATATAAGACGGTTTTTACAAAATCTTCAGTACGACACAACTCAAAGAAGGCAAGAAGTGTTGTATTTGATAGGTTTGTAAGTTTATCTGCAAGGTTTTGCTGCATAAAATATACTATTTGGCCATTTTCCAGATGGATCGCAAGATGAAACACGATGGGTTCATGAATCGGATATCCAAGAAAATTCGCCATACCGCTTCTGAACTACTTATTTTCCTCCCACTTTATAAATCTTTACTTTACCTTATTCATTTTCTAAAGCAAAAGTTTATGTATTTGCTTACGTATTTTATCGATTAAACAAAGGGACAATTCGATGTTTATATGCGCGTTAAATATTCTCAAAAGAACTGGATCATATGGAACTACCCAGCTGTTGTCAATCTCTACTCCAATAATGTCAAATGCAAAGCCATCTATGTCTGGAGGAAGTCTTCTATATATTTTTATTATTATTATATTCTTTTATATTGTGGGTAGCTATCGTCCCCGGTTTGTGTTTCACTAAGTAGTGGCCTGGGATACCTCTTAGAGCAATTTTTGGTTTTCATACAAGGTGATATATGATTTTATCTTCCGCATAACCCATGTATCATTTTGAAATTTATTATTTCGAATCGCGCGTTAAAATTCATCGTGCCTCCTTCGTTACCATCCTTTGTCACCCTCGATCCCCTTTTTCCCCTCAGAGGTAGAATAAAAAAAATCTAGATACATCTTTTTCTTGATTTCTGATCTCAAGGATGAATGAAGGAAAAGGAAAAAAATGAGTTAAAATTCATTTATATTAAAACTCTCCCTATTCCATCCATTGAGAAAACCTGTGTCCCAGCAGTAGGGACATTAATAGGCTGATGATGATGATGAAAACTTTGACACTCTCCAATCCCACCTTTCGAGGTAATTTAGGTAACCATAACCATAAATGGCAAACTTTATTATTTATTTACAGAAGTATTCGTACCAAGTTTTAATTCTAGTTACTCAAAGAATTAGATTTCTCATAAAAAACTTTCATTCTCTTATTTACACTCTAAGGGGTAGATTTTCGAAAAACCCTGATACACATTATTCTTTATTTCTGGTCTTTAGTAAAAATACTAAGTTTTGAGTCAAATTGAAATTCGCGTCAAAAGTAATCCATATAAGAACTTCGAGACCCTCCCAATCCCCTTTTAGGACTACCTCCTAAAAGATAGTCATGTCATTTTCAGTTTTTCTAAAGGTTTTTCCCTTTAGAAAAACTAAAAATGACAAACTTTAAAGTAAAGTTTTTGTCAATGCCGCGTACAAATATGAGTAACTATGCTGTATCCGATACGATCATACTTTCATCCATCGCTAAAGAGAAGCAGTCAAAAGACTGCGCCTTATCCCTAATTTGGTCACACAAATTAGCACCCAAGTCTTCGGTACGTCGGGTGCAAGTTCTAGCAGAGATACTAAGACTGAAACATTTTTTTTCTGCTCTGGGCATATTTCTTCTGCGATAGCTAAGACACACTCTTTTACTAATTCACTATCGGTAAATGGACACTTTTTGTTAGAATCTCTGCTACCATGTAGCGGGGCACGAACATTAGATTCGCTGTTGTCTGCTACAACCTTAAATATGTTTTGTTGATTATGACGATTTCAAGATGGAAATTTTCCTTTTTCGTATTTCTAAGACAGTCAAATTTAGCTTTGTGCTCAGCATCGTAATGTCTCTTCAAGTTATATTACTTAATAAAAGAAATAATCTTTTAACAAATCAGGCATAACGGTTTTCCATTGAACTCGATAAAAAATATAACTTTGTCAATATTTTTGTAAAAAATCTTTATTCTTCTTCTATTTACCTTTTTCTTGTAGCCATGTTTATTTAATTATTCTGTAACAATAATAATAATAAAATAAATATTAATTATACATTTCCAACACTCACACCACTTAGCCTAGCCCCAAAGTAAGCACTGTAGGTTTGTATCATGGGATACTAGGGCAACGGACAGAAAATATATACTGATACATATATAAGTTACTTATAAAGAAATACATATTACACATCCATGACTGGAGTACAAATGCTCGTATTCATCACACAAACATCTGCCCCCACCGGGATTCGAACCCGGGACCTCTCGAGTAGGCGACACCTGGAAACCCGGCGTACAAACCACTCGGCCACGGAGGTCGCAAATACGATTAATAGTACTAATAATAGAAATGAAGACATTTTAAATTTTGTGTAAAATTAAAAATGTTTGAGTTGATACATACATAGCTACAAATTCAACTCCCTACTCAAAAAGTAATCTTTTTTTGATTCTCATTACAGTTTATTATTATTACAGTATTTAAGGTGTTCAATAATTCAATGTTTCTATTTTTTTAGCACGAAGAGCGGAAATTTCTAATACATGTATATATTTACTAAAAGAATGGAAAATTTTGGTATCAAATAAAGAATTTGTAATGAAAACATGACATAACTGTCTAGTCTAGTACTATTCCCGTCATTATAATAATTACCCGTCCATCTGAAAGGTTCTCATAAACTAGCAGTTAATAAAATATAATAAATTACTAGCAAGTGCATACAATGTACTCACCTCATACGTCGTAGCTGTCAGCGAAGTGAAGAAAGGTGAAACAAAACACGTAGCCGGTAACCAGATGAGACGTGATTTTCCGGGGAATTTCAACAACGGAATGATTCAAGAGCTGCGCCACATTTATTATATTCGGTAGAAAGAATACCTGACATCACAGTCTTGATAAACAGTTCTTAAGAAATTAAATTGGTATATTTTTATTACGCCATGTGGAGCAAGCTTTCAAGAATACTGTCACCCCCCGGCAGCGTACACTTTGGCACTTTTTTTTGCTTTGGTATTTTTTTCTTGCAGACCTCGAGCCGGGCGGGCCGCACCGAGATGTTCCACGGGCCGCATGCGCCCTGCTTTAAATACTACTCTCCTACTGTCGAAATTATCATACTATGGGGTTGATGCTAACACTGTTCGTGGGTTTGACAGTTATTTGACGGTCCGGCAACAGTCTGTCGAACTGTCGAGCCCCGAAGTACAGTTCACAAGAAAAATGAGGATTTGGCACATATGTATATCTGTCTGGTGCAGGTATAATTGCCTTATTCTCAACCCAAAAAAGACAAAACTCATGCTGATAGGGTCTAAGAGTTAATATAAAGAAGCTTCATGGTGTGAACATCACACTAAATGATGAACTTATTCAACGTGTCCATGAGGCCAAAAATCTGGGTATGACTCTTGATTGCCATCTGAATTTTGAGAGCCACATTGCAAAGTGCGTACGAACATGCTTCTATACACTCAAATTGCTCTATAAGATAATGCCTCATCTCTGTGAGTAGTTATGAGTCAGATTGTATAATACACTAGTGTTGTCTAAAATTAAATATTGTGATACGGTTTATGGACCTTGGTTAATGGCTAAGATAGCTAAACTCATTCTATGTCCAACCACGCTCTCATGTAACAGCATTTTTGGTAAGTGCAAATATGAAAATGGAGGCTTGCAGGAAGCTCCAACTTTCGGTGTTGCTCTTTGGAATAATCAAAACAGGGAGACCTAAATACCTACTTGACAAATGGAAATGAGCAAGAGATCTTAATAGGTATCCAAGTAGATCAGGTTCCTACGTTTTTGCAACGCCAAAGCATTTTACGGCAGCGTTCCGGGAAGCTTTCAGGTTTGCGGCTTCACGGTGCTGGAACGACCTACCGCCTCGAGTGTGTGACCTAAAATATATCAAAACATTTAGCAAAACGCTTAAAACACATTTATTACAGCAATCAATACAAACATAATGTTCATTCATATAGTGCTGGGGTTATTATCTGGATGAGGTCGCGCCCCGGCATCGTTTGCAAGCCATGACCGTATGTGCCGTGTAGGCTCTGCCTTGCTTGTTCGGAGAGCCTGTTTCATAATGTACTAATAATTATATCATTTTTTTTATTGTCACATAAATTGATTACATACTTGAATATAATATAGTCCCTGTACAATAGCCATGCCAATGTCTTTTCTATTGAATACACTGTAACTTCAATATTTTGTTGGATGAACCCGTTCGTTCACACTACTCTTAAGCTCACTATAAGTGTAAACAGTTGCATGTATCCTTATTATTGATTCTTTTGTTTGAATTTTTTGTTTGTGTACGTAGCAATTGCGGCAAAACACATTTTTAAACATCGCTTTCGCTTGCGTGGCTCCACGTCGCCATTTCCGGTCAGTTTTTTTTCTTTTTTTCTCTCTCTCAGCCTTGTACGGAGCAAGTGACGTTGCGCCTGCACTTTTGAACAGTGGTACTGTTCGATTTTTAAGTTTCCCATCGCATTTTTTCGAGAGCCAATTAAATTTCTCATTAAAAAATGGATCTGCATCGAGAACATTTTCGTGCTATGATTTTTTACGATTTAAAATGTAGCCTTAAACCCGATGAGTCTTTTGATCGATTTCAAACTGCTTTAATGGATGAAAGACCTTCAAAAACAAACATCAACCGCTGGTGTACCGAGTTCAAACGCGGTCGTCTTACTTTTGGGGATGAACAAAGGAGTGGTCGTCCTACGATGGCTAACACCGAAGAAAGTGTGCTGGCAGTAAAAAAAATAATCCAAGAATACAGCCGAATTACGTACGAAGAGATTCAGCATACTCTGCAGATTAATTAAGAACGTGTTCACAAGATTTTGCACTATCACCTTTGCGCAAGGAGGATAGTTTCCCGCTGGGTGCCGCACATCCTCACCGAAGCTCAGAAGCAGGCTCGTGTGGATTGGTGCAGTGATATAATACAAAAATTTGATGCAGGCTCGTCACAGCCCGTTTACGATATTCTGACAGGTGAGAAATCCTGGATTTGTCAATATGATCCAGAAACAAAACGTCAGTCGACAGTTTGGCTGTTTCAAAATGAACGCGACGCGACACCTACGAAAGTAAAGCGATCGAGGAGCGTAGGGAAAATTTTGATCGCTAGTTTCTTTACTTTGACGTGGTACCTAATTTCAATTCCACGTCGAGACCAAAGCAGCATCAACGCCGAATGGTATAGCACAAAATGCCTTCGCACTATAATACCGAGCTCCGCGGGGTTTTTCTTCACCACGACAACGCGCCCGCGCTCTCTACTATCAAAACGAAGGACTTCCTGGACTCCACACCAGTCAGAGTCTTGAAACACCCTCCTTGCAGTCCTGATTTGGCGGATTGTGACTTCTTTTTATTCCCTAAAATAAAAAATCAGCTTAAAGGGACACAGTTTTCATCGCTGGAAGAAGCGCTAGCACCGTTTGAGAAGCCCGTGGAAGAGGTGTCTGCGGAGGACTGGAAAAAAGAGGCCTAAGATTGTGATAATCACAAATGCAGTGCATATCCTTGTCTCATAATTTGTTTTACTTACATAATTCACAGAACCAAATATGTAGGCGCCAGAGGTTAAATATTATTATCCTAACTATCTATACTAATAGGTAGGTATTATAAAGAGGCAAGAGTGTATGTGTGTAACAAATAATCTCTCAAACCTGTCACCATATTCTGTCACCATAAGGTATCTAGCTACATTATTTAATATATTTTTAAGCATTAATCACAATAAGTTGATTAATCTGCTCGATTTATAAAACTAAAGAAACTTTTACTTGAAAAATTTTTTTCGTATTTTTTTTCTTTATAACTACATTATATTCGAGTGACATAGGCTTTATTCTATCCCGTTAAAATAAATTTCGCGCATGCAATGTCGGAGCGGATCACTAGTTTGATATAATACTATAGATGCGAATGTGAGTTTGTTTGTTACGATTCCGCGCCCTAATAGCTAAAGCGATTATGATGAATTTCCCTATAGAAATAGATGGGGCCTTGGTTCTAAGCTACATTATCGAAATATCTATAGGGGTAGGGTGATGGGAGGGGTGATTTACCAATAAAACTTTATATTATTTACTTCGAATTTTGTAGAATTATCTGCAGAATAATATGAAGTAATATCGTTAAAATAAACTTTGAAAACCGTTTCATTCTCAGTTTTTCATTAAAATTAAAAAAATATTAATACCCATTATGATAACTTATTTTTCATCATTTAATAAGAAGGAACTTTATCACAGTTTTATTGTAAGTACTTCGTATAGGATTAGATACTGTGAGTAGCCCATTTTTTTTTCTTTTCCTCCTAGGTTTCATCTACGTTTATAAACACCAAAATTCATCACTTATCCACCATTCCCGCAGTATACTCGTACTCCTGCTTAGCACAACGCGCTATCACTTTGTCATCGTAACATCGTTGTAACTTTTTAAATATTTGTCGAAATTACACAGAGTAAAAGGCAAAGTTTATCGTCTTTAAATATCAAAAGCGATAAAAGTATTTGTTTTGATAAAAAATAATTTGTTTATACAAATTATGCATTTTGGAAATTTATTTTTGATTCACTATTTTAGCTATAATGGCTTACACATTAAAATTAGATATATGCTGTCCTGGACTTTTTTGTAGAACTGTATAAGAGATACAATTACACCATACATTAAATTCATGTAACTTTTATTGTTTTTGCAGTGCAGGCCAAAATGTCTCGCAGATGGGATTTTTCCGTCTCACGTGACATTTATTTTTATATTTTGGCCAATTCAACAAATAACAACATAAATTATAATCAATATGCTATTATTATGTATGAGCTTTATTATTGGTTAGTTTGATTAAAATCCATTTAGTATCTTTTGAGTGAAAGAGTTACAAAGATTCATACAAACGTAAGATTGAAATTAAAAACGCAAGTGGTTATTAAACAACTTTAAATCGTTGTAGATCCTAAACAATCATATCAAATGAAAAATAGTGTAAGGAACCTAAACATGATTTTCGATTATCTAGACAATGATACCCAACTCGACATATTTCGGCAACTTATTTCTTTTTCTTTCTCACAATATGGCGCCAGTTTTCGCCATATTGATTTTTGATTATTATCATATCTTTAGTAGCACTCCCATGATTAAGACGATTGATGTATAAATCATCAAATTCGGTCCACGCGTTTGGTTTCTAGTGTGCCACAAAAGATTAAACATACATATATAGACTGTTAAACACTATACCCTGTCTGCGCGTCGCGCTCTTTCATTGCGCAGTCGGGTAATTTATTAATTTCAAAAAAGTATTTGAAATACAAGATGAAGACACGTATTTTATATCTTGTATCTGTATCTTAGTTAAGTGACATCTCTAGATGAGTGAATGATTTATATTTTGATGATTGAGTAATCGTACCTACGGGTCTCGATGGCGAACGGCAGTGTCTTAGAAAAACAATACTAGTCTATGAGACACTGTTGTGGACTTAAGCTTATAATGTACTTATTTTAATAAATAAATCGTCAATCGTAATTTTAATTGGCGTAAGGGTCAAACCATTTCATTTCAGGAGAAGCGAAAAACGTTTATTTTTTATTTTAAACGGCTGTAACTTTTTATATTCTTTGCTTATTTTGAACATGTCAAAGGATAGTATACATAAATTTTTGAGTTCTTTAACCTGTGATTATTGAAATTACTCTAAATTCTTTATCTTATTAAATAAAGTCCCTTACGACCTCCTCATTTAAACCACTCCTGTCCCATACAGCTCGTGAAAATATACACAATACATAGTCATCGGGAAGAAAAGGTTAGTTTTACTAATACTTTTGGTCGTACAGGTAGTTAAAATTAAATAAAAGACGTAACCAAACGAGATCCTTATTAAAATAATTGTATTACTACGGATGCTTCCGGTAAGTTGTAAGGACATTTGTAGAATTTTATAAAAAAACTAGCTGTCCCAGCGAACTTCAAACTGCCATAAAAAATAGGGGTTGGTGGTAGAAAGGTGAAAATTTAGGGTTGTATGTATTTTTGAATGATGTATCATAAAAAAGTAAAAAAAAATTTTAGGGTGGAGAATGGGGGGTGCTACGTCGGAAACCTCCTCGTGTGCCCGGTCCATTTCCTGTCCCTGGTCAGTTATGATAGGGGAACGGAAATGGGTCCGGGACGGTACATCCCGGGCGCCTGCGTAATGTCTCCCACTGAGGGTGCTGTTACGGAGGTGTCGAATAGCCGACAATCTCGTAACCCCGTACGTAGTGCGGGGCCGAGGGCCGCTAGTCTCTTCGGAGGGTGGGGGCCGCGAGGAAGAAAACCTCTCTAAAAAATTACCCGTTGGGGATCTCGGCTGGCGTCCTGGGCATCCCGGGTAGCGGCAACCGAGTTGGGGGAGAGCTCGCAACCCCGCACTTGTGCGGGGCCGAGGGCTGCCACTCTCTTCGGAGGGCAGTGGTCGCGAGGAAGAAAACCTCTATAACAAATCACCCTGAGGGGATCGGCTGGCGTCCTGGGCATCCCGGGTAGCGGCAGCCGATCAGTGGCCGACTTGTCGGCGGTGGATGGCGGACAGTGTTCCGCGGGACTCCGGTCCCACGTGGCGATGCCACACCCGGGCGTAACTGCTCGGTTGGCGGGGCTTGCCTTAATTGGCTGGCCCAGCGGCCGTTTCGACGGCGTGGTTTGCGGACCTCCAAGGTCCGCGTGCGCGGCGGCCCCATGGCCACAAGAGTGGTCACTGGGGATGGGTTTCGGCCTACCGTCGGGCAAGCTGGAGACCTGTGTGTGTGTGTCGTTGTCACGTCTAGCGGCACCACACAGGACCAGTGGGGACTGCCTTTGTTGGCCGTCCCTGAGAGGAGCATACCTCCTTAAAAAACCCCAAAGCGTCGGGTTCACCCGTTAACTGGTATTCAAGTGCAAGCGTGGTACCAGGCGCCTTATGGTGGTGGGCTGGGGAAGTCCACCGACTAGCGCTTCCCACCCCGGGGCACCACCCGCCGCCCCGGGAGTAATAGGGTTACCCAGGCACAGGGGGCACTGCCTGGGTGGACCATATATTTCCCCCATACTCGTGGGATTAGTTATGAAGTTGAACCAAATAAAAATTCAAAAATCTAAAGACGTGGAAGGTGGAAGTAGTGAGAAAGGGAGAGAGGGCCTGGAGAGGCCAGAAAGGGAGAAACAAGGAAAGGGTGTAGAGGTCGCGAGGCGTCAGGAGTTTCCTCCAGAACCTGGAGAGGGAAGGGTGACGAGGAGCCAAGCTGGTCCCTCGAAAAAAGATGGGTCCCTGATCCTGGCTTACCAGAATGAAGCGAGCGGATCTGCGGCAGATCTTAATATGGACACTGGAGCAGAGTCGGCGGCCGAATCATTGGCCGGCTCGGTGACAAGCCGCAAGAGGAAGAGCGTGGCGGCGAGCTTCCGCAAAGATGCGGGATCGGGGACGGCACCCGAGTCTAAAGTGGCCCGGTCGAGAGGGGGCAGAAGAGGCGGAGGTGCCAAGAAGCACAGCGTCGGCTTGTCGCAGGCCAGGAGAGAGGCAAGGGAGCTCGGCTCGGACTCAGGCTCGTCCGATACCTTGACGGAGACGTTCACTGACGCCGAGGGCGAGTCGGACGCTGGGACGAGAAGTATGCCCGTGCAGGACCTAGTGGAGGAGGCCTCAAAGCAGGCAAATGAGGTGACCGAGGTGGCCAGGAGGGCCAAGAATCTAAAGGGGACCTGCAGCCGGAAGATCCAAAGCGGCGCAGGTTCCCTCATGAAGGTGGTTCGCGCCCTAGCGACTAAAGACGCGGCGGAGGAGATACGTCGCCTGCAGGCCGATAACAAGCGCCTGCAGGACGAATTAAGTAAGGCTGGGGCGAGGTAGAGCTTGCGAACATGATGCAGGAGATGCAGCGCTCACTCGCCCAGCAAATGTCTAATATGCTCCAGGCCAGGTTAGAGGGCCTGGAGGTGGACGGTCGATTGCTGCCTGCGACAGAGCGGACACGCCGTCCGCCACTGGCAGCGGACGCCAAGGCTTTGGCCTCCAAACCACCTGGAGCCGTGCAGCCGGCTGGGGCCAAGAGGGCAGCGCAACCGCCAGCAGCAACAACAACGCTGCTCCCGGCCGCCAACATGCCCAAAAAGGCCCGGGCGAAGGCGCCGAAGGCGGCGAAGAAGGCGGCAAAGGCGAAGAGAGGCCCCTCGGCTGCTGCTCCGCTTGCGGCAAGGAGGGAGGAGCCTATGACGGCAGCACCACAGCCGCTGCCTGAGACGGTAACTCCAACAAAAGGGGCCTGGGTCACCGTGGCTAAGAAGCCAAAAAAGGCCAAGCCCGCGGCCCAATCGGCGCACACGACGTTGGGCCCGAAGACAAAGAAGGCCGCCAAGGGCCCTAAAATACCTAAGCCGCCCAAGACCTTGGCGGTGGTGGTGGCTCTCAAGCCGGAGGCGGTGGCTGGTGGAGCCACCTATAAGGACGCCCTGGCCAAGGTCAAGGCGTCCGTAAACATGCAGGAGCTGGGCATCGGCCCGTCGAAGTTCCGGACGACGGTGACGGGAGCGAGAATCATAGAGCTCCCGTCCGGAACGACGACTGCTCAGGCCGATGCATTGGCGGCCAAGGCGGGCGAGGCCCTTGGCGAGGCTGCCAAGGTCACCCGCCCTACAAAATCGGTGGATATCCGGTTGTCGGGTCTCGATGACACCGTGACACCCTAGGAAGTCCGCGCGGCCCTGGCCCAAAAAGCCGGCTGCCCCCCCGAAACCATCAGGGTGGGGGCAATATCCGCCGGCGTCAGGGGGATCGGCTCCGCCATCGCCTCCTGCCCAGTGGAGGCCGTGGGCAGTCTGGTGAAGGATGGGAGGCTGGAGGTGGGATGGAGTGCGGCGACGGTCCGGCTCCTGGAGCCACGCCCCATGAGGTGCCACAGGTGCCTGGCACTGGGGCACCCGGGAGCCATGTGCCCCTCCAACAAGGACCGCAGCGGTCTATGTTATCGCTGCGGCAAAGAGGGGCACGTAGCCAAGGCCTGCAAGGCCCCACCGCACTGCGCGTTGTGTGCCGACAGGGGCCTGCCAGCCGGGCACCGAATGGCGGGGGCCAGTTGCAAGCCCCCTCCCGTCAAGGGCCGCCTGCCGAAACCGGCAGCGGCTCCTGGTGCCGCACCAGAGGCGGCCCCCCGCGCCACGCCAGAGGCGACCCCAGCGGTGACTCCAATGTCCGTCAACGATGCCCAGTAGGACATTGGGGAAACTGCTCCAGGCCAACCTCAACCACTCCGCCGGGGCACAGGATCTCTTGTGCCAGACGATGGCGGAGTGGGGGGTCGACCTTGCGGTGGTCTCCGAGCCGTACCGTATCCCCCCGTCCGACAAGTGGATTGGGGCTACGGATGGCTCCGCTGCCATCGTGGCGGCAAGTGCGGGCCCTTCCCCGGTGCTGGTGGAGAGGGGGGAGGGTTATGTGGCGGCACGATGGGGAGAGGTGATGGTGGTATCCACCTACTTCTCCCCCAACCGCAGCAGGGCCGATTTTGAACGGTTCCTCGCTGCGGTGGAAGGGGTCGTGCACCGCGCGGCCCCTCGTCAGGTGCTGGTGGCCGGGGACCTCAACGCGAAATCGACCGCGTGGGGATCCCGCCGCACTGACGTCAGGGGTGGTGTTCTGGAGGCCTGGGTGTTTGCCCTGGGTCTCCAAATCCTCAACCGAGGAACCACCCCTACCTACGTCCGGTGGCAGGGCACGTCACTCATTGACGTGTCCTTCGCCACCCCGCCGCTCGCGGCCCGTATCCGGAGCTGGCGGGTAGAGGCGGATGTGGAGACCCTATCGGACCATCGATACGTCCGATACGAGGTCTCCACAGCATCCCCAGGGGCCCCCGCGCGGGCGGCTCGCCGTTCAAACAGTGGGCGTTCGCACGCCTCCAGCCGGATGTGGCGGAGGAGGCGGCGACGGTGCGGGCCTGGGCAGGGGTCCCTGACGCCGTCGCGGGGGATGCCGACGGCATGGCGGACCTTTTCGCGGACGACATCAACGTCGTCTGCAGCGCCGCCATGCCGAGGGCGCGGATTGGCCCACGGAGGAGTGGGCAGGCATACTGGTGGACGCAGGAGCTCATGATCCTGCGTACCGCCAGTATGGGGGCCAGGCGCGCCTACCAACGATGCCGTAGGCGTGCCAGACGAGCGCCCGGCGAAGAGGAGGTCCTCCGCCGGGCGTACAACGAGGCCCACACGGCCCTGCGTATTGCCATCTGCAGGGCCAAGGTCGCTGCCTGGGATGATTTCCTAGCCATCCTGGACAGCGACCCCTGGGGGAGGCCGTACCGGATGGTGAGGGGGAAGTTCGCTTCGGCGGCCCCCTCCACGTCCGATATGGAGCCCGCGCTGCTGAGAAGGGTGCTGGGGACACTTTTCCCAGACCCCGGGCCCTTCGAACCCCCCAGGATGCCCCCCGGTTGTGCTCCGGGGGGCTGCTGGCCCCCCCGTGTCTGATGCAGAACTCGACACGGTGAGGGACCGGCTCCGGAGCCGCAATAAAGCTCCGGGGCCGGACGGGGCCCCGGCCAAGGTAATGGCTATTGCCTTGGGCCCCCTGCGAGAGCGATTCCGCGCGGTGCTGGATGCATGCATCGCGACGGGTCGCTTTCCCAGGCGCTGGAGAGTGGGGCGGCTCTGCCTTCTCCGCAAGGAAGGCCGCCCGGCGGACTCCCCAGCGGGCTACCGGCCGGTGGTGTTGCTCGATGAGTCCGGGAAGGCTTTTGAGAAGATTCTCGCCTCCCGGATCATCGAGCACATCGAGGGTGACGGGCCGGACCTGGCGGAATGCCAGTACGGGTTCCGAACCGGCCGGTCCACGATGGACGCGGTTGGCCGTCTAAAGAGGTGGACTGAGACGGCCACAGCTCGGGGGGAGGTAGTGATCGCGGTGTCCTTGGACATTGCGAACGCGTTCAACACCATCCCCCACGAGTGCATAGAGGCGGCGCTCGAGTTCCACCGAGTGCCACTCTACCTCCGCACCCTCGTCCGGGACTACCTGCGAGACAGGTCAATCCTGTACGAGGATGCGGAGGGCCGCGTCCAGTCGTGGCCAGTGAAGGCAGGCGTACCCCAGGGTTACGTATTAGGTCCCCTCCTATGGAACCTGGGGTACAACTGGGTCCTGCGGGGTGAGCTCCTGCCGCGCATGGATGTCGTCTGCTTTGTAGACGACACCCTTGTAGCGGCGAGAGCGAGGGGGTGGGAGGAGGCGGTCCACCTTGCGTCGGTCGGCACCTCCATGGTCGTCCGACGCATCCGCCTCCTGGGACTGGAAGTGGCCCTCGAAAAGACGAGGGCCATGGCCTTCCACGGTCCCAGATGCAGGACCCCGCCCAGATGGAGCTGGGAGGAGCACTTCAGGCTCCTCGCTCCCCGGCTGTGCGGCGTCGCAGCCGGACTCGGTCGCCTCCTCCCCAATGTGGGGGGGCCGAAGGCAAAGTGCCGTCGGCTTTATCACTCCGTGATAAAGTCGATGGCGCTGTACGGGGCCCCGGTCTGGGCTGAGTGCCTCTCGTCCCGCACGAGGGCCCTCCTGCGAAGACCGCAGAGGGTCATAGCGACCCGGGCCGTGCGGGCTTACCGCACGGTCTGCCACGGGGCTGCCTGCGTCCTAGCAGGCACGCTCCCGTGGGAGATTGATGCCCTGGTACTGTCCCAGGTGCATCAACACCGGGTCGCGGCGAGAGAGCGGGGCGAGCGACCCGTTCTAGAGGAGATAGAACGGGTCCGCACCGAGGCGCAGAGGGAGGCTCTGCGCCGATGGGTGGAGGCACTCGCCAACCCAGCCGCTGGCCACCGGACGATCGAGGCGATTCGTCCGGTGTTGGAGGAGTGGGTAGGGCGCCAGCGGGGCACCCTCACCTACCGCCTGGTGCAGGTACTGACCGGACATGGGTGCTTTGGTCACTACCTGCACCGAGTCGCCCGTCGGGAGGAGACGCCGCGGTGTCATCACTGCGCCTCTCCCGACGACACGGCCGAGCACACGTTGATCGTGTGCCCGGCCTGGCGGAGGAGGCCTCACGCTGCCAAGTATGGTAAGAGCCATGCTTGGTAGCGAGAGAGCCTGGAGGGTTGCCGCCTCCTTCTGCGAATCGGTGATGACGCAGAAGGAGGCAGCGGAGAGGGAGCGGGAGGAGGACGCTCTAGCCCCCCCTCTCCGGCGTAGACGGGTGGGCCGAAGAAGGCAGGCAGCGGTGACTGCCGGTCTTCGACGGCCCTAAGGTGGTCTGGGCGCGGCCTGACCAGCCGCGCGTCCTAGGTGCCGCTCCGGCATAGGCCACCACGTCTGGGGACTGCCTAGTACCCTAGTGCAGTCCCCCTGAGGCGCGTCGCCCGGTCCACTCGTTGGGCCGGGCCTGCCCGGGGGCGTACTCGGAGATGTGGCGCACGCAAGTGCGTCGGCCCCGAGACCGCCCTCATATGGGCGTAGGAGGGTACCGGGGGGTTTTAGTGGAGTAGGATCAGTGTGGCCTTCCGCACTGGTCCTGCTTGAGTAGGGTCGGCACTGTTTCCCGTGCCGGCGAGTCCCACACACGCCGTGCGCCTAGTCAGCGTCACGGTATGGTGCGTAACTGCATTTCCCCTCGTCACAAAAAAAAGGGTGGAGAATGGACCACCGTTAACATTTAGGGGGATGAAAAACAGATGTTGTCCGATTCCCAGACCTACTATTGAATATGCATGAGCCGTTTCAGAGTAGTTCAATTACGCACACCGTGACACGAGAATTTTATATATTAGAGATAAAAGATAACACAGAGTTATGTCATATACTTTTTATATCAAAATAATAAAACGCTAAAATAAATTCTGTAACTGAAAAGAAACTGTACTAATATCGAATTCGTATCGTTTGCGAGTCTGAAATGTCAATGCGAAATGTGTACTGATTTTTAGTTCGCGTTACGTACTTTGTGCCGCTGCTGTTCAAGTTTCCATACAAAATTTGACATTGACATTTCGGTTTTTTTTTTTTCATAATTTTTTTATTCGATTAATTACAAAATGTCTTTTTAATTATGTTATTTTTAATCAAATTTCAACATGTTTAATAATATACTGTCCGTGCTCGAGGCTGCTATTTGATACAGTGTACATTATATTGTGATGCTAAATGCATAATTAAATTTGTAAGTATCTATCTTAGTGGGTAAAAGTCAAGACACACCAAAGGACGGTGGAGGAACAAAAAAAAAGGCCCCGATTTAAATACATATCTGTGTTGGATCGCATCTCCGGCGGCCGCGGAAAGGACGCCTTTAGACAGGCCTCGTTAGAAGCCTTAGCAAAAATTCTAAAGTTGCTTCACTAACTCTGAGTATGTCCAATATATGGATATGTATTCATGATTTGGATAAACCGAGAAGAAATCTAGAAGCCTCAACAGGTATATCGTGCCGTAAACGAAGATTTCTGGTTAAAGCTCAAAAAAAACTTACATTATACCAACTCAGTGGGAGGAAGAGGGTAAAGAAGAGTTATTGAAAGATTTCAGTTTTGAGAAGATAGTTTCAACGAGTGCGACAAAAGATTTGAGCAGTTTTGGTTTAGATATAAGATCAGGAATATGAAACGGGTTAATGTTGCTGTTTGAGCATATGGCAGTATGTCTAAGTCTATTAATAGTAAATCTGCATCTTCTAGCGTACTTAACTCATATCTGGGGTGAGGCTATCGACAAGCGTGGCGAGTCGTTGGCTATCAGCCTTGACATTGCCAAGGCGTTTGACAGGGTCTGGCACAAAAGCCTTCTCTCCAAGCTTCCGGCATACGGTCTGCCAGCCCAGTTCTGTTCTTGGGTAGCTGACTTCCTGCATGAGCGTAGAATTCGTGTCCTTACGGATGGTAGCAGTTCGCGGTTCATGTCAGTGAATGCCGGCGTTCCCCAGGGCTCCGTCCTATCCCCCACTCTCTTTCTGCTGCATATCAATGACTTAATTCCTCTTGGGAATATTCATTGCTATGCAGACGATAGTACAGTGCATGCGGGGTATCTCGGACAAGCAGCGGCTGGGCTGGCGGTGACCAAGGAGAAACGCGAGAATCTTGTCATTGAACTCAATCAGGCTTTGGACCACATTTCCGAATGGGGTACCAGGAACTTGGTTGAGTTCAATGCCAAAAAAACTCAGGCTTGCGCTTTCACGGCAAAAACATCGTCATTCCTTCCCCTTCCATCTCTTCAGGGCACAACACTACCGCTGCAGAGCAACATTTCCATGCTCGGTATGGAAGTTCGCTCAGACCTGAATCCAAAGAACTACATCGAAACCGTGATCAAAACAGCTTCACGCAAACTCGGAGTCCTGAACAAGGTGCGGCGTTTTTTCACGCCCGAGCAACTGTGCTTGTTGTACAAAACGCAAGTGCGGTCCTGCGTGGAATATTGCTCGCACCTCTGGGATGGCTCCGCCAAGTACTTGCTCGATGCTTTGGATAGGTTACAACGACGCGCGATCCGCATCATAGGCGATGAGGAGGTGACTAAACACCTTGAGCCTCTTCAATTACGCCGTGACGTGGCGTCACTAAGCGCGTTCTATCGTCTGTACCACGGCGAGTGTTCTGAGGAGTTATTCTCTCTTATCCCACCTTCTCCTTTCCTTCAGAGGACCACGCGCGCTGGCCTACGTTGTCATCGTCTAACTGTGGCCACAATTCCAACGCGTACAAAGAAATTTGGTGAATCATTTCTTTGTCGCACTATCCGTAAATGGAATGCTCTGCCCGCTCACGTGTTCCCTCCCTCTTACAACCTGGGATCCTTTAAAAGAGGCGTGAAGAAGCAACATGCAGGCCGGCAGGGTGAGGATGGCTGGTGTGGCAGGTAAAACTGCTGTATCAGCTATCGTCACGTCTGGACTTCACCTTCACTTAACATCAGGTGGGGTGGAGTCATTTGTCGGACCTATCTATAAAAAAAAAAATAAAAAAAATCTTGGACAATCAGTCAAAAGATGAAGAGGATCTTGTGGCGTCTGAGTGTCACATGGACATGCGCTAGATGCAGCAATGTGAAAGCAGTATAAATAAGAAAGGTGGGCACCATGTCCTGTTAAAAATTGACTAAGAAAGAATGAAGAGGAAGAGATGATTAAGAAAAAATTGTGAATCATTGTTATAGAGGGGAATAAATCTCGAGTGTGGGAGCCTTGAGCAGCCTCTTGGTATCGTTTCTCCCACTCTTTGCGAATGCGAATCCTAGAAAGTCGCTTTACATATGATAATGGGAATCGGTCGTAATCAGGAGCCCTTCTCAAATCTGCAGCGCGACCGGCCTCAGCATCCGCAGCCTCGTTACCTGCAATCCCTACATGCCCCCTAACCCAACAAAAAGGAATATTTCCAAAAGAGTGGTGTTCGTGAATAAGTTTGTGGGTAAGTGACACGAGAGGAGTGGCGTTGTTGCGCTGACTGAGTGCGTCCAGAGACGATAATGAGTCAGTGAGAACAAGGGTATCCTCGTATTTCCTCTCCACAGCGAGGCAGCAGGCTTTTTAGATGGCATAAAGTTCAGCCTGGAACACAGTGCAAGCTTTGTGTAATTTAAATCTTTTACAAGTAACGGGAGAGGGTGAATCCGGGTCTATACAAATATAAGCAGCCCCAACGGATTCATTCTCCAGTTTACTACCGTCGGTGAAAATTTGCACGGTATTCGGAAGGCAAGTTTCGTCCACTTTTTGTTGTCCTTCAGCAATAGACTATTGAACAGTGACGCGATGTGCAGGGTGCAGAAGATTGGAAATGAGTGTAGGGGATTCCCACATGACGTCATCCGGCAGGAACTGAGTAGTTTGAGTTAATCTACTTCTTTCAATTTCGCGCACATGTAGCACCTCCAAATCAAGGGGTGTGAATTGTGCCAGGGCTAAGGCAGCATTAGCTGAAACCGTGCGATAGGCCCTAATGGCTCGGATAGCAAATACACGCTGTAGCGATTGTAATTTACGTCGAACAGTAACTAATTGTGCAACATGACCCCAAATACCTGCAGCGTAAGTAACTGTAGGCACAATTACGTGCCTGTAAATTGTTTCGATATTTTTAGGATGAAGGCCCCAGGAAGGCCGAACGAACAAACACATTCGCGTAAACAGACTGTGCTTTATCAATGACATGGTCCACATGTTTGTGAAAACGAAAGCGATGATCTATGACAACTCCCAGTAAAGTTAATTTAGTGCTATAAGGAATGATGGTGTTTAACATTAATAAAGTTGCCCTAGCTGCCTTGGAAGTAAAAGCCAAGGCTTTTGTTTTATCTGGTCCAAAGGTTAATTTGACACCTAGGCCCCAATTTGCAACCATGTCTAGAGCTTGTCGAGCATTTCTTTCAAGTGTGATGGGATCCTTGGCAGAAACTATTAAAAAAACGTAATGTGCATAAGCTTGAATACGGCAGCCGGCGGGAAAGGACAGGCTGAGAAAACCATCAAGGATAATATTCCACAACGCTGGCCCACAAGCAGATCCCTGGACGCAGCCTCGTTGGGTGGTAGTGGTAGCAGTGACACCCGCGTGAGATAAAGCCACCGTACGTTCACGGAGATAGTTATTTGCAAACTATTCGAATTCGATAATGGTTCGTGCTAGGAGTACTGAAATCAAAGTTAATCAATCGCAGATTTCGCAGTAAGGCTAAGCAATTCGTTATTGAATAATAATGTAATTTGAATAGACAATAACACGCAAAAAGTTGCTGTGCCCTTGCAGGGCGTCACATGGTTACTGTATTTTTCTGTACCACCGTATTTTTGTGAATGTGATATGTAATGAATAAGTAATAAATAAACATGTATATAATAAAAAATTAAAAAACAAAAATCTTTAGCTAACGAAATGACGCATCTACACTACAAGAAAGAGTGATGATCCGCTTGGCTTATCGGTTTGTTAGTAGATCCTAACAACTTAGATTAAAATTAAAAGGCCTAACTACAATAGAACACCCGCGTTCGAATCCCGAAGAGGGCAATGTTTGTGTGATGAATACGTGCTTTCCTACACATCATGGATGTTTACGTATATTAACTATATTTATACGTAATCTAGTAACCACAGTATTAGCTATTTACTTTTGGGCTAGATAAATGCATGAAATGTTGTGAAAATGTCCAACATTAATTTATTTAGAAAAAAAAAGTAAAATGGATATTGACCATGCATTTCCGACCGTTTCGCCAAACCGTAAAACTAGTGTTACGGATGGGAACCCTGTTATACCAGTCACCAGTGTGAAGTTCGGGGATGCATTAACATAATAATTTCATTTGGAGTTATGTAGCCCTGGTACATCAGTTTCATTATTCATAACGGTAGGGATACTTGAAATGAAAAGCCGTGCCATGTGTGCCGGCCTAGAATAACACTATCCCCTCTCGTCCCACGGGAATGGTGTCGTAGAAGGTGACTGCGAGAATACCGCCAGAAGAAGATGAGCAGACCGCCTTCTCCTTACATTCTATGGCCATACTGCGATCGCCAACTCGTCTGCTAAGCGTGGCGATTACGGCAAAACTTCCGCAAATGAATGACACAAACAAAAATCAGCCCCTAGTTCCCAGCTGCCCTGCATGTCCAAGCCGCGGTAGCAGCTTTGTAAGAAGCTGTTAGTAAGTTACGCTGAGATGTTATCTGTCTGTCTAAAGTCCGAAGCGACGGAGCGGACTCGATGATCCTCAATTCTGATAACGTACTATATTACCGGGAGGTGTGGAGGAGGAGGACTATCGGAAGTGTGTCGACCAGGGTAGCATACCTGATACCTACTCAGAATATCGAAAAGATAATCGTTGAATGTCATTCAGGTCTATGCTCCGACCTCGACACATTCAGATGATGAAGTGGAGGCTATATACGAGGAGATCTCTAAAGCCATGCACAAAACAATCTACACAGTTGTGATGGGAGACTTCAACGCTCGGTTGGGGAAGCGTTGTGATGATGAGTTGAGAGTGGGGCAATTTGGAGTTGGGCAAAGGAACGTGAGAGGTCGGATGTTGGTTGACTTTATGGAGAAGGAGAATCTCTTTATGATGAGCTCCTTCTTCAGGAAGCCCTAAAATTGGATATGATACTGGATGAGCTCAGACGGTAAAATTTAAAATAAGATTGATCTTATCGATTACATACATCTTAATGATGTCTCTGTAATAAATGCCGTCAAAATGGGAAGCGATCACCGTTTGGTAAGAGGCACATTGAATATCAACATTAAGCTGGAAACATCTTGACTGATAAGGTCTACGCTCCGACCAATACCAGCACAATTTCAAAACCCCGACAGCTTTTAACTCGTACTTCAAAACAGCTTGGATGTAGACGATCTAACGACGATCTACGTGGTGGATACTGCCCATACGGTAGGTTCCAAGTATATTCAAACCCGCCGAACTGGAATGAAGAAACTCTCCGACATGAAACTCCAACTTATGGAACAGCGATATGAATTGAGTCGGTATCGTTTGTTAAAAAGGCAGATTTCTAAGTCTTTAACGAGCGACCTTCACCAATTTAATACTAATTGTATTAAAGTAGCTATAAAGCAGAATCAGGGCTCCAATTGGGCAAAATCAACTGACGAAGCTAAAAACTAACAACGGTAGTATCATTTCGATTAAGAGTGAAATTCTGTGGGTGATTGAGAGGTTCTGTCGGCATCTATATTTCACAAAAGCACCTGTTGAAAGCAAGGCAAGATCCCAGAGTTAAGCTTACCCGACAATATCCCAGACGTCAGCCTGTATGAGATTAGTATGGAATCAATACAGTGCTTCTGAGAGCGGGCGGTAAGCCGATGCTTAAAGACCTCCAGAAGCTTTTCGATTGCGTCATCCTCGAAGGCCAAACGCCGAAAACGTGGGGCATAAGTGAGGTTTTGTATTCTTCAAAAAGGTTGATAGCAAACTCTTGAAGAACTATCGACCAATCTCACTTCTGAGCCAAGTCTATAAGTTGTTTTCGAGAGTTATCACGAATCGACACGCTCGCAGGTTTGACGACTTCCAACCTCTCGAACAAGCCGGTGTCCGAAAAGGCTGTACCGTAAACCACATTCATACGCTGTGGCAGCTTATACAGGAAACCGAGGAGCCACCTGCCACTTTGCTTGTCGTTTGTGGACTAAGAGAAAGCTTTTGATAAGATTGAGACCTGGGCGGAGCTGCAGTCTCTCCAAAGGTGCCAAGTAGACTACAGATATGTTGAGATGTTAAGGTACCTTTACGAAAATGCCACTATGTCAGTTCGATTACAGAATCAGAGCTCTAATCCAATTCAACTGCAACGAGCAAACTTCTGGATTGGAAAGGACATCAACATCAATGGCGAGTACCTAACACACCTTCGCTTTGCCGATGATGTAGTACTTATGGCTAAGACCTTGGAAGACCTGAACATAATGCTTGAAGATATTAGCAGTGAAGAATGGGTCTAAAGATGAATATGAGAAGTCAACTAACCCACCTTCACACTGAACTTTGAAAGTGTGATGTTGTGATGGAAATGAAAAAAAAACAACCATAACACTGGTGTTACGGTTTGGCATAACGGTCCGGAACGCATGCTGTTACGGTTGGGTGTGACGGTCGGAGACGCATGTTATTAACCGCGAATTTAAGCTTTCAATTTGTTCAGATGCTGAAATGTATGTACTTGCGTTGCGTTTTCAGAATTTTATTCAAAGAGAAATTTATTTTGACAGAGATTAAGAACGACAGGGGAAAGTGTTACACAGCATCACTAAAACTATAAGTAGGAGGCATCCGCGCGCGCGCAGCGCAAAGCTCTCACGCCGACGCAGTGTCACGGACGCGCGCTTACTGTTTACAAAATTCGTACTATCAATTAGCAGTGCACGAGTGTGTAATTATATGACACTTGGATATATACCTATTTTTATTGCGGGTGAGTTTATTTATGAACATAATCAGTAGACTAGGCCGCGTTGTTTCATTTAAAGTTAAATTTTACTATAGTTAATGTCAAAAACACAGTAAATGTGTCAAATTTTCATAAAAGGTTATATTTACTCCAGTATTTTAACTATATTAAAATTTAGCTGTAGATGAAATAACGGGCCCTAAGACAAGTGGTTTTCTTTTTATTCGTTCGATAACATAAAGTTTTAAATCAATATAAATAAATAAGCAATAAACTATAAAAATAATTGTCGTAAGCTTACTTTAGCTTGATTTGTAATACCATGCATTTCATTTATTATAAAATTTATTGCATAATTATAAACTTTGAAGTTAATGTAAGCGTTTGCTTGAATTAAAAGATGGCAACTTGTAAAGGTGCATAATGTTGTAGCACTTTTTTAAAATTTGATAATGGTATTTTTTTTTATTAATTAACACATGTTTATTTTTCTGTCCTCCTTAAATAGCAATAAGATTTTTTATACTATAATTCATGTAATTATACAGCTACTGAATATTGTTAAATTTCAAATTAATTCGACAAATTTGATAACAATGCGCTAAATACATAACTGCAGTTCCACGGCAAAATTTTCTCGGTTAAAGTGAGACTTGTAAGTCAGCATAAATTTACTCCAGTGTAAGCAAACATCGAGCGAACCTGAAGGTCCTTTGCAATATTGTGTTTTCAACCTAAGTGCATAAACATTCTGAATAGCGCATACCCATGCAACAAACTCTTCATAAAGTTTATTTTCTATAAGCGTTGGCTAAACTTAAATAGTATGTTAAAATTTAAGGTTAGTTCGTCATTTAGAGTAAATATTTATCAAACCATAAAACGATGTAGTAGACAAAAAATAACACGAAGTAAATAAGACTAAAAATATATCACACTAATATTATGAAGGCGAAAGTTTGTGAGTGTGTATGTTTGTTACTTCTTCACGTCTAAACGCCTGGAGCGATTTTAATAAAATTTGATATGGAGTTAGCTGTCACCCTGGATTCACATAAAGGCTACGCTTTACTGCGGGAAAATATCCCTAATAAACCACGGGTAACACCGCGGGGCACAGCTAGTAGGTAATATAAGCAACAAGTGAAGATTCTAAATACATAGACTATATAAAATTTTGTTTTTCAGTGACTTCACTGATTTCCAAAAAAGTCGGTTTTATAAATGTATTAAAACTAAGTATCGATGTGTAATAAATTTTAAAAGAAAGTTCAATAAAGATGATTTACAAAATAAAACTTACTCACCGCTAATCTATTATGCATAATTGTATTACATTCAAGTCCAATTTAAACTTGACCCAAATATGTTTATTGTTGCTATACGAATGCTTGTTTTCATGTAGGTACCGCTACTAAATTAAGTACGTCTAGCGCCGCATGACGTGCCGGGAGAAAATTTGCTGAGATACGGAAACGAGTAACGATGTAGTTAACACAAAAACAGTTGTTTTCACTACTTTTGATGTTTGCATTTATTTGCTTCCGTTTTAATAACTAATCGTCTACATTTGTAGTTTGAATGAGCGTTTTGTGTCCAATCTTAATTAACACTATCTCATAGAATACTAAGGTAAAAGTGTCTCATAATTATGTTAGGTTGAAGATATTACCCAGCAGCTCAGTTTTGCACCACTCATACCGAGCTGTGGCCCAGTCGTGACACAGTCGTTGGTGTAAATAAGTACTAATAAAAGATTAGCGTTTATTACGTCGTCACTGAATTTTGAGCGTTGAAGGGTATCAAAAACGAAAAATAAAGGTCAATTATCCAGTTTCAAACACGTGGGTTGTTTTTATTTTGTACATTATGAAATTTTTACTATTATTTTCTGTTTTATTTTATCTTTAGTACATTCACAAAAAATACATCACGACGCATTTTATAATAAGATGAATGTAATGTAGATGTATTCATAATGATTTAAAATAGTTAAAGCATCCGAAGTAATTGTAATTGTTTTAAATATTATTTCAATGTTAAACTGACACAATATCAAACATGATTTTTCCCAATTGACGTTATTTAACATTACTGACCTTTGCCTCATAGTATACTTTAAAATATATTCTACACAGCTATTCTGACATAATATGTTATTACTTTGTATCTTAATTGTCATCTCTTTTCTTTAGATAGATTTCCTGAAATAAATAAATAGAATTAATTGTAATAGAAAACCTTCTTTTAATTTAGTAAGAATTATATTTAAAAACATCTCAATCAAAATGATACCTACCCTCTAACTTGTTATAAACTTGTTAATTAACTAAACTTGTTTACTGGTTTTAAACAGGGAATAAAAAAAACTTTTTATCGGTCTATTTTGCCAAACAAGAAATCGACAGTGGAATAATAAAATTGGTAAAACGCCACTTCGGTGCTGCATAAAAAATTACTTAATTTTACTATTATTATTTAATGTTAATTTTTAAGCAGCAAGATTTTGTTTTTCCACTGTCCAAATGTATCCTGCACCATACGGCAGACAAATGACATATTAATAATTGTCTTAATAGTATTTCTACACTAAGTAGAGTCATTAAGCAGGGTAATAGCAATACTACTGATACAATATGCATGGGTGTAGCTATGGTGTGCAACGTCCATCTCTCCACCCAACCTAAAATTCGAGTGTTGGAAAATGACAAATTAATTTCAAAATTAATTAATGTAAGGTTAATTGGACGACGACGATTAACAAATTAAAAGGATTTCAACCCAAAATTGTTTATCACCGTTGAGTTGAACAATACGACGCAAACAATGTGTTAACATTTAGTCTTCTTCGACGCTACACTCTTGACAGAATGGTCGTGGCCGCCGGCGCCGCGCCTCACAATACGCCGACATTCCTCCTGCACTGCGGCCTTTCTCGTGCACTGTGGACCGTTCAGTGCAGCTTTTATCTGATCGGCCCAGCGCATTGGTGATCTGCCGCGCGCTCTTACGCCCTCGACTTTGCCCTGCAGCAGCAGTCGTTCCACTGACGCATCTTCTCGGCGTGAGATGTGGCCAAAGAAAGTGAGAATACGACCTTGTACGATGGAAGAAAGACGTTGTTCGATGGAGAGTTCCTGGAGGATGGATGCATTGGTTCGGAATTATGTCCACTGTATGCCAAGCATTTTCCTCCAGCATCACATTTATAGAGCTTCCATCTTCTTTTTCTCACTCTCTCGCAAGGTCCACGTCTCAGCAACATAAAGGAATATGGGAAACACTAATGCCCTGAGGAGTCGTGTTTTCGTGGCTTTTGTGATGTTCCTGTTTCTCCATATTTTATGAAGTTTGTCCATAGCTGTCCTCGTGATTTTCATGCACCGCTTGACTTCATCTGTGCTCTAAGGTAGACATATGACTGGCAGTTCGCGAAAGAACTATATCTGACAGCGCTATTAATTGACACAGTGCTTATCTGATTAGGCATTCAACTGTTTAATTGACAGTATCCATAATATTTGTCTGCTTTATAGTGTTAATACATAATTAGTTCAATTATAGTAGTGGGTTCATTGTTTTAATTGATCATGAGTCTAAAATATTTTTATGAGTACCTATATAATTGTATTGTAGTGTTGGAGAAGCGCCAGTTGGTATTTTCGAATTATTAATAATATTAATTCGTTTTTCCATTCAGAAATCTGTTTACTTACGCTATAGAAATTTTTTTTTAACGCCGTTGCAATAACGTTTAATATCATTCCAAAAACAATCCTGAAATGTCAACTAGTTGCTTTTCCCCGTTTTCCCCTCGCCGAATTTCCGACCGATTCACAATTTACTCGCAATAACAAGAAACACTAAGAGAGATAATTACTTTCTAATATATTTTCTTCTGATATACAAATCAATTTCATTTATTGAATAAATTAACTTGTCAATATACATAGTAATTTATTTTTCCACTATTATTAGTTTCAGTGCATAACGCCATCAAATAACCACTGTTGAATGGAATAAAACTGGAGTTTAGATTAAAATGAATTTAAACCGCGTTTTTCGTTGAAGGCTAAAACGCAGGAGCATTTTCAATGGATGAGATACAAGAAACCACGAAACGCAATGCAAGCATAGCACGAACTATTATACTGCAGACACGAATCTTGATCGCTCATAGAAATATGATTAAACACAGTTTTCGTTAAATTTTTAAGTACAATCTTTGTTTCCTGGGTGTATTTTGCTGAATTATTTTCATCCAATGCAAAGGATAGCAGAATCCACCTAACCTGGGTTTCAGTATAACTTTTCTTTGTTGCTTGACTTCACGTCTGTTTTAAAAATATCACATAAATTAAGGCATAGAACTAAAAAAATATTGAAAACAAAGTGATTTATGATAGTAAGTGACTACTTCTTGATATTATTAAATTAAAAGTACCTACCTAACTAGTACGATGAAGCTATGAGTACGTGTGTTCTAGAAAACTTTAAATACAAAAAAATTTTATATATCAATTCAACTTTTTTATGTTTCTTGCTCTTCAAAAGGCGGGTAACCCTTTTTCTTCCTGGCTGGAAACGCATGCAAATGTCCAGAGGCGGCAATGACCACTTACTATAAAAAACATTAACATAAAAAATGCAAATAGGTATTTAAGTAGGACTTAATATGCATAATTACTTATTATTTATTTATTGAATATCTAGTTCATATCAATATTAGGCACGTATAAATGATTATGATACTTAAATACAGAATGTCACCAAACTTTGTCACATGAGAGTGAACGAAGACTTTAATTTTATTATATTTCCTTTCATTTTTATTTATTTCATCAAAAAAAACAACACGAAATAAATTCAAAGAATTCAAATTCCCAAAGTTTAATTTTTTCTATCGCTATCGTAAAGTATGACAACATAAACTATGTTGCACAAAATTTCAAGGTTGATTGCGGCCATTAAATAATTACGTGATTAATATTTGCTGCGTCATATATAAACAAAACATTAAAATGTCCAATTGATTAATATCAATCAAGTGAATATTTAGTTGTATTTAAATAACTTTGGAATATAATGCATTTGTAGACTGACACGACCCTTCAGAAATACATTTCACATAAGCAGTTTCTTGTTAAGCACCTACACAAATAATGCCTTATATTTATTAAACCTAACATACTTAATCATATTTGTAACTGTCTTTTATAGTACTCTTACCAGCAAAAAGATGGTTCTTGTAATTCTTAGATAAATAAAGCATTTTGAGAGCGCTCACTACTTTCTCCCCTTCAGAATATACTTAACCGTAATTTTACCGAGTAACTGTTTGTTTCTTATAATAACAAATAGCAATAAAGAACATACGACACTGCATAGATTTGGTTTATGAAATTTACTATTATACTTCACACATCCACAAAATATCGATAATAGTTTAGAGGCACGTCGAAGTATTAGGTATATAAATTATTGTTTACTCCTCGTCATTGTATTAATTTGCTTATTCATAAATGGTGCAGTTTCAGTTCGGTTGCAGTCACGTGCACACATGTTTCATATTTAAACTTTATCATTACGCCGAGAATGTCTACACGATATCTTATTTGATCACACGTGATGGAAGAGTATGATAACAGAATTTGATTTGAAAAAGCAACATCTTTGGCTATGCTGGCCTATCAAAAAGCAGTATAATACAGAGAGAGCATATATCAGTGCGTAAGACTATTTTATACAAAAGTGATTTTCAGATTTATTTCCTTACGGTTCTTTAGCTATGTTAAGTTTATTTTTTATATAACATAATGGGTTTACTCTTGACCTCGATGAGACCAAATGCAGAGACGAGTGCGACGATGGAACGAAATAACCCAGAAGAAATCATATACAGCTTGTAAAAACTTAGTTTGTTAAACTGCCAATATTAATTACAGAGACTTGGCATATGCATTTTTTTATTATAAGTATCTATTTAATTATGATAAATATCTGACCGTAACTCTAAAACTTTACGCAATACTGCTGAGAAAATATGCGAAGGCTTAGATACTCTTCATTTTGACTTATGTGGTCAATCTCAACCTTATTAGCATAAAATATTATTGCCTCGATTTGAATAAAACTGAACTTAATAACTCCATTAATTTATTTATTTCAATCTGCAACACCAGCTAATTAATACCTACTTAGTTCATTAAATGGAACACCTACTTTCATACAAGTTAAAACCACCCACAAACTATTTTGAATCTTATAAATTAATTATATTTATGGCTATACTGTACATTGGTACAGTATAGCCTTATACTAAATGTGCTATTACAATTACTTCTAAGAATACCTACGCAACAAGTGTCAAAACCAATAGTTCCATTTATTTGCAGCGATGTTTCTCGACTACGGTACAATAACATTTCTGTTAACCGCTTCAGGTCATGGTTTGAGGTTTGGTTCTTATGGCCGCGTTTGTCTGCCAAAACTGTGCTAATGCTGATTACTCCAATTCGAAAGATGACTCTTTTTATTGCAGTAACTGGAACTCATTTTATATACCCTACAGTTTTGGAAAGGCACATAGCTATACGATCATAAAAAAATGGCCCAATCTCCCTATTGCATCCATAGGGAAGCCTGTGCTCCAGCAGTGGGGACATTAATAGGCTGATGATGATGATGAATGATGATGAAAATACAAAACCCACACGATTATAAAATTTCCATCAGTAATAAATAAATAATGCTTCATGATAGACGCTTGGCAAAACTTATTAATTAGATTTAATGACTTTGTAGTTAAGGTATAATGGATTTCCAGCTCGAATTGGAGCGCCCGTCTGGGAAAGAAACCTTCACCTTGCAGAAGATCACTGTAAAATAATACTACCTTTTGGTGATATTGTGTCTCTGTCGGTGAATAATGTTCCAGGGTTCCACGGGAACCCACCCTGTCAAATACCCCAGGATTGGTTCAAGATAGGCAACGCGTTGCCTATCTTGACCCAATCCTGCGTTTACCGTATCTGGGTGTATCGCAAGCGTCTAAAATAAAAAAAATAACCATAATAAACACAGAGTACTGCATGGATTTACTTCAAATTTGGCACGTATATTATTAAAAAGTTGGGTCAACATATAGGCTACATATTATCACACTATCACCTACGGGGAACGAGCAGTGAACCTTTATTTCTCACTAACTCCACGCGTCCGAAGTAGCGGGCGGCCGCTAGTAATAATATAATTGTGAATACTACCACGTAGACTTAGCCAGGTTCAATATTTCATTAATAATTATTGTAATTGCGTGAAAAGAAATATCTTTTCAAGTTATGTTGCATGGTGATGATAGGTTAAAGCGGAAAGCTATGTTATTATTGCAGCTGGACTGTCACATAGGCCAAAACACCATTTAAATTTTGCAAGTCGTAATAACGTTTTGAAATTATAAGTATATATTTAGTTAGCAAGTTATATTAAGGCGCGTCCGCTGCTCCATGTTTTGAACAGAATATTGTTGTTGAACATTGTTTGTTCCAAATATTTCAAGTGCGCTGCGACTTTAGCAATGTTCAGTAAACAAAGTTTTTTAACAAAATTTCACAATTTAAAAAAGTAGCAAGCAGTGACGAGCAGTATGTGAATATTGTTTAGGATGTAGTGTATTTAGTTCTCTTTTTCTCTCGATTGAATTGTAATCTGAGGCCCAACCATTTTGTACTAACAGAGTTCACAGAAGTGCCCATAGCCTCCGCCACTTCCGCAAAGGCATCTGAATTTTGTTTTATTTTTATTTGAAGTTGCATCCCAAATTACAGCTCATGCACATATCAACATAATTAATTCCAATGTTATCATTGGATTCCACTCCATAATGCACTCCATCATGATAGCCATCACATCAAAACACGCCTTCCTACGCCATAATCAAACATAAAATGAACGATTTAACATAAAACGAACACAGACGACCGCGGGCGATGTTTTCTACAAACGGCGGTAAACACGTTCAAGTGTTCAAAACATTTAGAGCACACCTCTTATTTGTTTAAGTTTTCGAACAATGTTTTGTTAAACAAATAAAAGAGATCGTAATTACGAGATGCAAATTTTTATTTTCCTATAGGCATCTAAAATAGGACATTTCTAATACGGGATTTCCGGCGGCACTCATAGATGTCAACAAACCGAAAATTGACGCGTTTTACTAGATAAATACCTGATAGGTATATAACTTACTTGCTCTTTTGTTATATTGCTGCTCTTGCACAAAGAAAGTGACAGCACCAACTTTAGTGAATCTTGAAAATTTTGAGATGTCCCGGAGTACGACCTTATTGAGATCTAATCTGCTTTATGAATGAGAGTGAAAGAAGCTACTTTAGCGCACTCTATTGGCGGATGTTGCTAAGGGAAGTTGGTGCGGGGACTACTTGTGCCATTTTAAAATGCAATAATGTTGGCGTATAACCCGTCTATATATTATACGTCATTGCTTTTTCCCATTTCAATTCGCTACTTGGCACTTATGCCAAAGTTTAAGATTAAAGGAAAATAGACTTTTACACTTACATCACTAACATTCAATGTTTCTTCTACATCTCTCTTATTTGATTTACCTTTAAAGATTTGTGGACACATTACCTATACCTCTCTCTAATATATATCGTATCTGTAATTTCCAACCCCTTCTTGCCATTGTTATCTTAAATATATGTATGTAGACAATCTATTCATGTACATTTGATGTTTATTAATTATCTTGTCCGTCTTTAACATATCTTCTGATTACATGCTCTTTATTAGGACAGATTTCAATATTCATACTGCTAACGGCACTACTTTAAAATTTCTTCAAGCACTAACTCTATACATGCTCGAGGTTTCTCTGCATGATCAAATCAGAAATGATGAGATCCGCAGAAGCACTAAGGTCACCGACATAGCCCAAACAATTGCGAAGCTTAAGCTTAAGCTTTTGGTGGCAATGAGGCAGGGCATATTGCATGGAGGAGTGACGGCTGTTGGGGCTGGGTGGTCCTCGAGTGGCAGCTGCGTACCGGGAGACGCAGCCCTCCACAATGTGGACTAACGATCTGGTGAAGGTCGCGAGAAGCCGCTGGATGCGGCCAACGCAAGACCGATCGGTTTGCAATTCCTTGGGGGAGGCCTTTGTCCAGCAGTGGACGTCTTTCGGCTGATATGATAATTGTGATGACTAACTCTATACACAATAATGTAACATATTAACATATTGATGATTTCTACAAAAATATAAGGTGCGTGTAGGTCTTCATAAAAATGCACCAGCAGAATAATATATCATTATAGGCCTGAACTGTGGTAACGTCTTAACTTGTTCTACGACAGCTTTGTCTCGACATGACTCATATCTTCAACAAGTTTATGGGAAGAGAAAGTTTTGAATGCCAAAAGCGAAAAGAATGCACATACTTGCCTACTCAGTATACATTTTTTCTCTTAATAATAGTACCTACAGAGATAAATCTCCACAGTCCAGTCGTTGTGTATTGCTCTGATGTGCGAGGCGGTAAAATTACGTTCAAAAAAGCTTTTTGAACAAAGATTAAAACCTACTTAACCTAAAAAAATTGATACAAATCCACTAAAACTTAATAAATAATACATTTTCTTTACTTAAGTCTAAAGTTCCTTTTAAAGTTAATTAAATATTTGGCGTCGACGGCACCGGCTCCAAAAGATATTTGACTTTTAAGGTATTTAAGTAACAAAAAAAAAACTTATTTTCAGTCTTATGAAGTTGATTTTACTTTTTGTTAGAAAAAATCTATTTTTTCCCTTTTTATAAGCAAGAGCAACATCAACTTACTAAATATAATTATAAGTTATTTGACCTGCAATTTCTCTTTCATATTTCGTAAAATAACCAAATACGATGAGTGGTACTGTTCGTAGTTTATCTTCGAAAGTATTTATCAGACCATCACCAAATTAACATGGGATCATCTTGCTAACAGACGCTTCCAAACAAAAAAATGATCATCAAAATTGGCCGACAAACCTCGGAGATATAAGAGTACAAGAATAAAAAATATATGTAATGACGAATTCAGAACCTCCTCCTTTCTGAATTCGATTAAAAATGGATATTCAAAATAGTTTGATTGAAGTATAATAATACTAAGTGATAAAAATCCTATTTTTTTTAAATATGCATATAGTTTAGGTCGTACATACATCCAGTCTCGGTTCTGACATGTGTTTAACGCCAGCACTCGACACCTTTGTATTTAGTTGTGCAAATTTTACGACTCGCTTTTCTAGGACAGGTACGCAATAAAACATTGTTAAATCTCAAACATCTCAAATACAATCGAATTTAAAATGCAATCACTCCATTCCAAATATATGTATATTTGCCTATTTTGTGTACTTACATTTTCATAAAATATATTAAAATGGAAAATAAATATATGATGCTCATCATCAGCCTATTAATGTCTCCACTGCTGGGGCACAGGCCTTCCCTGTGGATGTAATAGGGAGATTGGGCCATGACCCACCACGCGGGCCACGTGCGGATTGGCGGGTGCTAACGACTGCAGATGCAACCGGGCCCAACGGCTTAACGTGCCTTCCGAAGCACGGAGGAACTCTATATAGAAGATTTTTGGTGACCCATCCAATGATTGACCACTGCGAAAGTTGCTTAACTTCAACGATTGCAGCCGAACGCGCTTACCATCTGCGCTATCGAACTCCTCCATAAAGTATGATTCTCAAGAAACCACTTAATATTCTGCAACCCAAAGATAAGGTTAGGTTGGCATATGTATATTTTTTTACTGTGCGCTTAATATTTTTCTGATGATTTTATTTAAATATGACTCTGCTCGAAGTAGCGTTTTCTTATTTAACTTGTATTAAATTAAATGCTTTTTATCCGTTTTCAAACTTACTAAGGGCCATGCAGGTAAGCGGTTTCGAACCCATAATCGTTATAATAAGAAGTTAAAATATGAATCGAAAAAACAAAAGCGAAAAGAAAGTTATTGCACCACCCGGCCGCCGACGGCCGAGCGAGCTACAAGTATCAACTCAAGTTCAAGATCACTCTCACTTTTGATATTAGAGAACACTTACTATGTCCACGTCGTAGATGACCGCGATATGAGCAGAAAGTGAGAAAATCATAGTAATAATAAAAACATTAAGGTATTCATAGATGGCTTACCTGTTGCATGAACTTTATTGAGAATATTACCTCAAATATACCTGTATTAAGTATATAAGAGAAATCTTCATTTCATTTAAATTTATAATAATAATAATTTCTTTATTTTAGGCAAAAGACCCATATGACAAATTTGTAAAAAAAAATAAAAAAAAACTATATATATATATATATATATATTATAATAATGTTAATTTAATACATACTAAAATTACCTAAAAAATAAAATAGGAATTGCTGAATGTTTATTTCAGACTGTCATTTCCAAAACGATGTCCGAGTCCAATGTTTAAAAAATACATTGTCCACGTCAGCGTAGATGTTGCGGAGAATTGAGTTCCCACTTTCACGGAGCCTTTCCCAGAACGAAGCCGACCCGATCTGAGGATACAAATAAAATCGGGAACATTTGCTTCAGCAAAAATTTCCTTGACACTACAATATCGCGGTTTTTTGAGCAGGATGCGAAAGGCGTCATTGTATTGGACTCGCAGCACATTAAACAAACGTTTTGTATATCTCAGTCAAAGTTGACATGTATAAAACGTTTGGCAGTACGCCTTAAACAACATTATCTTGACGTCTCTCGAAAATCCGCCGAACCGCCTTGCGAGCATATTGCACCTCACCGCAAGAGCCCTTCTCTCCCTCTCCATGTCGTCCTCATCGTTGAGCTGTCCATTTAATATATGACCTAGATATCTGAACCCATTACAACCCGAATTGGCGAACCATACAGCCACACTGGTGGAACGTTTACCGGACCCTTTCCGTTCTAAAAAATAACGACTTCAGTTTTAGCAACATTATATTTGAGTCCATCATATATCGCATCCAATTTTATGCATAACATTTTGTAATCGAGCTCTGAGGAATATGAAGAAAAACAAATTGGTTTATGTTACTGGTGGCTACTTATCTAATAAGTATCTAAAAACTTTTGAAAATGAATACCTGAAGTGATATAGGCAAAAAGAGTTGCTTTACACTTCTTGCTCGAACAATAAATTTTTAATTTTAAACAGTTTAATTTATTACAATGTCAATAAAACGTTATTCTGAAATCGTTATTTCCATGACCTTCATAGACGATTTCAAGTACCACTTTTCATCCTTTTCTACACACTTGAATCTCAATCATGGCAACAGTATCTAACATCTTTAGATAGCTGGCTCAGTAATTTACCGTTATGATCACAAAAGGAGGCTTGTTCTTTTTAAAAAAGTGGGACAGTCAACGACCTCGAAATTTAAAGTAAGTACCTACCTACTGATACTGTTGCTATGATTGAGATTTAGGTGTGTAAAAAATTAAGATGTATTAGGTAAGACATATTTTTTTGGATTCCGACTTTACAATTTAATTTATGTTTTTGTGTATTTTTATAAAAATATCTCGTGCGTATTTTAATGCAATATAATATTCTGTCGAGACTGATTTAAAAGATCAAATCGGATGAATTAGACGACAAGTCCTTGTTTTGAAGAAATTATCTCTAAAATATATAAATAATTGATGAATTTTGTACTATCTTACAAGGTTATCAACATTAATCTGTTATTTATTCATTTTGACTAGCAATAACCTGTTATTTATATCGCTTTTAGTCTTTTTAAATTTTTATTTTATTTTACGACTGCAGAAAAAGTATGTATATTTTTTAGTGTTTGAAATATATAGGTACATTTTATGGAAATTACCCGCTACGATGATTGAGATACTAGCTGTGTCCCGCGGTGTTACTCGCGATTTATTAGGGATATTTTCCCACAGTAAAACGTAGCCAATGTATTAATTCAAAGTGTCAGCTAACTCCATACCAAATTTTATTAAAATCGCTCTTGCCGTTTAGACGTGAAGAAGTAACAAACATACACACTCACAAACTTTCGCCTTTATAATATTAGTGTGATTATAGCCCGCTGACCGACGGACGGTAGGAGGCTTCATAATTATTAGGATTCCATTCCGTTGTTATTTTGAAGACGGAATCCAAAATAAAAGTTTCACTTATAAAAAAACTGTTTGTAAATGAAGAAATTATTATGTCAATTTTGACATTTTGCACTTTATGGGGCAGTGGTGTAGTCTAGTCTGAGCGCACCTTTCGAGAGCACACCGATTTTTATTATTCTACTTATGTAAATGCGTTTATTATATACGTATGTGTTACTATCTATATATCGTCGTGTTAATGGGAAAACCAACTGAATGTCCAAATTACAGAAATGAGATATTTCATTTCAAAGGTTTGACAAAAAAAAACTCTTGTCAAATATCGTATTAAAAATTGCATTTAACCCTATTGTATAAAACAAATATTTGTCTTTTAAGTTCAGTAATTTTTGTATTCCTGAAGTCCCTAATAATATCCACCCCATATAGTTGCTTTTATAGAGACTTATCCAGATGTTTAACTGAAATTATTGCTGAAAAATAACGTTTTGGGTGACTTCAATGCCAAACATATGGCTTGCGCTTCCACAAGATCGACAGTCGAAAGACGGAAGCAGTTTTTGAATAGGTGACTATGTTGTGGCACGAAATTGCAAATACGGGCACGCATAAACATGTGTAAGGCACCAGCGACCGCGACGCGTTTGCAGGGCTGGAGAGTTGTGGAGAAGATAGAGAACCAGTCAGACCATCGGTACATTCGAATCAGGGTCTCGCCTATACTTGAATTATAAAACAATTCACACACCTTGTCGGGAAATGTGAGTTTTCCAAGATGGGAAGTTGCCAAGTTAAACAGACAGACAGACATGGTGCCTTTAATTTTCCAACATCCAGGATATAGAAGAGTCAGTCAAGGGCGGGGGTTGGTCCCCGCAAAAGGCAAGTATAGTGGTGGTCTGAAGAGATATAAAACCGCCAGGGACTGTGGTCTTAAGCAAGGCGGTCGTTGCGAAGATATAGACGCAGAGGAACAAAGATAGTGGGAGGGTGAAGGCGCTTCTCCTCTCCTCTCCTTTACAGAGAGGCGAGGAACACTCTAAGAAATGACATATGAAGGACAATAACTGAGATATTGGACGCATATCTCGATGAATTATATAGGGTTTCAATCTATGGGGACGACCCTATCGTATGATCCGAAGCATATTCCAGCACAAGCCACCCCCTTCTGAACTCATGGATCCTTGAGCACACAGGGTCGGTGCTGTTTCCCACGGTATCTCCTAGAATCTCTTCCTTGATGCCAGGGTTAAAACAGAACTCAGAGATCCAATCTTTCACAGTGTAAGAACTCGAGCACGCTACTAATCGTCCCCGAATCAAGAAGAAAACACCAGGTCCAGATGACGTCCCTGGGAGGATAATCTTGCTTGATAATTTGGAACATCTGGCGGAGCGTTGCGCCGTTCCGCCATCACAACGGTCATAGAGCACTATCTCAATGATTGAGAAATTTTCTACATAAATAAGGAGGGGGTTATGGTGTTGTGTCTTATGGTATGCAGTGTTACACAAGGGTCGATTGCTTGGATCACTCCTGTGGAATATTGGATACGATTGGGTTGGCTGTGGGGTGTAACTTCCTAAAATGAATATGTTATGTTACGCAGATGATACGTTGGTCACTGCTAAAGGGAGCGACTATAGAAAAGCAAAGAGACGACCCACTGTAGGGGTCTCATTAGTTATCGAAAGGAGAAGGTTGCTGGGTCTAAATGTAGTGGTTTCTCTCTACAAAATATCTGCGTATTTTGAATGTGAAGTATAGTTATACTAGTAATAACGACTGACAGGAGTTAATATGTATTGCTTTTCTATTATTTCATATAGCGATATGCCAATTATTGTCATTTCAAACTACTGTATTTGTTAACTATGAACTTATTCTATATTGAGTTCTGCTCATTAAATTTTTACTGATGTAAAAAGTAATTCAGCCCCAATAAAATATTTCATGTGTAGATTATCAGAGTGAATCATGAAGAAATAACCACTGCGAAAATTTATTATATGAGCATAATACGTTTTCTTCAAAGATATGCATGAAAATTGGAATAATGTTTTGACATTTGTTTTTAAACCTCAATTTTTATGAAAAATTCTTATTTAGTTTTTATTCACTTTCAATATCTTTTTACCTATGCGTTATAGAGCTAAGAGAGTTTTACCACAAGATACATCTCGTTTTATTGAGTAAAATGCGCATTTTAACTTAATTCTGTAAAAATCGGCATTTAGTTGGTTTTCCTATTAACACGACGATATATATAAATACTTTATTTATTATTTTGTGGAATGCACTTCATATGGTTATTTTTGTTATTTGTCACGACCTCGCCAAGTCCTGCCAGAAAACCAGCGTTGATATAGTGAGAGAGTACTTTCTCACTGTGTCTGCATAAGCTGAGGCAGGGTCCTGATTGTCGTATTTTTATTACAATATTCTTTTTGTTCTTTAGGTTAAGTTTTCTTTTATTTTTGAAGTTATACTTCTTTAGGCGCGTTATGAAAAAATGATGAGAGTGAAATTTTTAGATGCGCGCGCATCACTGTAACCCAAAAGTAACAGCATGAAGTTGGCCGCGGGCGCGTTATGAAAAAATCATGTGAGTGAAATTTCGAGATGCGCGCGCATCACTGTAACACAATAGTAACACCATGAAGTTGGCCGCGGGCGCGTTATGAATGTTAGTGTCTAATAATGGTGGATTATTAACCACTTAGTGGTTAATAATCCACCATTATTAGACATCTGTTCGAAAGGTACTTTGAACGATCCACGGAGCTCCATAAGATGATCGCGTTGTCAAAAACAATGTTGGCACGCTCGTCGCCTCTGATCACTGTTTTCATATTTATAATATTTATCCACATGTTTCTAGTTTCTATATAGACACAACGTGTTTTAGTTACTTACAAGTGCTAATTACATATGGACTAATAACTTAAATTCAGTAGTGATTTTAATTGAATATTTTGGATATTTATTTAATTTTTCAAATTAAAACTGAACCTAATTGACTGTGTTAACTATCCTTTTCCAGTCCTTTTATTATTTTATTGTAATTATTAATTATTTGCATGCAATTAAAAATATTTTTAATGATGCTTAAGAAGTATAACTTCTCACGCGCGTACATAAGTTACACGCATCCATTTTTTTTATAATTATTTAAATTATAACTTTTTCTTTTGTTGACGATTGCCAGTAAAGGTTTTATTTCATTTCATTTACTTTAAATCAGATGAGGGTAATATCAACAATCGGCCATTAAAGTTTATGGGAAGACTGATGTTCCATCATTAAGGTGTGGTGATGAAAGTTATTATTATATATTTATGCTAAATATTTAAACTACCTAGTAATCTCACGGTGTTTTTTATCAGTAGGGCTACGAAATGAATTCGGTATGTTTTTTTTTCCAAAATGTAACATAGCATAAAAACGAATTAAAACTTTTGTGTCAATAGAAATAGAATTTTATTCCAATAAATACTATATACAACTTAGTTCTAAATGAGTTCAGCTATTTCAGCATTTCCCTGACGTATGAGTAGAAATGTTATTTTATCAGTAGTAAGACTGTTGTTGTAACTGTTTCGTTGTGATCATGACTAATGGCACGTCTCGTATAGCCGGTGTCGTTGCACCGGTGAAAGTAGTGAGTTTGTATTGACTTTGGTGGGGCCGAGGACAGGGAACAGGTTTTACGATATTATTAAATAAGAAAGAAGTAAAAGTTTATACACTTTTTATAGGTTGTCGGTAATTTAAATATAAATAGGAAAACATTAATGCATTTGAGTTAATTTTTATGCACGCCGAGCCGGCTTTCATTATACTACAAATGTCTCTTTTCTAAAGATTTTTTATAACACTATCTATGCTGTTACGTTGCAAACAACAATTTATAAATTACCTACAATTAGCTTATAATTGTTATAACATTTTTTTCCGTTTACTGATTTCTTTTAATTGGGAAAATTATGTTTAATAATACCGCGTCTCTCATAAAATTTCTCTTACCTAAAGGCCTTAGCAATATCTGAATATCATCAACATGTGAAAGTAGAACTATTGTCACCTCTTGAAGGCTTTCTTAATAAAACTTTCGAAATCTTAGTGGATATTCTCCTGTCTCAAAAAGGTCCTAGGTTCAATAGAGTCCATATTTATTTTTAGACATGTACGCTTGCATGACTTACTTATTGACAATATCGAAAGTAAAAGCTTTGCTTAGTTTGAGTCAGTAACAGTGATAATTGACCTGAGGTAAATTTGAGGAGGAGATCGATGGCACAGGTGGTTAGCGCGTTCAGTTTGCGATCATGGAAGTTGAGCAACTTTTGCAGTAACCAGTCATTGGATGGGTGACCAAAGATCTATTATCTCGCTGGGCCAGCGTAGTGGGTCATGGCCCATTTTTCCTATGTAATCTATAGGTCAGACCTGTGCCCATCAGGAGGACATTAAAAGGCAAATGTTAATTTGATTTAGAATCTGTGTGGTATTTTGTGAAACAATTTCCATGAAATAATAAGGTACTTACATTGCAGGGCAGCAAGAGAAAAAATGGCTACTGCAGCATGTGTAGATAATATGTAATAAATACATGAAGCGGTTTCAGAAATAACCGAAAGTTGAAAAAAGCGCATTTAGGTGGTTTCTGAAATAAACGATAAACGATTCTTTATATAAACTAAGAAATATACTTAATTTAAATAACAGCGAGAGAATAGCTTTCTTAATGTAGTTTACTCATAAGATGTACAGACGTACAGATCTAGGTTAATTGAGCAGTATCTTTAAATAACCACTTAAGTCTGGTTTCCATGCACTTCAAAATTATAGGTATACTTACTGGTTTCCGCCCGCGACTTTGCCCCCATTATAGTTTGTTTCTTGAGAATCCGTAAGTCAGTAAACTAAGCATTATACCGGAGTAAAAAGTATTCTATGTTTCTATCCAGGAAATGTGCGCCAAGTTTCGTTAAAAGACTGTTGAGGCGTTATCTGCGTGATAAAATAACAAACATACAAATACTTACTCACATGTCTAAAACGAGTAGATTTTGTTTCGAAACTACGGAGACTATAAAAAAGAATATTTTAAAAAATCAAAGAACCCGACTGCTTTATATTACTGCAAATAAAAACTGAAAAGAAAAAATACAAGTCAAGTAGTCTATAATTCTCTTAAGTCAGTGACAAAGCTACTTTAACATTCGGGACCCATTAAATATTCAAGAATGGATCATATTTTTCAAAAATCCCTGTCTGCGCGTCGCGCTTCGCGCTCTTGCATTGCGCAGTTGGGTAAAAATTATTTACAAAATCATTAACATGTTGAATTGGTTCTTGAAGTACCTACTAAGAGTCCCAGTTTATAATTCCATAAAATTTCCATTTAATTAATTATACCTTCGTATTGATCTTATTATTTAAGTTATCAAGATCCAAAGTTTAAATATTGACAGTAATTGTAGTTTTAAAATATACATACATTCGCTGCTGCCCGCGGCTTCGTATGCGCAGAATAACTAGCTCCAATTTCAAATTTTATTTTCTCAATAAGAGTAGCCTTCTTCTTCACTAAAATATCCTTTACCGTTGTATCAATATTTCTCAATTTGCTAAAAGTGATAAACTCTACAGATGGCAAATAGTTACTTTCGCATTTATAATAGGTATTAGCATGACTATAAATATTATATTTATGAATTTGAATTTAGGTTCTCTATTATTATTAACCATTTTTCAAGGTTCATTACCAATATTGTTGATGCAATGTCATATCTTTTAATATACTAAAATGATGTGCAGCAAGGCATTGCATTATGCTTCCGTTTTTGCTAAAGAACATTCAGTTTTCATTGGTTACCCTATAAGTGTTATCGTGTACTAATAATATCGGTGCTGTTTTAGTTATAAACTTAAATAATATTATAGCCGCATTCGTGGATTTCTTTATGCCAAATGGTTGACTGGCAGAGAATGCTTTTAGCGTTAAGTCTGCCTTTTGTCCATTTTTGTAATTGTGGCAATAAAGTTGAAATAAAATAATATAAACACGGGGTATTGTTTTTACAAGAAACGAGCAAACGTTGTTGAATATCGCCGAAACAATCTAGACGATAGCACTCTTTCATGAAAATGTTTGAGACATCAACTCCGTAATCGAAATTGGTTTGAAATCTGATAGGCACTCGGAGCTGTTCATTTTCCTGCAGTTGTGTATGTGATTAATTTAGTTCCTTCAAGTTTATTTTAATGTATTACGAAGCAGTACTTTTGTATACAACGTCATTCATAATATGTTAAGCAATAATTTCATAATATTTCATTCTTTTACTATTAGAATATTTTGCATGCAATTAATATGGCTAAATAGGTTTAATATTCTTAGCTTTTAACATATGCTTTATATGCAAACACCTTTTGTCAACCCTATTTAATGCAAATAAAAATTATTCTATTCTATTCTAATGATTTAGTAAAAAATATATGTATTTTTAATTAATAATACATTATTTATTAAGTGACATAAAATTAATGCCAATTACCTCTTGAGAAAACAAAAACTATAAATAAGATTTTTTGTGAGAAAAAATAGAGAGTAGAGTATCTAACCAATTCTTATGAGATTTTTTATATTTATTTTTACGGTACCTATTAGCGTTATTTCTTTTTAAACGAACCTATCAGTTGGTCAAAATAAATAATTCAATAAAAATTACCACAAGCATAAAGCTGATAAAGCAAATGATTCTAATCAAAAACCAAAATTCCTTTGTCAACGTAAACGTCATGTCAGCTTATCATTATACTTGTGTAATATTAGTAAGTAATAATGTGAAAGCATGTTGTTGCTGATATTATCAAATTAGTTACGTTATTTCAACAGAACATTGAGTTTATGGTCTTGCCAGGAATTAAGAAATAATTTCGGGAGTTTTTATCTCGGGGTTGTAAAATAGGGGTAAAAAGTAAAGTAGATATTTGTTGCATCCATTTGGTTATGTCCGCAAGTCGGAAGCCCAGTCCGTTCAAATATCGTCGGCATCAAATTTAATGCCTAGGCTGGGCCTATGCATCAAAGACCAGATGACTGCAACATATTGGCTGTTTAAGCATAGGAGCACTAGCACTAATCAGAAAATCTTTTCATTCTGCACTCAAACTCCCTTAGAGTTTGAGTGCAAAATGAAGTAAAACTTGTCCCAAACTGAAACGCTAAGCATGCCAGTGCATTTAGCAAATTTGAAAACAAACAAGCACTTAGTATATTTGTTTCTTAGGTTTTCACGCACATCACTCATTAAATAAAACAAGTTTCAACGGGTTAGATGCACTGATTTTATTTATTTAGTGACGTTTCGCATCCTTTGCAGGAATGCGTCGTCAGAATGACATTCTGAAACTTGTAATTTATTTTTTTTAAGCATGTAACTGCTTGATGTTTAAATCTAAAGAAAATATAACTAGAAAGAAATCCACGTGGACCAGGCAGCAGACGGGACTCGAACCCGCACCCTTCGCAATCTGGGCGAATGCCGGGACATTGTGGGTTACCTACAATGCGAAGATATGGCGCTGCTTTGCAGCTAAAGAATGGCTAGGGGAATTTCGACGCGGCCGTCAGGGCCGCGGTAGCATAATTGGTCAGTGCATTCGCCCGGATTGCGAAGGGTGCGGGTTCGAGTCCCGTCTGCTGCCTGGTCCGCGTGGAATTTTACTAGTTATATTTTCTTTAGATTCTGAAACTTGTTTTATTTAAATAAGTAGTAGTCAGGAAATCAACATATTAACTATGTAAACTATTCAAATAATTCAATTCGTGTAAACAAGCAAACTGCATGTTAAACAATGTCTTCATTTCTCTTTACAGATAGACGTGTGTCTTCAAAATGACATCGTCTTTACTTCTGGCGAGCACGATAGTTACTAATAATAGCAAACAAATAAATGATGATATGCCAAAAATCACCACAGCACGACAGTCGAGTGGGAAAAATAGAGACTATGAGTGAGTAAAGTTTCACTATATTTTAAAGAGAAGAGAGAAAGAGATTTTTTGTTGTTTATAAAGCATTAAAAAGGATACGGACATTTATATTGCGTACCTACAAATTTGTACGGAACGCTCGGTAGACAAGTCCGACTTGCACTTGTCCGGTGTTCTTGCTTGAAATACATTTATCTACTTTATGGTTTCGAAAAAAAGAGAAATTACATGTATTAAGGCTCCCTCCCCCATAGGTGCGTTATTATCAAGTACAAATTTTTAGGTACCCAATATAAACGGCCGTATCTTTTTTAACGTTAACTTAGAAGTTTGATTTTTTACACCATCGAGGAACCGTAGACCTGAGTAATTATGGTTTCAATTCGCTACCTCGGCGCGTTCCCCAAATTAAAGATCTTGACAGATAGACAGACGGGCAACAAAGTGATCCTTTGGGGGTTTCATTTTTCTGTTACGGAACCCTAAGTTTTTTTAAGAATTGTGGCCGTAAAACCATGTAAAATATTGGATTTGAGTGGAAATATCCTATGAAATAAATTTTGCAGCTTTGTTCTACGAAGTGCTTTGGTGAATTTTAGAACGTATGCAGAGGTATAATCTGAATAATTATTTTATAGTGACAATGTAAAAACAATTAAGAAATTGGAATTTTAAAAGAAAACTTTTATTTATAAAACAATATCTTTTTTATAATGTAGAATTATCTAAATTCCTATTTTAACTTACAAATAATTACAGTAATCACGCAAAGATGTAATGTTTTTGCGTCAGAGTAATTTAACCTCGAAAGGCAGCTCTCGTGTCGACCGAAATGAAAGTTTACTGACAGTCATTAGTAGTAAGCACTTATCTCTAGTTAAGTTAACTTCATTTATTTTTGCTTAAGGGGAACTCAGGTTAGATTAAGCAACTTTAGCAAAGGCCGGTCATTGAATGGGTGACCATAAACTTAATATCTCGAGCTCCTCCGTGCTAGGCACGTTAAGCCGTTGGTCCCGTAGCATCTACTAACCGCACTGCTGGGCCAGCGTGGTGGATCATCTGCCTATTCCATCCATGGGGAAGGCCTAGGGATGGAATACGAAGGCACGGTAATATTATAGACAATATTACCGTGATGAAGGCCCATATTGTCACAGCAGTGGGGATATTAAAACGCTGATGAATAAGTTTAACTTTACCAAAGTTTCATATAACGTACTAGTATAATGAGCTCCGTTTACATTCATGGTACCAATTAAAAGTTTTGTACCTTGTGTTTTTACCTAAGTTTTCTTGAATTCCAGATGGCAAATAGTATGGAGAAACGTCTTAGGCTTCATTTATCTTCATGCTGCTTTCGTCTATGCAATGTATTTAACAGTTACCGGCAGATTTAAAGTATACACATATATATTTGGTAAGATTTCCACTAGTCATATTTTTTGGTTTTTTATTTATTGCTATATGTACAGGTCAAATTATTTAGGACATATAATAAAGAAGTCGGCCATGTGCGTGTCGTGCCAGGCACAGTGTAGGGTTCTGTAAATATTTTAATGTGATTTTTGAATAGTTGTTTTCAAATTATATTTTTCAATGCAAGGTTGTACGCATTATAAACAAGCTATTACTTATCTAAGTAACTTTTAATGTATGTTCTATTAAAGATTTTTTAAAAAAATAAAGAAATTTTGTAATAACTAAGTTTAACGACTATAACTCTTAAACTAACAGATCTATGTTAACCGTTATAATTTTCCTTAAATTTCATGATTATAACGATTAAGATAAATCAGTTAATTTAAGAGTAATGGTCGTTCAACTCATGTATTAGAAATTTTCTTAACTTATGAAAATTCCTTAGAGAACACATTAAAAGTGACTTGAATGAAGTATTTTCTTGCTTATAACGTGTAAAACCATTGATCGAAAAACCAAATTAAAAAAAGACTATTTAATACCACAGTAAAATATCTACGGAACCCTACACACTGCGTGTAGTACGAAACGCACTTTCCGATCTTTCGCCTATGTTAAGATTTATTTGCATCTAAATACCCACTTAATTAACAAAACATAAGCTATGTTACACTGCTCAAACATTAACATAAGCACCTTTCAACTCAATCCATCAAGAAGTTTCGTAACAAAGTGGCTGTGATAAACTAACATAAATATAAATCATCTATAACTATGATAAACTAACATCCTTGGACGAAAAAAACACTATTCCCCTTATTTCGGGTTTCATGGTGTCGCCAATTTGAGAGGTCCCGGGTTCGAATCCCGGTGGGGACAGATGTGTGTGTGATGAATACGAGCATTTGCACTCCAGTCATGAATGTTTAATATGTATTTCTGTATAAATATACTTATATATGTACAGTACCTATATGTATTCTATCCGGTACCCTAGCATCCCATAACACAAGCCTTGCAATGCTTACTTTGGGGCTAGGCTAATTGGTGTGTGTTAGTTTTTTTTTATTCAATAAACAGAGACAAAACATGGTATAGTTAATCCAAGCATATTCTTCGTTTATTAATAAGAGGGTATTAGTCCAAGAAATTACCCAATGAGGGTTTTCTTTTTGGTTGTGTGATTACGGTTTTGTGGAGTTCTAAAATGACGATTTTGTTCGTCCTAATTTTAACACCTTTCTTCGTTAATTCTTCGTCTTTTTAAATAATATTAAGGCCCATAGATGAATGATTGGTCTCGCTTCACTCAACAGCGAGACCAATCATTCATCTATGATTAAGGCCCCTTTATATTAAACGTCAATTTGGAATTTTGTTATAATAATATTTTTGTTTTTTTTTAATTATAGCTTTGAGTTTCTCCATATTGTCGGCTATGGGTGTTACGGCGGGAGCGCACAGGCTGTGGGCACACCAAGCATATAAAGCGAAATGGCCATTGAGATTAGTATTGGCTATATTACAAACTATGGCTTTCCAGAATCATATTTACGAGTGGGTGCGAGACCACAGGTATGTTTTACTTCCATTAGTTTATTAGAAAAGAGAAGTTTTTCTTTAATCTTTCTTTTAAGAATTATTGCTCTTTGGTCACCCGTTCTTGCACTTTATGAAATTTCTGAATAATATTATCATTTAATGCTATTTATAGTATTAAATTTATATTATATAATATAATTTTTCGCATTTCTGATTAGGTTTAAATGCAAATTAAAAATATACGCTTACAGAGTACATCATAAATTCACGGAAACCGATGCGGACCCGCACAACGCCAAGCGCGGCTTCTTTTTCTCCCACATGGGTTGGTTGATGGTGAGAAAGCATAAGGATGTATTCGAGAAGGGCATCACCATTGATATGTCAGACTTGGAGAAAGACCCCATCGTTATGTTTCAGAAAAAGTGAGTTTTAATTTATATTGATGTCGGATATGATAAAATTATATTTAAAAAACGGCTGATGATTATCAGATAGTAAAACCATAGTAGTGCAACTGCACAATTGTTATCGAAGGCCGCGTTGTTTCATCTATAATTACATAGTAAATGTGTCAAAATTTGTCAAATGTTTTTTTTCTCCAGTATTTTAATTAGAGTCAAATTTTCCTTTCAATGAAACGACGCGAGCTAAGTGTCATTCTACAATGCAGGGTATGCTGTAACGTACTTAAATATGAGATTTTTATATGTAACATCTGTCTCATGAAATCATTACCTGAAATATGTCCTAATGCGAATAAAAGTCTACAAGTACCTACTTATAGATGCTTGCGCTTTTAGGGTAGCTATCACGCATTGCGTAGGTATCACATTGGAGACCATTGAAATGTTAGATACTGCAGTAACACAATAGTAGGACTTAAATAAAAGTGTTATTTGGCTACAGTATTATACAGGTTACTTGAAGAAGAAACCTGTTGAAGGAAGACTGTAGCCAAATAAAACTTCAGAATCTGAAAAGATGCCGCTACATACCGAGAGGAATATAACTTTGAATATCGATGCTTAGGTATATCATTATCATTATTCATTATTATATAATAAAACTAAGTTGATAAAATGTGCGTGCCGATAAAACTTAAAAAGTAGTACCGGCACGATAAAGGGACTTATACATATAGTGTGATAGCCCTTTATCCCCCCTCGAACAAGAAAGTTCTCGCTTTAACCTAAAGGGCGTGTTTTTAAAGAGATTAGGGCTTTTCCAACCCTTCGACTTGGAAATTAAGTGTAGTGGCGCCATCTGTTGTCGCGTATTTGAACTTGGATATTAAGTATAGTGGCGGCATCTGTTGTCGAGTATTTGAACTTGGAAATTAAGTGTAGTGGCGCCATCTGCTGTCGGGTATTTGAACTTCAAGAAGGTGTGAGAAAGTAGAATACCACTGATCTCTTCTGAATTGTCATTTCAATTTAAAAGATTGCAGTTTCCAATTAAATCAACCTTTACTTTTACAATTAACAAAGAGCAAGGGCAAACTTTAAAATATTGTGGCATCAACCTCAAAGAATCCTGCTTCTCTCACGGTCAGCTTGCTCAACAGTAGGAAATTTATATAGTATATCTGTACCCCGTACAATAAAATGAAAAATATTGTTTATAAACAAATAGTGTAAATATTGTGAAAATGTTTTCAATTTTGTTTTTACTTTTTACGTCATATTTTTTTTTTATATCAACTAGCACGTAATCTCATAGCAACTCCCGAGCGAAGCCGGGTATCATAGCTAGTTGTTTATTAAGATTTAGAAAACTCGATGTTAATGTAAACAAACAAGCACATTGTAACATTATCCGATTTATTGTAATAAAAACCAGTTTTAATTTTTATATGGTTTCAGAACATTTTTATTCGTGATGCCACTGTTATGTTTCGTGATACCGGCGTGGATTCCTTATTACTTCTGGAACGAGGACCCGTGGTCGTCGTGGTACATCGCCGCAATATGGCGATACACGTTGTCTCTCCACTTCACGTGGCTCGTCAACTCCGCTGCCCACATGTGGGGCAACAGGCCGTATGATAAGTAAGTATACTTTAGTAGTTTCTGAATAAAACTTGTTCAAGTATGGACATAGCTTCAGAAGAATTTATTTAAATAAAATCCACTAGTCTTCAATATTAACACTTCATTTAATGCACATAAATTACATAACCTCTAATCAGCGGTCTCAGCCGAGAATTAATTGAACCGTTTACAAACAAAAACCACTACTTAGGTCAACTGACCGTCTTATTAGAAGATTAATGTTACGTTATCGCCGTTTATTACTATGATAATTTAATAATAATAAAATAATGAATATTTAATAATATAATTCTAAGGACATTTACTTATAAAATACGATTATTGAATTTTAATCATACAATTTAATAGTAATATAGCAATCAAAATAATCACACGAGAAATTCATTACAAGTAATATCTAAGAAAAGACTCTGAGGCTTAAAATATAGGTATGTATATAAAAATAACAAAAGAAAGCCTGTGCGATTCTGTCCGGTTCTTATTTATCTAGCTAGGTACTTCTCATTTTTGCTTGGACAGGTTTCGATAGGGATTTTTTTTATATTGTAGGTAATGCTTATAGTAAATTATGGATTTACAATTTGATACTGAGAAAATTGGTGGTACAATTGAGTTTTTTTTTTGAAAAGAGTTTCTTCCTTCCCGTCGACGTTTATTTATTAGCCATTCTGTAGCGGCCTCTGGTTTCACTTGATGTTTCTCCTTGTTGATGACTTGTTAAGTCATTATGTATGATAATTCTACGCCAATTCATAGTGAATCCGTGTAGCTAAGGAATGTTATGTATGATTTCCACCAAACGGCACGCTTCGTTCAGATGGAAACGGATTTTGTGAATCTTTAAACGAAATGAAATCGTGTAGCCTGTATTTAAAGTCTATATAACAACAGCTTCACTGCCAGTCTCTCGCGATACGCATTCGGTCGGTGCCAAAGCATGCTTTTACGTGCGATTGGTCTATATTTAAGTATGTATTTGCTATTTCAGGTACATAGGCGCAACTGACAACAAAACTGTAGCAATATGTGCGTTCGGCGAGGGCTGGCACAACTACCACCACGTGTTCCCGTGGGACTACAAGGCGGCCGAGTTGGGCAACTACTCTACCAACATGTCGACGGGACTCATCGATCTTGCTGCTAAATGGGGTACCTACCTTCCTACAAAATTTTAATGTCATCAAGTTAATTTTCATAAGTGCCTTCTAGGTCTTAAATGTCAATTGATTAGGAACGAAGACGGAGTAAATGAAATTATATTTCGTCCGTCGTCAGGTAGATTATCAAAAAATTAAGGACACTTATTTTTTCTTTTGCCAACAATCATCTAAAGAATGACAAAAACAAAGTGCGTCAGATTTTGAGAGGGCGGGCTGGTGACGTCACTTCTAAGTTAAAATTGTACCAAGACATATCTTTGTAATATTTGAATTATGTGATTAGAAAAAAATAAAAGTCCAATGCGATAATCTACCCAATAAACGAAGAAAAAAAGTCATCTTGCAATCAATTTATGTGCTACTAGGTATAGGTAGTTTCGCTCAACGAAAACATAAGAAACATTGCATAATAAATATACGGCATGTAGTTATGCTGTAAATCTCCCACGGGAAATTAGAAAAAATAATTCTTATACCATATTTGGCATTAGTAGAGGTGATTTCCGAAATTTAAAGAGACGACGATGCTGACGTTCCCACTCATTGTTTCCGAAACTTTTTTCGTCGTCATAGATGAGTTTTAGATAAGTACTAAGGATAATTTCGACCGGTTGGTTCAACGGCAGCATTCCTGTATGAAATTTATAAAAGAAACAGGATCTGAATCCCAGTAAGCGAGGATATTAGTTGAGGAGAGAAAAATACATTAGTTTAAAAAAAAAAATATTCTACGTAAATTTTTTTAAAAAAATTAAATCGTCCTAAAACGAATATTTTTATTAACGATTTTTTTCTACTCGATCGATTCCTCAAAATTCTTGGTGAATCGAATCACCTGATTTTTTTTCCCCGCTGTGCGCTTTCTGGGAAAGACGGGACAGGCAAGTACTTTTTTTTCGGAGATTGAGAATTGTTGCTAAAGTTTGCGACACAGGTCGATAAATTTTACATGACTCTCTTGGGAGTGGCGTTACCCACATGATAAACTACTTTAGAAATCAAAATGTTTATTATAACATGTTGAATTGTTGCAAAAGTAAAACCGACATAATTGCAATTTACTGCTAAACTAACAATCTCACGTTATTTTTTCATAGAACTGATTTTGTAGAGGGCAAGCTAATGAACAACTTTGATTCAAAAAAATTTTCAAAATCCCCGTTTACAAGCAAAAAACTCAAAAAAACCGGTTTTTCTTTGTTTAAACAATTTTCCTGGCTACAAAACACGGGTTCTAGCGGGGACAAATGCAGGGCATATTCGTGGGGGTCTATACTATCTAGGAAAAAAATGGCTAAGCGCTGGTGTCTTAGAATAGGTCTCATGTTTATTCCGACTGGACTAAGTACAAATGCTCGTATTTATCACACAAACATCTGCCCCCAGCGGGATTCGAATTACCTCCCGAGTAACGACACCTTGAAACCCGGCGTGCATACCACTCGGCCGGAGGTCGTCAAAGTACATATTATTATAATGAGATGAAACATTTATACTCGAGCCATGGTTGTCTGTAGACACTCCTAATACACGTTATTTAGTTTCAATGGCTTAATTTGAAACTTAATAATTCTTGCGTATTGTCTTAAATTATTTTCTACTTTTCATTTGGGAAATATTAAAATGAAAATTATATATGAAAAAACAATTGAATATTTTATTGTTTTACGTTCTAATTCCAATATTAAAATTAAGAATCTTATCAGAAAACAAAATTACAGAAATGTCTTCTGTAACACAAAAAGCAATCTATTTTTCAAAGTGATCGCAAACCTTTTTTGATGTGTGTAGACTAGAACCTCGTACTGTATCACGCATGTTACGGTTACAGCTCGCTAATGAGTATTCGGCTTTAGAAGTGCGTAATAATAATAATAATTCTTGCGTATTGTCTTAAATTATTTTCTACTTTTTATTTGGTAAATATTAAAATGATCTTCAATAAAATTATAAAAGATCACCTTAAAATACAATTGGTAACTCAAAGGTCGCACCGACTAGTGGCCCTCGGGCTGCTCGCCGCTTTCCGAATGCACCACGCAATTACCTGCGTCGCGAGAGTTTGTAGACAACAAACCAACGCGGCGTTGGTCATTGTCGTGGATATAAAGCATTTTTTCTCCCCGTCATCGAAAAAAACCGGTTAGATTACCGATTGTCTAGTTATCTAAAGGTAAGGTTACCAATTGTAATCAATGGGGATCAATTACAATTTTTTGACGTGATAATGTCTTTTAAATCGATGAACACGGGTTGCACGCATGAAAAAGAGCGACGTCATGTCACGAGTCACGTTATGTGACGTTCGGCGTAAGGCCGTATACAGAAAGAAAGCTGGAAGCCGACCAGCGCTTGTCCATAGAAATGCTTGCGCCGGTTACTGGTAAGGATCAGCGCTGACAAGCGCTGGTCGGCTTCCAGCTTTCTTTCGCTTGTCAGCGCTGGTAACAGTTACATAAAGGATGCAGATTGAAGCCTAGTTGTGCATTAATTTCAAAGGGCGGTGCCAGCGCTGAACAGCGCGTATCGACGCTTGTCGGCGCTTGTCAGCGCTGGTCAGCTTCCGGCTTTCTTTCTGTATACGGCCTTAGTTCAATGTTCCGCAGTGTGCGTGAGGTGAGGTCGAGGGGTTCCTTTATTATAATCGGTATTAGTTTTATTGGTTAATGTGTTTATCTTATTTTCTTTATAGGTTTGGCTTACGATTTGAAGACGGTATCTGTAGAAATGATAAGGAAACGTGCAGCGAGAACTGGGGACGGATCGCATCCCTCATCACAGCGTGCCAAAGATTCTGATGACGACCATCACCATCCGGAAAACCCTGTGTGGGGCTGGGACGACAAAGACATGCCCGAAGAAGACAGACTATGCGCAGAAATACATAGAAAAGTTGAATAATTTCACGCTTATTCGGTTTGGTTCGTTAGTAACGTGCAAAAAAAGCTTTTGATGTGAAAATGTTGCGGAACGCAACGAAGCTGGTTTAAATTAATCCTTTGTGTAAAGAAATATGTCTGTACTAGTAAGCAATAAGGGTGGTTGTGCAGCTCTATTAGCAATTGGTGGCCGAAAATTTTATGTACTGACTGACGTAATGAGAAAATTCAGAGAAAAGCTTCTAAATTGTAGACAGCTATTAATAAGGAGTAGACTACAATAAAGTTATAACAAAACCAACGAAACAGTTATTAATTTTGCGGTGTAAACTTGTCTGGTATAAAATTGCTATCATTTAATATTTAGTACCATGACTTTAATGCGATTTCACTGCCTTCCTAATGCAACTCGAACTGCGTAATGTAAATCTTCATCATCAGCCTTTTACACACAACACTCTGGGGCATAGGCGTTCTCTATGGATATCACACGAAATGGACAGATGAATAGATGGAAGAGGATCATGGCCCAATGGCCTAATGCAGATTGGTAGATGCAAACTGCAGATGCAGCCGGGACCAACGGCCTTGGGCACCCATCCAATGACCGATAATTGTGGAAGTTGTTTAACTTTCACGATCGCAGGCCAAACGCACTAACCACATTTGCCATCGAGCCCGTCAAATAAATAACTCTTTAGCTTTATCTTTCCCATGTAACATTCATAATTAAGTAACAAAAACTTGCACTTTGTTTTGACTTGATGTGTTGCTTAATATTATATTTGTATTCATTTATTCATCATAAATTGGTGGCTATTTAGACGACTGACTCCGCATCAGTAGATAAACAACAAATAACAGTATATACATAATAAAAATGAATCCAACATGCCCCTGGAACCTGCTAGTTGGACTGCCTGTGTAGCAAGTTTAATAATAACTAAATTAAAATAATATTAAATACTGGATTATTTGTACTAGTTTCCAGCGCCGATCTAAAAGGGAAGGAAAATCATCATGCAGACACCATCCCCGTTATTAATAAACGAGGAATAAGTTTAGACTAGCTACACCGTGTTTTGTTCCTATCACTCAAATGCCATTTGTTATTCAATGAACACAGACAAAACATGGAGTTACTAATCCAAGCTTATTCTCTGTTAATTAATAAAGGGGTATAAGTTTTCAAAGTCAAGTTTAGGTAGCCTGTCACTTTTGATTTGAATTTGATCCTAAAATATTGTCATTGTTATTTGGTATCATTGAGGTGTGAATATATTTAAATGAAATAAAATTATAGTTTATTCAAATTGGCTCATAGAAAGTTCTTTTGAATCGTCTAGTATTTTTGTCCTACCTTTCCTGTTGTTTTAACTATAACTGATGTTTTGCTATCTTAGCAAGGTGATGTGGCTTTAAACTTTGTATGTACAAAATAATTTGTTTGAATTTGCGTATATTTGAAATAGAAGTAAGAAAACCAATATAAACCCACAGATATACGTGTCCACCCAGGGTGTCTACTGCTCAGTTCAGTTCAGTAATAAATATTTAAAACTAAAAACTGACGAAATTAACATAAGCATGACGTTTACATAAATTCAAAGATTACAATAATTAGCAATGAAAATAGTTTTCATATTTATTATTATTTATTTATTGTTTTGTTTTTTTTATTAGGAGCCTATAACAAATTAATTATGAACTAATTATTGCTCAAATATCAGCCGAAATCTTATTTAAAGAAAAAATGAGATATTTCTTGTTGAAACTTAATAGCACAATATTTATTGACTGACACATTATAGGCCCTTAATGAAAATTATTGTTATATAAGTTAAAAGACTTGATAATAATATGTAATAGATATAATGGAACAAAAGTAGCGATAGATTAAGTAAATAAAGAATTTTGACAATTATTGCGTTAAATAATTCATTAAACGACTATATTTTGATTTATTTCATAATAATTAAATGCTGTCCAATCTAAGCCAAAAAACACTAACTATATAAGCACTAATTATTCGTTCTAAGTACACAAAAAAAAAATTGTAAAAAAAATATGTGTGGCTCATGAGTTATTTATTTTAAAAACACTAAAATTAACATAATAAACCACGTGTTTCAGAGTATTTTTTAAAGATTCAACGCCTAGGAGAAATAAATATAAGGGTTGAGAGATTGAGAATTTGACTCACTCACTCATCATATAGAGGCGTATTTCAGTTCCATCATTAACAATAAAAAATAAACGTGGGTGTCATGAAACACTCGGTTGGAAAGAAGTTAAAAGTAAACCTAAGACGTATAAGTGGAATGCAATATGCTACGAAACAACTGACGTTTGTGACGGAAAAATCTGACACTTATTTCGCCCAGCCCTAGCTACCATCCCCCAAGTCCGTACCTTCCGAAAAGGAACTTCGTCCCAAAAAAACCGACCAAATGCGAGTCGGACTAGCGCACCGCACCGATGTGAGTCGTCAATCATCGTCATCATCATCAGTGGCACTCTCTCTCCGTCCAAAGTGATATGTGCCCCAGCCTGCTATTTACCACCCGGACCATTAAAGATGGTTGCTTCTATTTTGGACACCACTACACTAAGACCCAGCAACCTTCTCCTTCCCACTACTAATGAGATTACTAGCGTGGCTAGTATCTTTGCTTTTCTATAGTCGCTACTTCTAGCAGTGACCAACGTATCATCTGCGTAACATAACACATTCGTTTTAGGTAGTTCCACACCACAGCCAACCCAATCGTATCCAATACTCCACAGGAGTAATGAACAAGAAACCGACCCCTGTGTAACACCGCATACCATAGGACGCGACACCATAACCCCCGGCCTTATTTATGTATAGCACTTGTCGTGATGGCGCAACGGCGCAATGCTCCCCCTGATGTTCCAAATTCTCAAACAGGATTTTCCTCCCTGGGACCTCAACTGGACCTGGTGCTTTCTTCTTGATTCGGAGAATATTAGTAGCGTGCTCGAGTCCTTACACTGTGAAAAATTGAATCTCTGAGCTCTGTTATATCTCTGGCGTCAAGAAAGACACCAACAAGGAAGGGATTACAGGAGACATCGTGGGAAACAGCGCCGATACCGTGTGCTGAAGGATCATACGATAGGGTCACCATAATGATTGGATCCCTATATAATTCCTCGAGATACGCGTCCTATACCTTGGCTTTTGCTCTACATATGTCATTTCTTAGAGTGTTCTTAGCTTTTTTATACATCAGAGAAGAGGAGAGTTGCCCCTTCCTCTCCTACTATCCTTGTTCCTCTGTGCCTATATCTTCGCAAAGCTCGCCTTGCCCTAAGACCGGCGTCCCTGATGGTTATATATCTCCCTGCATGGTGTGTGGATTATTTGATAATTCATGTGTAGGGGAGACCTTGATTCGAATGTACTGATGATTTGACTGGTTCTCTATTTTCTCTACTCTCTCTCTCTAGCCCTGCAAACGCGTTGCGATCGCCGATGCCTTACACATGTATGCGTGCTACTATTTGCAATTTCAAGCCACTACATAGTCGCTTATTCAAAAACTGCTTCCCTTTCTTGACTTTCGTTTTTGTGGAACCGCAAGCCATAATATGTTTGGCATTGAAGTGACCCAAAACATTATTATTCAGCAATAATTTCAGTTCAACATTTGAATTTGTCTCTATACTAGTAAAACCAACTAAAATTTTCATTTCCTTTTTATTATTATTTGTTTTGTGCTGCTTTTACAGATGTAACAAAACATGCACAGATATTTATATTATAATGGGCCAAGATAAAGAATAGAAAGCTAAAACTTCACTGGAGCTTTATTTTATAAAATATTAACATTTTAGTGTTAATATACAGGGAAAAACAAACCACAACAACAAACAAAAACAACTAAACTCAATAAAATTGCATTTTTATGTCATTATTAGGGACTTTAGGAAAATAAAATTTACTGTTTTTAAAAGACAAATAGTTGTTTTATACAATAATATTTAACGAAAGTTACAAATACGATATTTAACAAAAGATTTTCTTTGTCAAACCTTTGAAATGCAATATCTCATTTTAATTTTCTATCATCTCGAAATTTCATCTAATTTGAACATTAACTTGGGTTTTCCATTAACATGGCGCTATGTCTATGACAAAATTAAATATAATCGACTCAATGGTTTAGTCGTCAAAGCTTAATAAACAAACTCACTTTCGCATTTATAATATTAGTTACGATTACTATTAAGGAAGATTTTGTACCAATCAGAACTATGATGACATTTGTTTCGGAACATGACAAAAATGATTTTTGATATAAAGAACTATATAAAGGAGATTGCTCAGCTTCCATACATGTTTGGCCTAAAGACCAATAATCATGAAAAATTGTTTCCTAGATTCGAAATTATATATAAATTACTGTAGTAACGAATATTATTGACGGACACCCCTGAGAACTTCTATAAACCATATACTCTGAACATATTAAAATAATAAAAAACAAATAAGTTATATAGTAAACTAGGGAAATCAAGCCAAGTACCGAAATTATGGATTAGATTCAGGTATATAGAGCATGTATATAACAGATAGTTGCCTGTTTTTAAAGTTAATGCATAAGAGTAACTTCTAAAATCAGGTGTCATTTCCGGTTATAATAAGGTACTCTGTGACAGAAACTGTCTGATGATTGTGAGTGAGCCACAGATTAGAGAGAATTTTTAAACTCTCGTTAACCAAACAAAGCTAAGAGATTTAGGTTCTACAGCCATATATTCAGTAGCTTCATTATTTTTGTTATGTTTTTAAGATAACCATATTTTAGATTTTTAGTGTATCACACCTTATAATTTTATTTATTTATTAATTTATAGTCAGGGAACGTAGGCCCATAGATAGATACCTTAAAGTCAAACATATTATATACAGATTATAATGTGTTTATGGAGGTGTTTGGCGAAAAATGTATGGCAATAGACTTTATGATGTCGCTTATCATTTATAATAATTGTCTGAGCACATTTGCATCTAGTGAAAATCATAATATAGTTGTGGATATTAATACCACAGTGTAATAAAAAAAATGATTTATTTTATCGATCTTTACAAAATAGATTTGTTTTTATGTTATATAAACAACTTCGATCAGTCTTTGGTTGAATGTTACTACACCCATAGCCATTAAAAATGATTCGTAGGTTATCCAAACCGGTAAAATTAAAAGTCCTTTTTAAAGTAAATATATTATACAAAGGTGTCCGTTGAAATCTAATGACTGTAAATTAAATTATAAATTACGCCAGGAATTACCGTGTATGTCAATATTTTTTGTGCATTTAGGCCAATTTGAGCAATCTCCTAAACCAAGGTAGTTACATAGGTAGGATTTTTATCTATAGAGCCCCACAGTTGCGACATCCATGCGTGTTGCTTCAAGTTTTCACTAGATATTCTACTAAATAAACTTTGGAATTTCAAAATTAACATCAATCCTCTTAAAGAATAAATACATACATTAAAAACAGAACTAACCTAATATTAGCCTAAAGAAAATAAATAATGATTATTAGATACGTAAAAGACTAGACCTAGGGGTAAGTACAATCACTTTTCTATATTTAAAATAGTTTTTGGTCTGATGTTCTCCTTGCCGTGCCTTTTTCTTGCATACGTTACAATTTTATTGTTTTTATTTCCATAATATTGATTAATCCAATCTGAATTCAAAACTGCAACAGGTGTCTCTTGGACTGCTGAATAATCAACTGCATTGGCATTTTCAGGTACAATTATGTTATGAACTTGCGTACTTTCGTAGCCTTGTAGATTATCATGATTGTTTTGATTTTCATATTCATCTACGAAAATATCTTCCTCGGGGTAATGTGTTTCGAGTTGATAATGAGCCGGCTCGTCGTTTCTGTAGCCTTTATTCACATAAATAACTTTCTTATCGTATCTGTCATTAAAGGCATTGTTCCTCAACAATGTAAATACTGCTCCCGATAAAGCCATATTGTTGAGCATACCGACAGCTAAGGTCATCATTTTTAGTGCAGGCAAGACAAATGGCAAGACAGCGGACATGAGGAGTCCCGGCAATAGTAAGTAAGGCACTATATTGTAAAAAGTATTCTTCATTCCTCTTGATAAGGCGGGTTGTTGACCTGAAAATCAGCAAAATATAAAGTTAAAAACTACTAAAGTTTAGGAACTACATAACTTAAACGAATCTCTAAAGCTGGAATAGGACGAGCAGGGAACAGTAAATAATGGGAATAAAATAAAAACATAGGAAACGCCATGTGCTAACTTTCCCGCTCGCTATATACTACTATAGTTAGATTTGTAGGTATAAAAATACTAATAATCTTGTATGTTATACTTTTTTTCCGGGTTATAAGCACTAGATCTTCGCTGTCATTAGCAACCACTAACCCCACACACGGCTTGTCTAGCTTGTTTGCAAACAAAGGCCTGTGCCCCAGCAGTTGGGAAAAGGCTGATGAGCTGAAGGCTTCGCAGTAAGTAAGTAAGGCACTATATTGTAGAAAGTATTCTTCATTCCTCTTGAAAAGGCGGGTTGTAAATACGCCTGGAATACGTTGAATCAAAACTATTAATTTATCCCGTACAATCATGATAAATATTAGTAGCTATCGGCCAACAATTTAAATACACCTATTATTGCCTAATGGGTAAGTGGACAATTGTAGTCTGTTAGAAAAACTAATAAATTGATAAAATATTATTTTCTTGTAATAGACGTTTATTTACTTAAAGATGACAATAAAAAGTAAAAAAATATTCAAAAACAAAGTAAGACGTACAAAATCAGCCAATTTCGGCAACATATAAAGTTTTTTTTATAGCGGTTTTTAAAACAATCTCGTCATAAATAATTAGTGGTTCCTTATGATTTTATGTACTCTGATTTTTTTGCAGATTAACAGTGGTTCTAAGACTGCAGGTGTTATAAGATCAAGTACATCTCAACAACAACAACTGGTTAGCTATTTTTTTCGGGTCTAACGGCCCAGACATGTCAATTAACTTAATTATGTTAATGCTGTCACTTTCTCGAATACAATTTTATTGACGCTTCTGAGTTATTTTTTTTAGCTTAAAAGGATGGCAAGCAAGCATAATGGCCCACCTGACGGTAAGCGGCTGCCATAGTCTACACGGCCTACAGACGCTTGTGATTCCATAACTGAGGTGGTGGCGAACAAAACGGTATAATTACGCATCTGATCAAACTACTTTTTTTTTACAGTCCTGAGGTTTCGGGCCCGTTGAATTTGAATCTCAAATAATTTTCAATCAAAAACACCTAAAATAGTGTTAAAATTACTAAATTTATAAAATAAAAACCATGCCAAAAGCTCACTGGAGGTATGACATTCAGTTTGATACAGCTCCTGTAAAATTTAATTTTATGTAATTATACCGTTTTATTCGCCAGCTCCTCAACTCGCGTCGGTGCTTACCCTGACCCTATGCCCTACCTCGTGGAGCCTGGAACCTTACCCACCGACAGAAATACAACACTACCAAATGGTAATTTTATTTTACTCTGGTCTTCTATAAGGTGGAGGTTACTGCCTCAGACGGAAAATCCACTTTTTTTAACACACTCACCAATTAGCTTAGCCTCTATTTTTTTTAAATGTGTATTTCTTCAGCGTCACTTGACTCATTCTCAGCAGTTTATTTTTTTAGCGCATTTAATTAAAAGTTTAATTATAAGTGTAGTAGTGTAGTATAGAGTATGATTAATGTGTCGGTTGACGCTGAAGAAATACCATGAAAATATATGGAATTCTATATAATTGAGCGCAAGGTCAGAGATGTAATGTTATTATTTGTGTATTAAAACTTTGTTTCTTTTTAGATGATGAAATCCGCAACTAAGAATCCTATTATGATGATGATGATTCTTTAATTAATTTAAAGACTTATAATAATAAAAAGTATTTTACCCATAACTTTTATTTTCACGTCATTTAATTTGAAATACATATTGAACATCCATGACTGGAGTACAAATGCTCGTATTCATCACACAAACATCAGCCCCCACTGGGATTCGAACCCGGGACCTCTTGAGTCGGAGACACCATGAAACCCGGCGTACAAACCACTCGACCACGGAGGTCGTCTATGCCCTACCTCTCTTATTGTTTGTGTGGATATGTATAGTATAGCTGAATTTGAGGTCACGTGCTAAGGTGGAAAGCTGCCACCATCACACCATCGCTTGCACAGTAACATTCAATTCAAAAGATATTTACAAAATTCGATTAAGTTTAAAGTATGTAGGTTAAATGTTTGGTATCTGCTCATGGATCCTGTAACCATTTAGTGTAGTAAAACCAAACCTTCGTTGATGTTTGTTTATAGTTTGTTTATATTGTCGCTACTAAAAGTAATTACTGTATATTTATTTATAATGATAAATCTGAATTCAGTATTAATTTTTACATATAAGTGTCACAGATCTAATAAAACAACACAAAAGCTAAAGAAAAATATATAGCCTGAAATATCCTGTGTTTCGGCCAAAGTTTATAGAAGATTATTGAACATATTTTGAAAATGGCAAGCTGTATGCCCCGGTTAACTGTTTTATACAAAATTTTAATTGCAAATCTCTACCCATGTACAGACAGACAGATGGACGTAATGCGAAGGCTTACGGCCCTTGTCATTACTCTTACAGCTTACTCTACCTTTGCGCTAGGACTACTCTTTAAATAGTATAATCATTTGTTTTGCAAATCAGTAAAACCTAGTTTATATAATTAATTTTTTGGTTGACAGCATGTGAATTCGATTTCGGTTTTGTTAAGTAACATCAAAACTTTTATTAAGTTCTGTTACGTGTAATTATAAAATATTACTTATTAAAAAAGAGACTTGACTTCCTGAAGTGACGTAACAACCAAATATTTTAATTAGGTACCTGGTAACCACCACTTAAGTGAAAGTATGTTCATATGAGTAAATAACCTAAGTCAAACGTATAAAGAGAGATCAGAATTTACATCGTTAATCGATAAGCAATAATTATACTCTTTTTTGCACACAAAAATTGTAAGATACAAAACATAAATATGTGAGCAAAGGAGGGCTTATCTCTAAGAGAGATCTTTTCCAGCCAACCAATTTTTAGTGAGAGAAAAAAGTAAGCGGGTGTAGAGATGTGCACTAAGTACTTACTTGCAGATTATATACCTATCTGAGACTACATACATAAATATATATGCATATTTATATACACAAATACTTACAATAAATACATACATATATATATATATATATATATATCTACATACACTGTAAAATAATAAATAATACACATTACATGAAATTATATATAATGGGATTAAACTTATTCGATTACAGATATTAAAATGTAACTCACCATGCAAAATATCAACGTTTAATGTTCCATTTCCATTGGACGCAAGCTCTAATTCATAACCAGGTAGCATTTTGAACTTCAAAGTTCTGTACTGGAGTAACTTATCAGTTCCCTCACAAAGTTGTCCATCTAATTCATCTTGTGTGTGATTCATATATTGCTCCCATGGGAATTGGCGAATGTCATCAAGGAGGCTGAAATCGTTTGATTCTCTTCTTTGGAATACGGACGCAGCCTTTTCCGCGCGCCAGATGCTCAAAGCGGCCAAACATTTCGAAGGTCCAATCGATTGGGAGCATTCGACGATACGTTGTAGTGGACTGCGTAGTGAAACGCCGATCACTGAGAGCAGGCGATGGGGAACGGTGTCACGCCTGCGAGACGCCGGCGTACCGTCGTCGTCGTGTGCGTGACAGCGTAGCAGACACGCGGCGAGAATGAGGACCGCGGCAAGCGCACGCATCGCTATCGCTAGACTGGCGCGCGGCTCAACCACATCTTACACTGCAAAATGGAAGGGACACCAAGCGCGGTCAACGGACGAAAATCCATTCAATTCACACGAATTGTTTACTATTAACTGGTCCGTCTAATTGATGCTCTTATGTAACGACCGACGCTATGTATATTAGACAAGGACGTCGTTTTTGCATGTTTTTATTTCCAGCACATCGATTCTGTATGATACAATTTCCATTACGATCTCATTTATTCGGATTTTTGACAATTGACAAATATTTATTACTGCTTCAACAGTTATTGTGAAACTTTGCTGTGAAATGGCGCAATGGATATCAAACTAAAATGTCTAAAATGTCAGCTATCGAATGCGGAAGTGAGATTTTATTTTACAGAATCGCACTGCTGAAATTACAATTAAGATAAAAATAAAACTTTGATTGTTTTAATTAAAATGAGGTAAATGCTGACTGTGCAGTATTAACGTAGGTACTATAAAAGAGAATTGTGAAAGTTAAAATCATTGTTACTCACTTACTATAAGACATTTTTTTACCAATAGTGAGAGGGCATTGAATCAAACAATAACTATCAAAACATAAAAAAAACACAATCCCGCAGTCAAAGATTCCAAGCGTCTGTCCGGGTACTTAATGCTAATAATGCAGTAAAACGTGTAGAAAATGAAAGAAAAAGCTTTCAAAAACGTGTGCCAAAATTTTAGGTGATATAGTGTATGTAGTTGTGTACAACGACTGTTTTGATCTGCATTCATTCTTGGCAGGAAATGTCCCATATTACCAAATTCAAGTTAACACTTCTGCTGCATACAAGCTTTTTACAAGGACAACTTCGTCAGGGTTGTCTATATATTTTATTGTGTTGGTAAAAAAACAAATAAAGAAATTCTTAGAAATTTCACCCAAGACAACAAATTACATAAATTTATTATTACTTTGAGAATAAGGATTATGTTATAATTTTAATTTTTAAGCATTTAAATGCTCGAAGTTTAAATCTAAAGAAGGATGATGTTATTATTAGGTTGGGGAAAAAGTTTTTTCGCATTTTATATGAAATAGTAGATTGTTAACCGAGGGTGGAAAGAATCAATTCCCGAGGTATTTAGACGCCCGAGCGCAGCGAGGGCGGCTATAGTCCGAGTAGGAATTGATTCTTTTACCCGAGTTAAACACTGTACTTTTCATTTCGAATATGAGGAAAATAAAACTAGTTGTTTATCAAAAATATTTATTCATAAATAGGTATATATATAGGTACAATAAAATTAGAAGTAGCTATTTAAAATTAATTATCATATTAGGACAATTAGTGAAATTAAAATTACATTCTTATTTGGAATGTTTATGCTTTTTGATATACTATTACAAATTTGACTGTTTTGGATATCTGTAAAAGTAGGAGACTCTGTTATTTCATCAAACGATGGATTCCATGGCGGATACTCCCTGGAAGTTTGAAGAAGAAGTGAAAAAGACAGTCCATTAAAATATGTAAGAAATACACTTTCGGGAAACGATTTTATATTCTTCTCTGCTCGCCACTTTATAAAATCATTGTATGTATTATCCTCTTTTGACATTTCTGGCAAAAGATTCTCTATAACACAATTTGCCTCTTCTTTAATTGAATCCGGTGTCAATATTTCTGAATCGCTTAAACTCATTTTTAATATTCTAATTTAGATTGCTCTGTTTTACTTATAAGATTTTTTTTATTCCGTCACAGGTACATAACCGTTTAGTATCCCGCCAATTTATGTCGACTTTTAAAATTTAAATATGGAACAGAGTAATTGTTGCGGCTTATTCCGCTCAAAGAAGTTTGTGCTAAGTTCACACTGGCTGTTTAGAAACTCACATGGCATCATATTTTTTTTTTTACATAAAACTCTTCACACCTGACGGTAGTTCTATTTTTAAAGTTCATTCCGGCCCTTAGGCGGGAAGTAATTTATATTAGTTTTGCCATCTCTAGGGAGGGAAGCAGCATTTTCCACCCAACAAACAGATCAAAACAATACCACTTTCCGAGAATGAGAAATGAAAATTCCTTTTTTTTAATAAAGTTTATTTACATTTAACTAAAATATGTAGGTGCTATTTTGTTCGATAACTTTTTGCCATCATGTTGGTAGGTGATCCCATTGCTATATAAATTTTAAGGCTTCTTATCAATCAACCGCGACTAATGGTTTTGGCAGTCCTCTCGTGATGTTAACTGGACAAGGCCTAAAAAAATCTGAAGAGACCGTAACAGGTGGAAATCTGAAGTTGCAAGGTCAGGACTATATGGCGGATGTATTAACACACTCCCAGACAAACTCTCTTATTGTTTGCTGAGTGTCTAAAGATGTGGGAGGTCTAGCGTAGCGTTATCATGATGAAAAACTACACCCCTACTGTTGATTGATTCCGGCCGCTTTCTCTCAACCTCTTGCTTTAATTTCATCTGATGTTCGCAGTAGAGTTCAGAATCGATTGCCCTGCCTGGCGGTAATAGCTCATAATGAATCTTGTCGTACGTGATCCACTTTTCATCACCAGTTATCAGCTTCTTCAAAAATAGTACACTGAAATAAACCTATTTCAGTGAGCTCGGGGGGCATCGAAATATCGAGCCTTTTTTGTTCTCAGCTTTATCCAAATGTGCCAAAACTGTTTTGCGGTTGATATATTGATTGCCAGTTCTACGTCTACTACTGACATGCCGATCTTGCCCCACTTTTTAAAAAATGGCATCCATTTTATCCATTACAGGGTAAAAAGAGCGACGTGTCTTAGACATCAAAATTTCCGGATTGAAAACGCTTAAACCGAATTTGTGCTACTCTCATAGACACTGCACTAGGTCCATAAACATCACAAAGTTTTTCGCGGCTTACGTTGCCTTTTTTAACTTTTTGTAGTAAAATTTTAAAACGTTCGAATTTCTTCATTAGATTCCCTCATCTTGACAGTAAGAAAAACAAATGAAAATTACACATTTGAATTTGGAATTATCTTCTTTAAAAGTTAAACTTTTTAATGATATCAAAACCAGATACAAATGGAATTACAAAGAGATTTTAAAAGTCTTATTCCCCAACCTATTATATTATTATTTATGTATTTTTTAATGTTTTAACTGGTCATTGTATATTTGATAGATATGTTATGAACGCAACCTGCTACAATTGACATTATTATCGCTTATAGAAATTTTCTTCTAGACAATCTACGGTATTACATTAAATTTTATACTTTGCAATAAAAACAATCGCAACATTTTTCTTGTGTGTGTTTTTTTTTTTGAAATGAGTTTCGTCCTATTCTAAAGGTTTTTTCAATTTTTACCATTTTCAAAAGCATCCCCCCTGGCCTAAACGACTTATAACGTCATAATCTGAAAAATATTTCAAAAAAGTAGAGTGACAATGGTGTGTATTCTTGCATGATTCCCTAAACCTAAATTTAAATTTAAAAACAGTGTATCCTTGTACTTCTCTATAGAGAATGAAAAGGAGAGACTGATGTTAAATTTAGTTATAAATTAAGAGAATCATGCCAGAATCTATACTACTTTATAAATATGTAATTTCTAAAATATAGTTTCGATAGCTTACTTATTAGTTTTATAATTAACGGTTCCTTTCGGAAGTAGAGAATGATACCAGAATTTGATATCACTGTCACACAATAGTGTTGCCTAATTCTGGTATTATTCTCTAAACCTAAAAGTAATTTAACAGCAGTTTATCCTTATCGTATTTATAGAGAAAGAAAAGGAGAGATTGATGTTAATTTTATTAACAAGTTTGGCGAATCATGCCAGAATCGACACTACTTTATAAATATATAATTTCCAAGATATAGTAGGTAAGGTAAATGTAATTAGATTATATATTAGTGTTCGCGCCCCTATAAACCCCACATATACATACATATAAAAGAAAAGGAATATTACAAATCATAGCGAAAACTTGCATTTATATAACGGATGGCGCCATCTATTGAATGGGACACCGGAGCGCTCTTAGCCCAAGCGTCATTGGTTGTCGCCGGCAGATAGCAGATGTCGCCCGCGTTCGTGTGTTCGGCTGGTTTTACCGACCATAATGTCATGACTTGTTACAGTGATGCCAGAACGTCCCAAAAGGGACGATTTTCGTCCCTTTTCTCATCAAAGCGTCCCATCGATGTCCTTTTACATATTCCGTCCCTTTTCCGTCCGTTTTCGATAACGCTTCACTGCAACATTAGACGAATGCGTTTCGTTTCACTCATTGATTTATTTCACTAAATTGCCATCACTATTCGTTGTACATTGTCAACTCTATTCGTCAAATCACCCAGTAAACTACATTGAATTCAACGCTCGCTACGAAGGTGACATTTAATATATACCTACCTATATCTATACCAACAAAAAGCTCTAACCCAATAACCTACCATATCTTACCTAATAAAACTTTTGTTGTTGAGGTATGTTTCAGTTATGAAGATAATAGGTAACTTAAGAATAAGTGCTTGCTTTGTAGAGTCGTAAGTACGTACGGTACGTTCATACCACCATGATGTACCTATGTCCTCCGTACCATCTTCATTATGTTTATTGTGTGCCCAAAAAAATATAATTAATATGGCTCTGTTAAAATGTTTTTGAAGTGAAACTTCTTTAGGCACGCCTTGACTTGGGGGGTAAACTGGCGAATAGGGAAGATGCAATATTTTTATTTTTGTTTTCATTTTAAAGAATTCCATGTAGAATAAACCACAGATATATTAAAAAATTAAAACATTGTGATTTATCGGAAAAAATGCGGTTTTAAATTGACAATTTAAATTTTCGCGCGAAAACGAACCTATAGTTGCGATGACGTCACTGCTGTCTGTCACTAGTCGTACTTGTTCGTTGCTGGCTTTAAATTTTCATACTTTTGCATATTTTTTCGACTTTCGAAATATTTTTTTGAAAAATTTAAAATGGACTATCCATCAACATCATGTGACTCATGTTTTGTGCCAATCTACTTCAACAAAGTTCCCAAATAAATTGTTTTTGACTGGAACTTCTGACCCAAAACTGAAAAAAAAGTGGTTTCAAGCTGCAAAGAAAAATGACAATTATTCTCCAAAGACCATTATTTGATGCTGAGAAGATCACTTTGACGTAAGTCGGCGAATATACTTGTATATATGCTTAATTAATCTGCTTGTAAGTAAAAACGCATTAGTAACCTACCTAATACTTACAAAACCTGTCTATAACATATTTTTAAATTTACAGTTGGAGAATGACGTCGAAAATTAGATAAAGTTTAAAATGTGTGGCACAATCTTCACATTGGCAGGACTGAACCAAGCTTTGCGTTTCATTTAAAATAACCTTAACACGATAACCTTCTTTACGTACTTTATGCTCCGGGGAACTCGACCTTTTACTGTACATAATTCTCCATCTCTTTTAATTTGGACATAGCCGATTGCATTATCGCCGCAAGATTTGTAGAAGCCGCTGAATAAAATACGAAGTTTAACAACTACGATTTTTACATACCGTAGTAATTTAGTCCCTTTCATTTCTACACTTAAAAACTGCACTTTGGACAAAAAATGTTATAACCATGTCAACGCTAACTCTTGGTAAATTCCTGGAGTCTGCTTTGATAAACGCAACTTCCGTTTTTATTAAATGTTAAAAAAACGCAATAAATATTCCCATAAAATAATATTTACTTTAACAACCATAACCTCAAAGAAGTTGTCATAACAGGAGTGACGTCACTAAACGCTGATTGGTGTTTTAAAATACGTTCCGTTTCAAGTATTTTTAATTCGTAATAATTGTTAAAAAACAGCATTATGTAAAATAAAAACGTTGCAGTGGCATTTCTTTTATATTTTTTTAACATTTTAATCATAAAATTTTCATATATATTATATATGCATCTTCCCTTTTCGTGTTACGATTAGTGTCATCGGTGACTCATCGGTAAACAATGAACAATACCTGTAACAAAATACATAAATCTAGTGCTTGGCTTGGTAGGTGATAACGGACCCAGCGTGGATTGATGGATGATAACGGACCCAGCGCAGATTGGTGGGTGATAACGGACCCAGTGTGGATTGGTGTATAATAGCGGACCCAGTGCGGATTGGTGGATGATAACGGAGCCAGTACGGGTTGGTGGGTGATAATGGACCCAGCGCGGACGGGTTGGTGATAATGGATCAAGTGCGGATTGGAGGGTTATAACGGACACAGCGCGGATTGGTCGGTGGCAATGGACCCAGTGCGGATTGGTGGGTGATAATGGACCCAGCACGGATTGGTGGATGATAGCGGACCCAGTGTGGACTGGTGGGTGACACTGGACCCAGCGCGTATTGGTGGGTGATAACGGACCCAGTATGGATTGGTGTATAATAACGGACCCAGTGCGGATTGGTGGATGATAACGGATCCAGTGGGTGATAATGGACCCAGCGCGGATGAGTTGGTGATAATGGACCCAGTGCGGATTGGAGGGTGATAACGGACACATCGCGGATTAGTCGGTGGCAATGGACCCAGTGCGGATTGGTGTGTGATAATGGACCCAGCGCGGATTGGTAGTTTTTTTCTATCAAATTTCAGATCATTGGAGCTATAGAAATTTCACTTCAGTCGTGTGTTCCTAAACACACTCGCTTTTTTTTTCATTTAACCGCATTATGATAGAACTACACTTACCTGTCGTGTTGTGTTGTAACACATCAGAGAGCTATCTCTTTCATACAATTATGGTTTAAGTGAGAACGCTGTCGAAACATCGCGACACACAGGTATAGTTCTTAGTGCTAACCGTACTAAATGTATGAAGCAGATTGCGCCACAATACAACACGTAAGATAAATATAGTTCAGCCTTTAGTTTAATATTTCTGTAAGGCCGTCCTTTTTGACTAAAAATCGTCCCTTTTCAGATTTCGAATCGTCCGAAACACGACGCAGGTACTGGCAACACTGCTTGTTAAAGTTGTTAAATTCATTTCTGTCAAGAAAACTGTTACTGCTAAATTGATTTTATTATAACATAAAGCGAAATTACTAAAATACACCGAGTTTTTACTAAAGAAGACTCCATTCTATGCCCAAACATAGAAAGTTTTTTGGCGACCGTGACAGGACTCGAATTACAGTCTTCAGAGGAAAAATCCGTTGCCCGAAACCGGCGTCTGAAGAAAGAAACCTAAAAATTTCAAGGAATTATTATACGAAAAAGGAAAGCAAAGCAAAAGGAAAACTCAACAATTCGTCGTGTGGCTTGCGAGGTCCAACGAGTCATCTAAAGAATCGTGCTGAGCAGAAAACACAGTCGAAGTCAAAAGTTAAGTGCCATCCTTTCTTCCAAAATTACACAAAATCCATTCCTATCTATTTATTATCATAAATATCATTACCAATTATAAATTGTATCTACTTGTTTTACATAATTTTAGTGTATTTCTCGTCAAATATCAAAATACAAAACCGTAAGTACTACCCACATAATATTTATAATAATTTTAGATAAAATCAAGGTTGTCATCGTATTTATTCTGGTATTTCCCTGTACTCAATTAATATTATTTCAGTTAATTCTATAAATAGTAAAGGTGCTAATTGACTTGAGTTTTTTGTATGACACTATATCTTACCCCCAATTACAAAGTTCAATTCAGGGCTCCACGGGGTAGGATTTCTAGGGGTGTAATTTTATGTGTGTTGGGATTTAATATAAAATAAAAGAATTCTTCAAAACAGTGTAGGTTTATTAATTGGTTTTATTATATAACAAAAAAGGAAAAAGTTTAAATTATTTAAAATCAATATCAGTTGTTAGTTAACAAATAGAGCATTTTAGTGTCACAAAAGTGTTATTTGGCTGTTTTCTCATCCGATTTAACGGGCATTTTCCAGGCAAATCATTTGTGGTGCGGAAAGGTGACAGAGCGTTTGGAGTTCGATCGCTTGCGTTACCGGAGGACACCCACCGAGACATTCCGGCAAATTGGGAGCGTCAGATAAGCCTGTTCAATTATTCCTATTTTTTTTTTTTTGCAAACAAGTTCAATATTTCCTCTTTTGCCGTCGAATTTTGTTGATTGAATAAGCATTTTCGTAATTTTCCAATTAATTTGGTGTCAAAATGGCTACTGCATTATCACCTAATCCAGCTGTTTCTAATTTAATTGCTACAACAACAAATTTAAAATCTCTTTATACAAAACGCAGTTCTATAAAGGGACAAATAACTAAGTTTAAAAATTATATAGAAAAGATAAGTGAGAACATAGAGGAAAAAACTGATTTAGAAATTGCAGAATTAAATTTAAAATTAAATAAATTTGAAAGCTTGTCAGCCAGATTCGACGATTTGCAGACTGAGATAGAAGATATAAATTCAGATAATTTATCATGTGAGGTTGATGAAAGGGAGCTCATTGAGGATTTGTTTATTCAATGCATTGCAAAGGCTAAAGCTATAATAAAACAAAATGATGGCTCGACAAACAAGTCTATCCATGAGTGCCCTGACATAGAATTGGGTATAAGGTTGCCACAAATTCAAATTTCAAAATTTGACGGATCCTACTTCCGCTGGCTTGAGTTCCGTGACACTTTTACGAATTTAATTCACAAAAAAACCAACATAACAGATATACATAAATTTCATTACTTAATATCGTATCTTGAAGGGGATGCAGCGCGTATCATTACCATTTTGGAAGTATCTTCTACTAATTACAAGGAAGCCTGGCAGCTTCTTTGTGATCGTTACGACAATAAGAGGCTTCTCATTAATCATCATTTAGATTCATTATTTAAAATTCATCCCATAAATCGAGAATCGGAAAGATCATTGCGTTTCCTTGTTGATCATGTCACTAAAAATCTTCGGGCACTTACTAGCCTTGGTCTTCCAACCCAACATTGGGACGTTCTTGTAATTTTCATTCTTTCGTCAAAATTGGATAGTGAAACGAATGTCAAATGGGAGGAATTTCGAAATACTTTGGATGACATTCCTTCTTTAGAACAATTTAAGAAGTTTTTGGTTGACCGTGCCGATGTACTCGAATCCTTGAATCGCAATAAACATCTAAACAAGCCGACTGTCGGCAACAACTTCAAGGTCACGTCAAATTCAAATATGAAATTTCATTCTCGTTCGTTTCCTAATTACAATTCGAGCAATAGTAAAGTTAATAGTAACAATGATGGCAAAAATACGAATACCTTTATATCCGTAAAATCAAACCAAAACAATTCTACATTCTTGTGCGTAATCTGTAATAATAATCACAGAATTTATGATTGCCCAGTTTTCAAATCAAAGAGTTTAAAGGAAAAATATTCACTAGTTGCTAAATATAAGTTATGTCAAAACTGTTTACGTCAAGGGCATCCTCTTAATGAATGTCGTATGGGGCCTTGTCGACAATGCAATCAACGGCATAATACTTTGTTGCACGATCCTGGCGTTGTTGTCGGCTGTTCTACCTCTGAACATGTTGATGGAGGTAGTGAACCTAATTCGGTTGTAACCTTATATAATGGTGATTCGAATTGTGCGCTTCTTTCCACGGCTTTGTTGGACGTCATCAATCCGGATAGTGGTGCGATAGAAAGAGTGCGTGCTCTGCTTGATTGTGGTAGTCAGTCTTCGTTTATAACAAAGTCGCTTACACAAAGGTTATCACTGAACACTGCACCTCTAAAGGCGGTTAATGTGATTGGAATAGGAAATAATTGCAACAATAAAATAAAGGAAAGTTGTTTGGCTAAGATTAAGTCTATAAATAGTACTTACCAAACTACCTTATCCTGCTATGTACTCGAAGAGTTAACAGGTTTGTTGCCAAAGACACCTGTTAATGTACAAAATATGAACATACCCAAAACCATAAGGCTTGCAGATCCTCAGTTTGCCCATCCTGCTCCGGTTGATGTTTTGATTGGTGCGGATCTCTTTTGGGACATTCTTGGCTGTAAGCAAAAATACTTGGGACCAAATAACAAAATACAATTACGAAGTTCTAAATTCGGTTGGATTGTTGCTGGTTCAACTAACTTATTGGGACATAATAAGTTTTTTTGCAATCATGCATCTCTCAATCAAAATAAAACACTTAAGGTTGATGAATTAATAACAAAATTTTGGGAGCTCGAAGATCTGCCACAAAAGACAGTTCTCGGCTACAATGATATTGAATGTGAAAAACATTTTGTGAAGAATACATCTCGTTCTCCAGAGGGCAGATTTTGCGTGAAGTTGCCTCTAAAGGATACTCCCGACTGCCTTGGAGATTCTTACTTTCGAGCCAAACAAAGGCTTCTAAACCTTGAAAAGCGATTTAAAAGAAATCCAGAGCTAAAATTACAATATACAAACTTTATGCGGGAATATCAAGATTTAGGTCATATGTCTGAATCACCCGCGAAAGAACAATATCCATCATATTTTTTATGTCATCATGCTGTCTTTAAAGAGGAGAGTGAGTCAACCAAAATTCGAGTCGTGTTCGATGGCTCCTCTCCCACAACTTCAGGATATTCTTTAAACGATATATTGATGGTGGGCCCTAACGTCCAACAGTCGCTTTTTTCCATATTGGTCAGAGCCCGTCAACACAAATTTCTCTTGACCGGTGACATAGCTAAAATGTACCGTCAAATAAATGTCAATGAAGAAGACAGGGACTTGCAACTGATCTTGTGGAGGGAAAATGAGAATGAGCCCATTAAAACATGGCGTCTCAATACTACAACATATGGTACTGCAAGCGCTAGTTACTTGAGTACTAGATGTTTAAACCAAGTTGGAGAGGAATGTGGTGAACAATTCATCAAAGATATCATACAAAAGGATTTCTATGTTGATGATTTGATCACCGGCTGTGATAATGAACTAGAGTTACGTCACATACTAAATTCAGTAACAAACGCCCTAAATTCAGCATGTTTCCCCTTGAGGAAATTTAAAACAAATTCAAAGGTTTTGTTTGAAGATTCAGATTTGAGTTCTGCAGATGTCTTAACGTTAAGTGAGTCTTCGCACACCCTGGGTCTTGGTTGGGACCCTGTGAATGATACTTTCAACTTTCCAATCAAGGTTAATACTGACATTGATATAAGCACCATCACAAAAAGAATTATACTGTCGCTTTCATTTCAAATCTATGACCCGCTTGGTCTTTTGAGCCCCTGCATTATTCAAGCAAAAATATTAGTCCAAAGGCTATGGCTAGAAGGAATAGGATGGGATGAACCCATTTCTGTGGATCTTAGGGAGAAGTGGTCTGAAATCTACAATAACCTGTCTTTTCTTGCAAGTCTTCAGATTCCCCGCAGGGTGCTGTGCGAGTCTCCGACATCTTTTGAGCTGCATACCTTTAGTGACGCTTCGCAATGCGCTTATGGTGCTTGTGTATACTTGAGATCCACGAGCTGTGACAACGAGATCACGGTGAGGCTACTATGCTCAAAGTCAAAGGTGGCACCTCTTAAACCGTGCACCATACCTCGTCTCGAACTCTGTGCCGCATTGTTAGCTGCTAGACTGTCTAGGAGTGTACTTGATTCATTAAGAGGGCTCCCTACTCGTACGTTTCACTGGTGCGACTCGAGTGTGGTGTTGGGATGGATTAACAGTAATCCAATGAAGCTTAAGCAATTTGTTGCTAACAGAATAGGCGAAATACTGGAATTAACTAATCCCAAATCGTGGTACTATGTTCCAACTGACTCCAATCCTGCTGATTTAATATCTCGTGGAGTCAATAGCAACCAGCTTTCTAGCATGGAATTGTGGTGGTCAGGTCCTAGTTATTTAAAAAAAAATGAATTAGAATGGCCCAAATTAAACGGAAAAACAGTAGTTGAGAACTTACCTGAAGTCAAGGTACTCACTATTGCGATCGTAGATGAGGGAATACCCTTAATCGACTTTAATAAATTTTCGAATTTTGATAAAGTACGTAGAATTCTGGCTTTCGTGTTGCGTTTTTGCCATAATATAAATTCTAAAACTAAATCCATGAAGTATACAGGGTATTTTAGGCCCGAGGAGTTGCAAAACTCATTTATTTTAATTTGCAAAATTAATCAATCATTGTGTTTTAAGGCAGAGTACGAGAAACTTTTGAAGGGCGTTGCGTTGAGCAGTAAATCGAAAATTTCGTCTCTATCACCATTTTTGGATGAGCAGTTTGTAATACGTGTTGGTGGTCGACTTGGTTCCTCCAACTACCCATTTGAAAAGAAGCATCCCATATTAATTGACTCCTCGCATCGTTCGACAAGGTTACTGTTTGAACGTGAACACATCAAAAATCTGCATGCTGGTCCACAGCTTCTACTGGCTACCTTGAGAGAAACCGTTTGGCCTATTAACGGCAGGAGGCTCGCTAGAAGTGTCGTAAGGGATTGTCTTGTTTGCAGCCGTGTGCGCGGCCAAACACTTTTAACCAGAATGGGCGATTTACCTGCATATCGCGTATCAGTTGATTTTCCATTTAGGACTGTTGGCGTAGATTATGCTGGTCCTTTTCTTATCCTAAATAGAAAGGGTCGAGGCGCTAAAGCAACAAAGTGTTATTTATGTATTTTTATATGTTTGCGATTCAAATGTATACATTTGGAGGCAGTGTCAGATTTATCAATGGAATCTTACATAATGACCTTCCGTAGATTTGTAGCGCGTCGTGGTAAGCCAACGGAGGTATATTCAGACAACGGTCGAAATTTTGTGGCAGCAGCCAAAGAATTGTCTAGTTTTTTAAAACAAAATAATAAACGTCTATCCGAGTTTGCATCTCAGGAGGAAGTAAAGTTTAATTTTATTCCGGCTTACGCTCCCCACTTTGGCGGAATGTGGGAGGCTGGTGTGAAATCCGCAAAGTATCATATTAAAAGAGTAATGGGAAACACGCATCTTACGTTCGAGGAATTTAGTACATTATTAGCACAAGTAGAAGCAATTTTAAACAGCCGTCCCCTTTGTCCCATGTCTTCCTCTCCAAATGACTTACTTTCCTTATCCCCCGGGCACTTTTTGATTGGAAGACCTTTGAATGCTTTACCATCAGCCGCACTGGAGGACCTGAAGGAGACATCTTTAAGCCGCTTCGCCCGTTTGGAGCAGATACGTCAGCATTTTTGGAGAAGATGGCAGAAGGAGTACATAACCGAATTGCAACAACGAACAAAGTGGAAGACAACAAGGGCGACGCTTAATGTTGGAGATTTAGTACTGATTCACGAAGATAATAATCCCCCGCTAAATTGGAGGATGGGTAGAGTTACACGATTATATCCTGGATCAGATGGGATTTCTAGAGTCGCTGATATTCATACCACTAAAGGATGTATACGTCGGCCGTTGGTTCGACTCTGCCGACTTCCCGCTGCTGTTGAATTTAAAGGTTGAAGAACTTGGCTCTTCAACGGGGGGGAGTATGTTCGCGCCCCTATAAACCCCACATATACATACATATAAAAGAAAAGGAATATTACAAATCATAGCGAAAACTTGCATTTATATAACGGATGGCGCCATCTATTGAATGGGACACCGGAGCGCTCTTAGCCCAAGCGTCATTGGTTGTCGCCGGCAGATAGCAGATGTCGCCCGCGTTCGTGTGTTCGGCTGGTTTTACCGACCATAATGTCATGACTTGTTAAAGTTGTTAAATTCATTTCTGTCAAGAAAACTGTTACTGCTAAATTGATTTTATTATAACATAAAGCGAAATTACTAAAATACACCGAGTTTTTACTAAAGAAGACTCCATTCTATGCCCAAACAATTAGATTTATTTTTGTACCTAAATATTTTTTTAGTGCTGGTACTCCATACTTAACTAGAGTAACAACGCAAGATTAGCATTGAACTCTGTAAGATTCTATATTATAAAAATCAGTTGGGTAGACTATCTAGCGACACAAATACTTAAAAATCAATATAAAATGCATAACTCAACTCTTGTGTTACTCAGGATTGTAATAAAATAAAAACATTTAAAGATTCATTCCGATATCAACCCTATTTAACGACATCAGTCGTGCGCGAACATTCATGTGTAGTTTTCTACTGCATGCGACGTGCAATGGATATTAATTTATCAATACTGGAGGCTATTATTCGGAGTAATTAAGTTTCGCCAATTAAAAAGGCATAAGCACCTACATTTATATTTATCTAATAGTCAATGAGGAATTTGACATAAACTCAATGTGATAAAATAGGTACTGAATATGGATGTTGTAAAATATTGGTAAATCTCTTAAAATAATTATTTATAATATAATATTATCACATTATTAATATTATAAAGGCGAAAGTTTGTGAGTGTGTATGTTTGTTACTTCTTCACGTCTAAACGGCTGAAGCGATTTTAATAAAATTTGGTGTGGAGTCAGCTAACACCCTGGATTAATACATAGGCTACGTTTTACCGCGGGAAAATATCCCTAATAAACCGCGGGTAACACCGCGCAGCACAGCTAGTTTATAATATTTTAAATAAATTGGATCAGATACTTATTATTTTTAACTCTCTTGTGACTATGTTTATCATAAAGTAATTGAATTTGAATTAAGTACAACTAGAAAATAATTTCTTGCCCCAACTGTCTAGAGTACCTAATTATGAGAAAAGCTAGTCTTTTTCAAGCTTATAAAAAGTAACAGCTTTTATTCATCTGGAATAAGCAATAATTATCGCTGATTAAAAAAACTGTTAATTATTATTATTAAATCGATGTAAAGCTGATTATTTTACACAAATAATTAGTCATTTAAACATAGAATAGTCCATTATAAACAGTATCTAAATCATTTCAGGTGTTTTAAACACGTTATGAAGGTGGTCAAGCAATAAATAAATTGGTTTCTATAAAAATATGTAATTTAAAAAATAATCTCGGTAGCTAAGAATCTGTTATCAAGTTAGATTATGGTTAGTATTCCTACCATTACTAATGTTGTTCCACATAATTACTGGACCATTAAAATGAAACTATAGTTGCGTAGATGGTAGGCGTTAACGGGCGTTTTATACTATAATGCCTCCCATAGACAAATGTCATACATTATGAATGAAGTCTCACGAGTCTTGTGAATGTAAAATGAGACCTTTGCTAACTGCCTGTTATCAAAGTTTAAAACCTGATGGTATATGGCTTTGCTCTTTTACAATATTGTATAGTGTTGCGATTTAATAGTATCGAAAGGGTACTTATTAGTTTTAAAATTAACGGTTCCTTTCGTAATTAGAGAATGATCCTTTCGGAAGTAGAGAATGATGCCAGAATTTGGTATCACTATCACACAATAGTGATGCCTATTCTGGCATCCTTCTCTAAATCTAAAAGTTATTTAACAGCAGTATTTATATCCTTTTCGTATTTATAGAGAACGAAAAGAAGAGACTGTTGTCCAGTTTTCTTTCAAGGTTAGTGAATAGCACCCAATATTGACATATTCTGGCTACACGATAGACCGTGCTACCAATAGATGCTTATGCTATTAAAACTTGCGTGAAGAAGCTTCGGGTAGCTTTGGTACTAAAATGCTCTTAAATTAGCGTTCGAACTTTGAATTAAGTACGTTCCTTCAGTTGCAGATATCGTTTACACGCCGCCCACTAATTCATTACGACAGAAAAAAATTAAATTTTAGCGTGCTAAGTGCGAAAGCCTCCCAAAGCTTCGTCGCGCAAGTGTGGGAGAAGCATACTGAATTTACAGATAACGCTATAATAGAGTTTTAAAGAAGTTCTGATTGTGTATAATATTTTGTGGTGCCAATATATTTCTTTATTGATTGGATTGAGTTAGGATGAGTTCAACATTAATGCTGCAACAAAATGTGTAGATATAGGTATGTCGTTATCTAGATTTAAAATAGCACTGCTGCACTAATCTCTGCCTTTATATTTAAAAACAAGACCGACAGAAAGACATTTGTCTTTTTAATTTTTCAGTCTTCTTCCTCAGCATCCTTTGATTTGAAACACTCTAACTCATATCATTTATTTTATTTATGATATTTGTTTTTACTTAGTTAATGGTTGGTCAGCAGCAGGGAGACCAATCATTCATCTATGTGTTTTCAATACAAATGTATAATTTAATAATAGTTTGACAATATTCACACTTGGCTGTTTAACGTAACCTACATCTTAGATGCCATTCCCTAATTTTGGTTGAACCTAATATTTATTAAACGGAACTATTCTCGCCTATTCAAATTATCACTTTCACCGTCTCATTTGTTTCGATAAGGATCATAAGTCTATACCCAAAGGAGCATAGGCCGTTAATGATTCCACATTAGTCCTTGACATGTCGATGAACATCGCTTCTCAAACTGAAAATATTATTAAATCTTCTAAAGGTTTACCAAAACAAAATATCATTTTCATATATTTATTTCTACCTAGAATTGGTTTCCCATTCAAAATTTCACCCCATAATCTACCCTCTTGTTTTATTTTTAAGACAAAAAGTTTAATAAGTACTATGTTCACGGTCTGACCTAGCTCCTATTTCAGATTTATAAATGTTTTTGTCATCACTTTATACAAATTGTAATTTCAGAGGCCGTTTCCGATAAGCGTCATTCCAAGTGAATTTGAGTGACAACGCATGATATATTATTATTGTCAATCGATTGGGGCTGAAACTCTTTAGTCTGTACTTAAGATTCTGCATTTAGGTTGAATTGAATAAAATTTCTTATTCATTCATTGTTATGCATTCGACATTGCGTGTGAATAACAATTTGTTTAATACGAAACAGTTTGGGCACCACTGCCCCCAGTATCGAGGGCGACATTTCTACCGAGTCGTCACGTTGTCCTGCGCTTTCTTTTACTGTGCGTTTGGTCTTGCCGACCATTGTCATCAGGAGGACACTTTATATCCTGGCATCATTCAAAAAAACAATCAGTCATACTCGAGCAAGCATCGATCACCTATCGATATCTCTAACAGTGATAGCCAACATGTGTCACAAAATTACAGTGTTGACCCTAGCTTACATTGTGATCTTCATTGCTGTGGTGAAATGTGAAGGAGAACCTAAAGGGATAGTGGATTTCTTAAGTAAAGGTATATACAAAAGCTTTATAGCTGAATATTTTTTATTGTAATGTAACAAAATAAAGTTTAAACAATATATTGGTTAGTTGATTGCGGCTGGATTAATCAAATGAAAAACGTAAAATAAGTCGATCCCTATCTTAACCTTTGGGCTAGCAAAGAACAGTTTAAAAATCTGTTTGCTAGGAATCTATTACTAAATATCGACAGTCAAAGTACGTGCACGGTTTCCGTAAAGGAAGAATCAAGGTAGTTACATTGCAAGGTGCATGCTCGCAGATAACGTTGAGCTCGCAATCTGATAGTATGATAAAAAAAACGAATGCATTATTGGCATAAATATAACTGTTTATTACGTATGTATAATATCATGTGAATGGGTATCCACGTGTAAAAATAATAATATGGTTTAAGGGTTAAAACCATATTTGTTTTATAAAACCTATATTAATTCCATATGTTTTATTCTTTACGAACGTGCTCTTGAAAATTATGAATAATATAATAGCGTAAAAAAATATAACTGTTAAAGAAAATAAAAATATTTATAATAGTAAACTCACTGCCGCACTTAGAGACGGAAATATGCTTTAAGTAGATTTGATCAAATTTGATGTTGTCACTTTATTTACGATAGTAATAGTAAGAAAGACAACACGTCTTTTTTGTTGCTTACATATGTAAACATATATAGATAAGCATGAAATCTAATTCACGTATCTTAGATCGGCCGTGAGAGATAGAAAAGAACTTACGTGATAATAACTTCTTGAATCCAGGACTCAGAACTAATGCGGTTGTTATGTTTTAGATGCCAGCGTCGGCCGTACGTTTGGTCACAATGCACTCAAGCGACTATCCTTCATATTCCTGCCGGTGATGTTCACGCTGGGCGTCATCTCCACTTTACTGATGGCGCTAGCCGTCATATCCGTCAAGAACCTGGCAATTGGAGTCATATTACTCATCGTCGGCATTAGTCAGGTAACTATAAGAACAGTTCGATTAGGTTTATCTTTTAATCTGAAAGAAAAGACCACGGGGGATTTTCTATGGACCCCGTTCCCACCCTACAACAGACACGGAATGCATGTGGATTTGTTTATTCGTACTTAAAAAGAGACAAAACACTTGTTTTAGTTGGGAAATCGATGGGGTTTAATTATAGACTACTGGACTTGTTTTTTTCTTTTCAGTTTTTATTTGAAGTAATATTTAAGCAGTCGGGTTTTTTGACTTTTTAAATTTTTTATTGTTGTTTGTGCATCTCTCGGAGATGCGTGGACAGATTTTGATGATTATTTTTTGTTAGAATCAGTTTTTTGGCTAAATGGTCCCGTATTCATTTGCTTAGGATCTGATCAGTAATTTCGGAGAAAATAATGGACTCCTCAATTATCAACAGTAGGTACTTAATTCGTGTTTGGTTATTTTAAGAAATATGGAAGAGATAATACAGGCCAGATGCCAAGTACTTAGTAAGTTGATCTTGCTCTGGCTTATAAAAAGTGTAAAATAAAAACCTTTTTTAACAAATATAAAAACCAATTTCATAAGAACAAAACCACTTAAAGAACGAAATAATGCATATTTTTTACTTACATTTAAGTCAAAAGTAATTTGTAGTCATTGCCATGATTATTGATCCCTTACTGCTTGGGTTGACGTGGATTTGCCTTTGGATTTTTCAGGTTCTATATAATTCAGTATTAAAATAATACACTTATATTAACTTATCATCAATAGGCTGTATCCAGACTGTTTTTATCGACGGCGGCGGCGCCTGCACCCTTGGTCCACCTGCACCCGCGCGCTGAGCTATTACCAGCTCCCATCGCAGCACCCTGGCCGGCGCCAGCCCCCGCCTTCTCACCCTGGGCAAGATCCGATGATGACGCCACCATCCCTGAATAGATGTCACATTGATTAACCAACGACAACAGGCTATCAGTACCCTTAGCACGAACCATTATCGACTTCGAATAGTTTGGGAGTGTGGAATGTCAATGTCAAATTTTGTATGGAAAGTTGAACAGCAGCGCCACAAAGTACGTAACGAGAACTAAATAAGTACACATTTGACAATGTCATTTCGGACTCGCTAACGTTACGAATTTGATATTGGTTCGTGCTAAGGGTACGATTGTACTACAAAAAAGTTAGACACTGTTTTAAAACCATGTTTAGGCAAATTTTGTATGTATTTTTTCCTACATTCGTGTTGAATGCATGACATACTTTTTGTGGTAATAAGGTACTTCCTTTAGCAGAACAGTTAATGGGTATGTTCACATTCCCCATTTAAGTTCTATAAATAAATTCTACCTCGATGCGACAAGTTTAAAGAATCTGAACCTGATTTTATGGAACTCGTATAAAATTTTGAATTCGAATTAAATTATATTCTATGAAAACGAAATCAATATGACATAGCCTTTAAAGTGTGTGACCAAGATTACAATAAGTACAATGAAAATCTTGGTATTGGAAAAATCAGTGTTTCAGCAGAGGACTCTAGTTTATTTATAGGTAGATATGTATGGTTGTACTCTGTTTATCCGAACAATTTAAATTTTTGTCCCACCTTTACTCCCGATGAAATGGTACATAACATTTTAAATATGTACTCATTTCATTTTACTATATAAACAGAGGCAGGTTTTTTGCACGTGTAGGTGTAGATATATTCGAATAGACTGAAAGTAGATCATATAATTGGTTGTACTACGAGTAGAAAGGTGATGTTGATATGACATAAGAATAAAAAAAGGTTGATCTACTCGATTGAAGCTTTCTATGTGAATTTAGCTCAGTATGCGTAACGAGTTATTAATTCTTATCTCTGATCTTTCGGAACCAACGAATGCATTTGTAGTTTTATTTTCTAAAATATCGTTATAATAATTAATGAGTTTATTTATTACATTTTAAAGAGTTGTCGACAATATATGTATAGACGCGGATTAATGAGATGTCTGAAACAATAAATTATTATCATTGATTAGCAATAAATTCTTCGTCCATCTTTCGCGTACTAATAGACGTGAAATTTAGACGACGACCACTACTATGTATAGTAATTATTTATTCTAGTTTAATAAATTATTGCTTGTTAATTGTTTTTTTATTCAACCCTACTTTGACCATTTTAAAATGTTTTCTAACTACAGTAAACAAAAAACTAATTTCTGTTTCTTCACCACCATACTTAGTTTGTCATTAATTTATTACTACGGATCTACGGAAATGAACTTCCTCGTATTTTTATTACAAGTACTTTCATTAACATTAATTTGCTTATATAAACGAGCTTGCTCAAAGATAAATAACCTACGTCACTTAAGACTAACTTAAAGAAAATATATTAGAGAAGATTTTTCTTGCGATAAGAAAGTTACTTTGAAAGATAGTTAACTGTAGTTAGACATTGTAATTTTGGATATTTATTTACTTATTTAAACTTTTTTGCCACAATTACAAAATGGACATAAGGCGGACTTAACGCTAAAAGCATTCTCTGCCATTCAACCTTCAGGAGTACAGAAAGTAAAACGAATGCGGCTATGGTGTGACAAAGGAGCCGGCGCATGAATCAAGAATTGATGTCAAACCTGTATAAAAAGAAGGGTTGTACCTGTACGCTATAGGTTAAAAAAGTTCGAGAAAGTCCTCACACAATGGATATATCATACGTAATGACACTTAGGAGAAAACAGAGCGACATTCTCACATTATATGTTAGGGATCAATGTTTTGCTCTTGGCTTTGAATGCATGAGAAAATTAAAACAATCGAGAATGCAGTTTTTAAGTGATTTCATTGTGGATGGTATGCGATCAAACTGTTAACTTCAAATTGTCTAGTTATATAACGAAAATTTCTCAAATGTATAAAGATAGATGTTATATAATAGTAGGTAACGGCCCAATAAAAGTAAAACATTAAGTAGGCTTTATCATGTTAATTTTATCTATTACTAGCTGTGCCCACGGTGTTACACGGGGTTAAAACGTAGCCTATGTGTTAATCCAGGGTGTCATCTAACTAAATACCAAATTTTATTAAAATCACTCCAGCCGCTTATGGTAGCCATACACACTACGAGAAATCGTTACGATTAGACTGTACCGTCCGAACGGTACCGATAAATCGTAGCGTGTATGTTATAATACTGCACAGTTTCCTATACGTACGCCACGTACGATAAACTGTTCCTTTCGAACTGTACAGACTGATCGTAACGATTTCTCGTAGTGTGTATGGCTACTATTAGACGTGAAGAAGAAACAAACATACACAGTCACACACTCACAAGCTTTCGCCATTATAATATTAGTGTGATACCTACTGATTAACGATAAAGCTAAGTTATCTTGGAAATCAGCCCCAGCTTCCCGCGAATGCAGTTTAATACATCGACCTATGCATAGAATAAAGTTACATATGAAAATGTTATCAAATTACTTTTATTATACTTTTAGGCGAAACGGACGCATATATATTTTACTGGTAAAAACATTTATTCTAAAACTTATATAACTTCGAAGACAGCAATTGAATAAAGGTACATGTCATTTTTGTTTTCGAAGAATATAGAGTCAAGAGCACTAGCAACTTTTGGATAGGCAGGAAAGCAGCCTGCACTGCTTAATTTTTTTTTACAAACTGAGATTTTTTACTAAATGTTTGATTATATCATAATATGACGCGACAGGACATATACATTTTGTAAAACAAAGTTATATCTTCATATAATATTGACACGTTTCCTAAGCATAAGGTCTGATATGCATATATAACATAAAGATGTCCGTAGTAAATTGTCCCATAATCACATAAGATACGCTTAAATAACAAAATATGAGCCGTAAATGTAGTTTTTTTTAAACAATAAACGCGTCATAATTTGCTTCTCAATGCTTTATATGATTGGTAAAAGAAATCAAATGCTAGAAAAATACCAATACAAGTTAAAGCAAATTTTACAACTTACAAACTTCAAATCGCTCTACTGTAAAGTAGGGATTATGCAGAAGAAGCTATGGATAGCTTTATCCTATGGATAGGTCGACATACTCATATCACATTCTTAAAACAACTTTCGTAAAAAGTAAAAGGTTTGTTTCCAGATTACAAATTCAATTTGAAAAAATATAAGTCTTCCCATGTTGTCTCTTCAGTGTGTGATTACCTATAAGGCGACAATGCTCTCGAGATATTTAGCAGTAGGCTGTACTATGCTCCAGTGGCTAAATTGTCGTGGTAATTGCTATGTTTCTACTCGGTATTATTGCAGGTGACCGTGTAACATTCACCATAGTTGTCGTATGAAAAATGAAAGTTGATTGAGACAGAAAGATTATCCGACTCGAGACAAAAATGAAATTACATCTCCGCCAAGAAAGAGAACGATTGCTTAATTGCTTTTGAATATCGCCTGAAAAAAATATATCATACTGACTTACTTTGGACTCATTATTTATCTAGTTATTTGTTATAAAGACCAGATTTCGATCACTGTTTGGTAGTAATAATATTATATGAAATAGAGATGGGCGTTTTTAGATATTTTTGAAATCGATGCGCATCGGTATCAGATATTTGGCATCGGATGCCCGCATCGATGCCGGCATTGCATAGATGTCAACTGAATGTCGATATCTTGTAGAGATGCGCGTTTTTAGATATTTTTGAAATCGATGCGCATCGGTATCAGATATTTGGCATCGGATGCCGGCATCGCATAGATCTCAACTGAATGTCGATATCTTGTATCACATATATCGGATACGATGCAATATGAATTTCTACAGATGCGTGTTTTGTGTGGGTCTGTCTCTTCGATTCCTTGAATCAGGACTTGAAAATGTAATCGAAAACCATTTATTTACTTTTCGGTATGCTATCTGGAAAGCTTGAATGCTGGCAAAATTATTACATAAAAAAATTCACTCAGAACGTAGGTTTTGAACGCAGGCAGGATGCCAGGTTTGGATACGCGCATCCGATACGACTGGATGCCGTTATTTATTGGATGCCGATGCCATCTAGTTTGTGTCATCGTTACTATAGCAACAGTGCCACAAACTTTTCTGTGCCGGTGGCAGAAATTTAAACTACAATTTATCCGTAGCATTTTGACATTTTTATGACATATTTGTTCACCTGCTAGCGACATCTCCACCGGCACAGATAAGTTTGTTGTACTGTTGCTATGGTAACGTTGACAAAAACTAGATGGCATCGGCATCCAATAACGGCATCCAGTCGCATCGGATGCGCGCATCCTAACCTGGCATCGTTATTGCGCATCGTTATTCTAAAAACGCCCATCCCTAATATGAAATATTCGGACGACAATTTTACTTGAAATTTGATTACTTTAAACTTACTATCCAAATACGCAATGAAAAGCAAAAGAAAGTAGATAAACTTTAAAAAAAAGATTGATTATTAGTCATACAGCTCTTAACATTATTGACTCCACTATGGGGGCGTCCGTATCAGGAGCGCCATGATCTACCACGCGAACCTAGTGTAGTTTGTTGAGTGCTTCATCATCATCATCATCATCAGCCTATTATTGTCCCCTCTACTCCCCAGTAATACAGGCCTTCCCTACGGATGTAATAGGGAGTTTGGGCCACGACCCACCACGCGGGCCCAGTACAGATTGGTGGGTGCTAACGACTGCGGATGCAGCCGGGACCAACGGCTTAAGGTGCTATCCGAAGCACGTTGGGTGCTTACAACGAGTTAATCTCCATTGGGCGGGGTAACTGAGAAATCGATTCAGATTCACCGGGCTGTCCAATCTTTATAGCATTGATCATCTGGACCCCTCGCGGGTATGAGAAGCTTAGGCGCCTGTAGCCTCTCTTGAAACATGGTAGAGTATAATATGTGAGTCGAGCAGAGGGATGGGGTTCTATATCGGAGCGATCCATCTAAGCGTCCCCTCGGACCTCCTTCGCAGATATCTCACTCGCCTGCCTCAGGTTGTCTCACCTCTCAGCACGTCTCTGAATTGTCGCCATGCTTGCCATGATCAACAAGGTTCCCCGGGTGAAAATACACCTCTACCCACCGCTACACTCGCGAATACAGTGTCTCATCTACGTCCCGCGTAGGTACCTGATAGCGCTGTTGGTCGCCCACTCTATGACAGGTCAGTGGAAAAGTTCTCGGACTTTCACGATTGCCGACCGTATGCACATCGAAAAAACATATTCTATCTACACAGGTTTCCGATTAGTATATATACAGAATTTCCATTTTTTTACAAACAACAATTATAATTTGTACAGATCTTGTTTTGGTGCTCATGCACATTACAGACAACCACCACATAAAACAACAGTAAAATAACAGTACTTTTTGGTGTTGGTGTATTTCTATTAATGAGTAAAATTCTGGAAGTGCTGGGACTGCACGGTGTCTTCAGGGTATTGGATTCACGTCGGCAAGGTGAACTCGTACCACAGAAGGAAAAAACGGAACCCTTATACGATCACTTTAAAGTTTGTTGTCCGTCTGTCCATCCGTATGTCTGTCTGTCATGACCCTGTGTACGGAACATGTCACGGCACTTGTCACCCGACTCAAAATTCCAGATCAATGTATGTGTGGCCAGTCCTGTAAGAGTGCTACTACCACTCACGCAGCTTTGGTATGGACTTTGAGCACAGCCGCATGCCAGGTGCAAAAGTACCAGGAATTTATTATTATTTCATTTATTAAAATTCAAAATTCAATATCGTTTATTCAGTCTAGGCTGTTACAAGCACTTGTGAATGTCGAAAAGCTACGCCATCGGTTCGCAAATCTACGGCGGGAGCTTGTACTGAGACGAACCGGCAAGAAACTCAGCCAGGGCTGCTTTTTTCTCCCTGTTTTATTTCATACAGTGTCGTGAAATTGAAAGTTGACATCAAACTTGCAAACATGTGTTGAGGTCAACTTCCATCACATAATGTCAAATATGTAACAATAGACAATCAACGAATTTACTAACAATAAGTGCAAAGAAAAGTCCCAAAATAGCAAGAAACAATTCTCAAAACAAAATGAACAAGTATATGAAAGGAAGTAAGTGCAAGGTTCTCTTCAAAACTCTTTCTAAGGCTGGGAGCCTTAGTTTCAATATAACTTTTGAAATATTATCTACAGGTAAAATTACAACCAAGCCGTTTTATCATTCAAATATTGATTGACAGTATAATATCCTTTCTTAAGTAAACAATTCTTAATGTGTATTTTAAATTTATGAGGAGGCAAATCAAGGATATCAACAGGAATCTTATTATAGAAATGTATACCTTGACCCATAGATAAATGATTGGTCTCGCTTCACTCGACTAGATACCGCCGGCGTACTTGTCTAATGCGGCAACAAATACTATGCCGAAATCGGCATACCCGAGCCTTCACCGTGTCAGTCACATTGACAGCTGCGCTTTAGGTGTTAGTCCCGAATATTTTAATCAGTTTAGAGCACAATCCGCAGCAAAATGCCAGTTTGTGTTGTGAAACATTGTAAGAATAATAGTTCAAAAAATAAAAAGTACACTGGGATCACATATCATCAGTAAGTACGTATAATTTCGAAATTTCGATGTAAAATTTCATGAAAAATAAACGTCATTTAGTGTTGCCAATTACGCAATATAAAAGTCCCTATGGATGAAATTTTTATAATATGAATATACTGTTATATGACCCATTTCATTTGACCTCTTTATGAAATACATACTAATCGTGTCAGTGAATCGAAAATATTTGTAAATAAATCAAGGGGGGGTGAAGAAAACTTTTGAAAAAAATTGTTGAAATTAATTGAATGAAATTGAGCACAGAGGCCCAAGTACCAGTTTTTGACAGCTTCGTAAAGTATCGTAATGGTCAAATTTTGTTGTTGAAAAAGCTAGTTTTCATAGAACCTTTGACGATGCGATATGTTAGCGTTAAGCAGCTGTCAAAAACTCGTGCTTGGGCCTCAGGGATAGCTTATGGTGCGGGTAATAAAGGAAACTTAATAATTTGAATCAAATTTTACCTGCATTATATTATTGTGAAATTCTAAATGACGTTTCGTTATTTTATTATCTAAATGGAGGCCTTCTTTATCTTGCAAATTATTTAGTTTTTATAGAAAATTCCAATAAATTTCATTTTCATGTGGGAACTTTTCGAAGAAGGAGATTCAGTATTGTTGAATGCACTAGAAAAAGTTAAGGATGATTTTGACGAGATCACAGAATTCTTAGATGTGCCATACATGTCGAATTTTAAAAACCACGTTGTTGGATACGTAGGCGGTTTTGTTATCAAGTTCTTAACAAAAAAAAATAATTGCTTTCATTTTATTGATAATTTAACTGCTAAAAATCATTGTTGGTTTAATAAAGGAGATTGCTCAGCTTCCATACATGTTTGACCCAAAGACCAATAATCATGAAAAATTGTTTCCTAGATTCGAAATTATATATAAATTACTGTAGAAACGAATATTATTGACGGACACCTCTGAGAACTTCTATAAACAATATACATTGAACATATTAAAATAATAAAAAACAAAATAGTTATATAGTAAACTAGGGAAATCAAGCCAAGTACCGAAATTATGGATTAGATTCAGGTATATAGAATATGTAGATTAACAGATGGTTGCCTGTTTTTAAAGTTAATGCATAAGAGTAACTTTTAAAATCAGGTGTCATTTCCGGTTATAATAAGGTACTCTGTGACAGAAACTGTGTGATGATTGTGAATGAGTCACAGATTAGAGAGCATTTTTAAACTCTCGTTAACCAAAGAAAGCTAAGAGATTTAGGTTCTATAGCCATATATTCAGTAGCTTCATTATTTTTGTTATGTTTTTAAGATAACCATATTTTAGATTTTTAGTGTATCACACCTTATAATTTTATTTACTTATTAATTTATAGTCAGGGAACGTAGGCCCATAGATAGATACCTTAAAGTCTAACATATATACAGATTATAATGTGTTTATGGAGATCTTTGGCGAAAAATGTATGGCAATAGACTTCATGATATCGCCTATCATCTATAATAATTGTCTGAGCACATTTGCATCTAGTGAAAATGATAATATAGTGGTGGATATTAATACCACAGTATGATAAAAAATATATTTATTTTATCGATCTTTACAAAATAGATTTGTTTTTATGTTATATAAACAACTTCGATCAGTCTTTGGCTGAATGTTACTACACCCATAGCCATTAAAAATGATTCGTATGTTTTCCAAACCGGTAAAATTAAAAGTCCTTTTTAAAGTAAATATATTATACAAAGGTGTCCGTTGAAATCTAATGACTGTAAATTAAATTATAAATTACGCCAAGAATTACCGTGGTAATATTTTTTGTGCATTTAGGCCAATTTGAGCAATATGCCTTTGAAGATGTATTTTTAATATGCTTGGTTTAAGAATCCATAATACAAAATATGGATAAAGTGTCGCACATAAAATCAAATTTAATAGGTATATAAAAAAATGTAACAGATTTCATGAAAAAAATCATCGGGACGGGTTCTAAAAAATATTTTGATTTCGACTCAAGTCATGTTAATGGTGCCATACATCAAATTAATTTAATTCGACTAGTAGTGGAGAAGTTTATACAAATACGACTCCATTACATTTCGAAGAAAGAAAATTTGCAAAAATCAGGAAATTTTAAAAGGCAAATTTATCGTAAACTTGTGCAAGTTAGTGGCATGTAATTTTTAATTTTTTATAATAAATTTTATTCTTGCGTTAACCTGCTCATTTTAATAGTTTTAACTATATATATTGTTATTATAGTTTTATTTGAATTTCTAGTGTCTGCATGGTTAATAATAATTATAAATTTACTCAACACTGGTGTCGATTCTGGTATAATTCTCTAAACTTAAAACTAAATTTAACATTATAGGAATCGTGCATCCGTGCATCACGTATATTTGCAAAAAAAAATACTAAAAATTATATATATAGGTTCATATATTCATATATTATGTACGGATTTTGTAAGTGGTATTGTTGGTGTGGATCGACAACAGCATAAAATATTTTCCCAATTACTGGGGTAGCAGTTGAGCAGCTGGCTACACTTTTTTGACATACGACACCGTCCTTGCAAAGTGACATACACACACTACATTAATGAGTTGCCGCATAAACGGGGCTGTTGTTTTTTGATAGCGCGGTATCTAGTGGAGTGAAGCGAGACCAATCATTCATCTATGACCTTGACCCATAAATGATTTATGAACCTTCTGTAACCTGTAATTTGGTATCTTGAGTTTATTTTTATTCCTTGTATTAAAGGAATGTATGTCACTGTGTTTGAGATAATAGTTAATATTGTTTCGAACAAAAAGTATGCAATTATAAATGAATTGAGAAGCAACAGTCAAAATCCCGATTTCTTTAAATTTTTCTCTAAGAGATGTTCTAGAACTAAGTTGATAAATAGCCCTTTTGGCTCTTTTTTGCAAGATAAATATAGTTTCAATATCGGCTGCTGATCCCCAGAGAATTATACCATAGGATACAATTCTATGAAAGTAACTAAAGTATACAGTTCTAGCAGTAGCTACATCAGTAAGTTGTCTTATTTTACGTATGGCAAAGGCTGCTGAACTAAGTTTACCAGCTAGCAGAGAAATATGAGAATACCATTGCAATTTTGAGTCTATGGTTATACCTAAGAATATCGTTGATTCAACTAAATCTAGGTTTTCATTGTTTAATTTAATTCTAATGGTTTCGCTTCTAACATTAGGTAAAGTGAATTTATGCATTTGGTTTTATTTGCATTTAATTTTAAGTTATTTACATTAAACCAGTGCAATACTTGTGAGAGAGCATTATTATTTACATCGTCAAAGTTATTCTTGTATCGGTCAACCTTAAATAATAAAGAAGTATCATCAGCAAACAATACGATCTCACACAATTTTTCTACAAAAAATGGCAAATCGTTTATGTACAATAAAAATAGAAACGGACCTAAAATCGATCCCTGGGGAACGCCCATTTTCACATAAGATCCAGATGACTTAACACCATTCACCTCTACAGTTTGAACTGAGATACGATAGTAGCAAGTTTTGGGCTGCGCCTTTGATTCCATTGTGATTTAATTTTAACACCAGCGTCTGGTGCTCAACGCAGTCAAACGCCTTGGATAAGTCACAGAATACCCCACGAACATTCTGCGACTTCTCCCAGGCTTCTAATAAGTGCAACACCCGCATCCGTTGTTGATCTACCCCTAGTAAAGCCAAATTGATTATTATGTAACAGTTTGTTCAAACTGACATGCGATAATAATTGATCTAAAATTATTTTTTCGAAAATTTTACTTAATACCGTAATATTGATATAGGTCTGTAATTACCGGGATCATCTCTTATGCCTTTTTTGAAAAGAGGGATAACTTTACTATATTTCATAAGGTCTGGAAAATCACCTTGATCAATACACTTATTGAATATATCTGCAAGATATGGAGAGATAACTGTTATTATACTTTTAGCAATTTTAATAGACATTCCAAATAAATCACACGTATTTTTCTTTTTAAGTGAGTTAAAGCATTTTATAATATCCATAAAATCAACATGTTTAAACGTAAACAGGTTATTACACCGAGGCACACATGTCTCTAGCAAACTCCTAGCACCCGCTGGCGTCGAATTCAAATTAGAAGTAGTAATTAATGGTATATTAACGAAATATTCATTAAAAGTATTGGCAATCTGTTCTTTTGTTTTAATTTGAATATTATCTACTTTAAGTGCGATCCCATCATCGAGGGTTTTTTCTTTACCAGTTTCTGTATTCCATGTCGTTTTAATTTTATTATTAGATTTTATTTTTTATGTAATTGGATTTGGCTGTTGCACATACACTTTTGAATGTTTTTGAGTACTTTTTAACATAATCAATGAAACCCTGAGAGTGATTGTACCTTCTTAAGTAGTACAAATCATAAAGTTTATTTCTGCTCTTATAAATACCAGACGTAGCCCAGTCACAGAAGTTCAACTTTTGTGTTAATTTCAAAGTTTTAAGCGGAAAAGCCTTATCTAATTCTTTCTTAACCAAAGTGAACATATTGCCGTAAAGAATATTAGGATCCTCATGTGTCCATGGCATTTGAAACATTTTATCATCAATATTGTTTTGAAAATTTTCTAATCGTTTATTTGTTACTGGTCTTAATTCAATGAATTTGGGCTTAGTAGTGTCATTTGTATTTTATGTTATTTTTAATCCGTAATGATCTGATGTGATACAATTAATAATTGATTTACTAACTGAGAGAGAAGAGGTACTATATGTAGTGCAAATTGACCTCACAGGGAGTTGTTATATGTTTTGCAAGTTGACCTAGAACAGACAGATGAACCACCAAAATTTTTAACTGTTTGAAAATTATTATTATTATTATTAACGACCTCTATAATTTCAGATGAAGTTGATTGCAAGGAAGATTGATTTAAAGAACTACTTAATTGATTTTTTACTAAAGACTCGTAACGTTCTGCATTGTAGTTGCATAGTTCAACTAATTCTGAAGCTGATTTTATATGCTCACTTATTTGTTTTTGTGCATTTGAATATTTGTTAGATAATGTTTCTAGTGACTCATGTAAATATTGAATCTCTAAATGTAATTTCTTTGTATCATTGTCGTACATCTGCCTACTCTCAGTCAACTTTGAACTATAATTATCTATAGAATCAATAAGGTCCATTCTTTCCTTCCTTAATGCTATATTTTTATGAAAACAATTATTTCTTTTAATTAACTTTCCTGTTCTTTTTATAAATTTACTAATGCGAATATACTTTTTTAGTTTTTTGTTGCCAGTTACACAGTTTTGTACAGCAGTGTTCTCATAAACAATAGGCTGTTGATATTGTGTCAAGGGCGCCCCGAGAGATGCCATTAATTCCTCAAAAAGGCTCTGTGTATGTGCTGTTTCTTGGAGTTGTTGAATCTCTTATCTATTAGACAAGTCCGTCCGTCCGTCCGTCCGTCCGTGCTGTTGTTTCAGCGGCCAAACCGTAAGAGATAGATAAAGAGAATGTTTAAGTTAGAAGTTGAGAATAGTCTGATAAGACTACAAACCGGATGTGAGTAACGTAGCACTTCCGGTTTTCGAGAAATCACGTGATTTCTATTTCAAAGTGTGGTTTCGCCACACAAAATCTCCGAAGTTCTCAATTAATTAAATACATTTTTTTTTTTTGGTGAACATTTGGTTCACTGGTTTGCTAGTTTCTTTATAATGTGCTAGTTGGTTATTTGCATCAATAAGTTCCTTTTCTAGGTCTGTGATACGTTGAAGAGCCCTCTCATATGTGTTGAACTGCTGGTCAAAGCTGTTGACAGTGTCGTTAAGATGGTCTCGTTGAAGAACTTCCATGTGTTCCGAGTGAAGTTGGGATAGTTCGCTCTTGAGCTGGGTGTTCCTTTGAATATTTCATTTCCTTTTCACCCTCATCACGTTCACGAAGTAGTTGACGACAAGTTTCCTTTGTTAGCTTGAGTTCTTCCAGGGCTAGTTTCAATTTAAGCTCTGTACTTTGAACTGCAGCTTTGCGGGTCATCATTGTTATTTGTGTATAAAAATTCAATAAGCTGAAATTAATAAAAGAATATATGAGTTTCTTTTTACAGTAATATTTAAAGCAAACAGAGTAATTAATGAGTTTAAATGATTATGAAAACAAAATAGATAGATATATTAAAAAGGGGGTAGAAAATAATACATAAAATATATATTAAATTTTACTTTTACTACTTTAAAAATGATTAATGTATGATCAACTCAATATCATATAATATTTTTAAGACCAATAATATCAAGTTTTAATACTTTTACATATAATAACTATGTAGGATTTAATTTCCCAAATCTTAAATAGTAACTTAACTTAGCAGCAAAGTATAATAAAAAGTAAGTATGATTTGTTCAAACTTTGCTTTTGTAATAAGTTGTCATAATAAATATTGAGAACAATACTGTATCAGAAGTGTCAAAAGATATTAATAACAGCAAGTACTATGAATTTTTAATTATTCTGATGTTCACTGGATAGGGACGAAATGAGCGAGGATGAATCCTTTAGACCTTAAGATTTCCTAACAAGAAGTCCATGTAAAAAAAAAAATCCCGCACCTGTGAGAGAAACTGAGTGGCGACAATCGCAATTACAAATACCTACGAACTTGACCAGAGAGTTTATAATACCTATGCACCGTAATTTAGAGGGCTTAATTGAAGAGGCTGCAGCAAGTATAAGATTAAGTATAAGATTTTCGTTCTATGCCGAAGGCTGAATGTAATATAATTTTTAGAAGTGAAAATAATTTATGTTGGCGAAAAACTTGACCGCTGAACTTGCGTGACCGTCACGTTTAGATATTTACATTTTAAACACAGTTTTATAATACCGTAATTTGGTAAAGTTATATATTATGAAGTTTCATATCTTTTCGTGACATATTTACACTCTATTTTTTATTGTTCGATTCTTCACATCAACAAGATGTTCTACAACCCACGGCTTATTTTTTCAATAAGTTATTATCCCGGAAAAGATTGGAAAGCTGGCGTCCTGTTTACCTCAAAGCATTCAAATAAAACAAAATATATTAATCCCTCTAGTTAAGTCCTAACAATAAAATTTAAATATTTAGAAAGAAAGAACAAAATTTATTTAGCATAATCTTCTGTGAACGAATATTTTGTAAGGCATATTTTTTTAAATATACTCATTGTTTATATTATCCGAAGTCACAATGGCATAATTTTATGATTAATCAAGCATATATTTACATCTGGCAAAATTTTACTCTACATAATTTCGTTAAGCATTTCTGTCTGTGTATGTGGCCAGTGGGTTAAGTTAGGTTAGGCTGCGTAGTTTCATCGATAGTTTAACTTGACTATACATTGTTAAAATATTAGAGAAAAAAATAACCATTTGTAATTATTAGATAATGCATTTGACCTGACATTAACTATAGTCAAATTTAAATAGGGATGAAACTACGCGATCTTAGTGTTGCGAACAATAAAAACTGTCTTTAATTATTATTTTATTTATGTCTGTCTTTTTTTATACGAATCAAAATTTGAATTAGAGAAACAATACGATAATTAAAAATAAGCATCCCGTATTTATTGTATTGCGTTTAGTTTTTTGTAAGTCAGGTATTATATGAGATAGGGAGAATTCGAAAGTTTTAATCTGAACCAGAGATCCGATGTAAAATCGAAAGAGGTTTCTAACCAGTTTATGTTAAGACAAACTTACTGTAAAGTTGTAGAATTAAACATTGCCATTATTTTCTTTTTCAAAATTCAATAACATAGCGTACAATATCATGTCACATTATAGTAAATTGTAATAACTTTCATTCAATAAAAGCTTTACACTAATGCACAAACACCAACTTATAATAAAATATTACTTAAATATGAATTGTAGAATGTGGCTGTATTCGTTTTACACGAAATGTGCACATATGGCAAAGATGGGGGCATTTCATCTACATCAAAAACGCGTATAAAGTTAACTGTAATGCAAGTTTAAATGTTATTCGTAACACGTTCTAAAATATTCCACTCTCTCATTTCTCTGAACATAAATTAAATTGCGTAATTGAATGATGGAATATTACAATGAGGAATATTTAGGAGAACATGTTCTATACGAAATAATAAAGTCATATATGAAGGAACACTGTAGTTTTATTTCTCACTGAACACGGGATATTACAAAGCCCTTATATAACTTATCCTAGATACAAAAATGTATACGCGCGAACTACGAAGGGCGACTGGCTCAATCGCTCGTCGTCGCACCACTCGTACAGTAAATGCTTAGTTGACAACTAGCAAACCAGTGAACCAAATGTTCACCAAAAAAAAATGTATTTAATTAATTGAGAACTACGGAGATTTTGTGTGGTTTCGTTTGAAATAGAAATCACGTGATTTCTCGAAAACCGGAAGTGCTACGTTACTCACATCCGGTTTGTAGTCTTATCAGACTATTCTCAACTTGTAACTTAAACATTCTCTTTATCTATCTCTTACGGTTTGGCCGCTGAAACAGCACCACGGACGGACGGACGGACGGACTTGTCTAATAGATAAGAGATACTGTGTCCCTACAAACATATTGTCTTTAGTTATATTTTTAATAATTTAAGCATGTAACCTGCTACTAGATGTTTAAATCTAAAGAAAATTTTTCTAGAAAAAAAGTGAGTGTGCTTATGACCACACGACTGAAGTAAAACTTCTTTAGCTCTATCTGTATGTATACATACATAAGTGTGTACAATATATACATGTATGTACCTATACATATATTAATTTTCTAGAAATATTTAAATTTATTTTATGTTTTTATTAGTAAACAAAAAAGTCAAATTTCGGAGCCGCTCGCTATTTTTTTTAAATTACGCCTAATAAGACCTTTGCTCATGGATGCTCTTTTTGAGCAGATTATAATAATCTGTGACCTCGTAGTAATAAGAGATCGGTTTTATTATTTGGAAAAAAAAATAAAAATGTTAAACTTCCTATTATAACTTTTCTCTATGCTTCCTTCTTGTGCTCTGTGATTGAGTGATAAGCATTTTTGTCTTAATTACACATTTATCTTTGCTGTTTTATATATCTAGATAATTGTGACAATACAGGCTTCCATATTTGCAAAGATTCTCACGAGAAAAATGATCTGAAAATCATAAATTTAACCTGAAGATTTCTTGATAGAAAAAAATAAACATACGGCGGATTTCAATGGCGTTGAATTAATAGTAAAATACTAAATTGTTATAAATTACGTCGTGTAATTAATTACAAAACCTATTTCAATAGTTAACATCAAGTAAGCATGTAGATTCATGTATTTTGTGACGGGTATTGTTTATTGTTTACCGATGAATCACCGATGACACTTTTCGTAACGTGTAACGCATTAGCCAGCTGACCCCCCAAGTCAAGCGTGCGTAAAGAAATTCCACTTCAATAATTCCACGCGGACCAGGCAGCAGACGGGATTCGAACGCTCACCCTTTGCTATCCGGGCGAATGCACCGACCATTATGGCCTTGACGGTCGTGTTGAATTTTCTTTAGCCTTTTTTAAGCTGCAAGTCAGTGCCACCTCTTTGCATAGTAGGTAACCCACAATGGCAAATGAACCTTAACAAGTAATGTATTACTATGTACCTTTACAAGTATTAAACATTTGATAAAAGAAACAACAATTATAGTTATATTTTTAATAATTTAAGCATATAACTGATGTGACTAGATGTTTAAATCTAAAGAAATTTAACTAGGTAGGAAAGCGAAGGGTGCGGGTTCAAGTCCCGTCTGCTGTCTGGTCCGCGTGGAATTTTTCCTAGTAAAGATTTCGTAAGATTTAAACATGTCTTTATTCAAACGAGTACGTAGACGGACAACAAATCACTATAACACTATACAAAATCACTATACAAACTAAAATGTGCCTCTTGTGTTTGAATAATTACAAGAAATATTTAAAGATGTCTTAGTAACAGAATAAAATCTTCATTTAAAAACAAAATTATTTGTTAATTACTGTTAATGTTTTATTTACTAACGGCAGCCCTCGATGTCGTCCGCATTAACTTTAGTTCCCGTTATTTTAGATTGAGACATAGAATAGTTTTATACCAGAAAATGTAAGGTTTCTCTGGAATTCTTAAACAACTAAAAGGCTATGTGAAAGCTAGAATTGAAATGAATTTCGAGTATCCGAGTGTATACTATTATAACTCGACTTAGCAACCATAGAATGCTAATTCAACAATAATGTGTAAAACTGTAATTTTCCATAGAATTAAACTGCAGAGTTGCACAAACGCAGCCCTCATATTATTTCATCAATTCCAATAGTCAGTAAGACTTCGGCAACGAGAAAGACCGGTCCATACGGGTAGCTCAGAACTTGGTCCCTGAGTTTGCGTGTGTAATTTTGTAATTAATTTCCATTAAATCCGTATCCGGCAATTTTGAGTTTTTTTTTAAAGGCCGAACAGCGCTGGCCTCCTTACAGTTTATCTCTACTGTTTTATTTTGTGTGTGCGAAAATTTCCACACAAATTATTTAATACCTAGCTACTGAAACTTTCCTTTTCACATTTTGGAATTTCGATGGACAAGGGCGGGGTTTCAAGGGCTGAACTTCAAAAGCGAAATGAATTATCGTGAACTTCATCGTGGCGTGTCCTACCCTACGGCATTATAAAATATGTAAGTTAGATTAGACGAAGATGATATATCAAAAGTTTACTTTAAGACATCAGGCGCTGATGTAGTTGTTATACTGTCCGAAATGCACTATGTTCCAGATGCACTATGTTCCAGTGAAGCAGCTCCGAAGTAGAGGGGTGGTGGCACATTCTCGCACAGTTGACACAACCTTCAAAATGAGCGTACCGCGTCTATGTTTACTCTGTGCAGTGCTCTGTATAAATAATTCTGTTGCATCCGTGCAAGATGTGCCGGTTCCCGTTCGAGATGAGCCGGTTAAAAGGATCCAGTTACTTGACGGTGTTCGTGTGACAATACCGGCAAATAATACCAGGAGGATTTTGTCATTTGAAATTGATACCAATAGAAGTATGGGTGAAGGTGGGTCGAAAATTCAAGTTTCTTTCCTATTCTTTCAGTAATTTTAATCAAAAGTTGAGTAATACTGACATAGAAATTAATACGAAATTTACTTTATCATAATTCTTAATGTAATGAAAGTTATTTTGAAAGTTTTTTTGAAGTAAAAAAACAATTTAAAGAAACAAAATAATATTTGGATTTGTCCTTATGATAGAAATCATTATACATTGCAGTACTTTAGAAATACAATGAACGACTTTTGTCACATTTCCAAATATTATATTTAGATTTAATTATTAAAATGGTAGCTTTATATATTAGCTACATAAAAAATATGATTAACAATTTACAATTTTTACCATTTTTCCATAATAGTGTAACTAAAACTAAAAAGTTAAACCTTTATATTGATATAATATTTTTTACAGAATAAACAGATATGATAAAGGGACACAAAGACTATGTTCGGAAAGCAAATCTACTATTTATATACCTACTTAAAAAAAGTTTTTCATATTAGCGTGTTTTAAGTTTGAAGCTTATTATTTTTATCGCTGAACCGTTTTTATTTTGATAAGGTAGGAAAAAGATAGTATGAACAATTTCATCAATCCATTTTCTCTCTGCGCTCTACATTTTATGTTATTCTATGGAAACGCTGATATTTATGAAAATTTATAAATCTTTTCAGATATTTTAAATGAATGCTTTGAATAAGCATTGTTTGACATTAACATACTGAATGTTTATTAGTAAAATATTCCAAAATGGTCAACCTTGCTGTGGTTATATCACGCTTGTCATGCTCTTGCCTTTAATAAAGTTCATTAATTTATGTTATAACTACCTAACCTCAAAATAAAAAATAAAATAACTGACCAAGCTAAAAAAACGTTTAAAAATTCTGACCAAAAAGAATGTTGGTTGCAGATCGCGACGTGACATAAAATAAGTACGTAGGTTAATTATGCTCGTTACAAACTACACCAAATACTTTGACCACATGAATAAAAACTATTAATTAGGATTCCGTACTCACACAAATTGTGATAAGGGAATCAATATTTACAAAACCTCCACTTCAAATGGTTATTATGTATGTCCTTGTACAATAGTACGGAGGCCTTCAAGAATGAGGTCCTTGGGATGTTTTCATATCCATAAGAAATTAATAATCCCACAATTGTATTGGTGCGAAAGAAAACAATAAATGTGGGTTTGGCGGATATCCCGCTAGATTGGTGCGCCTATTTATGGAAGACGTCCGTAAAGAACATCCACATTTAAAGAACACATAGTTGAGTCCAGGCCGGCAAGGATAAACAAAACAATAGGCTATTTGAGAAGTCTTCGAAAACATTCCTAGGTTATTATTATATTAGTGTATAGTGACTCTATATCCCTTGAGGAGGCCTATGTCTAGCAGTAGACGTGCATCGGCTGGTGATTATGATACAAAAAAGATATCATGGATATCACACTAATATTATAAAGGCGAAAGTTTGTGAGTGTGTGAGTGTATATATTTGTTACTTCTTCACGTCTAAACGGCTGGGTTCATTTTAATAAAATTTGGAATGGAATTAGCTGACACCCTGGATTAACAAATATTCCTAATAAACTGCGTGTAACACCGCGGGGCACAGCTAGTTTATAATAAATCACTGTTGCGTACCTATGTACGATTTTACACAGAATTTATATTTTTGATTTTTTACTGATCTATATCAGATAAAATATAAATTCTGTTTTGTATATATGTATGCCGCGGAAACGACTCTCTAGCCAATATTACAGGCATGTGACGGTGCGTCACACAGCTGTCATTAAAACTTCAAACAGTAAAATGTAATATCACGGCAGCATGCTTACAAGCGTATCGTCATTTTCGGCTCCGCCTATCCTAGGCGTTTTCGGTCACGACAATAGATTAAAAAAAACTTTTCTATTTCATGATTGTTAGTTATATTATCAATTACTTTTTTAATAGAATAGTGAAATCGCTTCCAATATTCATGTTAAATACACATGCCAATAATTGATACTTTATTTTTCATTGCTGGTAATGTTACTCGGTAATGTACAAGTAACAAGGGTTTCAAATAGCCTATTGGGTCCAGTCCCTATAGCATGAGCACTACATTATACATTTTATCACGTTACTTATCGTGTGTAACTGTCAAACTTCATAGTAATTTGACAATTGAGCGTGATAAAAACGTGCTATATATCATATCGCGGTGCCCAGGCTAGGAAGGCAGGACGGCATAGTGAGGATGACTGATTTAGCGGCACACTTTTCTCTCGAATCTAGCCAATGTTACGACTGGACTCCACTTACACTTAACATACAAACGTACACAAAACTAACTCTCTGATGTTAAGTGTAGAGATCAATTCATAGAGTACATTGTTATAGATCAATTTACATCTCTACACTTAAATCAGAGAGTTTTTGTTTACGAGGCAAGCACGTAAAAACACGCTGCTTCTCTGTACATGGACAGGTAATTCTTTTAAAAAACAGGATATATTCGTTTTGGGTTCCGTTTCTCAAAGGAAAAACGGGACACTTATAGGACCACTTTGTTGTCCGTCTGTCCGTCAAGACCCTTTATCTCGGGAAAGCGTGGTGGTGTAGAGTTGAAATTTTAACCATATACTCAAATCTACAGTCCCTAAAAGCTGTGAAAAATTCACACTTCTATGTAACGTAAAAAATAGATACGGCTACATTTATGTTGCGTGCCTACAATATTTGTACGGCACCCTCGGTGGGCGAGTCCGACTCGCACTTGTCCTGTTTTTTATGAATATCTATGTCAGGCTGCAACCTGTCACTATTATTCCGGACAACATCTATGCTCGCTCTTATCAAAGCTATTTAGTCATGGCATGGTGAATTTTATTGCAGCCTCACATTTTCTTTCCTTGCAGCATGATAAGAATATCTTGTTTTAAACTTTCATGGTCACTAACATTATAGTAATATAAGTTATTTACTCCGTAAGCGCCATGATTAAGTAAATAACTTACATTTATTTACTTAATCATGGCGCTTGCAACAGTGCCGAAATATCGGAAACTTGCTAAAAACAAGGTACATGGTAACAATCTCGTAAATAACTTATATTACTATAATGATAAGGATATACTGTCCAACTTATAAAATACCATAAACAAAATAGCTATGTAAAGTGCTATCATCAGACCCAACTAATACCAAATATGTCATCGTTCAGGGGTGAGATGTTTAGGTATTCATTTTTTACTCTTAATCTGCCCTTTGATGTTCCAACCAAATCCAACCGCAAAGTGTAAGAGATGATGATAAAGCGTGTATGTCAGACTGCACAATGTCGTGAACTGACTTTAAGTTACTCCCTTATTGTATAATGAGGGCACAAGTTGATTTCACCACCAAGGAACGAGTATCCAAACTCGATTTAAGTCTCAACATTCACTTTTACAGCGAAGCATACGTATAAGTAGAATGTGCAGTTAATGATACTATGAGAATGCATATCAGGCTCTTTTGACCAAGTTTAGAATGTTGAATTATTTAGCAACGGGTTAGTTCGCCGTTATTTTTTTTTTATAAGCGAACCTATGGTCTATAGGGCTTTGTGTTAGGTCAGCAAAGTATTGGTCAAAATATTTTGTTACAATTTTTTTTGCAATAAAAGTTTTGTTTCATTGTACCTACCTGCTTACAAATTATTTTTGGACAAATGGATAGTTTAATATATGGATAAGACACATCACACAATCGTATGTATTTTGTTCGACCAATAAGTTCAAAAAGCACGTATCTGAATGGTCTCTCCTTGAAATGTGAGCTATCCAATAGCTAACTGTTCTAGTACAAAGCTAGAATTAAAGTGCGTTGTTGCATAAACTTTAATCCAAGTTATCACACATCGTGTTCTCTATCTAACATCATGACAATCCAATTTTATTGAATTGATACAGCAGTGTATTACGTCAATTTATTCGTATAACATCACAGAGCATTCTGCATGCACATAATTGTTGTATAATAAAAGAGAGGCATGACTTCCTTTACGGAAGTCTTGTTTTTATTTTGTTGTGCTCGTGAAAGTGGAGAAATTGCGTGAACACGAATAATCAGAGCGCTTACACTGGCTATCGATGCTGGTAACTGCGACGCTTATTAATCAGACCGATCAACCTCAATCGTGAAATCATATTAACCGTACTGTAATGATAACTCAACACCCTACTAAATATAAAAAAATGGCGATTTAATAAGAAGACTTAGCGATAAAATGATACAAGATATTTTTAAATGTTAATTGTATTTTTGAGCATTTAACTGCTAGGTTTTTAAATCTAAAGATTTACTTAAAATATTGACTGGAAAAAAATCCACTCGGTCCAGGTTTCAGACAGGATTCGAACCCGCAATCCGGGCGGACGAATTAACTAATTATACTACCCAGACCCTAACGGCCGTGTCGAATTTCTATCAAGTATTTCTCAGGCTGTAAGGTAGTTTTATCTCTTCTCATTGTAGGTAAGCTACAATATCAAACTTATACTTTTACAAGTATTAAACATTTCAAAGAAGAAATAGCAATACAATTGTAGGTCTTTATATTTTTAAGCATTTAACTGCTAGATTTTTAAAATTTTAAGAGAATATTTACTAAAAACAAAAACCACTATGCATTTGCATATTTTTATTTTATAAAAGGTTGCAACCTAATATCACAAAATCGACAGTACTAGCATGCCTGATTATAAGCAGCCCCTATAGCCTGAATATCTAGATATAATCTGATAATACAACACAGAACTTATAACTCGCGCATTGTATATACATACCTTAAACACAAAGCCGTAGAGTCACAGAACAAAGCATAGCGTAGAGCCCAGTAACCTTACTGTCCGACGGACAGACGGACGGGAACACACTACCACCACCACCAAAACGAGTTGTTATTTCCACAGAAATTGGTTCATTTCTGTGGTTATTTTACTGTGGACCATGTAATTGAATTCAAGTGTAATAGCTTTTTTTTAAAAGAATTATTGGAGATATTGTATATTACTGTTATATTTGTTTTTGCCTTAGTAACCTTGATATCCGTGTTCTTTATTAATCCGCCAGTGATGCTTTTTATTTTACATAACACTATCATTGCCCAATGATTGCAATAATTATGAATTAACTATCACTTAGTTGGACAAAGTTTGGTTTATTGATGCATTTTTAAAAGATTGACTCATTTTTGTTTGAAAAAGAAACGCACACCTCATCAATATTACATACGAGTAGACGAATGTAAGCCCAAGACGAAGTCGAGGATTTACCATAGTCACGAGTTTGTAAATACCAATTCCGCACGAATATCATACAACGTTTTTCAATACATTTCCATTTTTTAAAGAAGAAAGATTTTTTTAAATAAGGAGATGGAGCGCGTTTCCACTTGGCGCCACGTGCCAGTGGTGAAAATTTGCACTACATCTTTCGACTCTTTTTTTCTTTTTTATTATTAAAGTGAGACAAACGTATAGATCAAAAGCGCTTCCAAGGAGGTTCGATCGAAACTAAAGAAAATCCGTAAAGGATAGAGTCTGTGCGGAAAGAGAATGGGATTTAGATTGGAGGGCGCTGTAGTGCTTTTCTACCGTATTTGTAAGGTTTTACCCCTTTTAAACATGATTAAATACAAAAATCTGCAAGAAATCACAACAAACAAATCCGTATCAATAAAAAACTTTGACGTTTTACAGATTGCTGGGTTTGATTGCCAAATAAAAATCATAATGTTAGTTCCGTTTTTCGCCACGCCCATTCTCTTGCCGCACAGATTCCACGCACGGTGCCTTAAACTGGAGCATGCGGGAGCATTTTTTCCGCACGCTCTATGTGTGCTACGTACTTTTGATCTTTCGAACAATGTATACAACCTCTGTAAATGCAATTTTAAGCAAATGTGTTGAAAAGTTATATTACTTAGTAGTAGGTTTCTTTTGTCCTGGTCATTTAGCAAAAATAAAGCGGCCATATACTAATGAGAACAACGAGTACCTACCGTATCATAGTAGAATATTTAAAACGAGATCAAGCATAACGTTGAAAAATCACGTTTCACGCATAGAGCTTTTTTTATGTTATTTAATATTTATTACTGGTTGTAATAGCGGTCATAATTCAAATATAGAGCCATGAGTTTAATAGCCAAACAACTGAAAGGTACGAAAATTAATGAGGATAGAATAAAAGTTTGTTGCGCTTTCCATTTTTAAATGTTCTACTGATTTTGCAACTTTGTAACTCTTCTCAATACTTTTGTTACAGAACGTGGTAAGAAAAATAAACTTCTGGAGAGGATACTGCCACTGTTCATCATGCCATTCCTTCTGCAATCTGCCATAGTGCCGCTCTTCTTGAGCATGCTTAAGTTCATGCTTTTCAAATCTCTAATGGTCGGAAAATTGGCGTTGACGCTGATTATATTCAACGCATTCAAAAATCATAATGTCGTCAAAGGAAGAGACGCAATGATGGCTGATGCCCACTACGGATACCATGGAAATGAGTATGGAGCTTACATCAACTGAAGAAAGAAACGGCTCTAAGAGGATTCAATTAACTAATGGAGCCTCATTACAACAAACGAAACAAAAGTTTCTGGAGCACTGTACCCCTAGCACGAACCATTATCGAATTCGAATAGTTTGCGAGTGCGAAATGTCAATGTCAAATTTTGTATGAAAACTTGAACAGCAGAGCCACAGTACGTGACGTGGACTAAAAATCAATACACATTTGACAATGACATTCCGGACTCGCAAACTATTCGAATTCGATATTGGTTCGTGCTAAGGGTACTGTTTAAAGTTAAACATTGTTTAGAATTGGTTGTATCATTTTTGTTTATAAAATCAGATAGAGATGGCATCATTATTAAACAATGACTAAATTTAAACAATGTTTGAAAATAAAACTAGTTTTTACGGGTTAATGCACGAAACTTTATTTATTTATTGACGTTTCGCAGCCTTTTCATTAACCCGTAAAAACTAGTTTTTTAATGAGTGATGTGCGTGAAAACCTAAGAAACAAAAAATGTTTGAAAACTTTTGTGGTAAGACCGTTAAAGTTTAAATGAAAAGTGATTTAAATGTTTTGATTTCAAGAAAGAAGAAAATAATAGAATCTTAAAAAGTAGCATTTTAATGACAATCTCGCTGCATTAGTGTGAAGATAATATCAAAAGCAAAAAACTTCTGTATAAATTAAAATTACGTTAGTAATTAATCCAATCATAAAAGGAACATGTCTGACTCGTGAAATATCTTTGTGTGACAACCGTTGCAAAACAGTTTTTATGTTAGTTGTTTTCCAGTCCAACTTTGTTTTTATGTTTTACTAGAGGTCGCCCGCGACTTCGTCTGCGTTAACTTAGTTTCTTGAAAATTCCTCTGAAACCTAACATTTTTTCGGGACAAAAGTAGCCTATGTGTTAATCCAGGGTGTCAGCTAACTCCATACCAAATTTTATTAAAATCGCTTCAGCCGTTTAGACGTGAAGAAGTAACAAACATACACACTCACATACTCACAAACTTTCGCCTTTATAATATTAGTGTGATTATTGTCACTTTGTTTTGTTACAGTTATAGTAATAGCGGGTTGTATAGCTTTAGTCCCTCTCTAAGTCATATGTAATATAATATTTCAACTACTTAATTTATTATTTAATAGGTTTATATGTAGGTAAGTAGGTTAATCTATTGTAATACTTAGTACATAGGTTATACTTAAGTTGGTACCTAATAAGTTAAGGTTTGTTAACATACTTCTTTTAAAGTAAAATTATTCTTTTTATTTGCCTGTTTTTAATTTATTTGCTATTTTTTATGCTTCTTCTGCTATTGCTTAACATCATTTTTCATAAAAAAAAAATATCAAATATTAACCGTCCGTCTTAATTAGTTTTTTTTTTGAGAAATCTACAAAAACCTTAAAGTTTTTAGGGATAAAAAGTATCTTATGTCTCAATCCTGATGATAAACTATATGTGTGCCAAATTTCATTCTAATTCGTTGTGACGTTTTTGCGTAATTAAGTAATAAACATACAAACTTTCACATTTATAATGTTATTTAAGTAGAATGATGGAAAAAAGAAAAAAGCGTGAAGAATGTGTATAAAATAATATACTTTCCAAGTTTGTTCGGAAAGTCTATTATTTTATACGCAGAGGAAGTACTTACTAAGCCACTATTTGATATATTAGGCTAATAAAATCTAAATTTTTCTGTGAACGAAGCTACATTAAATTTTCTATTTCATTCCTATTGAATCCATTTTCTGCACTTCTCACAAACGTCCCAAAATTAGAATGTTCTTATTTCACAAGCATTTTAAAATATTAAAAGAATTGATTAATACAGGCACATTATTTTTTGAGTTACTTCATTCAAGTATGTGATATATCCAATCCTAGAAAATTCCTAGGTAAGTATTCTCCTCATGAAACAGAATGCCTCAAGGCACGGTCTTCTACACATATCTTTAGCATCATAAACACATTATACACACTCGCTGTATTTTGCGATTTCTAAGAACCAAACACGAACTTTGACAGCTCCTTAATCGTATCGTAACGTCAAAGTTTCTATGAAAACTCTGCAGCGCCCCTAACGGACGTAAGAAGAAATCGGCGTCTTCCATACAAAATTCGACGATAACGATACGATTACGCATGTGTCAAAGTTCGGCCTAAGGTCTCTGATATCACCTTCAGAACATGATCCATTTAATCATAACGGGTAGGTACTTAGGCTTTTGCCTTGTTTTTACACTCTACCCAACATAAGTCGTTGTTTTTTAAAGTTTAATCAATTCGTTGCTTTTTTAACAGTTAGATAAAGATAAATTAAAATAAATAAATTCTGTTGAGTTTCATCATCATCAATCATCAACAGCCTATTAATTTCCCCACTGCTGAGGCACAGGCCTTCCCTATGGATGGAATAGGGTTATTGGGCCATGACCCACCACGCGGGCCCAGTGCGGATTGGCGGGTGCTAACGACTGCAGATGCAGCCGAGACCAACGACTTAACGTGCCTTCCGAAGCACGGAGGAGCTCGAGATAATAAATTTTTGGTCACCCATCCAATGACCGACCACTGCGAAACTTCAACGATCGCAGGCGTGCGCTAATCACTTGCGCCATCGAGCTCCTCAGTTTATATATTGTATGATAATTACAGAAGTATGTAGTACTCCTTTTTACTTATACAACGATATAAAATTTATTTTATCTCTCCCCGTTAACAGTTAATTACTTTCTACTATTGAAATATGATGTTATAATTAGAGTAACGCCCAGTTATCCCGCTGCCCACGAAGGTAAGTACTTTGAGCATGCCTTTCTTCACTAATGTTCTTTGAGGTCCAGACTTATGCGTGCATTTACTATCTTTGCGGCTACTAACTATAGAAATTTCACCCGCTATTATTATGGCGGCATTGGTGCGTTACAAATAAGTCACGTTTTGACTTAATTCTATGGACCGCCGTGGTTTCATTTTTTAGCCCAGTAAAGTCAATTTCAAAAACCGGCCAAGTGTGCATCTAGCCGTGTGCAACATAAGGTTCCGTAGGTATAAATCACAAAGTGCAAACTTACTGTGACCACCGGTACTGGCAAAAGTCTCTCACTCCAATGAGAATGAGCGTAAATATTATGAGTAATTTAGGAATTTACATTCTACGGGGAGTTATGATTCATAAACTTATTATTTATAGCTTTTTACACAACTGACAATGCATGGGTAATTTTCAAAGGATTTGTTCGATTTTCGTTGTTCTATGTACATTTATATGTTTGTCGATTATTGCTCGTAAAAATCTTAAGCCTGATTAACTGTGATCATTTTCCCTTTAAATTTATTATTGAAAGTACTACCGTGAATATACCTACACTTGCCCACATGAAAAAAAATTAAAAAGAAAAAGCATCTGAGAAAAAAAAAACTATTCGTAAAATAAACCACCGTATAAACCATATAAAATACACAACCTTTAAAATGGGACTTTTGGCAAACTATGAATCGGTAGCAATAAATTGCTACTAATTAGGTTAATACTTCACATAGGTATCCCTTTATATCTTATATCTCATAAACCTGTAATAGTATTAGGAGATCCATCTAACTAATTGATACGGCGATACCGCACTCATTTTGTGTGGTCTAAAACTTTTTTTATGATTTTATTTTACCCCTTCGTCATTGTAATATTTGACAAATTATCTTTTCAACATATTTGCTCAAAAATGCATTTACGAAAGTTGTATATATTGTTCGAAAATTCAAAATTATGGGCCCTACAGCGGAGCGTGCTATAAAATTCATTAAGCACGGTACATGGCACCGTGCGTATTCTTTACGGTTTTTTTTATTTCGATCGAACCTGCTCGGAAGCGCTTATCGTCTATACCTGTTTCTCACTTTAATACTAAAAATGAGGCGAAATATTTATGTAGTTCAAATTTTCACCACCGCAAGTGGCGTCATTTAGAAATGCGCGCAATTATCTTATTAGAAAAAAAATGCTTCATAACTTTAATTATGTATAATGTTTTCTCGAAAATGTGTTGAAAAACCTTGTATGACGGTCGTGCGGATTGGTATTATCAACTCGTGACTATGGTAAGCCCTCGACTTCGTCTTGGGCTTACATTAATCTGCGGTAAGTTGGTTATTACTCGTTTGTAATAACTTACCGCACTTGTATCATAAATAACTACATATTTTAATACTGAAAGTCTAAACTAGGAGGACCAAGAGACGGATATAGTGAAAATAAGGATTAACTCCTTGTTGGCTACGGAAACCCTAAAATATCAACCCTTTGCAGCAGTAATTTAAATTTTATGTAGCCTTCGTTTTATAAACTGTTACATCCATTTCTACTGCAATTTGATATTAAGTTATTCATATAACCAAATACATAATTAGACGGCGAGACTTATATTTACTTTGAAGAATGCATAAACAAAGCTTTCACTCAGCTATGTTCAAGTTAAAAATAACAAAAATAGTAACCAAAACTTGCTGCCTTATTGAGAACTGTTACAAAAATTACTTTCACTGTTTCGTTTTCGTAACCTATAAATTACAAAACAAAAACAAATAGGAGCAACGCGCATTATTTACCTTAAAATGAGTAGTGTTAGTAGTTAGTATCTACTGACAAAATAACACTTCTTTGTTTCGTAGATGGTTACGAAAAATGGTAAAAAAGTGGTCAAAAAGGTACATGTTACATAATACGTATTATCCCTCAGATTATCCAAAATTTTCCTTTTTCAGTTGACTCAATGTTCTTTTGAGCTAAGAAAGTGAATTTAATAAAAATAGAGTAAGATTATAATATGTTCAAATTGATTTATTGAATGCTCTTTGAATTACATACGAGTGGAGTACTTATGCGAATTTAATGAGAGGAATTTGCTCACTCAAATAAGACATCATCTTTATTACCTGATAAATAGACTGCTGACTGCATAACAACAATTCGCTTCTAATTTGGCAATACGAAAGTCCGGTAATTGCCTGACTTGCATTAAGTCGGGCACGCTCTCTTGTCGCGACTACACTTCGCTACAACGTTCAAATATTCTCTCACGGGGACCATGAGAGCTGCGGGTGGCGGGCACCTCTTACGTTCCCGGTTTTCTTCCCCACACGCTTTAACCCGCAGGCCAGTACTCAGTTAAGCGGTCTACAATTACTAAGGTGGCAGGAGGCGACGCGCGGTGCGGTGTACAGCGGTATACCATCACAACTTGACTGGCAATGTCATCAGTACCCTTAGCACGAACCATTATCGAATTCGAATAGTTTGCGAGTGCGAAATATCACTGTCAAATGTGTACTGATTTTTAGTTCTCGTTACTTGCGTTATGGTTCTGCTGTTCAAGTTTCCAATCAAAATTTGACATTGAAATTTCGCTAGTTCGTGCTAGGGGTACAGAAGGCCGACGCATTTACACGTTTATAAAAATAATTTCTCCCCTATAAATAGTATCACGAAACCTCTTACCTACCTCGAAACAAATACGAATGTTCGTTTCGTCCATCATAAAAAAAAATTGGGCAGTTTGATACAAATATGAATGGAGACTTATTAGGCCAGGCGGAAATGAAAATGTATTACAGTAAAAATAAAAAAAGCGAGTGTGCTTATGACCACACGACTGAAGTGAAACTTCTTTAGCTCCAATGATCTGAAAATCATAACATTAACCTGAAGATTTGTTGATAAAAAAAATCACCAATCCGCGCATGGTCCGTTATCACCCTCCAATCCGCGCTGGGTCCATTATCACCGACCAATCCGCAATGGGTCCGTTATCACCCACCAATCAGCAATGGGTCCGTTATCACCCACCAATCCGCGCTGGGTCCATCATCACCCACCAAGCATGTATTTTGTGACCGGTATTATTAATTGTTTACCGATAAGTCACCGATGACACTAATCGTAACGCGAAATCGTAACACATTGGCCAGTTTACCCCCACAAGTCAAGCGTGCTTATAGAAGTTTCGCTTCAAAAAAAATCTTACTGGATTGTGGTAATTTGTAACAAAAAAGTGTTATTTTGTAAGTAGGTACTAACACTACTCATTTTAAGATAGTTATTGCGCGTTGCTCCTATTTGTATTAGTTTTGTAATTTATAGAAAACTAAAACGAAACTTTACTTCTCCATAAGGCAGCAAGTTTTGGTTACTATTTTTGTTTTGAACGTAGATGAGTGAAAGCTTTGTTTATGCATTCTTCAAAGTAAATATAAGTCTAGCCGTCTAACTATGCATTCGGTTATATGAATAATTCATCAAATTGCAGTAGAAACGGTTGTAACAGTTTATGAAACGAAAGCTAGATAAATTTAAATATTACTATTGCAAAGTCTAAAAGAATTATTATTTTTGGGGTTCCGTAGTAATCAAGGAATTAACCCTTATTTGCACTATATCCGTCTCTTGGTCCTCCTTTTTACAGCTTAGTTTAGTACTTTCAGTTTTAAAATTGTTATTTATGATACAAGGGCGGTAAGTTGGTTATTTTAAACGAGTATATAATACCAATTTGCACGAATTTCATACAACTTTTCCAACATATTTGCGAGAACTTTACACATAATTTAAGTAATGAAGTAATTTTCTTCAAATAAGAAAATGGCGCCACGTGTGGTGGTAAAAATTAGAATTACATCTTTCGTCTCTTTTTTAGTATTAAAGTGAGACACAGGTAAAGACGAAAAGCGAATCCGAGGAGTTTCGATCGAAATAAAAAAAAACGTAAAGAATACGCACGGTGCCATGTATGGGAGCGTGAGTAATGTATTTTATCGGACGCTTTGCTGTTGGGCCCGTAATTTATTATTTTTGAACAACGTATACAACCTTCGTAAATGCTTTTTTTGAGTGAATATGTTAAATAGGTAATTTGTCAAGTATTACAAAGTATTACAAACAAAGGGGTAAAATAAAATCACAAAAAAGGTTTTAGAGCATACAAAATAAGTGCAGTATCACCGTATCATTTAGTTAGTTGGGTGTACTACTATTATTAGCCCCGCCAATATAATCATACTGTGGTTTATTTTACGAGTAGTGAAATTTTCTTGCAGATGCTTTTTGATGCAGAGTTAGCTTAAATTATGTAGTTTATGTTTATGATTCATAACTCCTTCAATAATGTGAATTCCTAAATTACTAATAATATTTACGCTTATTCTCATCGGAGTGGGAGACTTTTGCCAGTACCTGTGCTCACAGTAAGTTAAGACTTTGTGATGAATACCTATGGAACATTATGTTGCATGCGGCTCGATGCGCACATAGCCGGTTTTTGAAATTGACTGTGCTGGGCTAAGAAATGAAACAACTGCGTTAATACAAAACGTGACTTATTTGTAACGCACCAATGCCGCCATAATAATAGTGGGTGAAATTTCTATAGTTAGTAGCTGCAAAGATAGGAAATACACGCATAAGTCTGGGCCTTAAAGCACATTAGTAAAGAAAGGCATGCTCAAAGTACCTCCCTTTGAGGGCAGCGGGATAACGGGGCGTAACTCTAATTATATCATCATTTTCAACAGCAGAAAGTAATTAACCGTTAACGGGGAGAGTAGTAATACATTTCCAATTCAATTTCGCCTGGCCTAATAAGTCTCCATTCATATATAAATGTGTATCATCCTGCCCTATTTTTGTTTATTATGGACATTACGAATCAGTTTTTTTTTCGAGACAGTACCTACCGCGATACTCTTTATAGGGAAAAAATTATTTTTATAAACGTACTAGCAAACCCGGCGAACTCCGTTTCGCCACCAGATGGCTTCGTTTTATGTAACATTTCGTTTGGTGATTAAAAGAAGTTTTTTTTTTTAATTTTTCCTGAATTTTCTTTGCTATAAACCTCACGGAGCCCGAGACCTTTCCAACGAATGCAAAACCGTGGAAATCGGTTCGTGCGTTCTGGAGTTATAGCGTCAGGAAGGAAAACCCGACTTATTTTTATATAGTAGATAAATGCGTCGGCTTTCTGTACCCCTAGCACGAACCAATATCGAATTTTGCGAGTACGAAATGTCATTGTAAATTAATATTGTATGGAAAATTGAACAGCAGCGCCATTACGGACATAACGGGAACTAAAAATCAGTACATATATTTTAACAATGACAATTCGCACTCGCAAACTATTCGAATTCGATATTGGTTCGTGCAGTACCCTTAGTTAAATATTGCCGGGACATCACGCACATAAGAGTACATTTAATGAAATGAAATACAAATACAATAAAAAATAATAAAAAAATAAAAAATGAAACAAAAAGTATATGTCAATCAAAATCGGAAAAATGCAAAAAATATTCTTAACCGATTTCAAAAAGAAGCTGGTTCTCAATACGTCAAAGTATATGTTTTTATTTTGATTGTTATTCGCGCATATCTTTGAAATTGTAAACACAGTATTTCGTACATCGGACGTATATAATTTGAAACCTTGTTTTATGTAATAACATGAACAGATAAGTAATTATATATTGTTTCTCCCGGATGAATTTTAAATCGTGTTTAAACATTTTGCAATTCTGTAAGGATGCTGACCACTTTTTCATAAGTAACGTCCTATTTTTAGTGTGTGGCAGCATATAACGTCAACTCAATCACTATGGCAAATGTAAATCATTCGAGTCATGCATTATATTCGTGAAATCATAAATTGGTACCTATATGTGGTGAACATATAGGTACCAATTTATAATTGATTCTTCTTGAAATAAAATACCCACAAAATATCTAATAATGTAATAAAAGATGAATGGAACAATTATCATTGCTTTAGCTATCTATTGAATATCATATATTTGATGCTTTGACAACAAAAATGACATTAATAAACTTGCCATTTGCCAATCAATAATTTTATATTATAATAGTTATTAAAAAAAAGGGATTAAATAAATTCTAGTTTTTTTAAACGATTTACAAGTAAGCGCAAATCTAATAAAAAGGAGACCCGGCACTTTTCATAGAAAAAATGCTAAACTTGTATACAGTTGAATTTGGTCTCAAAATAAAGCCAAAATTATTTGCTACATAAAACTACTTTTGCCTTATTTTTAGTGAATCGTGGAAAGAAGTTATTTAATGATTAATATTTTTTGATATAGAAACCCTTTTGATGACAAACCTACGTATTTGACATTGACAGCTAGCTGCTGATGACAAATATTGCCAGACTACGTTACCCAATTATGAAACACAGATAAAAAAATTAAAAAAGTATACAACTTTGGCACAAAATGCCGGGTGTCCTTTGTAGTCAGCCGGAGACTCACTACCACTCTGCATATAATTTTTAAACATCTCCTTTAACAAGTATGTAGGTATCAAACAACGCGGCCTTAGTTAGCTATAATAATACTAAGTCTGAGATGAATAAATAACTAGTTTGTTTCTTAGGTTTTCACGCACATCACTCATTAAATAAAACTAGTTTTTACGGGTTAATGCACGAAACTTTATTTATTTATTGATGTTTCGCAGCCTTTTCAGGTCTGCATCGTCAGAATAATGATTTTTTATTTAAAATTGTCGAGCTACCTTCGAAAGACTTATATTGAGCGTTCGGTTATTTCATTGGAAGATTTTTAAAATTGTATTGTCTATGTATGAATTTATTATTTAATTTACTTAATAAAGTATTTTAATTAAAATTCTTGTTTGTAATTTTGAGTTTATTTATTTATTTGACCCTAACTACCGTAAAAATAAATAAATAAAGTTTCGTGCATTAACCCGTAAAAACTAGTTTTATTTAAATAACTAGTGTTAGTCATGTTACTCATGTAGGAATGAATTTTCACCTCATAAAGTTTAATCAATTTACAAATAACATGTTACAGAAACTCATTTCATTGATCAAGGTGTGGAAATCGTTGAATAAATTACATGTTCAAGATGTAGGTGAACTATATCTTTGCATTTTGTTGGGATTTAAAGAGTTTTCCCTAATAAATCTCTAAATATTTCCAAAATAATTTAAAAAAGTACTATATTTCACATACTTAAGTATTCGCTGGTAACCGGAAATGGGCATTTTCTTTAATTTTATAACATTAAGTAGGAAATTTTATTACCATTTAATTTCGATATTCCTAATTTAACAGAAGACATTATTTATGATATTAGTGCGGTTGTTGGTTATTACAAACGAGTAGACGAATGTAAGCCCGAGACGCAGTCGAGGGTTTACCATAGTCACAAGTTTGTAAATACTGATCCGCACGAATGTCATACTACGTTTTTCAACACATTACAGGTTTTTTTTATTATTGTGTATGCTGTTGGTTGCAAATGACCTTTACAGCGTCACCTCGTACACGGACCTCAAGCAGAGAATTGGCGAGTGCCTCATCTCCCCACGGGGGGTGTCACCTCTCCATCTGGAGCCTCTAGACCACTCCATCCTAAAGGGGGTCGGCTCAACTAGAGGGCGTCTCTGAGACTCGGACCTCGGTTCTAGTTAGCCGTTGTCGTGGGAGGCGGTGAAAAATGCCCAGGTACCTGTACCTGGTATAGCGTGTCGTGTGTAGACCGGGTCTTCACACTCTTATCCTACGGGTGCGGTGTCTACCTAATGCTATGCTAATGTGCAAGTTTGCTAGCTGTGTAGTGTTGGTGTTTGTTGCCTATGTGGGATAAATCGGAGACGCGTTGGCGTGGGTGATTTCGTCGTCGACGTGCCTAGGCCCATGGAATCGGAAGGAACTACGATTGGTGGACGGGAGGGCGGACGTGTGATAACTAATGATTGCGAGAAAACAGTATACTTACCTTATTTAGGTAATCAAGCAAACTTTTTCTAATAAATGGCGCGTAATTCCATATAGCACCCGTTGGACATCCATTCTCGCTCCGACCGCGGACCGTGCGCCCCGTCGCACAGCCGCCTCCTTGCTCCGTGCGCCCCGCCGCACAGCTGCCTGCTTCGAGTCGACTCGACGCGCCTGCACTCATTCGTGAGACCCAAGATTGGACCAGTGGATACCTAGCGATGTTAACGAAACTGGTCGGCGTAGCCCCGGTACATCTCGAGCTCTCCTGAGCTCGGAAACCGGAAGACCCGATCCCATTTGCACTTGGGCCTTCCCAAGGGTGACGGTTGTTCCCATATTCACTAGGAATATCGGAACACATCTCTTACAGCTTCAACCGACCCCCTGCCGCGGGCAGGGGAGTCCATCGGTGTCGCATAGGGTGTTAGGACCTGTGGCTTCACGCTACAGTCAGGGCACACCTACACACACTCACACCAGCCTCACACACATCACAATGGACATTACACGCCAGATTCTGTCCCTCTTCTCCGCCCTAGGCCTCACCCGCACCCCTAGGACGAGGCCGCCATCAGGGAGTTCGTCGCGAGAGCGCGCCCCATGCGCGACTCTCCCGCCAGCCCAACACCCGAACCCCCCTGCCTCCCCTCGAGCGCGAGCAAGCGCCCCCCTCAAGCCCGGCTTCGACCTGCGACTCCGACTCGACCATAGTGTCGGCGTCCGATGACTCCGTGTTCACCACTGTGGTGAGCAAGAAGAAGAAGCGGCGCTCCAAGCGCCGTGCAGACACCGCGTCTCCAACGGCGCCCCTCTCGCCTCCCGCTCTCCTGTCTCAGACAGTTGATGAGCCCTCTGTCCCTCTCACCCCTCTCACGGTCGCCCAACCGACCACCCAAACCCACCCAACACAGACAACACACAACACAAACACTCCAAAACCACACAATAGGTGCACCGCCGCACCTATCAAGGCAAAGCCGCCGCCACCCGTCTTCCTGCGCGATAAGGCGCAATGGGCGAAGGTCGCGGACCTTTGCAAATCACACAACATACACTACACACAAGCGTCGAACACTGGTCACGCCATTAAAACAATCACACCCACTATTGACACGTTCAGGAGCCTCACAAGGCTTCTGACCACAAACAAATTCCCTTACCACACTTACGCTCTCCCCGAAGAGCGCAAAGTCCGCGCAGTACTCAGAGGAGTCCCCTTCGAGCTCTCCAACGAGCTCATACTTAGCGACCTAATCGCTCAAGGCTTCCCAGCCGAGGCAGTGCACAAAATGCACAGCCGGACTGGCAAGCAGTATCCGTTGGCCCTAGTTATTTTGACCGCGGTCCCGGCAGCTAGGGAAATTTTCAAAGGTCCCATAACCGTTTGTAGCCTCGACAATATCAAAGTCGAGGCCCCACACCGACGTGGCACCCCTGGGCAATGCCACAGGTGCTCATTATACGGCCACGCAGCAGCCAACTGCTCCGCGGCCCCGAGGTGCGTTAAGTGCCTCGTACCCCACCTCACCAAGGAGTGCTCCCGCTCTCCTAACACACCCACACCACCCGCATGCGTGCTCTGTGGCCAAGAAGGCCACCCGGCCAATTACAGGGGCTGCCCGAAGGCCCACGGCCCAGGCCCAACACTCACACTCACACACACACAAAGCCAACCACGGCGCCCAAAACACACCCACCACCACCGACTAACACCACAAACTTCCCGGGGCTGCCCAAGGCGGCCGCCCCTCGCAGCCCGGCGCCCCCGACAGCCTGGGGACCAGCCAGGGCCCGCCCCAAAAAACACCCACCACAACACACCACACCAGCAACACACGCTAAGCCAGCCCAAGACGTCTCTCTGACCGAGGACATGGCGCTTATTCGCTCCTCGCTTAAGAGGGTGAATATCGCCGAGATCCACACTCTCGGCGCGAAGCTCCGGCTAGCTAAAACTCCGCTTGAAAAGGCTATAGCTATAGCCGAACACCCCGAACTCGTTTCCGCGTTCGATTAATTTTAAAATCATTAAAACACTGAACACAAACAAAAACACGCGGTGATAACTCAAACAAACACCATTGTTGTTTAAATTATGACCGCGCCAAACACTAACCTTTTTTTTTTTTTACGCAGGTAAAAAATCTTTTTACAGACGACGGCGCCTTTAAGAGGCACACCGCCGAACGGACCTCACACCTGGCTCCCGCAAGTATTACGAACCCCCCAGTGGCTACCCACCGAGGACCCCGCAACTCTTACGGGCGCTTTACGGTATAATATCCGCTAAAAAAGTCCTGCGAATACCTCTACACTGCTTAGCGCGAAGCCGCGGGATCCCCGTTTAGGGAGTCTACCACGGCTCCACCCCCAGCAGCTTCCCGGCCTCGCCGGGGCTCCACGGCAGGGGTCTCCCGCGGTATTTCGGGGACCCCGCAGACGTGCGCAGGTAGGCCCGCGCGTGGGGGCTGGGTACGCGCCAAACACTAACCTAACAATAACACAACCAACCTTCGGGCGTACCAAGCCGAAAGGCGCTTCGCTTGTGTCATTTAATACGCGCAGTTTAAAATCCATCCTAAACGAAATTAAATTATTTTTGCAAGACAGGGAACCCGACTTTCTGCTCCTTCAGGAGACTTGGCTCAAACCAACTCAAATGAAGGGGCTGTCGATCCCTAAGTATAAATTAATCCGGAACGACTGTGCCAACGCGCGCGGCGGCACCGCAATTTACTATAAACGTAACCTACACTGCACACCTATACCCACTCCCGCGCTTACAAACATGGAAGCCACCATCTGTAGGCTGGCGATGACAGGACACCAGTCCTTAATCATCGCCTCAGTCTACATTAGATCAGGTACACACCCTCACCGCGCAGACTTCGAAACACTCACTTCACTAGGTACATCAGCCATAATGTTCGGTGACTTTAATTCCAAACACACCGACTGGACATGCGAGACCACCACCACCTCTGGCCGCAGATTACTACACATCACCGAGGAGCTTGGCTATGATGTCATCTGTCCCTACGCGCCCACCCACTACCCGGACAATGTACAAAACCGACCCGACGTCCTGGACTTCGCGATCCTTAAAAATGTGTCGTTACACCTCAGCTCGATCGAAACGCTCGACGACCTGGGGTCAGATCACAGACCGGTGTCCCTAGTTCTAGGTCCCCAAGACCCACTAGACGCCCCCACCCCTCCTAAGAGGCTATTCACCAACTGGGACGGATACCGCTCCGCTCTCGAGACCGCTTTAGACTCCCCCGAGTCCCCGTTCCCTAACTCACCGGACAGTCTCGACAGCACCGACAAGATTGACAAAACCATCGACTCTTTAACGTCACTGGTGACCGAGAAGGCGAAGGAAAATTCGCGGGAGGTTGCGCTGCCAAAGCCCAAGCTCCCGCTGGCCATCCGGAACCTAATCCAAGCCAAAAACGCCGCCCTCCGGAGAGCCAAATTGTACCCCACCCCCGAGTATAGGGCTACAGCTAATCGCCTTCAGCGACAAGTTAGGTCCCAATTAGCCGCTCTGAGACACTCCCGTTGGGAGGAACTCATGGCGGACATTACCCCATCCCATCTTGCGTACTATAGAGCCATCCTCCCCAGTAGCCATCGCCCTATTAGCCTCCTCAAGGCAATGGGGAAACTTTTCGAAAAGACTATACTGACCAGACTAAGAGAGCACCTCCTATCACCATCCGATCCAATTATCATTGACCATCAATTCGGCTTCAGAGCCAAACACTCCTGCCCCCAACAGATCCATCGCATAGTGGAGCACGCCCTAAGCGGCTTCCAACTTAATAAAAATAAAACTATTGCAGTCTTCTTCGACGTCGCCAAAGCCTTCGACAAGGTTTGGCACGACGGATTAGTCTTTAAATTGTACCAATTAGAATTACCCGACCGCCTAGTTAGGTTAGTAGCCTCTTTCCTATCAAACCGTACCTTCCGCTACAGATACGAAGGTTCACTATCTACGCCCCACCCACTACGAGCCGGTGTACCGCAGGGGTCCGCCCTCTCCCCCTGCTATACACAGCGTACACCAACGACATCCCGAAGACCAAGGGTGTCGAGCTCGCTCTCTTCGCGGACGACACGGCCCTCTACTCTAGGGGAGCCAGTACAAATCAAATCATAGCCAAGCTCCAACGGCAATCACAACACTTGGGAATCGGTTCCGCGATTGGAGGATCGACGTAAACCCGGACAAAAGTTCGGCCATTTGCTTCGATCCCAAGCGCCGCACCAAAACCATACAATACGGTGCGCGGTCTCTGCGAATGCAAGGCATCGCAATACCGTGGCACCGCACAGTCAAATATCTAGGGATCACACTAGACAAAAAACTCACCTTCCGTGCACACATCACACGCGTAGTCGCGAACGCGCGCTTTTATATGAGCCACCTCCGCCCGATGCTCGGTAAATACAGTAAAATGTCACTCCGTAACAAGCGAACGCTTTACAAAGTTTGCATACGCCCGGTCCTCACTTACGCGTCACCAGTGTTCGCACACGCGGACGAAGCGATTTTGAACAAACTTCAAGTGCTTCAAAATCGCTTCTGCCGCATAGCCACAGGGGCCCCGTGGTATGTCCGCAACGCGGACCTCCACAGGGACCTACAACTCGACACAATTCAAACAGACTCAGACCTCACAGAGTGCTCGGAACGGTTCTTCAAAGCTGCAGAAGAGCACTCTAACCCACTCATTAGATCGGCGTCGGGATACGCCCCACACACTTCATCTCGCTTCAGGCCCCGTAGGCCCAAACACGCACTCACAGCCACACACACTAAACTCACACGCGATCTCGCGGCCCTCCTGGCCGCTGAGGATCCAACACTCGCGGTGAGTCCCCCCCGCCCCCCCGACACAGAGAGGTTCGATTCCTCCCAGTCCCCTCCCGTTTTAAGTGCACATCTGAGTGCACTTGTCCTCTAAGCGCATTTTGCGTTATTTTAAACTATGCACTAGTTTAAACTAACGCAGCGCCGCATCATCCCCCTCTCGGGGTATGATCGCTTCAGATGAAGCTTGTAAGGCCCTTCTGGCCATAAGCATGATTAAAGGGTGTTTTTTAGTCAGTAAGAGTCTGACATAACCCTACAGCCGGCTGTAGGGTATCCATGAGGATTTCTCACCCTCTCCCCCGCCTGGGAGGAAACAAAAAAAAAACCATATAGCGCCCCGGGCGGGTGGTGATTAGAACTACGTCTTTCGTCTCTTTCTTTTGTGTTTTGAGTGTTTGTTTTAGGGTGTCAAGCCAGTGCGAGCTGATAGCGGAGTACCATACCTATCAATTTCACCTCCATGTATGTTCTACGATTTTTCGTAGTTTTCGTGTACGATAAACATTGTCTTTTACACTATACCATTTCGACAAATATTTAAAAAGTAACAACGATGACAAATGCCCAAGTGCGTGTCGTGCCACGCGCAGTGTAGGGTTCCGTTGTTGCGTGTATCTACCACAATATACTTGAGCAGGTGTAATTATTTTCTATATCGGAAATTAGAAAAACCAATAATATATATACTACCTATCTATGTATCTCAACTCAATACCTATCCTAACCCAGTTATCGTAGTTTATCTCTGATTAGTTTATTCACTCACAGACAGTCAAGAAAAGTTAACTTGTCAATGTCAATGTAAGATATTTTTTTTTCACTATTTTTAAGAAGGCAAAGGTAATTAGTATATACAGCCTCATTCATATATTTTTTTTATTGTCATTGAATTAAAAATCATGTTTGTGTCCAACTTTAGACACTATTCTAATGTATTAGTTATTTTACTTTAAAATTTTTTTTGTGTTGATTTGCTCACTTAGCTGCTTTTATTATGTGCTTATTTCAGTTTTCTTTTTAATGTTACTCAATAATGTAAGCTGGCGGGTGGTGTGCAGATATTGGTGCTTATCATTATTTAGCATTCATTCCTTCACATTTTGTATTTTTATATATATATATATATATATATATATATATATATATATTATAGTTACATTTATTTATATTTACGCATATTATGATAATTGACGACAACTTTTTTTCTGCTGATGACGAATCCGCAGATTCTTCTAATAACGAAAGCTTTTGTTCCGCTTCTGGCACGCTTAGTGACTTTTTAGGCCAATCCTTTGATCAATCTCCATTTCTTTTAAACATTTGTCACATAAATGCCCAAAGTTTACCCAGCCATTATAACGAATTCCTTCATGTATTCTCTGGGCAAAATATACACGCAGTCCTTATTTCTGAATCTTGGTTAAAACCACATTTTCAATCTTCCGCATATTCTCTCCCTGGTTTTATCCTAATTCGGAACGATCGGTGTGGCCGAGGTGGAGGAGGTGTTGCTATCTACCTACGTAATACATTCGTGTACAAACTTATAGCTTCCTCCAACTCTGACTCTAACTCGGAATATCTTTTTCTGGAGATTGGGACAGGCCGTGCTAAAGTAGTTGTTGGTGTTGTTTATTGCCCCCCCACAGTTGATTATTTCACCGAACTTGAAGCGGTTTTAGAATCTTTGGGATCTGAGTATGCACATCTCATCATCATGGGCGATTTAATACCAATCTTCTACTTCCCGAATCCCCACGGTCCCGAAAACTCCTTCACATTGTCCAGTCCGCAAGCCTACATGTTTTGCCCCTTCAACCAACTCACCAAAATACTTTTGGTGATGATACATGGCTTGATTTAATCCTTACCTCTTATCCCTTCCTTGTTCCGTCCCATGGACAACATATCGCTCCTGGCATCTCTTATCATGACCTTATCTTCCTTTCGTATCTCTTTAAACCCCAAATCCATTCCCAAGGTTCTGCACAGGCGCTCGTTCGCACGTATGGACTTAGTAAAACTACAAAAGCATGTCTCTGAGGTCAACTGGGACTCTTTAATTCTAGCTTGCACTGTAGATGACAAAGTCAAAATATTTAATGACACTCTCCTTAGTATTTACGATGTCCATGCACCCATCAGAAAAGTGAGGATGAAGCGGCAACCAGCCCCTTGGATGACTGAGGGTGTTCAGATGGCGATGAGGCGTAGGGATCGTACCTATCGCAACTACAGAAGGGATCGTTCTGATGAAAAGAGGAAGCTTTACAAAGCTGCTAGAAACCGGTGTAATCAGATGATACGTAACGCCAAACGCCGATATATTCTCAATAACCTTTCCTCCTCATCTTCTGCTGATATCTGGAAGTTCTTCGGAACGCTAGGTATCGGTAAATCGCTACATTTAGACATATCTAATTCTATAAACCTTAACGATCTCAATCGCCATTTCACTACTTCTCAGAAATTGGATCGTTCATCTACAGCATCCACTATTGCTTCTATAAATGGTTTGACGCGTCCTAATGTTGACCCTTTTTATTTTTCACCAGTCGCACCGGCAGAGATCAAAAAGATAATACTTTCAATTAAATCCAATGCAATGGGATGTGATGATATAAGCCGTCGCATGATCGTCACTATTCTTGATCATCTTCTTTCCGTTATAACACACATTATCAATTTCTCCCTAGACACTGGTACTTTCCCTATTCTATGGCGTAAAGCCTATCTCCGGCCCCTACCCAAAGTTAATAATCCAACGCAACCTAATCAGTTTCGACCGATTTCCATCCTCCCCTTCATGTCAAAATTGCTTGAAGCCTGCGTTTACAAACAACTCTCCCAATTTATTCACAATAACTCCCTAATGAACCCTCTCCAATCTGGATTTAGGCCTGGACATAGCACTGTTTCTGCACTCCTTAAAGTAACTGGCGATGTTAGGGCGGGGATGGAGAACGGTAAAGTTACTTGCTTAGTTCTTATCGATTTTTCTAATGCTTTTAATACTGTCAGTCACGACATTCTCCTTGCCATATTATCCCATCTTATGGTCTCTGACGAAGTGTTGACTTGGTTTTCATCTTATCTTCGGGACCGCCAGCAGATGGTGCAGTCTGGGGAATCATCCTCATCCTGTCTCAATTTGAAAACTGGTGTTCCCCAAGGCGGTATTCTTTCTCCTCTTCTTTTTTCAACTTTTATTGATTTTATCACTCACAAACTTCAGTGTTCGTATCATCTATATGCTGACGACCTACAATTATTCACCGAAGCAAGTATTGACGAATTAAACAATGCCATTGATGCGATAAACAGTGACTTAAATGCTATCAAAACATGGTCAGACAATTTTGGTGTCACTGTCAATGCTGGTAAATGTCAAGCTATATTAATTGGTGGATCAAGAATAATGAGCAGAATTGCCAACAGCAATCTTGGGTCTATCTTCTATGACGGCACTTTGATACCTTTTACTTATGTTGCAAAAAATCTCGGATTGTACGTCGACTCAAATCTCAAATGGCAGGATCAGGTTGGTAGAGTCTGTCAAAAGGTAACTGGTACATTGCGTGCTCTCTACTGCTTGAAAAATTTTTTGCCGATCAACATCAAGGCAGTGCTTGTGCAAACTTTGATTTTTCCCATAATCGACTATGGTGATGTGTGCTACCTCGATCTGAATGCAGATCTACTCAATAAACTTGATCGACTTCAGAATAACTGCATTCGATTTGTTTTCAATCTTAGAAAATATGACCACGTGTCCGCATACCGATCTCTTCTAAAATGGATGCCTATTAGGCAGCGCAGAAGTATGCGGGCTCTGACCACTCTGTTCTCCTTGTTGGAATCTCCAAATGCCCCTTTCTATCACACTTCCCAATTTCAGTACTTATGTACCTCTCATGCTAAAAATCTTCGATCTTCTTCTAATCGCGTACTTATTGTTCCATCTCATCGCTCTGATATGATTCACTCGTCCTTCTTCGTCAAAGCTATACTTCTGTGGAACGAACTCCCCCTAGATATTAGAATGTCCACCAACAAAATTAGCTTCAAAACCAAGCTACGAAGCTTTTTACAGGAACAAGCAGTCTAGCTTAAACGTTAGTCGTCATCATTATGTATTAGTATGTATATTTATATGTGTATGTATGTATTTGTGTGTATGTATATGTATAGTTATTTATATGTAAGTAATTATTTATGTATGTGTGATTATATACACACATCAAAAGTGTCTAGGGATCAAGCATTTTTATGCGGATTTCTTGAGATTGAGATGTGGCTTTGTAATAAATTTATGATTTTATAAATTTATATGGATCCTTTTTGGTGCATTTCATAATTTGAATCAGGAACTGTGAATCAAATTCGAGTAAAAGATGAAAATCAGCTGTCAATATTTTCCCTATAAAAACATACAACGCATTGAAGACATTATTAGTGCTACTGTTTCCCTACTACTGATTAAAACCAACGTTATTATGGAGCGGCGACGTCATTTAAGCAGGGAAGAAATGCTCAGAGCCGTGGGAATGATAGAAGCTGGTTCCCGGCAACGTACTGTGGCTTTAGCTCTGAATACAAGTCAGAGTGTTATCAGTCGACTTTGGACACGATACCGAAGCACTGGTACCGTGGCTGAGCGCCATGGAGGACGGTATCGCTGCACCACACGGAGACAAGACCGATACATTCAAATCTTAACTCGAAGAGCTCCAACAATAACCGCCATGATGTTAGCCGTGAGGCTTCATCACTCTTCAGGGAACTTAATTAGCGACCAAACAGTCAGAAACCGCTTGCATGAAGTGAACCTTCATTCCCGAAGACCGCTACGGGTACCACCTATAGCAATGCACAATCGTAGGATTCGATATCAATGGGCTCTTGAACACAGAAATTGGGCAGAAGAACAATGGCGTTTCGTGTGCTTTTCTGATGAGTCTCGTTTTGGTATGAGACCGGATACAAGACGTATACGACACTGGAGAACCCCTGGACGCCAACAGCGATTAAAATCCTGCCAGGAAGTCCATCCTTATAGTGGTGGAACCATCATGGTATGGGCGGGTATTTGGATCGGCGGAAGAACTGAGTTGATTTGGATCAGAGGCAACCTCAACGCTCAAATTTATGCTGAGACGATTGTATCAGACGTCATCGTTCCTCTACAAGTGCAAATCGGTCCCTTATTTCAGTTAATGCATGATAATGCACGACCGCACACCGCAAGAGTTGTAGGACAGACTCTCGCCGCAGCTAACATCAATGTCCTGCCCTGGCCTGCTCAGTCGCCAGACTTGAACCCGATTGAGCATGCATGGGATATGCTACAGAGAAGAGCTCTGCCGAATATGGAGGGAATCCAGTCGCAAGAAGACCTTTTTTTGTTGTTGCAACGAACATGGGCGGCCATTCCACAGCGTGATTTGGATGAACTCATTTTGAGTATGCCAAACCGATGTTCTTGTGTTGTTAGTGTTCGCGGTAGAAATACGGATTATTAATTGTTTAAGTTACCCAATAAAATTTTAGAGAAAACTGTTATTTCAGTCTTTTTTTCGAACTTTTGTGTTAGTGGTTCAAATGTCAAAAATCCCTTTATTAGGAAAATGGCAAATTTCTTTATTAATGCAAAGGTGACTTGGTTTATCGTTACTGTGACAAACGAAAACACTTTATTTGATGAATCCTTAAAGAAAATTTTAATTAATATCAATCAGGAGAAAAGTTATTGCAAAAATATATGTTGATCCCTAGACACTTTTGATGTGTGTATATGACTGCTTCATATTTATATATGTTCGTCTTTCTGTAATCTCCATGTAAGTTGTGCACCCTACCACTTTTTATCCACAACACCCTATGGTTGACTGGTAGAGAATGCCTATGGCATTAAGTCCGCCTTTGTACACTTGTGCATTAAGTATAAATAAATAAATAAATAAACAAATAAACAAATAAATAAATAAATAAAATAAAAATACCTAAATCAAAGTCAAACTGCGTCTTTAACTCAAAATCTATTCGTTATGTTTTTTTAAATACTTAAATGAATGATAACCGCCGATTTTTTTGTTTCCTCTTTGGGGGAGCGGGTGTGAAATCCTCATGGATACCCTACAGCCTTCTGCAAGGTTATGTCAGACTCTTACTGACTAAAAGCTTCATCTAAAACTACCATCGTATGTGATGCGGTATAACCGCCGATCTTTTCTAGTGTTTATACACTTTTTATAAAAACCTAACGTTAGCGCGACTCAGAAGCCGTTGCCGTTGGTACTCGCGTAGCGTTATGGAACTAATGATATTATATTGTGTTTTTTTAAGTTTCTATTCAGATTTTGTTTCAATGCAAGGTTTTACGCTACAATAAAATCAAAAAATAGTCTTAGAAGTAATTTTAAATGACCTTTTCAACGATATCCCACATGATGGGGTAAATGATGAAATAAAATCATCCCCAGGTTACATGTAGGGGAGCTACCCTAAAAAAATAATTTTCAGAATTTTATTCTACCATTTTGTTGGCGTGTTTGATATACATATGCCCACAAAATTACAGCTCTCTAGTGCTAGTAGTCTCTAAGCAAACCGGGGACTAATAGACGGTCATGTAGAAACTATAAGAAGAGTTCCTTTTCAGGACTACAGAGCCCTAAAAAGGATAGACCAGAAAGCCTAGGACCTGTAACTGGTGAAGGCTTTAAAAGAGATCTATATATTTGGTGATAAATTGATAATAAATGAGATTGCTATGGTGCTATACCTAATGGTATGGATATTTTATTTTACGCCTTTATTTTAATTAAATATTATAAACTTTGCTTTGGTAATTGTATAATTATTTTATTTAGTGATGCAGTTGCCACCAGTAGTGTCCAAAACAACAGACGGGAATTATTGCTTTCGTCAACCTGGAACGTCAACGTCATTGATATAGGGTTATTTAATGACATTGAGGTGGGTATATAGTATGTTATGTATGAAAATCATTTCTTTAGTGGTAAAAGTCAGGGAGGAATCAGTCGAAAACGTTTGTGTGGAAAAACATTGCCCGCAAGATTGCACTTAGTTTGTTTCCATATTGTTTGTTATAAAATATACTTATCAATGATTTGGTGCTAATCTTGTTCATGTTTTTTAAATAAACAGGCAGTCCTCGACTCACGTCGTTTCAAGTTACGTTGAACAATGTTTTGACACTTTTCCAATACGTCAATTGTTTCGATTTCCGGCATAGGAGAATTCACTTTTCGCGAGGTCAATGTCCGTGGGGCCGCGTCCGTAGGGAAGTCTCGACTTACGTCGTTTCGATTTATGTCGCGAATTTCGAGAACCTAACATGCCGTAAGTACGAGGACTGCCTGTATATATAAATTACAAGTTTATGCTAATTGAACAAAATGTCATGCTGAATTGTAATTGCAAGAATATCGTTATGCAATCGCTGTTATTTTTTTAATGACGAAAGTTTATATTAGATCATGATGAGTATCAACGGACATACACAGATAGACCCCCAGCCACATGATAGCCTATTAGTTCTCCTGTATTAGTAATAGTTTCAATTTTTTACTCACTATTTCGAACTTCGAACAAAAGTTAAAACTGCTTAGATCGTTTTGTTCCCAATAGGTAATTCTCCTAAGTAGTTTTACTGCCTGAAACTACTGGGTATAAAATTTCTAGACAATCACAGTTGCAGAAATACTAGGTGATATGAATTTATTGTAAAACTTTACATCTCATCTCATTTTTGTCGTACTCAATAGGCGAGTCGCATGCCGCGCCAGCACGAAAGAGCAACAGGGACGACGAATACCTCTTTCTGTGTTCTGTGACGATTACAATAAGTCAATTTGAATAAAGTATATTTTCATTTTATTTCCTTTCAATCCGCACTGGGGCCGCGTGGCGGGTCATGGTCCAATCTCCCTATTCCATCTTGAACGTAAAATTTCCTACTTATCAATCCACACTGGCATCTCGTGGTGGGTCATGACCCATTTCCTCTTTTTCGTCAAACTATTAATCAAAACTTGAAACCAAGTACTTACACGTCAGTGGTCACCAGACCCGTCTTTCTCAGTGGGCAGTTTGGGCAAGTGCCCAGGGCCCCGTGATCGAAAGGTGGGCCTCACAGATCACAAATACAAAGTCCCTAGTTCTTGTTAGATCACCAAACGGGGGTCATAGGTCATAGCATAGGTCATTATCCTAATATACCCACCTAGCTGCTCATCTAGCTACCCACTCAACTGCCCACCCACCTAGCTGCTTCGCTAGTTTGTGACGTTCGTGATTTTTTTCCCCTAGCCCTCATCCGCCATGTCGTACGAAATTCCAATAAGTACCAAATAATTAATTGGGTTAAAAAACCAGTTAGTATAAATATTACTACGAATAAATATTTTTTTCTGATACCTCAGCCTTTTCCTCCATGGGCCTCATATTAATCTTGTCATCAATTTTAAATCTCAGTCAATGCTTACGTGGTTTAACAAGTACGTCTTAATTCAAGTAACCACACGTATATAACAATACATATTAATAAAATAAAGAATAAAAAATATTTAAAACACATTCTTGAGATAAAACAAGTGTTTTAGTATTATTGGTATTATTACTTACCAATTACCTATGGTACCTAATAGGTATCTTTCAAAGCATAATCCTATTTTATTTTTATTCAAACTTAGAAATATATTTGTACAAGCAAAGTTTGTGCAAGTAATTATCATAAAACTTGCACAAAGTTATAAGCGAATTGTAAACATTGAAAACTGTAGGTAATTGGCTTTGCGCTATATAACTTACCTATGATTAAGAATTGTTTGTAATAAGCTGTTGGTTTCAATAAATAAAGAAGCTGCTTAATACATAAAACGAAGTTAAACCTTAACGCGTAGCAAGCAACGCCATCTGTTATCAATACCGATAGGTTATATAGTTACATTTTGTATGAAAACACATTACCGATTATCGTACATCTGCGTGGCTTTAAATTCTAATAACTTTTGAATAAATGCACCGATTTCAATGAAATATAGAAGAAATGTTATTCAGAGATACATTTATAGATATATTACCCATTCATTGCATTTAATTCAGCAGTTTTGGTGTGATGAGTGAACAAACATACAGACAAAAGTTCTAATAATTATAGAAATGTGTTCTGTGTCCAGTAATTGTTTTTGCACTATGCTGAGAATTGTTACTTATCAGTGTGATTATGTAAGTTAAGGTGTAAAAATGTTAGCAGACCTTTAATAAATTAATTAATAAATCCTATGTCCCTAGAACATTTTTTTTGCAAATATATTCAATGTATAGACATGCGAAGCTTACATTCTTATTATATAATATAATATATAGATGTATAGGGTAGGGTTAGAATCCTTATAAATGTTTGCGTTTATATATGCAAAATATAAAACAGTTTACATTCTTTTATATTTAAAATGGCAGTGATTTCTTTCCACGTGGAGAGTTGGCGAGTGTCACGGTGACATTAGCCATGAAATAAATAAAAAGCCGGACATACGCAAGTTGGACACGCCCACCGAGGGTTCCGTACAAAATTGCTTAGAAGTGTGATTTCTACACAGATTCAAGGGACTGTATACTTGAGTACCTATATGGATTAAATTTCAAGTCGATAGCTTTACACGTTCCCGAAATAAAGGATCTTGTGAGACAGATAGATAAACGGCTGCATTTTTTTCACGTTAACTTAGAAATAAGTTTTTTTCACTACTTTAAGGGACCGTAGACTTGAGTTTAAAAATTCAACTCGATACCTACACATGTTTCCGAGATAAAGGGACTTGACAGACAGACAGATAGACGGACAGAATTTTTGGTGACCCCTTTATTTTTTTATTTTTTTTTTATTATTTGAGTAGAAATACACAATCCGTGAAAAAAGCTACATAGTCGAATGTGACGTGCAGATCACGTGCAGCCCACTGACAAACAGACTGACAGCAGAGGCTTATTGAAAAAGTTTCAATTGATCATTTAGGTACGGAACCCTATGATTAAAATATTTTATAAGTACTTAATTAAAATACAGACTCCTACATGATTTATACATATACAAACCAACTCCTGTAAAGTGTTATTATGGTTCTGTAAGCATAAATTTAGTTATGCTAGTGTGATAAAAAAATGGGTGTGGCAATTTGTCCTGTGAACAATTTGAATGTGGTCACAACAACAACTAACATTCAATCGCGTCTCCAAAGACTATTAACTAGCGAAACTAGTGTCGTAAACATTGTTAGCCGTCGCTGCCAGCCAAACAGTAGTTTTCGCGCCGCTAATAGATAACTCGAGTACAAATGCCTTACAACCACGCATTTTCATAGTGATTGCAAGTTTTTGCAAACCAGTGCCTAGACTGTTCTTATTCAAAAAAGTGAAATAAGAAGATCGCAATGAAGGTGGGTGTGTTTATAAATATTTTTTGTTAAGTAGAAACTTTCTATTTGTTATCAATATGATCATAAACTATCCATTTTTCATGTAGACTAAGTAATTCATTTTATTTATTTTTTTATATTATCACCAAACGCTTATAAATATAATAATTGTTTTTACCTTACCTATAGATTGATTATTTTACAAATACGATTGATTTTAAACTTGTTTTATTAGCTGGAAGGAAAAATATTTTTAACTATCTTATGTAAAACATTATCATACTTTTATTACTTATTTATATACCTAACTTCATTTTACCCTTTTTTGGATTTTATAATAAATAGTGTGATTTATTTCATTTTCTCTTTAGATTTTCAAATTTTTATCTGTTATTACACTACCCAAAAAAGAGTGTAATGTATTCAGGGTTCATGTACGTATGTATGTACAATTCTTCTAAACGCCTGAACCGATTTAGATGTGTATCGTTAGAATCCTTTCACCATCCCGGGTAACATAGGATACTTAAACTGTTAAAATTTAAATAACAGCAATGGCAAAATGTCAAATATATTTGTCAATTAAAAAATATATATTTTTTTTACGGTAGTCGTGTTTTCTTTTTTATTATATTTATTAACTGAAGCTTGACTTAAGTAAGCAAGCTCCTTTTCCCTGTCACATATTCTCTTGTTAACAATAAATAGGTACCTACCTACTTATTTTACAATAAAGATTCGTAAATTATATAAAGCATTCGGTCGGTGATACTCGAATTGTTTAATATAAAACGAATCGATGGGTAAAAAACTCTTAGCTGACTTTTCGTTTTCTCTAGTACAAGGTTACCCGACGGTTGACTTAGATATCTCAAAGGCAATGACGTATCATTTAAAAACTTTCGTTTAACATTTTAATGTTGTTAAGTTGAATGCGTAACACCTACCGACGACGTAACTTGACCTACAAGTAGTCGTTTATAATAGAGTTATGACACAACAAACTTTCCGCTGGCATTCGAGCCCCGTCTGATGCACTCACAGGAGACTGCATCCAAAGTGTCCATAATCATTATTCTGAGCAGTGTTCATTCTGCCTCAGTCATGTGGCAACGTGTACTTACCTAATTGTTTTTGGTTTGACATTATTATACATAATTTATTTAAAAATGTTTCATCCAATGTCCACCATTTTAGACGGCCTTGTCTTCAATTAATATACAGTAGAACCCGTTTAATATGATCACGCTTAAAACGATTTCTCGCTTAATATGCCGTTTGCATCAGTCCCTGCAACTTGAGATATGTTTTCAGTTTAATACGCCTAAATCGCCAACACATACCACACACACTAAGCTTTGATGACAATGTGGCACCGTACGAAATTTAATTAATTCAAGATCTTATTGAGAATGTGAATAAACACACAAAAAAGGCCTTAAGTAATGATCAAGAAGAAAATGAGTTAACTGAGAGAAAACTCAGATTTTGTCACACGCCCAAGCATTATCAGCAGTTAATGATGCAGCAGCAGTAATGATTTAAGACGCTATGTAACTTTTTTGAATCAAAGCGAAGACGCACTGCAAAAGTTAAATTATATTGAAAATCTTGTAATTGCTAATGCCTCAAAATCTTTTTGTCAAACTAATATAAGTGATTAATTTAAATAAGGTAATAATGAAACACTACATTTATTATATCGTACATAATTCTTAAATATTGTACATTTAATACCTCAATATACCTACATTCGAAATTTCCCTATCCCGCAATCCCGCATAATACGCTTTCCCGCTTAAGACGCGTTTTTGATTGAGTCCCTGTGCAATCGTCTTAAACGGATTTTACTGTACATGCGGTGGGCATTGCTCTTTATTGTAATGAGGAACAGCACCGCCGTTAGCGACGAACTCGCTGCGATGATGAGTTTACTATTGGTCCATACTATTAGTTTGAATTACCTTTTTATGTTAAATGGGCGGCAAACAAGTATATGGTCCGTCTCATGGTAAGCAGCCACTATAGCCTTTAGACGCTTGTTGTCACTCGTACCGTTGCCGTACCCTGACCCAATCCTACGTGAAGTCTTGGATCCTTACTCACCGACAGAAACACAACCTCATCCCCAAAAGGTAATGGTATTTTATTCTGACCTTCTGTAAGGTGGAGGTGACTTCCCCAGACGGGGATCCGAACGGGAATACGCTATGCCCTATCTCTCTTAATGGCGTTTACACAATAGTTTGATGGACGGACGACCAGTTCTTTTCAATGCGGAGTTGTGGTGCTGCCTTGAGCTTGCAATCGTCTTATATTTGTCATACTTTACAAAAACTGTATTACATTTGCTATCTTTTTTCAGAAGAAAATCGACATAACAAAGTCGTTATGGAAGAACAAGTATTTCATATTGCTGTCTATACTTGCCTTCTGCCTAATCATAGCAGTCCTGGCTCTTTCGGCTAGATTGAATAAAGTTTCAGCGAATTGTGACGTCACTCCGGCTAAAACTTCTCCATCCATGTATGCATCCGATCGTAAAACCAAAATCCATGAGGTAAATTATTTGGAAATGTTATTGAATTGCTAATCCACTTAATATTTACATCTTTTGTATGCAAGTAGCTATACCACGCCACATAGATATCCCTTTCAGGTTGGCGCAGTATCATGGCACAGTTACTAGTTAAAAACTTACTCTACTCAGGCGTTGAATCATAGAATGGGGTACCAGGAACTTGATTGATTTTAATGCTAAGAAAACCTAGGCTTGCTCTTTCACGGCAAAATCGTCGTCATTCCTTCCCCTTCCCTCTCTTCAGGGCACAACACTGGTGCTACAGAGCAACATCACCATGCTCGGTATGGATGTTCTCTGTGACCTGAATCCAAGATACTACAATGAAACCGTGACCTAAACAGCTTCACGTAAACCCGGGGTCATGAACAAGGTGCGGCATTTTTTTTTGTTGTACAAGACGCAAGTCCTGCGTTGAATATTGCTCACACCTCTTTAATGGCTCCTACAAGTAAGTATAAACTCAATGCCTTGAATAGGTTCCACGCGCTACCCGCATCATACTTACCTGCTACTGGTTTAGGTATATTTTCGTTCTTTCTGTTTTATTCTCGACAGTAAATCAAAAAAGTAGATACGAGTTACACCTACCTATAGATATACTTCTTTTGTGCATAAGTCAAAATTGATAATCCTGGCGCGACCGCCGAGCGTAGGTAAGCAAAGTAAAATACATGGATGAGATTACTTTCTGTACCTTCTCTTTATTTTATGCCCAGGGCCTCCACATCTCTAAATTCGACTCTACGTGTATCTTTCACATAGCAATCGTGGTTACAACTTACCAAAGTTTACGTGATTGCTATTGCTGACAACCGGACTTTGTGTATTAATATTTTTTATATTGTTGCAGCTCACACACTACAGATTACCAAAACACGTCATTCCTCTAAATTATAAATTATTATTAAGACCGAACATGGGAAACAAAACTTTCAGTGGAAAAGTAAACATAAAGATTCATATAACTGAACCAACTAAAAATATCACCATACATTCTAATAAATTAGACATTTCTTCAGTGAAATTAAAACGTAAAAAAAGAGAAATTATAATTGCGTCTACTATCAGAACAAACGATGATCGTGAATTCTTTATAATAGAGCTAGGACACGAAATAGAAATTAATAACTATGAATTAATATTAGTATTCACAGGAAGACTAGATAGAGGATATGTCAGCTTTTATCAAAGCACATTGAAAAGTGGTCGGTAAGTTAGTACCTACTTAAATTCTTACTTTTTTTAGCTATTTAAGTAGGTTTCACTGTATTCATAGAGTAATGTTATATAACTCTACCTGAACTCTACCCTGAACAACGAATTAAGGTAAGCCAGGGGTGAAATCCTATAGACCCTCTCAGATTCTACTTTGGCAACCCGTAGATGGTAAAGCCTATCTAGTAATTCGTGAACTCAGAATACAGAACAAACTTCTTCTGTATTCTGAGTTCGTGAACTTGATATTTTTTTAAGCTTTGAGTATAGAGATGGTTCAAAAGTGGTTGTCGGTTACGGGCAGCAGCTTGTTTTTTATTATAACATGAACAGATACTTTAATTTTTTTATTTATCTCCGATTTTTTTTAATAGAATTTAAAAATTTACCAATTTTGTAAGGATGCTTGCCACTCTGTGACAAGTAACGTCATATTTTTAGTGTGTGGCAGCCATAGAGCAACGCGGCCGACGTGGCTAGGAGGAGAGTAGGCATTAACAGCTTTCCCCTCTGCCGATTTTCCCCCGCTGTTCGGCCAGCTCACGTAACAAAACTAGCTGCGCTTGGATGATTATACCGATGATTACACAATTTTTATTTTCATTACTGTTCTTGTTAAAAATTTTGGTATTAAAAATCTTACCTTTTCCGCACATTAATACCAAATCATCCATAAGTACTAGTTTGGAAAATGTTTTTTCTTTTTACATAATTATATGTACCTACACACTGAACTATACAAAATGGTCGATAATTCACACCAAATGTTTAACAAATATTGATATATTATCATATCACCAAAGTAGTTTTAGAATGAAAATTTAATGAATTTGTAGCTGCGGGCTTCTCTGAATTTCAATAAGTGCAGCGCTGTTTGAAGTGAAAACTTCTTTAGCACCGTTGTGATCTGAGGTTCGATGAAACAGAAGTAGAGTATTTGACACAATAGGTATCCGTAATTTTACCACTTAATTTATGAGACGGATAGTCGAACGGTAACGGTTTTTGGGGTCGACACCAGCTGTTCGGTGGTCCGAAACCTGAGCTCCGATTTTTTTTGTTTTATTAAGCAATTTTTTTATTTAGCGAAACAAGTATAGAATATTTAAATTTGCCCAGTATTTTACAATACCGGAATAGTTAAGTATTAAACATTTGATAGGTGCCTAATTTGTTTATTAATACAGGCTTGGTTTATATCAGCAATCCTTACCTTTTCAATGTTTGCAATTTTTTACAGTAATTTTTCAATAAACATTTTGATAAAAAACCTAAGACAAGAAAAGCATAATAAAAACTATTGCTGGTAACAAATGAAACTTTAGGCGTGTTCACATTTTTGTAGGTTTTTAATTTTATTCTAACGGAAATAAAACTATGATCTCTCGCATCACTGTCACAGGTTAATCTTGATGAACATGTGGATATATCAAACTTTAAGATTAAATAATGAGAAAAAAAAATACGAAATTGGTCATTGTCACTTCGGATTCGGAGACGTCCACGCCACCGACGTCTCCATTTTTCTCGGAGCGCATACTTCAAACTGATGTAAAAAATATAAAATTCAGAGAGCACTGCATTTTATTCATGACGTCATCTACATATTTTGGCTAAACTATAGAAACCAGAAGCTGCTTTCTAAACCGTGCTAATGAGCAAAAATCAGGACCACACACAGAGGGCACTCAAGTGTCCTCGGACGTTTGACTGGATAAAGTCGCGGCACGATATGATAGCGGTTTTGACACATTGCAATAGTGACGTGAAAATCATTCAATAAAAAAAAGTGATCAAAAAAATCTATTAAAATCAAGTGCGAATCCGATCTACGTATTATAGAAATTTTAATCAATATAGCAAGAAGTTAGAGAGAATGAACAAAAGAGATTGAACAAAACGAAAATATAAATGTGTACTCACGCTCAGTGATCCTATATGCATATGTATGTACTATATGTGTTTGGAGTATTCGTTTATTCGGCATTTGTTTGTGTTTTTCAATAATCCTTTTTTTATAACAAGGAAAGAAAAGGGAAATAGTAGTATTCATATTAATGGTGCAAACGAAACCAATCAGTTTTATCTGCACCACCACTAATGGTGCATTCGTTACAACGGCAAAAAGTGGCCCTACTCTGGAGTTAAGGCGACTGCCCACAAAAAGTCTCTGCTCCGTTCGCCACTTTTAGTCGAGAGGAGTGCTTGAAGTGATTGAAATCAGAAATACTTTCATTCGGAAAGGCGGTTGCAAATTATCTGCATCATGGAATCCGGTATTTGTAAAAACGCAATTACCTTTTTGTGCGCACATTTCGTATAACGGACGGTAAGTGTTGTGTGTAAGGGTACTTGGAAAAATCATGTGTCATTAGAGGGGTTCATTATCGGATATGCAGACAACAAAACAACAAGGCATAGGATGAAACCTGGTCAAAACGTCCGTCGTGATAAAGAAGGAACAAAAACCTTGCGCGTAGAATATTATATTTACATAAAATCAAATTAACATTAGTGCCATGCTATGCCAACCCAAGCAGGACTTATAAACTCAGATCTATCATTCAATATGAATGGCACCGATTCCAAATGATATATACTTATACTGACAAACCGAGAATCTTCTTCTTTTAGAAGTTGGTTAAAAATAGATTATAGGAACCGTATAGAAATAAATAAAATAATAGAGGAAGATGGGGATGGATAATAGTCTGCACCGACAAGAGCATAGCTCTTAAATTTAGAGAGAGATAGAAATAAAAAAAATAAGCAGTATGTATGGACTATGTTTCCTTTGCTTTCCTGGAACAGGGAAAAATATGATATGACATTGACAGCCAGTTCGGCGAACTGAATCTTGTTTTCATGTTAAGTTCAAATTTAATGTATTATAAAAGTACAGAGTACCCTTTGTATTGTATTTATTAATGGTGTTATGAAATAAATAGTAAATGTGCAAACTTTTCTCGATTGTTCGATGTTTTACCATTATTAATAAAATCACTTCAAACAACCTTTACCGCTCCATTCATTCGTTTAGAACAATGGAAAGAACAGAAACACTTTCAGGAAGGCTTTCACCATTAGTTCGGCCAACGCATTATAATCTATTTTTACGTCCAGACCTCAATTCAGGCCTCTTTCAGGGAACAGTCAAAATAGATATTACAACAAAGGAAGAAAAGAATTATATAAATCTTCACACAAAGTTTTTAAACATAACTTCTGTAAAAGTTTTAAAAAATAATGTAGACATACCAGTTTCAAAATATATCGAAATCAAGCAAGCAGAACAGCTTTCAATAAACTTTGATAAAACTCTTGAAACAGGAATATATAACATTGAAATTGACTTTAATGGGGACTTAACTCATAGTTTTGTGGGATTTTATCTATCTAAATTAAAAGATAATAGGTAGGTATTATACTCCAATCAAAACATACATAATTTTAAACATTCTTACTATGTTAATAACCCAGGTAGCCTACTTCAAGAAATTAATTATTATCTGTACATCATAGTCGGTAGTCACTATAACATCACTGTAACTTTTGTCTGTTTTTTAATTAATTATTTATTTATTATTTCAGAACTATGGTTGCAAGTAAATTTGAGCCCACTTATGCTCGACAAGCATTTCCATGTTTTGATGAACCAGATTTCAAAGCTACATATGACATATCTTTAGTAAAACCATTGTCATATGTGGCTCTATCCAATATGAATGTAAGTAGAATGAAGAAGTTCATTGAATAATTATTTTCATACTGTAAAAGTGTCCTTGTTTTCAGGCAGAACATATAATACATTAGCTATAATATCCCTCTTGCGTAACAATTTTTTTTGCATTGAATCACAAATATTAATTTGACTTTTTGCAGGCGATATCCAGCAAAGTTGAAGATGATAGACAATTTGAAATTGTTACTTTCGCAACGAGTGTACCAATGTCTACTTACCTAGCTTGTTTTGTTATTTGTGACTTTGATTTTAAACAAAATGAGATAAACTCTAATGGGATTGGGAAGAACTTTATACTGAGGTCATTTTCACAAAAGCATCAAATGCATAAAATTGATTTTGCACAGGACATTGGAAAGAGAGCTACAGAATTTTACATAAAGTATTATGAAGTGCCTTTCCCTCTGCCCAAGTTAGGTAACAATTTATTCAATTGTAATTTATATATTTAGTTTTTTATATTTATTTTAATTTTGCTCTATTTTTATTTATATATATTTTTTATATTATAGTGAAAACTTAATAATTAACAACACCTGCATTGGATTTAATTATGGGTTTTCAAAATTATCTGTGCTAGATGGCAGCATTGATATGAGAGATTACCGTATGTGCCAAAGCGCTTTAAGTATTTATTTTTAAACCAAAAGAAATTCAATGTCCAACTCAGCATACGCCCTTTATTTAATATACTTTTAAATCACCGAAATTGGTTCATTTGTTTCGATTTTATTTGGTATTTGTTGGCCGAAACGTGTGACGTCACAGAGCTCTATCGTGGTTCCAGTCGAACTTTAGTAGCATCTCTACGCACGCTCGCGCCCGAGCACCAGAGCTCTGTGACGTCACAGTCTAAATTTGTTTAGGTCATAACTTCTTCTATATTTGTAGTTGAACAAAAATTTTACCACTGTATTTTATTCAATCTTAGCTCTATAAATATGCATTCTCAACTAAAATTGTTACGGATCCTCATCCAAAACTCATAAAGATTTCCTGAAAAAGACTTCCTCAAGCAGTGCCTCCAGCAAGTGTTGAAGTTTTTTATTAATCTACCTTATTGTTTTATTTCTGTAACTTTTATTATTCTTTACAATAAATAGCAGTGATATTTCAGACATGATTGCCATCCCTGATTATGTCTCTGGGGCAACTGAACATTGGGGTCTTATAACATATAGAGAAACATCTTTTCTGGTTGATGAGACCACAGCCTCTTCAAGAAATAAGATCAATGTTGCCAACACTGTAGCACATGAGCTGGCTCATATGTGGTTCGGTAATTTAGGTATGTTTGTAGCAAAAAAACATCATATTATGAATTCATTATAATAAATAGCTGTTAATTTTATGAAAATTATACTAAACTAAACATAAAGGAAAAATATGGTACTCGGGTCAACAGCTTAAATTGTGGTGCATGACCACAATTTGCTTTAATCACAATTGGACATTTAAACACGCTGCATGTGCATAATTGCGTATATTCTGTGTTATAAAGATAAAAACAATGCCTTCAATGCTTTGATAAAGAACACAAATAGTTCAAGATCAAATAACAAATGCCATGGCAACACATTTCATTCGTAAAACTTAAAAAAATAACAAAACATCATGGTTTGTCGTGTTATGTACTTACGTAATCCCCATTTGTTATCAAGAAAAAGACAACAATACAGCTCAACGGTGCGGAGTCGCCGTTTCGCTCGCGCTGCATTGAAGCGTACAGTACCGTCTCGCTCGCTCAATTGAATGTTTATTTACAGACGAGTGCGTGCGTGAGAGTTGCTTATGTAGTTGTGTCGGAGCATATTTTATTTGATGCTAGTAGGTATAAGCGTACCGTATCTTCCCTTCTGGTTTAAATCTAAGAAGTACTGTTTATTTTACTTGCCTGCAGCCTTAAAAAATCATCTTATAAAAGTATTGCATTTTTAGCAATTAAATACTTTTAATTCCATGATATTATTAGAAAGTGTGAATTATTTAATTTGACTTTTTTTAGTTACAATGAAATGGTGGGATGACTTATGGCTTAATGAAGGATTTGCATCATACATGCAAGTTAAAGCACTGAATGCCATAGAACCTTCCTGGACAATGGTAGTTTCTTCTTTTCATAATCTGTCATTGTAGTTATAAGAATCGAGAGTTCTGTCTTTGACATCCTACATCCCAGAACTAAGTGCAAGGACTCCTCCCTCACGCTTCCTTTCCTCCTTCACTCTTCCTCTCTCCCCGATTTCTTTAATATGTTTCTTTGTTTAAGTATTTTTTATCTTCTGTATTAAAATTAATATTTTTCTTAATTTAAGAGTTGGTTAATTTACAATTATTAAAAAATTCCTAACCTTTCTTACACATGTGCATTGTAATGTTACAGATGGATCAGTTTTTAATAAAGACAATGCACTCTGTATTGGTGACTGATGCAAAACTTTCTAGTCATTCAATAGTTCAGTCAGTGGCGACCCCTGATGAAATCACTGCAATTTTTGATTCAATCTCTTATAATAAGGTAAGGATTAAAATGAATTATCGAAATATATTTTCTTTGGTCTTCTTGGTCAAATTGGACATTGAACCAATAGAAACGTAATAAATGTCATTAGAAAGATAATTATGAATAGGTACTTCATTTGTTAGTATGACATTATGTAGGAAAAGAGATACGAACACCAACCAAAATACGAACACGCCTAACAAATACTTATACTTTATTTTCTTTGGTCGAAATATATTTTATTTGGTCTTCTTGGTCAAATTGGACATTGAACCAATAGAATCGTAATATATGTCATTCGAGAGATAATTATGAATAGGTACTTCATTTGTTAGTATGACAATAAGTAGGAAAAGAGATACGAATACCAACCAAAATACGAACACGCCTAACAAATACTAAATGTTTACGTAACTTCTTACATTGTTTTAAAATTCGAGGCGACTCCACAACTCCTTTAGTCCATTTCGCAGTGACTAAAAGAATCGATTTAAAATCGAATTAATTCGCTAGCCATTGGCAAGACAGATTGACTTGTATAAATACTTTATTTTGTGGATTGGATGCACATTTTCCTTTTTTCATCTTTATCGTTTTTTTCCAAGTATCAGATATAATTTATTAAATAAATAATAAATGAATTGTTGTTTTTGATCGAAACGTATCGCATCGTCAAAGTTTCTATAAAAACTAAGCAGCCTATCGGACGTGAGAACAAACTAGCTTTTACCATACAAAATTTGACGATGACGATACGATTACGGAGCTGTTGAAGTTCGTGCTTGGGGTTCGGGCTAAAAGTGACATGTGTCTTTGATGTCACATTTTTAATGTTCTGCGGAACCTGCCAATGGTAAAATTAAGTAATAAAATTAATAAAGAGCGCAGCATTGTTTTCAATCTTTTAGCGCTTCAATTTTTCGTTTTCTTAGGGTGCATCAGTTTTACGTATGTTGGAGGGATTTATAGGTGAGGAAAATTTCCGTCTAGGAGTATCGGACTATTTAAAGAAATACAAATATAGCAATACCATCACAAAAGATTTGCTGGCTTCCTTGGAACCCTACTTCAAAAAGGAATATCCGAACCTCAGTATCTTGTAAGTGTCCTTGTGTCCTGATTCTCCTGAATGCCAATTGGCTATCAAATCTTAGAAAGGCTAATACTAATTCGCTCAAAAATTCAATTGTTTACGGCGAGAAGCTTAGATTAATTTTCACAATGATGTCGATTCTGGCATGATTCTCTAAACCTAAACTTAAATTTGACAACAATGTCATTCTCTTTACAGAATGAAAAGGAGAGACTGATGTTAAATTTAGTTTTAAGTTTAGAGAATCACGCCAGAATCGACACCAATGTTTAAAGTTTTTCATTAAAATAGGAATACAATAACAAGGCTAACAACCCACTGCTAAGTAGTTAGTTTAATTTTGATTTTGTTGGTAATTTTAGCTACATAATGGACACTTGGACCAGACAGATGGGTTATCCGCTGCTTACATTGTCCAAAGGCGACCAACCCAACCAATATGTAGTCACACAAAAACGATTCCTCTTAGATCCAGAAGTCACATCTACAAACGACACGGATTATAAGTGAGTTATTATGATAATTAGTGTATTAAATAAATACTAAAAAACGCTTACAGAAAAGTGAAAAATAATATGAAATATTTGAAGTTATTGATGTTTCTCTTAATTTTATTAGGTTTTTCTAATATTATAATGTAACCAACATAATATTTTTAGATATCGTTGGTTTGTACCGATAACTTATACAAGTAGTAATGGTACCAACAGAAACATTATATGGTTTCCAGATACAGCAGAAAATGGTGAGTATACGATGATAAATGATTGCCATTTAAGTAATATAATTATTTCCTTTAACTCTATTTCATTTTTACAGTGGTTGTGACTGTTGGAGAAGCTGAAAGTTGGATTAAAATAAATAACAAACAAATAGGCTATTATAGAGTGAATTATCCGTTAGAGATGTGGCAAAAACTTATTGAGCAACTTAAAGCGAAGTCAGAACAGGTAAAGTTGCGCCATTACCTTGTACCTATTTCTGTCTGTTACTTGATAATTCAATGATCACTAGTTCGTACATTGAATAAATTTTTAGTAGGTGGCTGGTAAAGAATGCCTGTGGCATTAAGTCCGCAATTTGCTGATATGTGGAAATAAAGGTTGAATATATAAAATAACCCCTTTGAATGCATCTTTCCATATTTTTTAATTTCTCTGACATAAGCATTTGATATATAGATATTACGTTTATGCTCATAGTTGCTGTCCAATAAACTCCATTCGTATGCCTTACATATTGTTTTAGATTATTTTAAATGAAATGTTGCAAACCTTTAATTCTTCATGATAATTGGTCCTCCGAGTTTTCTAGTAAATGATTATGAGGTGTTTTAATGTGTTTTTTCCTTAGATTAAAACAAAAAGGGAAGATACGTTATGCTCATACTAACTTCAAATAAAATATGATCCGACTCAACTACATAAGCAACTCTCACACACGCACACGTCTGTATATAAACATTCAATCGAGAGAGCGAGACAGAACTGTACCTTTCAACGCAGCGCGAGCGATACTTCCGAGTCCATACGGCTGAGCTGTATTGTTGTCCTTTTCTTGATAACAAAATGGCGATTACCTAAATAACTCACGACAATCCGTGATTTTAGAGAAAATAATGTTTTTACAGTTTTACGAATGAAATTGTGCCGAAGCATTGGATTTTGAACTGTGTTGTTTATAAAAGAATCGAAGGCATTATTTTATCTTTATAACACAGAATATACGCAATATTGTCATAATGAGTGCACATGCAGCGTGTTTGAATGTCCTATTGTGACAAAAACGAATTATGGTCATGCACCACAATTTAAGGGGATCACTTGTGAGACGCAAGTGCCGTATCTTCCCTTTTTGTTTTAATCTAAGGTTTTTTGTTATTTTTGTTCACATATGATAGTATGAACTAGTAAACTATAGCTGACTAAGTATATATGGATATGTTCCATGACAAGTGATGATAACTGCAAAGTAAGAAGGATAAGTGTAAAAGAAACGAAACGATTCTGCGGCCAATAAATTGTATTCGTAATGATATTGGCTGTGGTACCATTGCTTTCTTTCTCACTGGAGAGTTGTCAATTTCATGCTAGTGTATCGGTGAGAAGAGGAGATCGCTGACGCGGGTAGTAAGCGCCTTCCGCCTGCGATCGTGGACGTTAAGTAACTTTCACAACGGTCGGTCATGCGATGGGTGAACAAAAACTTATTATCTCGAGCTTCTACGTGCTTCGAGCACGACAGTGCTTAAGGCACATTAAGCCGTTGATCCCGGCTGCAATTGCAGTCGTAAGCACCCACCAATTCGCACTGGGCCCGTGTGGTGGGTTACGAGTCTTCCTGTTCCATCCATGGGGAAGTCATGTGCCCCAGCAGTGGGGACAATAATAGGCTGATGATGGCGTGTCGTGTCGCTCAGCCTGTTCTATATGTTCCATAAACTTACTTATTTGAATAGTGGACATAATTATTGACATCGACATTTGACATCCAATGTTGAAGCGCTGGGTGCACCTACATACTTTTCACCCATGAATAATGCAGTACCTATATATTACTAATAATGTACCTAAATATTTCTATTAAATTTTTATTTGAATCTTTTGATTGTTAATTGAATTTAATTGACATATAGAATATATTATAATTGTAAATATAATGAATATGGCGGATAATTTGGTAATTTAAGAATGATTGATTAATATACTAATACTACTAACATAGGATAAGCCCCACATTGTTACTAACTTGTACTAATAATTATGGATGTTTATCTGAAATAAATGATAATTATTATTATTATTGACGACAGATGTTGGTTCCAGCTCACAATATCGGATAGGTCACATCTGTTAGACGACGCGTTCGCGTTGGCCGAGGCTCGCGTTATCCCTTATGACGTGGCCCTTTCTCTCAGTTCGTATTTACGCGTAGAAGAGGACTACGTGCCGTGGGAGACCGCCGCCAGAATATTCCTGTCACTCTCCGACAAACTGACTAATTCGCTCTCCGATAACTTAAATGTGAGTTACCTTTCTATCTCATAGAGGTTAGGTTGTTAACATAACAGAAGTGAATAAATAATTACTGAAATAATTAAATGCTTACCCACTTAGCTTTAAATTACATACTCGGTAAGTAACTACGTACGATAGACTTATTTTGGTAAAGTAACAACTAAACGCACTAAAATTTTAATTTGTAGGTATAAATATTACTTAATCTGATGCTTGTCTAAGTGCCGCAATGTCTCCTTCTATATTTATTCGCTAAGCGTAATTAATTATGTCTCGATTATTTTCAGATTTATGTACAACAACTTGTAAAGCCTTTGTACGAAAAACAAATTTGGCAGAAAACCAATCTCGGTGTTATCGAAGGGTATGTGTGAAATACTCTACTACTGTAAAATTAGGAGAATAATTGCCTTTGTTAGGCTTACCAGATGACCGGGAAATCCGGGATTGTCCCGGAACTTTGCTTCTTGTCCCGTGCCCAGTAATAAGGCCTTATTGTCCCGGATTCCGATAATAGCACATTATTCGTAACAAAATAAACTAAAAACGAATGACACCGCTGGCCTGCTTGATTTTTAAATTCTGGGGGGTGATGGGGGTTTGATTAGATGCTTTATATTTTTAGGGGGCCGCAAATGTAACAGAATTGATAAGCCAGCATCTGGCAAGCCTAGTCTTTATAAATAAAAGGAGTTTTAATATGAGATAACACATACATCACTAGCTAACTTGAATGACAATTTAACATAAGTTTATGGAGTCATCAGATCCAGAGTCTGATTTTAGCATGAAACTGCTTTCACACGAAATTTTCAATGTTCATGATTTATTTAAAAACATTATAATATTTAATTTACTAACTTTCAAATAATAGTTATTTTCGAAAATGAGAGATATATGTGCGTTAGGCTAAGAACTCACGGGCGCGATTTTCCCCCACGCTCGCTGCGGCTGCGCGACCGCAGCTCGCGTAGAATGTGAAATTGTTGGTAATACACAATGGCAAATTTCGCTACGCAATTTACGCCGGCTGAGTGGGCGATTGTGTACGGTAAAAACCGCTCCGTGAGTTTTAAGCTTTATGCATATCCCGCCGCTGGGTAAGAAAAAGAAGGCACTACAATTAAGGATGGCTCAATGGCTACTCGGGATGACCCCATCCCGAGTATCCACTAAAAGTCCGGAATATGCCCTCTCTTGTTGGTAACAACGACGTGGATTCCTTATTATTGGGAATCAACCACACCAAAGGCAGATCAGCACCTGCGGTACGTCCACTTGACTACGTATTGGCAATGATAAGCTTACGGCTACGTGTCTACTGCTAGTCATGTATCCACCGATTTTTAGAGACAAGCGGTAGATGGCGAGAAGTAAGCGGATTGACAAATAGACGTAAGCTGGTTGTCAGATAGACGTAAGCGAGTTGTCAGATAGACGTCAACTGTTTGTCAGATAGACGAAAGCGGGTTGTCAGATAGACGTAAGCGGGTTGTCAGATAGACGTAAGCGGGTTGTCAGATAGACGTAAGCGGATTGACAGAAAGACGTAACCGGTTGACAGTTAGACGTAAGCGGACCTTGACTTGGTCACTCCCCGTTTGTGGTCGTGTGTTCCAAGCTTAGCGTCGCCGATACCTTTACAGTGCTTAATGTACATTGCAGCATGAAAGGAGACGGTTCAAATATGTATGGAGGGTGGTAGTCAGTCTCCGGCAGACTCCAATGAGATGTAGTGCACTTAATTGTATATCGTTTGCCGAAAAACTAGAATTTATTTTATCCCCATTAAAAAAATATTATTAACTATTATATAAAATTATGTAATTATTGATTAGCAAATGGCAAGTTTATTTATCTATTTTTTGTTTCCAAAGCATCAAATATACTCTATTTAAGTAATGTTAGCTAATGCAGTGATAATCATTCTGTTCATCTTTCATTACATTATTGGGTGTTTTACTTCAAGAAGAATCAATAATTAATTGTTATAATAAGTTCACCACGATTTCATGAATATCAAGCAAGACTGGACTGATTGACATTTGCCATAGCGATTAAGTGGACATTTTAAGCTGCCACATTAAAAATATGACGTTACATTTGACAGGGTGGCCAGCAACCTTTGCAACATTGTTCAATTTTTAAACAAGAATTAAAATTAATTGGAGATAAATAAAAAAATAAAAGTATATGTTCATGTTATAATAAAAAACAAGTTTTCAAATTATATGTGTTCTGTCGCTGCCAGAAACCGACTATCATTACTGAACCATCTCCTTTCTTAAAAGGAATATCAAACGGCTTGAGATGAGGCAGGGCCGATTCGTGCCCATACACAAATCTATCTATATATATATATATATCTATCTGATATAATTATGTGCACCAACCTTATAGCAATATGTTATGTTTCTAGTCTATTACGAACAAGGATTTTATCGTTGGCGACACGTTGCCAGCTACCTGATGCGCAGGCTAAAGTCAGAACTATGTTCCTTAATTGGCTTAATAGCCATGGCACTGAAAACGTACTGACCATCGAGACGGATCTGCGAGACTTTGTATATTACTACGGTAAGTTTGTTAAATGAAACTTTGTTTTATTCTTTTCAGAAATTAATAAGTGAAAATTATCAATGTTTATTGAAGATACAATTGGAAATATTTAATATGAATCGAATAGACTTGAAAGCGTGGCTTGAAGGACTTGTATCCAAGCCATTATTGAAAAAAAATATGTAAAATTTATCTTATATTTTACTTTACACTAATTACATAAATGATGTTCGTTATACAAATGAATATTTTTTTCATAAATTTAAATTGATCTAGGATTCTCGAAATAACTTTGACATTGACTAAAACATTATTTGAAGTACTATTTTATAATATTTAAATTGAGGAGTTCTTATATTAGAGATGAGTAGCAATTTTATATGTAAATGATCTCTGTGTATAAACTAAGTCTAATATATCTATAAAAGAGTGGACCATGATCCACAACCTGGTCCAGTGCGCATTTTGGTAAAGGCTGCTAGTGAAAGCTTATGATATTTTCGGAACAATGTGTCTCAAACTTAGATTAAAACAAAAAAGGAAGATACGGCACTCGCGGCTCATAAGTGATCCTCTTAAATTGTGGTGCACGATCACAATTCGCTTTAGTCACAATTGGACATTCAAACACGCTGCATGTGCACTCAATATAACAATATTGCGTATATTCTGTGTTATAATAAAAGTATAAAGAACACAAATAGTTCAAAATAAAATAACAAATGCCTCGGCAACACTTTATTCGTAAAACTGTAAAAACATTTTTTTTTTGTCAAAAATACACGGTTTGTCGTGAATTTTATTTACGTAATGGCCATTTTGCTTTCAAGAAAAGGACAACAATACAGCTCAGCCGTAAGGATTTGGAAGCGGACTCGCTGTTTAGCCTCGCGTTGCGTTGAAGCGTACAGTTCTGTCTCGCTCGCTCGAAATGTTTATATACAGACGTGTGCGTGTGTGAGAGTTGCTTATGTAGTTGAGACGGATCATATTTTATTAATGCTAGTATGTGCGTACCGTATCTTCCCCTTTTTGTTTAAATCTAAGGTCTCAATGAAAATATTGTTATCATCCAAATATCTAACAAGCTTAATCGTACCTCATTGTAGGTATGCAATCTGCCACACAGCAAGAGTGGGAAAAGCTATGGAACATATATCTGGAAGAGGAAGATGCCCAAGAACAAACGAAACTGCGGCATGCGCTCGCTGCTCCAAGAGACACCACCATACTACGGAAGTAAGTATATTTACGAATTTCATTATTTAGCAAATTAAGCGATTGGGCGACGGCATGGGCATATTGAGTTAGTTTGTCCACCCACACGAAGAATATAATCATATCAACATTATCCAAGTTTGCAACCCTTTTTACACAATAAAGAATATTTAGTCGAAATTACTTAATTAATTGGTATATTCACGTCTTAAAGTTTTTATTTATTCATTTATATTTGTGTTCTGTAGATGCTGTTTTCCCCCCTTTTTGTGTTTTAGCGAGGAAAGAGGCATTGAATTTGATAAGTACCTTAATCGTTTGTAGAAAAGTAACACGTGATTTGAATTCTTTATTGCCATGCTGAAATTAGTTGTGTAACGTTCACATAGTTTGTAACTCAATCACATAAAAACGTCTGAAACGGGTTTAGATGAAATTTGACATACTTACACTTAGTTTATTAACTGAATGAAGACATATCCTGGGATAATGTAAGGTTGCAGAGCGATTCTTAACAAAACTAAACTTAACGCGGACGAAGTCGCGGTAGGTCACTAGTGAACTATAATTGTTATGTGTCTAGATACTTAACACTGGCGTGGGATGAGAAGAACATTCGAAGCCAGGACTATTTGACCGTGGTGGGGTATATAAGCGGGAATCCGTCTGGAACGGCGTTAGTATGGGACGACGTCAGAACCCGTTGGACGGAACTGGTCGGCCGGTTCTCCCTCAACAGCAGATACCTTGGAAACTTGATACCCACCGTCACGTCATCGTTCAACACTCAACTCAAATTAAAGGAGGTGAATATATTTATTTTTCATGTTTATACCTTTATTATTTACTCTCTAGATGGAGGGTTACATAGTAAACACTGCGATAATAATAAAAACAGACCAGGTTTTATGTACTTGTGTGCGTGACACGCAAAACAAAACACGCGAATCTTGCATCTTACACTTGCGAAATGTCAGCGAATTGTGATTATTTTTGGCTCGGTGCGCATGCGTAAGATACCAAGTTAGGCTACATTTCCCAAAAAAGTAGGTAAACTTAATTAAATCAAAGTCGTTGGTCACACGATTAAAAATCATAGACGTTGAAACATCTGTAAAACGTATAAAGGACAATGGTCAAAACATACCCAGCTCCGCCAACAATGTAATTATATGAATCGATAGATCTATGAAAAACTAGCCTTTTTTATTATGAAACCATAAAAAAATATCCTGGGAGTCAAAAGATATGAGACCTTAAAAAAATATCTGGTAGTCAAAAGATATGACACATTGAAGGACTTGCAGTTGCAAATGTTCGACTCGTCTTACTTCGTTATGATTGTGCGCTCCCATGTCACTTGATTGATTTTTCGCTTTGGACATTGGAACATGACTATCGGTTTTTCAATTAGTATGGATGAACTGGAATCATGTTTTCTCCGACCAAGAAGTGTGGACAAGTTTGTGTGATTTGTAGTTGCTCCGTTTTCCTTAGAAGACAATTTACTATAACGAACAGACTGTTTGAAAAAGCCCTAACCCATGAGGGGATTTTTCGATTTACTTCAGCGCGGCAGAATAACATAGAGGGGCACCCTTGCACCTTGTGAAGTACTCCCATAATATCTGAGTCCTCTATGTACTGTCGAACTAACTTACTAAATTAATTCCCTTGTTTCATTAATGTTCGTTCGTAATAGTACTTGTACCTATTTAACTTAAAATAACTAAAGACCCCCTGGATGGAATTTGATGCGCTTTGGCACAGATGATCATGACTTTAATACCTTTCAAACAAACGTAGTTTAAGCCGGGCGGACGTGGGTGCAGCGTCCATACATTTTTGCCCAATGTCCTTTTTTATACTTGAATATTTGAAATGAAAAATGTATGTTTCTAATTTTTATTTAGTTTAACTAAAATAATAGCCATGATAACATAGAACCAATCAACAAAATAGACCTTATTTTCATATTATGATGATTAAGGCCTTGAATTTAGTTGTTTAATATTATTTATCTTTAAAATTTGACATATTATAAAATAAATACCTCTGTGGTGCAAAACGTGTTTTACAATTATTTTAATTTATTATTATAAAGAAAAATGGTCGTCCTATTAGAAAAGGATTAAAGTTTATCCGTAAAAATACTCAGTCTAAGGTTTATAGTATGTCCGAGACTCTGAAGCTCATTTATTAAGTTTTCGGAAATCAATTTCTTGATATTCCGTCCACTTTTCGAGACAATGAAATATATATCAATATAAAACAAACCTTTTTTCATCACACTGCTGCAATTGGTAAAAAATTTGATTACGCCATACTTGGGAAAATTTGTAATGGACACTGACATCACTTTGAAAATGTCAAGATGGAGTCATAATTTTTTTTAACTGATATGATGATATAGTTTTTTTTAAGGTTAATAATGAGTTACTTAGCTATCGTAAGTGACTTTGTTGGTTGTTTTTATGCGTTTTTCATAATTTCGGCAAACGTTTATCACGCATCTCGGCATTTCAAAGCATCAACACGAAACTGTAATTGTCGAGCGTATCGCTCAGCGTTACATTGAACACTAAGTGACGTGAAATGACTAGAGTCAAGCAGTTGGCTCATATTTTTTTTAACGTCATCTGCGCTGCCACGCTCTATTTACTTCGAGTATATATTTATTTATTATCTTGAGGCAACTAACAGCTTATGATAAAAAAATACATCAACGGAATTAGAAATGATTTTTCTACAAATTATTTGTACTACAAATAGAAATGTACTGTATTGAATATAACAGAAAACAGATTTTTCAGGCACATCCAATATAGCTTTACAGATGTGAAGTTAGCTGTTGCAGAAGGCAACTTTTCTCCTAAGACTCTATTACGTAGCGGCGTGGCTAACATCACTTATGTCAAATTATATTGGAAGAACAGTAGAAGGTGAATCATCTAAACCACAAGCCTAGATTGAAGTGGACTTCGCATGTGCTTTAAATTGTTTGAAAACCAAGCGTGTACTATTTATCAAAATAGGACACGCTTGGTTGACGCTTGAGTAATCATACTCACGAGACAAATTAAGTAGTGAAAAAGCATAGGCCCCGGTTACCTATTTCAATTTTATCGTTTTAAACCGCCTAATATGACATAAGTACTTAGATAATTTTAAAACATTACTATTGACGTCCGGTATCGTGAACGGGGACGCGAAGAAACAAATAAGCGTAAAAGGTAGACCATTGGCCACCCTTTTTGTCATGTTTTTGGTACGCGAAATACATGCATTCGTTGGCGTTATCTATTTCGATCTGTCTGTGCTGTGAACGTCTGTGTTCTTTACGCAAGTTATGTTTTGTCTCTGAGGAGTTCGATGGTTAGCGCGTTCGGCTGCGGTCGTTGAAGTAAAGCAACTTTCGCAGTGGTTGGTCATTGGATGGGCGAGCAAAAATTTACTATCTCGAGCTCCTCCGTGCTTCGGAAGGCACGTTAAGCCGTTGGTCCCGGCTGCATCTGCAGTCGTTAGCACCCACCAATCCGCACTGGGCTCGCGTGGTGGGTCATGGCCCAAAACTCCCTATTCCATTCGTAGAGAAGACCTGTGCCCCAGCAGCGAGGAAATTAATAGGCTGATGATAATGTTTTATCTGCAGATGGAAGTTTTCTTCGATCAATACCCCGAAGCGGGCGCAGGTGCGGCTTCGAGGCGTCGCGCTTTGGAAACCGTCAAAAACAACATTAAATGGACAGACCATAATCAAGCGTCTGTCTTGGACTTCTTGAAGAACCACCAGCAGATCTAGTTCGATGAAATTATGCACTATTTTTACAAATAATCGCGAAGGTGTATCGTGGGGAGGACTCTGCACTTCACTATTTATGTTGGTGCTTTTGTTCCTGTTTTCACTCGGTTATTCGTATTTGCTATTTGTTAACTTGACAACAGTCTGCCCTTATAATACTTTTTAAGAAATGAGAAGGAGAGACTTATGTCATGTTTACAAATAACAAACACGAATAGCCAAGTGAAGAGCCGGCATTGAAAACGAAGGGCATTGCAGATCTAGAGGCAAGAGGTCCTCTGTCAAAGTGCTTATTTACTTTTTCTTTAAATCACGAAGGATACATACACCTTTAAACTCGCTCAATTATTTGGCGCTTAAAATTCTATTTATAAGACCTCATGCTATAGTAGCGCCAGCTACCAATTATTAGGATACATTTTATTAAAAACCCATATTGGCAATTAATCAATGAGGGTTTTCTGGAATGACAAGTGCCAGATGGCAGCACCGACCCGAAAGGTCTAGTCATCCGACAAACCTCGGCATAATGTATCGATCAATTTAAATGCTCGTTCGATTAATTCGCGTCTTAAACTTCACACAAAACCTCATGTCACAGTGGCACCAACGGGTGACGTACATTTTCCTGAACACCCTCATTACATCGGTATTCATAATAATATGAAACCAGCACCGTACAGGTAGATATATACTTAAAAGTTAGCTATATTTTTTTGTACAATATTTAAAATTTGGTGAATAAACAATGAAAATAATAAAAGTTTTGAGTTTATTTTTGAGATAACAATAGAATAAGACATGTTACATAATGAAGCATGAAATTAATATGACGTTTCTATAAGTACGGCTATAAGTGTTAATTTCCTTCTTGCTCACAAGCATCAAAAATTATAAAGTTGTTAGCAGTGTGAACAGCCCCCGTTATGGTTCTCCCTGTTATGGTTAGGGGATCTTGCATCTATCTTATACCACGGTAGTATTGTGACTCGGCCCTGTCCTTAAAATAACTGCCTACGGCCGAGCGGGGCGTATCCACGCTGTAGGGCTGCCCGCCTACAGTATTTTAATTTCTTCTACATAATTGAGTTTCTTTCTAGTTTTGTGACTGTAAATATTTTATTTCATATGTAATAAAAATGTTGTGAATGAATTAGGAAATGTTATATAAAACACATGTTATTTTAAGTGTAATATTTAATAATGAAAAAAAATAGATATGGGACAGAAAAATATTTACGCCTCGACTGAGACGTACGCAAAGCTTTATTATTAAATTTAATAGTATAGTAAATACGCATTCGTATAAAAAGTTTAATAATTGAAGAGTCCAAGCAACCAAAAACAGCGCAATATCGAATATTGCTATTTGCCATATTCAATTATGTAGGTATCTACTTAATTCAACCAAATATTCACAATACAAACGGTAAGCACGGCTAACTGCTTAAAAAATAATTCACTCCGTTCGGTCGTCGCTGAGGCGCATTCGCGACTGGATGCCCACTGGGTGCCGCGCGAACTCGAGTGGCGTAGGTATGACACGCTTTATGACCGTTTGTATGAAGATAGAGTACTGTATAGATATTATTACCGTGCTTATACGTTTCTCCAGCAAAAAAATATAGTCAATAGTTAATCGCTCCCTTGTCGACAGTTAAAAAGGGAAGCTTAGTCATCATGTTAGCATAAAGCAAAACAAATTGTTGAAATATCTGTTTACATATTTCTTCTTGCCTAACAGCCCATGTGATCATAGTTAGAAAGACGACGGACTGACACGTGGGCGCAATGTTGCTACTTTTAGATGATTCTTCAACTATCCATATTATTTGTACTTGACTATAATTGCGTAGTAGCTGTAAGCGGCACGAATGATCTGTAAAAACAAATTACCTAATTTGGTTTTGTTTTTAATGAGGTACTTAAGTAATAATTATTTTTATCACATGACGACCGTCGAATCTTCCTGAACTGTAAATAAATGTTATAAATAAGATATTGACTGCCGATCGATTTTGTTTTTGCAATTAATTTAATTTATATGACCCCTCTGTGTCAGCGTACAACAAAATGGCAAAATTCTTAACTCAATTTTGTGCTTTGAACCCAAGAGCTAGAGATGAAAATCGATTGCACAATATTATTGTTTAGTATAGTCTAAAGAGCTGTGTATTTCCGATCATCCTTCTTTAATTTGCCTTTATATCATCCCACCGCGAGCCAACTGCAACTAGTCACTAGGCAATCATGTGTATATGTCGCAGTAAGATAAATAAATTCGTAATATAGTTATATCCCTAGAGATATAATTATATACCGTAACATAGTTATACGTAAGCGATTTATTACTATCTTACTAGGAATATGATTATAAAACGGTTTAAGTTGAGTGATATAATTATATTACTTGATTCAGTTTACTAAAATAGTTGTAGGAGTGTAGATCTCAAGATTCCGTGTCTTGTCAAAACAGAAGTCGCAAAACTGGTTTTAAGTATTTTACAAACACCAAGTTTTTAAACAACTTCAAAAAAGGAGGAGGTTCTGTGTTCCATTGTATTTTTTATAGGTATATATATTTTTCACAATTATTTTGCTAATGCTTAAATGCGAAATAAGATCGATATAATTTTTATTAATAATTACGTATAACTAATTACATGCTACAAAAAGTTGATTTTTCAATAAAAATAAAAAACCACATAGATTGTTTTATTTGATTCTATGAGAACTTTTAACAAAACTAGTTTAATCAGATGAACATATTACTAGATTGCGACCTTATGATAGTAATGAATCGCTTTCGTACAACTATGTGACGGCATATAATGAGGTTATCATTATAACTATATTACGGTTTTATCTATCTTACTGCAATTTATATAAGATTTTCCTCAGGAGCCACATACACACATGCACGCTCGATCGGAAGTAGGTATTAAATTAAATCCAAAGGAAAAAACCCTTTTTTATTTTTGTAGGTACCCAAGTCTTTTTTAATTTGCGATGATCACCTAATAGGTACCAAGTAATCCACTTCCATAATGGCCCGCGCAGACGAGGGCAATTGTCTGCGGACTTTATGTTCGCCAAAATAGATCGCTTAAAACTGTATCGAGTAACACACACGTCGGATTAAAATTATCGTGTATAAAAAATGCCCGGAACAACCGAGGACACCAAAAGACCGGGCAGAACAAAATTCCACGTGTATCCCCGAAAAAAATTGAAGTCATGTGACTAGGTGCAGCAACGCATACAGCTAACTTTAGCCCGATTTGCGCTATCGATCCAATTTAAAGAAATGGATCCACTATTTTCTTTTAAAACGTCTTCTCTTCTTCTTAAACTTCATGTTAATTACCACACGACGTAGGTAATCTGAGAATATACACATCCATAGCATGCGCTTTATTAAATTTTCGGGGAACAAATGATCGCACATCGTGTCTGTTGAGTCCGCGATAAGTCCTCGGCGGACATTTTCTTCACGATTCAGGGACTTGTCAAAAGTCCTTCGTCTGCGCAGGCTATAAGGCTGCCAAAAATTATCAAGTCATTAATTCAAACAACAATCTAAACATTTTGCATGCTATCAGCACCTTATGTCTATCAAGCGCCGCTTTTCTTCGACCGGTGTAGGTATATAAATTGATGACTTGCCTCAAAAGCCTGCGTTAGGTATCATCTACTACTTATATAGGATTTCTTTACCTGTAGGAGTGATGGCAGATTGAGTCTGGTAAAAGGTCTGGCGTAAAGGTGACACGGGCGCGACATACCCTTTGCCAGGAGAATCAGCTCTTTCCTCACTCGAGGACTGAGAGCCCAGTATGCAGCAGCGTATGGCCCCTTACCCATTCCTATTGAACTCTAAAGTGTAAAAATCAGTTTTCATTATAGTAAAATACCTTTCTAGCTAGACATATGCAGGTAAGTAAACTTTAATGCCGTACATCCCAAATCAGGTTCCAGGGCTCCACGGGGTAGGGGATTGGGTCAGGGTCCCCAGATATATTTTTATCGCAAGCGTCTATAGGCTATGGTGGCCGCTTACCATTAGGCGGACCACGTGCTTGTTTAGTGACACAGTTTATATTTACAATACCTACGTACCTACTACAGCTTCATAAAAATATGAGGTGAGAAGGAGGTCAAATACATGTTTAGAGCAAAGGTTCAATTATATCTTTGCATTTAAAGTTATCTAAATTTTGTACACAACCAACCATTCTATATTTATTCAGATCAAAAGTCTCCAAATACATATACTTACACCATTACAATGATCTTTAATATGTATGCGTCGTAACTGTTCATTGGTATCTAAGCGTCCAGAGTAATCATAAATATCTTTGCTTACATAGATTATTATTCATTTAAATAAAATTTAAGTTTATAGCACACATATCAATAAACTCGGAAAGGGATCGTCACCGTGTATCGACTTTGTATGAAACTTCATACTGTAACGCACAGTAATCAGAATCTTAACGTAATCGCCTCGACTCGGGACAAGCTCCCGAGCCGCGTTGCGTCCACGCCCCTCCCGCTGACTCCCGTTCAGATTCAATCTGATGCCGCCTAGCCGTCAACTAGTGGTCGGTGGTAAGAGCGGCGCCTCACATAGCCGTAGCGGAGTCGACGTTCACTCGAAGTCCGGAAAGCTAGACCCGGACCCGATAGCATCCCAGCAATTATACTGCAACATTGTGCAGCGGAGTTGTCTTAAGCGCTTACGCGGTTGTACCAACTCTCGTACTCTTTGGGTCGTATGCCGACGACGAACTGAGACTTGGAGCGATGCCAATGTGCAACCGGTGCCCAAAAAAAGGGTACCGCCCAACCTTCTAGCGTGCGTGGCACACTACTGGGGTGAAGCTATAGACAAGCGGCGAGAGTCTCTAGCTATCAGCCTTGACAACGCCAAGGCATTTGACGGGGTCTGGCACAAAAGCCTTCTCTCCAAGCTTCCTGCATCTGGTCTGCCTGCTCAGTTCTACGCCTGGGTAGCTGCATGAGTGCAGAATTCGTGTCCTTACGGAGATGTAGTTCGCAGTTCATGTCAGTAAATACCGGTGTTCCTCAGGGCTCCGTTCTATCCCCCACACTCTTTCTGCTGCATATCAATGATTTGATTTCTCTTGGGAATATTATTTGCTATGCAGATGATAGTACAGTGCATGCAAGATACTTTGGACACGCAGCGGCTGCACAGGTAGAAACCAAGGAGAAATGGGAGAATCTTGTCGCTGAATTCAATCTGGCTTTTGACCCCATTTCCGAATGGAGTACCAGGAGCCTTCGGGAGTGTGTAAATTGCATGCAGGTTTTACTTTGCATACAAGTGGATGTGCCCTATTGAGTAGAGTAGGTTATAGTATGTATGTGCAACTAACTTACTAAGTGAAACGTGCAAATAATGTTTACTCTTTCAATTTGCGCGTCACTTGAATAAAAATGTACAACTGACACGCAACTAGCAGCTTGTATGCAGTAGCATGTAATTTGGACCTTGCATACAAGTAAGTTGCCTAATGGAATCGAGCCATTAGGCCAAAACAAAAGACAGCTCAATTATGTCATGCACGAAATTGAAAGATAAGACCCGTAATAACTCAGATTAGCATTTACTTTACTACTAAGATATTTTTGATAACTTTGTATGTTTAGATACCATTAAACAGTTATTCGCGAATATATAATTGATTATCATCATATTACATAATTATGAATGACGTTGTTTCGTTAATATTGTCCACTCTGACCGGTTACACAATAAGATTATCTAACAGCGCATATAAAATTGAATTTATGGATCTTCGATAATAGGGTATTTGACAGTATTAAAAATAAAGTGCCAATTGTTAGCATCTGTGTTTAGAATGAGTATTGGCAGGGGTTATTACTATTTTTACAAAAAAAATATCATAATTTTACTAAAAACCCACGAAAAAGATAATAGTTTTCTTATCTATTGTCATTTGACCCAAAACGCTTGGGATTGGCGGAGCCTAAAATGACGTCACACGCAAGTAAACTTCCGGTTAAAGTGACATTACATTGTATCGTTTGACTTTTTAATAAACAGTCCTGTGACATCACACACTAAGTAGTAAGACGCCATATTGTCCAGAGAAACGTTTTCGCGGCAACTTGAAAATGGAGTTTTTGATTTGGTTATTTTTACTGAAATACACAACAGAATGATGAATATCGTGAGATCGTTTTTTAAAACTTATCAAACACTCTATTTTGATGAGTCTTCACACTTCGATTTTTATGAAGCTGACTGTGTCTAGGTATTATTATAATCTCTATCACAGAAAGAGGTGTGTATGTTACGATGCCTTTAATAACTATGGCATATATATGTATACATTTTTATATTTACAAATACATTTTTATCTACCATATTTTGTAAGTTATCCCCGAAGTAACAAAACAGGAACAATTGAAGGAAGGCAGAAAGCGTGTACAGAGCCAAAACCATCACTTTTATTATATTGGTTTCCTGAAAACAAGGTTTTTATCGTAACTTATTACCTAACTACCTTTTACTTATAAAAATGGACATTACAATATTCATTTCCTCGTCCTGCTGGATGAAATCGGTAAAGTCTTTGAGAGGATTCTCGCAGACCGAATCATCCAGCACTTGGACACCGCGGGTCCTAACCTGGCCGGGAGCCAATTTGGCTTTAGGAGAGGTTGCTCCACAATGGATGCGATCACGGAGGTGAAAAGGGTGTCACAGGAGGCTGTGCGCAAAGGAGAGAGAGTTATTGCGGTGTCCCTTGACATTCAGAACGCATTCAACTCTCTCCCTTTTGAGGTGATCAAGGTGGCCCTACGCTACCATGAGCTGCCCGCATACCTCGTAAAGGTAATCGAAGACTACCTAGAGGAGCGGGTGGTTCTGTATGCTAGGGCGGATGGCGTGCTGGTGGAGAGGAACATGGTCCGCGGTGTTCCACAGGGGTCGGTCCTCGGGCCGCTCTTGTGGAACATGGGCTACGACTGGGTTCTTCGTGGCGTCTTTAGGCCCAGGATAGGGGTAATCTGCTACGCGGACGATACTCTTATCCTGGCCCGAGGGAGGGACTACGGGGAAGCCAGTCGGATGGCCGGGGTGGGGGCGGTCATATTAATGACCAGGATCCGGCGACTAGGGCTTGACGTGGCGGTCTCTAAGACGGAGGCCTTAATTTTCCATGGCCCACAGGCCAGGCCGCCACGTGGGTCTAGAATCTGGGTGGACGATCTACCGGTTCAGCTAAAACCGCACATGAGGTACTTGGGGCTAGAGCTTGATGGTAAGTGGCGGTTTGACCACCACTTCAGGCTTCTGGCCCCGAAGCTGGTTAGTGCGGCGGCGGCTTTGGGCAAGATCATGCCGAATGTGGGTGGCCCCGGTAGCAGTTGCCGGAAACTGTTCGTTGGTGTGATAAGGAGTATGGCCTTGTACGGTGCGCCGGTGTGGGCTGATGCCCTCAGTGTGGTCAACAGAGCAATGCTCAGGAGACCGCAGAGGGTAGTGGCCACCCGTGCAGCACGGGCGTATCGTACGACGTCATACGAGGCGGCGTGTGTTATCGCCGGGATGCCCCCCTGGGACCTGGAAGCGCAAGTGCTTGCGCAAGTGTACCAGGGGAGGGTCTCGGCGATGGCGAGAGGGGAGCGTGCCACTATTGAGGAGGTGGCGCAGGTGCATAGGGAGGCAAGAGAGGTGCTGATGGAGAATTGGCTGGGGCGTCTCGGCAGTCCGACGGCGGGCGTCAGGACGGTTGAGGCGATCCGTCCAGTTCTCAGGGAGTGGGTTTCCAGACGGTCGGGGTCGCTAACCTTTCGTCTGGTGCAGGTGCTTTCCGGGCATGGTTGCTTTGGAAGGTACCTGTATCAGATACAGAGGGAGGCGGACCCCTCGTGCCACGAGTGCGGTGATGCCGTGGACACAGCTCAGCACACCCTGGAGGTGTGCTCGGCGTGGACTCGGCAGCGCGGCACTCTGGTTTCGATCCTGGGAACGGACCTCTCACTGCCCAGCGTGGTCAAGGCCATGCTGGAGAGTGACAGGTCCTGGCAGGCGATGGTGGCTTTTTGCGAAGACACCATTTCGCAGAAGGAGGCTGCGGAGAGAGTCCGGACGGAACAGGCCCTCGCTGGCTCTCTCCGGAGCAGGAGGGGGGGAAGAAGGAGGAGAAGACCGGCGCATCTCTTGCCACCCTAGCACGGGGGATGGCCTTATTGAAGGCCGCGGGGGGAGAAAAGGTCCTTTTTAGGGCCGGGGGTTGCTGAGTCCCTTTAGGGCTCAGAGCGGGGAAACGGCCCTTTTCAGGGCCAGGGGGTAGGAGCATCACCCCACAGTGATTCTTAGCAATCACTGATAGTGGCTGGTCGATGCTCAAAAGGCCCTTTTCAGGGCCAAGGGGGGACGAGAGAGGGACGGAGAGAACTACGCTCTCCCTCCCACTCTCATGAGGGCCGCGAGTCTGTCCTGAGGGGGCCAGGCTTGCATTGCACAAGCTCTCTGGATGTTGATGCCCCTCATACTCCGGGGCATGTTCATCGGGGCGGGTCCGCTTGCGGACAATCACCTTGCGGGTGGGCGGACTATTCGGAAACGGATACCGCCACATCACTCGCACTCCCGGTGCGCACTAGGAGGGACCGCGGTCCCTCATAATGCGCGCCGGGTGACCGGTGCAGGAGTATTGTCTAGTTTTTACGGTCGCCCTTGTGGCGGTCGCCTTCTTGGCGAGGTAGGGCCCCGCTTGCTTCTCGGAGCACTTGTGTTCCCTGAAGCGGCGGAGAGGAGTCCCCGATAGCTTCGTCCGCAACCCTCGGTTGGCGAAGTATGCGTAATGCATTTTCTAGACATTAAAAAAAAAAAAAAAAAAAAAAGGTAATACTACTACCGCTAGCAGGGGCGTAGCTACCGCCTTATCTGCCGTATCAATAATACGCGAACATGAATAAAAACTTCCCAATTTTTTTTAAGTCTTTTGACTTGTAAAGGTATTTCTTTTTTTTCCCACGTAAAGTGTGCGTTCAAAAGTTGGCAACACCCTATTTCAGACCCAGAATCCTATTTCCAAGTCAATGTTTAGGTACTATAGTTGTTTAGATATATTAATTTGTCTAACAAAACAAAGATATCAGAGCCTTTTGCGACCTGAGTAGTATGTTCGAAATATTACAATCGGAGAAACTCCTGTCTTCTTCAAACGAAGATATTAAGCGCTTCCGGAAAACTGTCGGTTAAATATAGTAAAGACATCTTAGTTATCTTTATGACCTATTAAAGGCTCAAAAAAACACGCTTAAAATCAGAAATTCAAATAATTCGTTACATTAAGGAACTCATTGAATTATTGCTGATAAGATTCAATAGTCTTGCATTCAGTTTTCCGGAGGTAATAACAGCATGCTTTTTATTCTTGACCCTTCCAGTTACAACCGCAACTGCTGAAAGGAGTATTTCACAATTAAAACTGATAAAAAATTACCCAAGAACTTCGATGGGACATGAACGCCTGTCAGACCTGTCATTATTGTCCATAGAGGCAGAAACTTCAGAAAAATTAAAGTCATTATCAGCTTTAAATGATTTAATAAATCAGTTTTCCGAATAAAAGGCAAGGAGAGTGTATAATTTTTATGTTTATGCAAACATTTTTTCTTTTGTGAGAAATCTTTACCCTTCTTAAGGTAAGTATTAAAAGGACGCGGAAGAGACATAATAATTATGTAGGTATGTCCGTTTCTGTGTATCCCGCACAACGATATTAAATTATCGTTAGTCCCGCGCCTAAGACATCAAAGCACTATTGTTACTTACCGTACTTAATCTTATCGCAATTGCACACAATGAAATTGTACTTAGAGTAAAATACACCCCCAATATGTTTTTAATGAGCTTTGACAATTTGTTGGTTATTCTGAAATAAACATTTTAAAATTATTAAACTACCTAGTAAAATCATAGAAATCAACTTCTCGTCACACGTGGTCACACTGTAGAATAAATTACAATACTTAGTAATTATTACTAATAAGGGGTCACCGTGAAGTTAGATTCAATAAAAATATTAATAAATGAAGAAAATTTTAATAGAAAAAAATCCATTCGGTTCAGGTTTCAGATTAGATTCGAACCGCACCTCTGCAATATTCAACTAACTAAATAACTAGCAGCTTTTTGGTCCAAAGTCATAAAATGTTAATATTTGTCACCTATTCAAATTACATACAGTAATAACAATAACAGCAGCCAACCACTAACTAGAAGTAACTCACGAGAAGTTTTAGTACTTCACATGGCTATTCACTTATTTGCTATTTGTAAATTTGACAACAGTACCTTATCATACCATATAGAGAATGATACGTTAGAGACTCAAGTCAAATTTACAAATAACAAATACCTACGAAAAGCCACGTGAAATGCCAGCGTCAGACAAGAAGCTCAGGAAAGAACACACTTTGTTCGTATTCGTTTCAGCAAATAAGTTTGTCTTAATGCTTATGCCGTCTCTTTACTTGGATATTCGGATTTTCAGACAAATAGCAAACACGAATAGCTAAGTGAAGTGCCAGCATTAATAAAACATATTTGACTAGTTTTCATCGATAACGTCGCCCACAGAACACAGAAAGAGGTTAGAACGATAATCATATACCGTTTGTACTGGAAACGATGTCGCCGGCTCGCCTTAACTACACTCCCACTTAATAGATAATGGCCAATCAAACGACGCGACATCAAACAATTGAACCAATTAGCGCTCACACCCGACAGCAACGACGCAATGAGAACCAAGTTTTGGTCAAGTTATGAGCATTTGCTCAAACATAACTGTGGTGCGTCTGCCCCGCCCACAAGGACCATCCAACCCCTTCCAGTGTTCTGTGGTGTCGCCTGTCAAGATAAAACATTTATAACGTAGCAAAATCCTATGTCCATGTCTCTTGGTCTACGTGACACGACAATGTGTACGAAGTCACGGGGAATAGATAGCTTATTTAAAAATATTTTTTCTTACCTTATTAGCTTAACATGGATTTCATGGCATTTTTTTATTTTTGCATGCGCAAGGTCTTCCCTTGTTTCAGAAATACATAATGTTGAGCCGCAGTCTCCTTCACTGTAGTCGTGTAATAACCTAAACTGCCCACTGATAAATATCATAATTCCAAAGACTGAAAAATCAAATGTGGTGTGAACGGCATAGTTGTTAATAACAAATAGAATTTCAAGCGTTATTGCTAAAATGTATCCAAGAAGGTTTGTTTTCAAAGGTGACCAATATTGTGTAATGTGGGGTAAACCAGCTGTTTCTGCACCGATAAGTTTCCTGATACCATATTCTATAAACGGTGTCAACATATATCCAATAGCTGTAACTGAGAATAGTCTGGACAAAATGTTATTTAACTTTTTAACCTTCTTATTAATTTCTTTGATGTGACCAGAAAACACGATATTATGCGCGTCTTCGTCCTGGTTTATTGATTTTGTTTCGAATTCAAGCTCTTCCTCTTCTAAATGACTAATTTTACTGAGAAGGGAAATCCAACAATGACGGTGTTTTCTCAAAAACTCTTTTAAAACACACATTCCACCGAAAGATGCGTCACAGAAACACTGCATAAGCCTCTCCGGATCATCACGCGCATCGATCACAGCAACACATTGCAAAACAAATGTAACATGACAACAAATCATTGTGACTCCATTTAGCCAATATGTGTAACAGTTGTTGTTCATAAGAAATCCTCTGTTGCTCATCCATTGAAGTATAATTGAACCCAAAAAGTGCCTTTCCGCTGGTGGCATTTCTCTGTAATAAAAATCGTTTTAAGATATTTAAGTATGTACCTACATACCAATAAAGTACCTAGTTACAGTTAGGGATGCAAAGTCTTTTGAAATATCGATATTTATATCGAAGTCAGGAAAATATCGATATCCGATATATCGACCATTTTAACTCGATATTATCGATATATCGATATTTTTTTCTTTTTTGCTTTGTATTAAGTTTACCAAGCAAAAACCTAAAATTAAGGAAGCAAAGGTTTCCGAAATATCGATATTTATAATGTGGGCAGGTAAATATCGATATCCGATCCGATATATCAGCCATTCCAACATTTCCAACACGATGTTTATAGATATTTTCTATATTTTTATAGCGCTGTAAGAAGTATCAAATCAAAAGCAATTTCGAATCAAAGATATTTATTTTGTTCACAATGTTAAAACATCAGGGGAGTGCCCATGGCTTCAGAATAGGATAAACCCAAAGCTTCCAAAATTACTATACCTATCTTACTTTCTTGACTTGGCGAGCTTAAAAAAATACGATTTGTATAAGATTCTTAATTTTATTTTGTGTTATATTACAATTAAATTTCAATTAATCAGTAGTTGACAATTATCTAGAAAGAGAGGCAAGGATTTATTTAAGTGCATGAGTTACTATTAGGTATACGATTATACCTATATACGTTGGTGTCGATTCTGGCATGATTATCTTAACTTAAAACTAATTTTAACATCAGTCTCTCCTTTTCATTCTGTATAGAGAATGACAAGGATACACTGTTGTCAAATTTAATTTTAGGTTTAGAGAATCATGCCAGAATCCACACCAGTTTAGTATATTTCTTAGGGTTCAAGAATTTTTAATACATCTATAAGCTCTTGCGATTTCAAAGCAATAGTTATTTCGATATTATTCAATATAGATAGTCATAGCAGGTAAATTAATTGATATTATTGTGTCCAAATTTAGTCTTCAAAATATCGATATTTTGGAATTTCCGATATCGATATTATCGATATCAGTGAATTTTAAATATCGATATAAATATCGATATTCCGATATATCGTTGTAACCCTAGTTGCAGTATGATTCATGGATTGACGCGCCAAAAACACTGAATTTGAATTAAATTATCTGTTTCTTATAGCTAACAAAGTATGTTGAACGGTAGTGTGCACAAAAAAAATGTATCGTAGACAATGCAATGTCTTTTATAGTCTACTAGTTGCCCGCCCTCGCTTCGCTTCGGTGTAGTGTAGTTTTTGAAGTGAAAACTTCTTTTTTCTTCTTTCTTTGTGAATTGAAATTCAGTATTTGACACAAGATAGGTATCCGTATTTTTTATCAGGTACCTACAAAATACGGATAGCCGAACAGTTCGACCGAGCTCAGCTCGGTAATTTTGTTTTTTGTTTTAGTGAAAACTTCTTTAGTACCTATTGTGTATTGTGACTTGAGATTTGATAAAACGGAAGTAGAATATTTGTCACAAGATAGATATCCGTAATTTTATAGTTTACTACAAGAGACAGATAGCCAAACAGTAACGGTCTTGGGGTCGACACCAAATGATCAGTGGTTCGATCCTGTGCTCGATTAATTTTTTAATTGTTTTTCTTTAAATGGACTATCATTTATTTTTCGAAACAATTTAAGAATAGAATTTTTAAATTTGTCCAGTATTTTACAATGAAAGCTCACAAATGGAATATTTTTACCCGTTTTTGCAACATTTTTCATCGATGCTCCACTCTTCCTGGTCCTTGCGTAATGTTATATAGGTTATGGCCTTCCTTGCACAAAAGTATTTTTTCGAATCGGACAAGTATTATCCGGGATTTGCGCGTTCATTCCCCAAAACTAAACAATATGCCGAATCAGATTTATGAAACGCGACGCCTGACGTGTTGAGTCAAAATGAAAATGTACTTATTTTTATGATCAAAATCACATTAAAAACATCACTGCGTCAATAGATATATTTAATAGTAAGGGCATGGCCCGATGACAGTAAAGAGAACATACTTTTTTTTACAGCAGAGCAACAATGGTGCATTTTATACAACGACAGGTCTTAAACTAGGCAATAAAATTTTCATGTGTTCACATTTTTGTAGATTCAACTTTTAAATTTTGTTAAGATCCAGCAAACAGAGCGATAGAAAATAAAAACAGAACGTGATTTGAGAAACCAAGTAATTGACAAAATGGACGACATGGATCATTTTTTTCTCAATGTTTGTGAAAGTACAAAAAAAATACCCAAACCGGCACGCACAGCTTTGTCTCAAGAGAAAGATTTTTAATTTAGTTACGGAAATAGTTAGTTATAATAGTGCCTTAACTAGTACTCGAGGGAATACAACAGCTCAAGGTGTCCAATCCTCAGATACCAATTGTGATACATTACACAATGTGTTTACATCTTCAAGTAGTGCCTCAACTCAATCTGTAGGAGGATATACAGCTGAACAAGATGCCAATATCCTTCCAGTCGGTGGGAACACCGTGTTCGGACCGTATGCAAGCGAGGAGGCCAAAGCTACTTCCCTAATTGATTAATTTAAAAATTCTAAGCAATACCATTTTAATTTCATTTTTGCTAAGTACTTGTTTTTTATATAATGTAACATTAGTAAAGTTAATGAACGTTTTTACCATTGTTTTATTATATTGACAAGTCACGCACGCACTACGTACATACTAGAGTACTGCCGCATTGCATGTAAAGTTTTAAAAAGATATGTCAAAATAGGTTCACTATCTTACCATGTAAAATTTTTATGAATTATTATTCTTCATACAAAATTAATTACTAATACATACACCAGGGAAAATGTAAAGAAAAAATTGCCTTGTGCAATCAAATAATTTACGTACTTACCACAAACAGATTGCTAATTTCTCTTCTGTGCTTATGGCTTTCTTACAGTTAATTTTGTTTTTTTATATATGGACTTTCTAACGAATGTAAATAATTATAATAATTTTTAGTCATTCGGAAATATTTGAAAGAAAATCGTCTTCAGTGGCAATATTCTTTAGAAAATTAAATCCTCCGTATTTTTCACGTATGGTGTGTGGTAACAAGCTACCATGACTGGACTCTTTTAAAGACAAAACACATAAAATATCCATACCCGCTTCTTCTTCACTTTCATCTTCATCGGATTCAACTATGTCGTAATATTTACATTTTTTTGAAAATAAAGTCATTTTTGACGAGATGAACGACCGAGATAATAGACGACTACACGAGCTGCTGATTACTTTTAATACTGAGCTAAGCAAAGCGCAGTCGATTGTTAAAAAAACGTAACTCAAGAAACACAGCACAACACAGCACAGTACAGCGTAGCATAGCAAAGCGCAGCACAGCATAGCGCAGTACAGCGCAGCATAGCTCGATGTTGATTTGTCACCCTAAAAGCTTGTGTTATGGGATGCTAACTGGGATGGTAACGGATAGTATACATATACTGTACATATATAAGTATATTTATACAGAAATGCATATTAAACATCCATGGTTAGAGTACAAATGCTCGTATTCAACACACAAATATCTGCCCCTACCAGGATTCGAATCTGGGACCTCTCGAGTAGGCGACACCTTGAAACCCGGCGTATAAACCAGTCGGCCACGGAAATTGATTGTAAATGTTTTATTAAGAAGTGAAAAAAAGTACTGCCTTAAATGATACATCAAAAAAAGAGTCTGACAATGGAAAGGACAACAGCGAAATATTTGTTGAAGGAATTCTTTAGCATCTATACATTATAATATTTTGCATAATATTTTCCACCGTAACAATATAATATTTTACACTGTAACAATATATTACAATATGAGTTTTGCTCCACTGCTAAAAAAATCCCCTTAACTGGAAAAAAATATTTACAATTTTAAAGAGTTGTTTTTTGAATCCAATTTGAATAAAGATATTTTAATTTTTGCTAGATTTCATCATCAGGAATGTAAATAAAATAATTTAACGGATTTATCCATCCATCCATCCCCCTCTTCAATTATTTTAGGGCGGTTGTCTAGAATCAAAACCTTTACATTAAGGAAACACAATTGAGTACCTACCTACTCACTTCGTCCAATTATAAAAAGTTGATGATATTATCAAATGAGTTAATTTTATGACTTTAGCTACTCATGAAGAAATTCAGAGGTTTTACTTACAGAGTAACAATGAATTGATGCATAACTGAGGGCAAAGTGAACTTTTATATAATTTAGGTAGATAGGAAGGTACTGTCGCGTTCAATAGTAAAAAAAAATATTGAGTAACTGCTAGCTCTGTTTACGATTTTGTCAAGACTTTAAGGAAAATCTTCTACCTACTTAAAAAAATCAAATATGTATTTAGTCCACGTTATAACAATTATTTATATTTAACAAGTTATGAAATCACCTACAAATTTATTTGCAAGCAGTGTGGTATAAGCCCTGCATAAAAACAAGAATCTTCGTGAAAATAATTTGTTGTAGTACATACTACGCATCAGATTTTTTAATACACCTTATGTACCCGAATCCTGAAGTTCTAAGCCGAGGGTGGAGTCAGGCAGGATTGAAAAATAAACGATACAGACACCAAACAGTTTTTCAAGTTTTTCATCAACTTTTTTTTTATTATTCCAAGGTTTTTTTTCAATTTCTTCGTTCCTTGGGCTTTGGTTATCCATAATGTGATGCCCTATTATCTTCCTACTGTCTCCGTCAATGATACTACCTAGTTATGTTAAGCTGTGGAAGCGCTCTCCTGCCTTTGAACGTGCTCTACGCTAATTAGCAACGGCGTTGCTTTTTTCACGCCGATCACATCTCCTAGGTCTTCCATGTGTTGATTTTTAGGCATAACTATGTTAGCTGCCTCTGCTCCAAGGTCATTAAGTTTGCCTTGCATGTTGACCCACGAGTGCCTAATCCTAAGTGTTTCCCCACTCTAAACGCGACCCATTTTGTTTTATATTATGCGGTGCATGATATCGTCCAATGCAAACAATGGGGAACATAAGAGGCATCGGTCATCGGATGAGTGACCAATAATTTAATATCTCTAGCTCCTCCGTGCCACGGAAGGCACGTTAAGCCGTTAGTCCCAGCTGCATCTGCAGTAGTTAGCACGCACCAGTCCACACTAGGCCCGCATAATGGGTCATGGTCCTATGGGTGATGGTGTATGCTCCAGCAGTGGGGACATTAATAGGCTGATGATGATGATGATGAGGTGTCAATAGGCATTTGCGGTGGCAGCTTACCACCAGACACGCCATAAGGAAATTATGGCAACCTTTTACATAAAAAAATGGGTGCGTGTACTTATGTAGGCGCGTGAGAAGTCATCCTTCTTTGGCATCGTTTAAAATTAGTTTTTAATTGCATGCAAATAATTAATAACAATAAATTAATAAAAAGTCTGGAAAAGGACACAGTCAATAAAGTTCAGTTTTAATTTGAAAAAATAAATAAATAATCAAAATATTCAATTAAAATCGCTACTGAATATAATTTATTAGAACATATGTGATTTGCACTTGTATGAAACTCAAACACGTATTCCGAATATACAAACTAGAAACATGTGGATAAATATTATAAATATGAATACCTATAACTGTTACTTTATTACAAAAAATAAAGATGTGGTTTTTGGTTCTACTACACCAATGGTCAAGAGATGGCGCTGTAGTCTCCTGAATCGCGCTTTGGTTCCGTTGTTCCAGATTAATAAATACTTTTGATAGGCCTTCACAATGCAGTCGTTAACACCCACTAAATAGAGATTCCATTTCTATTTTGGTAGTAGATTTTCTTAATGTGCGGTAAACACAAAAGTAACGCATGAAGTTGGTCGCTAAAGCGACCAACTTCATGCTGTTAATAATTTGTGTTACAGTGATGCGCGCGCATCTTAAAATTTCACTCTCATCATTTTTTCATAACGCGCCTAAAGAAGTATAACTTCAAAAACATATTTTTTTACACTATACAAACGTCGAACAACAACGTGCACAGGGATGTCTTCTGGATGTGTCCATCATGAGTAATTTTACAGGAGTCCCTAGCTCTTGTCGGTGACTTGAATTAGTTAAATAATTTTCAGCGTATTTATATTGCGGGATTTAACTCAATCGCAAATCGTTTGCATGTTAAGCAGCATCGCTGTAGGTACTGTATGTGTATATTATATATGCATATATACCTACCTATTATGGGAAATAAAATGTTTGAGTTTCAAAAGGCTTTTCAATGTAAAGGTACCATAAAGAATTAATCATTAATATTGTAAAGAATAAATTATAATCTATTAAAATACTCCACCCTTATCGTGTTAGGTAATGTAAGTAATGTAAGGTTTGACTGATAGATCAATTACAACAGTATATTGTAATTTCCCATGGTAAATTATCATAAGTACTTGAAAGGCCCCATTATTATGAATAAGAAGGATGTCCACCACCCTTCCTTATGACTTATACTCCTGTTAATATCGTTGCTCCTGTGATAAAAGTAAGACGCAATAATAGGTAATACGTCACGCAATGTTAATAAAAATATACAATCGCCTACCATTTGGTAGAAGTTTTCATAGAAATATTTTAAGCTGTTTTTCCAATGTTTTATTTCAGTTGAACAGAGATAGATAGATAGAAACTATTTAGTTTAGTTTAAATCTATCTAGCTATCAAAATGAAAAACAGCTTAAAATATTTCTAATAAATAAAAGCTACTATAATATTTCTGCATATTTTAATGACAAAGATTTATAATAGGTAGTATAGGAATATTAAAAATAATGTTATTTATGCTTACTCATAATAATATAATCTATACTAATATTATAAATAGGAAAGATTTGATTGTTTGTTTGTATTGACTAAGCTCCGAAACTATTGGACCGATTTGAAAATCACATATTTAGAATGCTACATTAGCCCTGGTGAACATATCCTATAGAGTATTTTCAAAAAGGTTAGGGTTCTGTATAAAAAAATCTATAATGTAACCCAGGGTGTGAAAAAAATACCAAAAAATATCCGTATTTCGCTTACGCTACAGAAGTCATTGACAATAGAGCAAAGTGGCGTACTAAAGTTTTATAGAGGACATAAATATCTACAAAAATGTCCGCGATACCATATATCCGTGCGGTGACGGAGAAAGAATACAACTCGCCGCCCCTTCTCTACCCGTGGGTGTCGTAAGAAGCGACTAAGGGATACCGGAGCTTTCACCCGCTCTTCTGGTGGTAGGGTACCTAACACACGCCTGGTTTGTTACCACCGTGCGCATGGTGAAAAACCTGTGAAGTGATTCTCGCGCGTTTCGGAGTCAGCCAGCGTACAACCAGAGCTTGAGTGGAGGTTGTCGCGACGGATTCGGTCCAGGGGACGCATCCGTTGAACCGATGCCGGGAAGACCGACCCGGCCTGGGAGACCCTTAGGAACGGCTGTCCCGCTGGCCACCCGTGGCACAGTACAGAGGCCCGAGCGTTCCTAACCAGTTCGTGAGGCTGCCCCATCATGTCACGCATAATCTCGGGGTGGACCGTCGTGCCGGATGAACTGGTTAGGAAAGCTCGGGCTCTGTACTTTGCCACGAGTGGCCAGCAGGTTTCCGTCCGGCGGGTCAGCGCATCTCCTCTACAGGCAGTTATTCGGGAAAACAAACCTCCCTAATTTGCCCGGACTCTTCGCGACGACGTCCGCTCGAGGTAGAGTTCTACAACATACGCGGACTCCACTGTAACCTCAACGCTGTCCACCACCATCTTGAGACAGCACGGCCAGCATTGTTGTTCTTGGTGGGGACACAAATAATCCCGCCTACTGACACAGGCTACCTTCACTATCCCGGCTACGTGCTTGAAGAGTCCTTCAAAGCGAAAGCCGGCGTATGCCTGTATGTTCGGGCGGATGTTTGTTGTCACCGTCTCCGCTGCTTGGAAGATCCCTCCTGCTCCATGCCGAGGGTACACGTCGACTCTGGTCCCCTGGCTAGAGTCTACGTGTGCCTCTACAGATCCCATACTGGCGATGTTGAGCCAACTCGACTTTTCGAACACCTATGTCAGGCAGAAGATTACGCGCAGGAACAATTTCCCAATGCAGAATTGGTGTTTTTGGGGGAGTTTAATGCTCTCCACAATTTGTGGTTAAGTTCCTCGAAAACCGACCATGCAGGGATCTCTACTCGCGCATTTGCTCTCACGACATGACTTGAAGCAACTGGTCGATCAGCCCTCCAGGATTCCAGATATTTCAAGTCAAGCGCCTTTATTACTGGACTTTCTGCTCACGACCCATCTACTATCTATCCTAGATGCTATCAATCTTTGGTTCCCCTGGGCTCTTTGGATTACTGCCTGATATCTGCCAGACGCCACAGGCAAAGCCTCTGCGTCTAACGGTGGTAAAACGCCGGATCTGGCACTATCGGTCGGCAGATTGGGATAATATGCGTTACTACTTTGCGTCCGTCCCTTGGTAGCAGCGCTGCTTCAGTGACAAGGACCTATCGACCAGCGCCGTTGCTATTACTGATTGTAATGTGTATGGAATACCATCTTCCTCATTCCAATCTCATCAGTAAAGGCACACGTAACCCCTGGTTCGATCACTATTGTGCTGAAGCTGCTTCGCGTAAGCAAGCGACATATCATGCTTGGATCAGAGGCCGCGCTCTTACGGATCCTGGGGTTGATTTAATAGAAGCAGCCTACAATTTTGCTTCCAAGGCCTGTAAGGAGGCTTACATCAGAGCGGATGCCCAGCGCGTTGCACGTGTTTCACGGCAAAAAAGTCGCCATTCCTTTTATGCCCTTCCCTTCAGGGCACAACACTGGAGCTAGAGAGCAGTATCACCATGCTGGGTATGGAAATTCGCTGTGACTTAAATCCAAAGAATTACATCGAAAGTGTGATAAAAATTGCCTCTGGCAAACTTGGAGTTCTGAACAAGGTGCGGCGTTTTTTCACGCCCGAGCAACTGTGCTTGTTGTACTTATACAAGATGACGCAGGTGCGGTTTTGCGTGGAATATTGCTCGCACCTCTGGAATGGCTCCGCCAAGTACTTGCTCGATGCTTTGGATAGGTTACAGCGGCGTGCGATCCGCATCATACGCGATGAGGAGGTAAGTAAACACCTCGAGCCTCTTCAATTACGCCGTGACGTGGCGTCACTTAGCGCGTTTTATCGTCTGTACCACGGCGAGTGTTCTAAGGAGTTATTCTTTGTTATCCACCACCACCATCCACCTTTCCTTTTCCTTCAGAGTACCACGAGCGCTGGCCTACGTTGTCACCGTCTAACTGTGGAAACAATTCCAACGCGTACAAAGAAATTTGGTGACTCATTTCTTTGGCGCATTATCCGTAAATGGAATGCTCAGCCCGCTCACGTGTTTCCTCCCTCTTACAATCTGGGATCCTTTAAAAGAGGCGCGAAGAAGCAACATGCAGACCGGCAGGGTGAGGATGGCTGGTGTGGCAGGTAGAACTGCTGTATCAGCTATCTTCGCTTCTGGACTTCACCGTCACTTAATATTAGGTGGGGTGTAGTCATTTGTCAGACCTATCTATAAAAAATGGATGCGTGAAACTTATGTACGCGCGTGAGAAGTTATACTTCTTTAGCATCATTAAAAATATTTTTTAATTGCATGCAAATAATTAATAATTACAATAAAATAATAAAAGGACTGGTAAAGGATAGTTAACACAGTCAATTAAGTTCAGTTTTAATTTGAAAAATTAAATAAATATTCAAAATATTCAATTAAAATCACTACTGAATTTAAGTTATTAGTCCATATGTAATTAGCACTTGTAAGTAACTAAAACACGTTGTGTCTATATAGAAACTAGAAACATGTGGATAAATAAGTATTATAAATATGAAAACAGTGATCAGAGGCGACGAGCGTGCCAACATTGTTTTTAACAACGCGATCATCTTATGGAGCTCCGTGGATCGTTCAAAGTACCTTTCGAACAGATGTCTAATAATGGTGGATTATTAACCACTAAGTGGTTAATAATCCACCATTATTAGACACTAACATTCATAACGCGCCCGCGGCCAACTTCATGCTGTTACTTTTGGGTTACAGTGATGCGCGCGCATCTAAAAATTTCACTCTCGTCATTTTTTCATAACGCGCCTAAAGAAGTATAACTTCAAAAAAATGAAAAAAATGTCTAATAGCAATGATGCATTCGTTTTAACGGGTCCTAAACTAAGCAACATAATTTTCATAATCAGATGAATAAATTTTCATGGAAGGTTTATCACTACATACACACATCAAAAGTGTCTAGGGATCAACATATATTTTTGCAATAACTTTTCTCCTGATTGATATTAATTAAAATTTTCTTTAAGGATTCATCAAATAAAGTGTTTTCGTTTGTCACAGTAACGATAAACCAAGTCACCTTTGCATTAATAAAGAAATTTGCCATTTTCCTAATAAAGGGATTTTTGACATTTGAACCACTAACACAAAAGTTTGAAAAAAAGACTGAAATAACAGTTTTCTCTAAAATTTTATTGGGTAACTTAAACAATTAATAATCCGTATTTCTACCGCGAACACTAACAACACAAGAACATCGGTTTGGCATACTCAAAATGAGTTCATCCAAATCACGCTGTGGAATGGCCGCCCATGTTCGTTGCAACAACAAAAAAAGGTCTTCTTGCGACTGGATACCCTCCATATTCGGCAGAGCTCTTCTCTGTAGCATATCCCATGCATGCTCAATCGGGTTCAAGTCTGGCGACTGAGCAGGCCAGGGCAGGACATTGATGTTAGCTGCGGCGAGAGTCTGTCTTACAACTCTTGCGGTGTGCGGTCGTGCATTATCATGCATTAACTGAAATAAGGGACCGATTTGCACTTGTAGAGGAACGATGACGTCTGATACAATCGTCTCAGCATAAATTTGAGCGTTGAGGTTGCCTCTGATCCAAATCAACTCAGTTCTTCCGCCGATCCAAATACCCGCCCATACCATGATGGTTCCACCACTATAAGGATGGACTTCCTGGTAGGATTTTAATCGCTGTTGGCGTCCAGGGGTTCTCCAGTGTCGTATACGTCTTGTATCCGGTCTCATACCAAAACGAGACTCATCAGAAAAGCACACGAAACGCCATTGTTCTTCTGCCCAATTTCTGTGTTCAAGAGCCCATTGATATCGAATCCTACGATTGTGCATTGCTATAGGTGGTACCCGTAGCGGTCTTCGGGAATGAAGGTTCACTTCATGTAAGCGGTTTCTGACTGTTTGGTCGCTAATTAAGTTCCCTGAAGAGTGATGAAGCCTCACGGCTAACATCATGGCGGCTATTGTTGGAGCTCTTCGAGTTAAGATTTGAATGTATCGGTCTTGTCTCCGTGTGGTGCAGCGATACCGTCCTCCATGGCGCTCAGCCACGGTACCAGTGCTTCGGTATCGTGTCCAAAGTCGACTGATAACACTCTGACTTGTATTCAGAGCTAAAGCCACAGTACGTTGCCGGGAACCAGCTTCTATCATTCCCACGGCTCTGAGCATTTCTTCCCTGCTTAAATGACGTCGCCGCTCCATAATAACGTTGGTTTTAATCAGTAGTAGGGAAACAGTAGCACTAATAATGTCTTCAATGCGTTGTATGTTTTTATAGGGAAAATATTGACAGCTGATTTTCATCTTTTACTCGAATTTGATTCACAGTTCCTGATTCAAATTATGAAATGCACCAAAAAGGATCCATATAAATTTATAAAATCATAAATTTATTACAAAGCCACATCTCAATCTCAAGAAATCCGCATAAAAATGCTTGATCCCTAGACACTTTTGATGTGTGTAGTATAAAACAAAGTCGCTTTCTCTGTCCCTATGTCCCTTTGTATGCTTAAATCTTTAAAACTACGCAACGGATTTTGATGCGGTTTTTAATAGATAGAGTGATTCAAGAGGAAGGTTTTTAAGTATAATACATGCATAATATAGTAGAGAAACACTGATAATTTTAGAGGTTTTTAATGTAAGGTCGTAAATAAACACATTTTTTTGCGCTTACATTGCAAACGCTGGCTGAACCCTACGAGATAGATCAAAATAATGTACTACAGTATTGTACACCTTAAAAAGGTCTACAAAAAAGTCCGCGATGGTATATGCCTATCTCTTAGGGATAACCCACAATAACCATTTTTTAATTACTTATTACGAGAAAATAATGACTTATTTACGAAAAAGCGATTTTAAGCAATACAGCATTAATCCTTATCCAATTTAGTACCTTAAATACATTGTGGCCCTTTACAGCATGTAATTTAAATGAATATTTTCGAAGATATTACAGATTTAAAATGCAGGAACATACCGGTTCGGGCAGTACTGGCCGGGGGGCCGGCGGCAGCGCGTGTCTTTAGTAATTAGGTATTTAAAGAAAGTCATTGTGTTTAATAGAAACCTGAGAACAAAAATATAATCTAAACTACAGCTCTACACCGAAGCGAAGCGAGGGCGGGCCACTAGTAATTATATAAAGAAAGTCATAATGTATAATACAAGCCTGCTATAAAAACTATAGTCTACACTACAGCTCTACATCGAAGCTAAGCAAGGGCTGTTAATAGTATAAAAAACTGTTTATTATAATAGTTATTAACTCTATATAATATCTTAAAGTTATCATATAATAAAAAAACTTTAGAATTATAAATGCAGCAGTTAAATGCTTTAAATAAAGATAAACATATTGTTATTATTCAACAATATATTTAATTGGTGGTAATTGATATAATTGTTTTCTTGTATTAAATATTATTAAATGCGTTTATGCACAAATAAATTGCAAACACTCTTGCATGGTGTGACATGTACTACGTAAGTAACTTAAATTGACATCTTTTAAGCACGTGACTATGTAATAAAGAATTTGAATTTACCTACATCTATCTATTAATTAATGGGTTTTGCAATAGCTACAAAACTGCTTACCTGCTTATTGTTAGAACTTCGCAACGGGTAATAGATTTAGTTCGGCGAACTCCATGTTTATAGTTAATGAAGGAAATCTTCACGAAAAGAAAATTAGAAAAAAATCACATCATATTTTTAAAGCAACTGCTCTATTTGGTTGAAAACTACAGAATCAAAAAATATTAAAAACACAAAAAACCAGTGCCATGACAAAAAGAAAAAGAAATAATAACAAGTGTGTACTTAAAAAAAGTTCTGCTGAACATTTTGGGAAGAAGTTCCTTTTCGGCGGACCGTACGGCGGATGGCGGAGGCGAGAAAAAGTGTATCTACCTGCCTACCATATATTTTCCGTCACGGCGGAATTGCTAGATTGGGGTATTAATACGCTATTTTTGCAGAAAATTTTAGCCTTTTGCGAGATTTGGTTTTTATAGTAGTTTTCTCCCACTATGGTAGTTTCCTATGGTAGCTTTCTCCTTTCCATAGTAGTTTTTTCATAAGTAGTCTCCTTCTGTTTCTATTTTGGAAGAAAACTACAATTGGAAATGGCTATAGCACTTTCTAATAAAGTAGTTAGTTTCTCCTCCACTTACGGTACCTAGTGTTCTCCTATCCATCATAGTTTTGGTTGGTAGTGTAATGGTATGTAGTTTTCTTCCTTCCATGGTAGTTTTTACTTATCCATTGTAGTTTTTTTATAGTAGTTCTCCCATCCACCTGTGATAGTTTTCTATGGCACTTTCTTGTAGTAGTTTCTCCTCCACTATGATTATGGTAGATTTCAATGATAGTTTTCTTCCACTTTGGTAGTTCCAAAGGTAGTTTTTCGTAGCGCGAAAAAACTACCATTTTATACTTTTGAGGTACGTAACCCTAAAATTTTCATTGAGTTTTTCTGCTTGCTCAACTCATTAACAATGGATTTCTGTACACAACTGTTTTTTACCTAAAAAATAATGTACTGCTTTGATAACAAAGGTCAAATTTCACAGATCTTTGATCCATTTTTATTTTTGTTTCCTTGTTATTAAAAGGTCTTAAGTGTTATTATGCATTCTCTTCAGAAGAAAACTTAAATTGCTGTTTATTAAAAGGTCTTAAGTGTAATTATGCGTTCTCTTTAGAAGACAACTTAAGTTGACAATTTCAAGCGACCTATCGAGGAATGAATATCTTCGATAAGTACATGCTACTTAGTTAGTTACCTATGTTTACACAGTCTTCAGTAGCATATTTTACACCAAGGCGACTGGGTAATACAAACTCCAGGTAACTTAATGTAGGTAGCCAATTTGCCGTATCCTATGACACAATGCATTGAAAGTGAGACAAATAATTATGTTCCGTCGATTTATTTCTGGATTCTGTCGTTGAACCAAAGAAACAAAACATTTTTATCAAGTTTCGAAGATTTTATCTTGGACTGTACTACTTCCATTACCCATAAGCGAAAGCGGAAGTTTAACATTTTGTCAGCGCGGCGAATACTCAAGAGAAATAACTGTCGCAGGTAAGTTTCACAACAGTGATTTATCTACTCAAGTAAAAGAGTACTTCTTTGATCAATTGATGCTAATTACTCTACTTACAATAAATTTACCCTTTTAAATTGGAATTTTACTACAGAGGTCAAATCAAAGAGAAAAGTAATATCTTCGGAAAGGTCCCAGTAATAAACTTCCTTTTGCTTCGCCCTGAGAAGGTGGAAAAACACTAATTATTACTGAGTGATACCTATCCTAGTTACTTGTTACTATTAGGTTTAGATAGCGGCAAACTTCTAGAGCTAAATCCTGTGTTCTGTGGCTAAACCACAGACAAATAAACTTGCGCAGTTGACGTTTTTGTTTGTTTAATTCTAGAACGATGAATCTCGACGATGGTATACAATTGCTATTGTATAGGCTCCTTGTCTATGGATTAGCTCAAGATGTATAACGAGGTGTACATCTTCCATAGCTATTTGAAAACTTGACAGCAGTCTTTCCTTTTTATTCCTTATAAAACTTAATAAGGATACACTGATGCCAAGATAACAAATAATAAACACCAATAGCAATATGAAGTAAGCCATTACAAACAAACATAGAACTAATAATAATTTATTTTCCATATTATATCCATATTATGGTTATAATAGATGTTGTTTCTTTAATTTCCAGCATATTTGATTTATGATTTTTGCTGTTTAGAAACTAAATAAGCTTATATGTAAATTCAACACCAACCAACCAAGCTTTCAACATTGGCAACACTCACGACATACGGCAAAATTCCTGGAAAAACCGTAGGCAGAGAAACTGTTTTACAAAGATTGTTTTCTTGAAAAAATAACTAGAAAAATAACAACGGCTTTATGTATTTTTTACAAAATTGTGAAAATACCAGTTATTTTTTTTCGTTCACACCACTAGTCCGGTGGCTTTGTCCAGTTCAGTGTTTGTCAAATTATAGTATAGAAAAGATGAATAAAGACAAAATAAATTTAGATCCACTTGCAGAAATTTTGCTAAATCAGTTTTAGTTGAATCGAGATTTAGCAAAATTGTTACAAGTTTGGGTCGTAGTTCCATTTTTCTTTGCGACCAATTATAAAGTAAACAATGCTTTTACGAAAGTTTAAAAGGCTTCTCTTTACTCAGTATGGTAATAGTATTTTACCTAGCTGTGCCTATTAACTGTAATTTCTATCTATCAATAAAGTGAAGGAACCAAATTGGTTTTTAATAAATAAAATCAAAAACATTATTTACATTCCTTTTTATTAAAAATATGTTTAATATCCATGTCGTACAGCCCAAGCAAGTTCCGCTAGTAGATAAAAAGCATCAATTGTATTCTCTTAAATTTATTACCACCCAGACGAACGTGCTCCAAAACCAGAATCACCCCAACCCGTGGAGCTACCACTTCTTCCATTTGAATTCCACCCAGTACTTTGTCCGAGTCCACCCCATCCAGCTGAACTTCTACCAAAACCGTTTGATCCATCCCAACTAGCGCTACCGGAACTCCTTCCAAATCCCGCACCACCCCAACTTGAACCGCTTCGTCCGAGTCCAGCACCATTCCATGACCCCCCTCCACTTCTTCCAAATCCTGACCCGCTCCATCCGGAACTGTCAGAGCTTCGACCGAAACCCGCACTTCCCCAGCCGCCGAGGGAACGAGCTTGTACTACTGATGGTAATCCCCCATCAAAACTACCGCCGCTTTGCCAGCCACCACCACCTACAAACACATAAGTAAAAATTAACCAATATCAGGAACATTACTGCCGAAAAATTATAGACCACAGAACACACTAAAACCAAGGGTATAAATCGGTGTATTATGTCACGGGCAGCATATAGAATTCTGAATGAAAGGAAGGATTCTGTAGTTATAATAAAATTAGATAAGATATGATTATTTCTCGAACAAAGTGAGGGAATTATGATAAGAATTCTGAATGAAACAAAGGATCTAAGTCTGCCCAAGACTGAGACACGTTTATCCCTGTCTCAGGGATAAAGGCTCCACCGGCTCTTTTACGCTCAGAGTACTTTAAATAACACTCATTGTTGCTTTTCTCAAAGTACCACTCGATTCACTCGATCACTCTCATGGATCATTAATAGAACAGAAGAAAATCAACAAAAAATGATTATTATAATTTTATATTTTTAAGCATGTAACTGCTCGATGTTTAAATCTAAAGAAAATATTACTAGAAAAAAATTCTACGCGGACCAGGCAGCAGGCGAGACTCGAACTCGCACCCATCGCTAATTGCTTGTGAATACACTGACCATTATACTACCGCGGCCCTGAGATCGTGTCGAATACTTTCTAGCCTTTCTTAAGCGTAATCGTAGGTAACCCACAATGTCAAATGAATACCTTTACAATAATTAAACATTAGAAAGAAGAAATTGTAATTAGTTCTAGTAGGCAAAAATCATCAGACTTTAACAAATATGTCCAATAACGAGTGGTAGGGAAATTTAATTGGGCAATTCAAAAGATTTGAATACATACATTCAATTTAAATAAAGATTTATATTGATTTCTGATATCTGAATCAACCCTACTATAATTATAAATGTGAAAGTTTGTATGTTTGTTAAAAAGGCTGAACGGATTTGGATGAAATTTGGTACACACAGTTTATTATCTGAATTTAGACAGGATACTTTTTATCTCTTTATTTTGTGTTGAAACTGTTTATTTTCTTGAGAATATAAAAACAAATAACTATAACGCGGACGAAGTTGCAGGCGAAAGCTAACCTAAGTGAGTATAAGTTGCACTGAAAACACGTGGAAAACACTCTTATGTTTGTAATCACCGAATGGATCTAATTAAGTTATCAACATTCTTTATTAACATGTTATTGACATAATATTTCTTAATATCGATGCAAAATCGGGAAATGAGAAATGACCTTTAATCCTTGATCTTGAAATTTTATTTTGGCTATTTTTATCATACTTTTAAATGCAGTGTTATAAGATCTAGAAGAATGACGAGATTTCGAAGATTTTAACAAATTACTATGAAATATAATATAGTATTATTATATTTTAAGATGAAGTTATGATAAATAAATATGCCATAAGGTAAACTTTTTTTTTATAGGTAGGTCCGATAAAAGACTCCACTCCACTAGATGTTAAGTGAAGGTGAAGTCCAGACGTGAAGATAGTTGACACAGCAGTTCTACCTGCCACACCAGCCATCCTCACCCTGCCGGCCTGTATGTTGCTTCTTCACGCCTCTTTTAAAGGATCCCAGGTTGTAAGAGGGAGGAAACACATGAGCGGGCAGAGCATAGTATGACAAAGAAATGAGTCACCAAAATTCTTTGTACGCGTTGGAATTGTAGCCACAGTTAGACGGTGAGAACGTAAGCCTGCGCGCGTGGTCCACTGAAGGAAAGGTGAAGGTGGAATAAGAGAGAATAACTCCTCAGAACACTTGCCGTGGTACAGACGACAGAACGCGCTTAGTGACGCCACGTCACGGCGTAATTGAAGAGGCTTGAGGTGTTTAGTCACTTCCTCATCGCCTATGATGCAGATTGCGCGCCGCTGTAATCTATCCAAAGCATCGAGCAAATACTTGGCGGAGTCATCCCAGAGGTGCGAGCAATATTCCACGCAAGACCAATAATACTAATAATCGACAGTTTTTGAACTTGGCTGACTTTGAAGTTGTGCCACGTAATCATTAATTAACTTCTGAACATTTTTATTACACCTTGACGTACAGAATTTATTCTTATTTACGATTTATATAATATATCCAGGTAAATGAGAACAAAATATCAAAAATGATTAAATAATCATTGCAAATGCAAAGTGAGCCATTTGTAACAGTAACCAACACACATGTTCCAATTGAAGTCTAATTGTCTTACAACTAGTGATTTTTAACGAATAATTTAACTCTTTGCTGTATTTTATAGGTATATTTAAATTTCATAATGTTTCTCATTTTATAATAGTATTTCATTACTGTCTTTCAAAAGGAATATCATGAAAGCAAACATTAAACTACTAATAGTATCAACACACAATATTTTATGACGAGTTTATATTCCTTCTTATTTAAATCGAAGATTGATCTGGTGTGTGGTCACCGCTCAATTTTCTTTGGAAATAAAAGATCTTTCTATCACTATGGAATGAGGATTAGATTTATGACATTGTTCCAGAATATCTCCGACATAGTGTCCTAAAAGCTAGGATTTTGTTATACATAGCCTTTCATTCAATAGGCACCTATGCAAACAGCCTAAATAAACTTTCAATCTTCTTCAGAATTTCAGCCTAAGACGGCATGATGCGAACGTTTTACTTGACTGACTACTGATAAGTCCTCAATTCATCAACAATTCTTTTACTATGTCGAAGAGCTTTGGAATCCTTGGTGACAGTATCACCAATGATTTTCAGTCTCGGAGTCACTAATTTGTGTCTATAGGGATGGTAGTAGTTCGCAGTTCATGTTAGTGAATATCGGTGTTCCACAGGGCGTCATCCTATCCGCCATACTCTTACCGCTACCGTATATCGATTTGGAAGTGGATTTAATTCCACTAGGGAGAATGCATTGTTATGCAGATGATAGTACAGTGCATGCGGGGTATCTCAAACACGCAGCGGCTGAGTAGGCGGAAACCAAGGAGAAAATGGGAGAATATTGAATTGAATGGGGTAACAACAACTTGGTCGAGTTCAATGCTAAAAAAGCCAAGTCTGCGCTTTCACGGCAAAAATGTCGCCATTCCTTCCCCTTCCTTCTATTCACGGCAAAAGCTTTAGAGATCAATATCACCTTGCTCTTTTGAAACATAAAAATACATGTTATTCTATAATTCGGTGAATAGCCGAAAAAACAAATCTTGCTCTAAAATTGGAACAAGGACAACAACAACCCCTAAACTAAATAGTTTATTTCGGGTCTTATTTCGTTTAGGGTTTTGAATTTATGAATGGAAAATATTTCGAAATGATCATCAAAAAAATATAAATGATTAGCTTACCAGTTGTATTTTTTTAGGATTAGGTAATTACTATTTTTATGATCATTTAAATATGTGCCTTTATGAATCACGTTGTTATTATTTTTTTTAAAAACAGCATCCATAGTGTAGATTGGACAAAATGTGTGTAAATATCACTGTGCAATGGAAACAACAGTGACGTGCAAGTTGCATTAACTACCTATCGTGAACAATAGTTTTCCACTAATGCCCTGTTTATTGATACGCTTATCAAGCCATTGGAAAGCTTACACCCGGTGCATATTTTTTTTTACTCCTAATTCATTTCATATACTACCTACTGACGTTGTGTGTTATAAGAACAAAAAAAAACATTATTTCGACAATTATCCATTACCTATTCATACCGTATATTTATAACAACAAAACAAAATAACAATATTTCATCAATTATCTATTAATTGTGTATTGATAAAATATAGCGCTGATCAAATTATAAGGTTATTTGAATTTATAATTTAAAAGTAGTTTGAAGATAAAAAAATATACTATTTTTATCAGCGATAGTGGCCCGCCCTCGCTTCGGTGTAGAGCTAATAAAGCAAAACTATAGTGTTTGTTCTTAGGCATGTATTATACAAGATGATTTTTTTCAGATAATTATAAACCTTCCATTTACCGAAATTTTACCGAATGCACCATTTCTTGGTTGAACGCGCACATCTCGGGAACTAACTGTCCGATTTAAAAAAATGTGTTTGATAAGGCATTTATTGAGGAAGGCTAAAGGCTAAATAACATGGCGGACTTTTTTGTAGATATTTATGTCCTCTATAAAACTTTAGTACGCCACTTTGCTCTATTGTCAATGACTTCTGCAGCGTAAGCGATATACTTTATCCAAGTTGTCTCATCGCTGAATCGTAAAAAAAATTCTAACTCGAAAACTACAAAAAATCGTAGAACATACATGGGGGTTAAACTGATTGGTATGGTACTCCGCTATTAGCTCGCACTGGCTTGACACCCTAAAAGAAACATCCTGTATGTTCATCAGGGATAATGTAGGATTCTAAACGTGAAAGAATTTCTCAAATCGGTCCAGTAGTTTCGGAGCCTATTCAATACAAACAAACAATCAAGTCTCTCCTCTTTATAATATTATTAAGTATAGATTAGAATTAGTATAGATACATACCAGGAGATCTAGCTTGCCGGTGCGCCAAAGTAAGTGTTACTATCGCCATCAAAACCAGGAATAGTCGAGCTACCTGTTAAAACAAGTGATACTATTTTAGTTCAGGGCAATAACGGCAAAAAAGTTCGGCGTTAAAAATGGCAAAAGCTGCAGGATGATGAGCGTAATTTATAACTTGCATCTTGAGTACCTTCCTCATTTTTCTGACACAGTACTTCAAACTATTGGACTCATTGTGCCTTTCCCTTCTACCATTGGACGTCCATATGCAAGGCAGGCTACCATCCTTTCTTGGTAACTGTTACTCAAAAACTTTTATAATGAGTACAGCGAAGGAGTGGAATTCCCTACCTGAGCTGTGTTTCCGAGTAAGTACCTACATATGTGTATAATCCGACTCGTTTTAAAGCCAAAGTGAATAGGCTACTTCAGGGTTAGCTCGCTACATCGTAGATCCCATCTCTCCTCTCGGTCTTCATAAAGGACCAATTAATAAATTAAGAAAAATGTCCCCACAGCTGAGGCACTACTCTTCGCTATGGAAGAAGTAGGGATATTTGGCCATGACCACCACACGGAATTAGTGCTATATTCGATTTGTACCCCCAAGATTTTCTGTATATTCCGTCTGGTACTTTTCAGATGGTATAGAATTATAAAAAGTAAGACCAAAAGAGGTATTTAAATGGATTGAAAAAAATAGATCAGGCCTTGGATGAGGTTAGCTAGACATCTAGCAGCTGAGTTCAAAAGTCATGTCATTCTTTATGTAATATCATGAACACATAATTTTATTATTTTAATTATGCCCTATTAATTTCAAACCGTGTTTGAAAATTGAACAATTTCGTAAGGAATCTGGCCACCCAGCCATTGTCACGTCATATTTTTAGTCTACGGAAGTAGTCTGCTTTTTAATTAACAACTCAATCACTATGTCAAATGTCAATCGGTCTAATCATGCAATAAATACGTGAAATTTTTATACCAATTTATGATTAATTCTTAATGAAATAAAATAACTAATGATAAAATGAGAAATGAATAGAATAATTATTATCACTGCTTTAGTTACCTATTGTAAGGCGAAAGTTTGTGAGTGTGTATGTTTGTTACGTATTCCCGTCGAAACGGCTGGAGAGATTTTAATAAAATTTGGTATGGAGTTAGCTGACACCCTGGATTAACACATAGGCTACGTTTTACTGCGGGAAATATCCCTAATAAACCACGGGTAACACCGCGAGGCACAGCTAGTAATATAAACTTCTGTAAAAATGACAAATATCAAATACGAATAACCATGTGAAGTGCCAGCATAGAGTTTGCTATATGCTTGGTGTGCTTTACGCAAATGTTTTGTTGCAGTATCCACGGACCGACATTGTCATCGTCGTCATCAGCCTATTAATGCCCAACTGCTGAGGCACAGGCCTTCCAAACGGATGGAATAGGGAGTTTGGGCCATGGACCGACATGCGTAGCAAAATTCTATGTTCATGGAAGTAAACATAATTTTTATGTTACCATGATGCATTTCCGATTCTGACAGCAGCTTTGGTATATTATACAGCTCTTTGACGACACGGAATTCATAATTAAACTATTACAAAAAGTATCTATGCTTCCAATAGGTAGATAGGTAAAGCTAACCACAAAATAAAATGATTTCACGGCATATTTTTCTGTTATGTTTAACTTATTGTCTTTATCATTTCTTAATTACTTACTTATGAATTTTAAATAACAAATAACACACTTTAACTATTTTAGTGAAACGTATAAAGTTAATGGTATTAAGTATAATATTATTAATAAAGAACTGAAACGACAGACAGAAAAAAAAATAGACAGAACTTATAATCGAAGGAAAAAAAATGGTATGGAAAATGAATGTACTTAGTACCCGGAAATAAACTGTAATTTGTATAGGTTCCAAACTACAAAACAAAAAAAAGAAACAAGAAAAAAATTCAAAAAAAATATCTTGAGCTAGGTTGTGACTACGATGTATAAAAAAACGAAAGTTTAAGATATTATTATCTGCTTACTAGAGAGTACCTGTTGCACAAGTCTTTCAATAATAAGGAAACTGTGTCAAAGGTCTATGAAATTTGGCCTTTGTTATCAGCACAGTATTATTTTGTTTTAAAATATTACTAAACTATGAATATGGTTTCAATATTTAGAAACAACTATCAAAGTATGAGCGCCTCTAGTGTCGCTGCGCCATTGTGAGGAGGCAACGCCAAAATTGCTTTTATTTTGTTTTTGATATTGTGTCGTATGTTAACATTTTATTGTTATTTAGGCCAATAAAAGTTATTCTTTTGTTTCACTAGGTACAACACTTGATAACTGCGTGCACTAAGCGTGTTAATAACAGAATGATTCACGTGTATAAGTATACTTTGAACGTACAATAATATTTTTAGTTAGGTTCAAATTAAAGTGTCGCTCTGTGACTACTAAGTTAAGTAATTAAAAAAAATCGATATTATAATTATTTTATATATTCACCATATATATAAAATAATTATAATATCGAGGAGCTGGCGAATAAAACGGTATAATTACATAAAATTAAATTTTACAGGAGCTGTGTAAAACTGAATGACATACCGACAGTGAGCTCTTGGCATGGTTTTTAATTTATAATTTTAGTAATTTTAACACTGTTTTAGGCGGATTTGATTAAAAATTATTTGAGATTCAAATTCAACGGGCGCGAAACCTCCGGACTGTAAAAAAAAGGAGTTTCACCTGATGCTTAATTATACCGTTTTGTTTGCCAGATCCTCATTAATCATACATTTTGTAAATAAAAAATGACAAGTAAAACTTTATGCAACAAAAATTATCTGATTTGAATCGTTCCAGATAAGCTTTTTTATTTAATTCCTTTGTTTATATTAACAAGGTACCATTACTTAAACGTTGTAACAATTATATGTAGCAAAAATATAGAGAATTTGCAGTATTCGTAAGTTCTGGGAAAGTAACTAAGTCAAAAGCGAAGTTTATAACGTATGTAAGACTTACTTACTTTGACACTTTCGATGTGTATGTAGGATTATGATTAAATTATAAGCGAAATATTTGCACATAGAAGAGATAAACTTTATACAAAACTTACCATTTTGAATGATGTCTCAAGTTTGACGATGGTTTGACTATTTCGAATGGTTTATATAGGTACCCTACCATGAGCTAAATTTAGATTCTTTGTGCACTCTTAAGAGTAACATAATGGTTGACAATTATTTATCTCATTTGTAGGTCACGACTGCGTTGTTAGTTGGTAGGATTATGGGCTTGTCCTTTTTAAGAACACGAATTAACGCCTTCTTAATAAAAACAAATTGAAACTAACAAAAAAAATATCTAATGGGAAATACCAAGACGTCAGTGCAAATTCCGCATGCCAGGTTATATAAAATAGATAATGACATCATTTTTGAATTGATATTTAGTCCTAAAGCTAAAATGTTATAATCAAATCTCTTACTTCCTACAATTTTTCTTTTTTTTTTTCAGAAGCCTTAAAAATGAAATAGTCAGTCTCACCATAAAAAGGGGATACTAATTAAAAAGGCTACTTTTTAATAGCATTGTTCGCCTCTAAAAATCTAAATTGCCTTCTAAACTATTAAGCTAGCCACAATAAACGCGCGTATGTGTTATCCGCTAGTTTTCTATGTAATCCACTCTAATTATGACTTGGAATAGTACTAACTATTCTTTAGCATCAAAATTTGTTATATTTAATCGAGCAGTAAACTTCTAAAATATTAATATATGGCACCAAAATAGTAATTCTTTTAGCTTCTATTGTTTTTACTCAGTACGTTTAAACTATAACTCATCTTACATTAATTGATCGTCAAATTTATTAAAGCGGGGGAGGGGAGAAGATATTCATAGTTAAAACTTTGGACTGTACTGAGGGTTTTTTTTCGGCCCAAGGACCACGATTTTCAGGGATTGGGAGCGAGATTTAAGAATAGGAATCACTTATTTCCTAAAGCCGGGTCCCCAGCACGTGTTTTGCCCTACACATTCAACTAAAACACATATACAGAGATTTTGTTCTGATACATGTTTTGCTGGAGACCCGGCGTAAGATTGACAATCCTTACTCCATTAAAGAGTTTTTTGTAACGCTAACGTAACCTAACCAAGTGATTTTTACGTTTAATAATTAAATATGGACTTTATGGTAAATGAAAGGATATTTTTTCTGGCGTTACGCGCGCCGCGCCGCTCTGCCGCGGCAAACTGGCTACGCTCGCTCGGCTCGCGCGTCATGGTCACAACACTAACCTAATCAGGTGAAGTGACACTTATAGACGTCATAAATACTTAATGCTTAATGAAAACTTAAATTTAGTTGCAGATGAAACAATAATTGTAATACAAATGCACGAACGACAAATAGGGCGGCCGCTGTCATATCGTACGTCATATATATACGATGTTGTCTATTGAAATTTGAAGTGGCTGAGTTAGTAAATTACGTAGCCATGTATAAAATTAGAAGTACAAGTAAAAATAATTGTAGATCTTTACTTGACGGTTTCTTTAAAATATTTAGTTGACGTTGTAACAAAAAGGATAAATTGCTTAATTAACTCATTTTCCCTTACCCTTAGCATTTAAGGGGATGAAAAATAGATGTTGTCCGATTCTCAGACCTACTGAATATGCACATAAAATTTCACGAAAAACGGTCGAGCCATTTCGGAGTAGTTTAATTACGCACACCGTGACACGAGAACTTTATATATTAGATGTAGAAAAGTTCTCTTGGCCCTGCTTGTATTCAATTTGTCCGAACATTATCTATAATTATATATATATATATATATATATATATATATATATATATATATATATATATATATAATTAATCTTTATTAAGTATATTCTACTTAATAAAGATTAATTTGTTGTGGTTTATAGTATCTTCTTGTTAAAAGTTATAACAATTGCGTAAGACACTACACGATGCGCCATTTAATTTGAAAATTTAATGGTTTTCTTATAAAAATATCAGATTTTACTTTGAAAGGTTACAATTATATTGCACATGAATATTTTTGTAGTATGATTTTTTTTTCAAATATTGAGAACTTTAGTTTACAACCATAGTTTATAACCATATTACCTATGACGCGTGAATATGACGTTATCGGCTTTCATCATATGAGTAACTGTGCGAAGTGCGAATATTTAAATATTCGCACTTCGCACAGTTAACGTCGTTAACGTCATTAATGACGTGAGAGTTAAATTTGAATATCATTTATTACATTACCGATACGTGATTTACATGGCACATGAGAATAACGACTCCAATCCATATTATAATAACATTGGGAATTGAGCTCAAATTGCACTTAAGTTTGAAAATATTTTAACAAAATTGTTTAACTATAAATATGAAATTGTTATAAAAGAGTTTAAAAATTACTTTTACAGTAAACGTATGTCATTGTTTGATGTGGCATGATATTCCATTGCTGGAACGAACTTCCCTCACCGGCTTTTGCTGTAAGCTATGATATGGCGGTCTTCAGGTGGGTATTTTTTTCCTACAGAGCCGGTAACTTACCTACGCATGAGTACCTTTGGTGCTGCAAGTGTCTATGGTTGGCAGTAACCACTTGCCATCAGCTGAACTGTCAGCTCGTTTGTGTCAGCTTAAACATGAAAAAAATACGTTTTACGGTTCCGTACGTCGAAAAAAAGTTATCCTCATAGGTTCACTTTGTTGCGCATCCGTCCATCTGCCCATCGTTTTTTCGCAGAAACGTGTATAACTATCAGGCTGAAATTAATATAAATAACTCAAGTATGCAATCCTTTGGAGCAGTGAAAAAATTAAACTTTGGAAGTCAATGTAATCAAGTCAAAGATTCGATCGTTTATATTTATACCCTGCTATTGTCGCATATTTTATATGACAGTTACTCGTATTTTACCCTTCTGGAACGATGTGGCATATAATAGTCGCAAGCGTTCTATTAATTTATTTCCTCCCATATTTAACTTTTTGGCTATCGCCAATTTTAAAATTTCCGCTTATTGTTTTATTTAATTTGAATTTCCATTCCGTCAAGTCTGTCATAAGTATTTTAACTGAGTCCAGCAGAAACCTTATAGCAGTTTACTATTATCGGAACTTTATTGTTACTAATATAAAAAAAAATATTAAGTTTTTATTTATTTTTAAGCATTAAACTGCTAGATGTTTAAATCTAAAGAAAAGTTTACTAGAAAAAAATCCACGCGGACCGGGCAGTTTTTTTTTTCACTATATACAGGGCGTCCCACGGCTACCTCACACGGAGGGAAAGTATATTAAATATTGAAGATAGGATATTTTACTGAAAGGAGACATCGTTTTATTTTTAATAATAACTCGAACTATATCACAGATTTTTTAAAAATCGTCTGCTACAACTGGGAACAAACTCGTGAAATTGCGAAAAAATAAACACAACATATTTTATGATAACAATCGAAAGGGTAAATCATAATGATTATTTTTTGTTAAATACCATAGCATTTTAAATGAAACGAATGTCTTATTACGTGATAAAAATAATAAAGTGATACACAAACTGTAGTACGTATGCATTTCTTTTTGAACTCACAGTTACAATGCGATTGACTGAAATTTGTAAAAATATAATTTAAAAATGGAACACATAAATTTTCAAGCGTCTTTTCTTTTATTTTTTGTAAGTTTAATTTTCTTTTTTTTTCAATTTTTGTTAATTTACTTACCATGGGGTATTAAAATAAAATTGATTTAATGGAAGCTTACTTTATGAACCACAAAGACATATTAGCTTTGCGGTGGTACCGCGAAAGATACCCTGATAGAGACGTACCTTCTCGATATGTGTTTAAAAGGTTAGTGGATACTTTACGAAATTTATGACGTTTTGATATGCGCTTACCACAGCAGCGGATAATAAACATCAATGATGATGAACTCAACATTTTAACTTACTTTGAGGCGTATCTCATTTTATATTACTTTGTGTTTAATAATTTTAAATAAGATGTTAAATTAAATTACTTTTCTTTCATTTAAAATGCTATGTTATTTAGCAAAAAATAATCCTTATGATTTACACTTTCGATGGTTATCATAAAATATGTTGTGTTTATTTTTTCGAAATTTCACGATTTGATTCCCAGTTGTAGCAGGCGATTTTTTAAAAATCCGTGAATGCAGTTCTAGTTATTATTAAAAATAAAATGATGTCTTCTTTCAGTAAAATATCCTATCTTCAATATTTAATAGTCTTTCCCTCCGTGTGAGGTAGCCGTGAGACGCCCTGTATATATATATATATATAAATATATTTTTATTCGATCTTTTAGAAATACTTTATATATATATATTGCTATTTCTTCTTTCAAATGTTTAATACCTGAAAAACTATTCTATTGACATTGTGGGTTACCTACAATGCGAAGAGATGGCGCTGTCTTGCAGCTTAAGGCTAGGAAAATTTCGAAGCGGCCAATAGGGCCGTGGTAGCATAATGGTCAGTGCATTCGCCCGGATTGCGAAGAGTGCGGGTTCGAGTCCCGTCCACTGCCTGGTCCGCGTGGATTTCCTTTCTAGTAAACTTTTCTTTAAAATATATTAAGTCAAAATGCGTACATTAATTACCTATTTTTTAAATTTATTTATTGATGTTTTTAATTATTCAGACAACGCATACTGAAAAGTATGCGAAACGTCAAAAAATAAATAAATCAGTGCATCTATACCGTTAAAACTTGTTTTATTTAATGAGGTGTGCATGAAAATTAAAGAAACAAATAAATAATAAATATTTCCAACACACACCAATTAGCCTAGCCCCAAAGTAAGCACTATAAGGCTTGTGTTAATGGGATGCTAGGGTAACGGATAGAATACATATGTATTCTATCCGTTACCCTAGCATAATACATATGTATTCTATCCGTTACTTTTGAAATACATATTAAACATCCATGACTGCAGTACAAATGCTCATGTTCATCACATAAACATCTGCCCCCACCGGGATTCGAACCTGGGACCTCTCGAGTCGGCGACACCATGAAACCCGGCGTACAAACCACTCGGCCACGGAGGTCGTCATTAATAATGGAGTTGGCCTACGTTGCCACCGACTTACTGTGGCTACTATTCCTACACGAACAAAGAAATTTGGTGACTCTTCCTTTGTCGTACTATTCGTAAGTGGAATTTTTTGCTCGCGCACGTTCCATCCTACAATCTGGGATCCTTAAATAAAGGAAGGCGTAAAGAAGCATTTTTGCAGACCGGCAGGATGAGGATGGTTGGTGTAGCAGTTTATAACTGTTGTACCAGCTATCTTCGCGTTTGGACTTTAACACCACTTAACATCAAGTGGGGTAGAGCCATTTGCCTACCTCTCTAAAAAAAAAACAAGAAATAATCCATGAAATGTGATGTTTTCTGCGTTTTTTGCTGGCTCTTGTCTTAAATATTATACTATGGTACGGACCCCTGCGTCTGAAAGTCCGACGACACATCAACATGGGTTTTCCTTGAGATAGATAGGCATCATAGTACGACTTCAAACTAAATTAATTTGAAACCAGTACGTCAATTTCGCCCGTATGGGCACACAATAGCGGGTTAAATCGTGAATATAGTCATCATTACAAATTGCGCAGAGTTTATGATTCGATCGTGCCACTCTCGCGGTTCATTCTCGAAAGTTCACAGTGACCGACTGCTCCTGGGTCTACTGAGCTCCTGCACCCATTGTATTGCTCCGTGCCTGCACCTGATATTAACGCTCTTATCTCCGGGAGGTGAGTTGGACTGTCCATAATTAACCTGTTTATTTAATTTCACTAACAATGATTGTTTCCCGTCTGAAACGTGGACCAGTGGAATATTTTTTCTAGTAAATATTTTCTTTAGATTTATGCTTAAAAATATAATAACGTAATGATTGGATTTTGTTTGTTATTTACTATAGTATTGTTTACTTTCAACTGAATGAAATGGTGTTGGGTGTTGTTTAATTACTTGTTTACTATTAAAACTGTCATCGTGATCTTTAACCGATTCATCATATTTCAATTTACGATATCGGATGTAACAGGTCCAATAAGCGTTTCCTTACAGAAGTATGACTCACAGAGTTATAGAACAAACGGTCTCCTTCACGTTATATAATGATACGAAATTGGTTGGTATGTGGTCGCTCATGCTCACAAAATAAGGACCTCATGCAGATGGGCAAAATTTATTCGAATAACAAATGAATAATTTTTAGGTACTTATTTGAATCAATTATCATGTTTGACAGTAATTATGATCATTTTCTAATGTTCGTTTTCGCCACTACTCTTTCATTAAACATATCGTAAGACGAAGAGCTTGACGGCGCAGGTAGCGCCATCGGTCCAGTGGTTTCGGAGCCTATTCAATACAATCAATCAAATATTTCCTCTTTATAATATTATAAAGTACTAGAAGCCCGCCCTCGCTTTGCTTCGTGTAGAGCTATGGTGTAGACTATAGTTTTTTTCCTCAGGCTTGTATTACCTATATACAATGAATTTCTATATATTTATAAACATATTATAAAATAGGAATGCACTATATAACCAAATGTTAAATATTTTATTTTGGTTAACAGAGTGCTGCAGTGCTATTTGTTTGATTCATAACGAAAGTCATTGAGGACAACAACAAAATAACGGTTTAGTGAAAAACTAACTATAATTTGCTACATAAATTACCCCTTCCGTCACCCTAAACCTTATAGATAAAAAAAGCGACCAAATGCGAGTAATTTTTGTCCAAGTCTGGGTATGATATTTTACCAAAGTATTTGTTTTATAAACTCAAAGGCTTACTGTAGTAACTTTTCATAGTAAATAGTATTATTTACTATGGTAGCAAAATTACTACCTCCAATTATATGAAACGAAATTTGACGCAGCTACTACGGTAAATTTCGCAACTACTGTAGTAGAATTATTACGATAGTATTTTTAAACAATTTTTTTGAATTGACTGCCGTAAAGTAAAATATACCACGGTATTACTTTTACGAAATAGGGCCGGCTGATAGCAACCTGATTGATAGGTGAAAATACTCTTAATTCTAGTTTTCCAATAAAAAACCTAGGCCAGGCTGCGACCTTCAACTAGTGAACGTCTTCAAAGAGAACGACAAAGATAGAAATATATACATTCATTATTGAGATTGCTATGGTATACTAACGCTACGTAAATATTAATCTACGCCTGCAGCTAATCAAATATTATAAAATTTACTTTGGCGATTGTATAATTATTTAATTTTGTGATCTAAGTTACCCAATTGCCACCAGTGCAAAACCACAGGCGCCTCATTGCTTTCGTCAATCTGCGACATTAACGTGTGAAGTCAACCTCTTGCATCTAACTATTTGATTTCTATGAATTAAGGAGATGCCACACGGGCGTTATTCGTTGCTTTGCGTTAGCGCGGCGTCGACTGAGTTCTGACGCTCCGCCGTTCTAAGATAACTTTTAGTTAATAATTAATTACTAATTTCCGGGTAGGTACTTCCAAAAGTCGATTGTTTGATTGTCGAATAATTTCATTCGTAATCCCATCTTAACGGCGCAGTAATCAATAGCATATCGAAGGTGCAGACGTAGCGCCGACAGCGCTCGTGTGGCATTCACTGCGTTGCAACGACGCAGCGCTAACGCAAGGCCCGTGTGGCACCTCTCTATGTCGGTAACACATTACAAATAATGAGACAAGGACATGACACTAAATTTGTGAATATAACAATCTTAGATCCGGATGACTGTCGATATTAGTTAGGACTGAGTTTTGATAGTCGACGAGGAAACTTAAACCAATTATATAAATACTTCTAACTACTAAACAGGTTGATGAACATAATCAAAGTGATAACATTTTTATAGGAAAACACACTAAATATTTACATATATCGGTGGTAACAAAGACTTTTTGTACAAAACCAAAAAAAAATACCTATTGATGTTGCTGATAAACTTAACAAAAGTAAAGGATCTCGAGTTATGTTGCGATTTTTTTTTAACCAAATTCTTATCAACGGATCTGTAGGAGTTGTAGGAACAATTGAGTGGTTAACTCTTCGGAGGGACCAGATGGAATCCATAGAATAGGGTATTTTCTAAATTTTTGAAAACTGCTTATATTTACAGATTGGGACAAACAATGCAACAGAAAAATAAAAATAAATTAATTATGTTTTTTTTTCTCCAATAAAACGATTAAAATTGTTGTTTTAATGGTTTTGAATTTACCACCAAAACGCTCGGTTCTATGACGTATACCGTGTGACGTCAACTTAATGTACACAACGTTAATCGGCGAAATTTTCACTTAACTTAAGAATGATTATTCAGACAAATAGCTATGTAATCATCTGAAGGTCAAATTATTAACATTTTTTTTAAGTTCAGGATAAATTTATAGTACTTATAATACTCACACAAAATGTTTGATGTTTCGAAACTCTGAAGCACAGAAATCAGGATTAGAATCGAAGAAATTTGCAACCATAAAAACATCTACTACAGGAAGATTTGCACTGTCGGTTTTCCGAAACCCGGCTTCCAATGTGAAAAAGAAGTAAAATCGAAATACTCTAACAAAGAAATCGTCAAATAATATAATTACTCCGTAACCACAGATCGTCCACAGACTACATAGGTGTTAAAATTCTTTACACAAAGTTGACGTCACACAGTAGACGTCATCAAACCGAGCGTTCTGGCGGTAAATTCAAAACGATTAAAAATAAATTCAACTTTTATTGGTCTAATGGAGAAAAAAAGACATTAATTAATTAATTTTTATTTTTCTGTTAAATCATTTGTCCCAATCTTTAAATATAAGCAGTTTTCAAAAATTTGGAAATACCCTATTGTCTTAATTTGTTTATGTTTAATTTGCCAACAAAGCCATTTAAAAGAACAGTCCTTGGAGCAGGTGTCAGAATCGAACCTATAAATACAGAATTCGATGCATTCGTAGACAGTTAAAAAGAACCTAAAATTAATGTTGTACCGGGGTCTTAGGCGTTGCGCAAACTTGGACACTTTTGTGTCTTGTGTCAGATACAAGATAGCAATGAATATTTGATTTCTATAGAACCAGTATGAAATCAGTCACTGCCTGAGCAGGCATAAACATTTTTTGTGTCCAGTTACTCCCACTTGACATATACTCGATTCACGATAAAAAAATGTTCGGTGTCGGTAACTGAAAACTAATAATAGACAGTTGAAGACACAAGCAACATAAACAGATTTCTTTACAATTGTTCCATATTGACGACCTCCGTGGCCGAGTGGTTTGTACGCCGGGTTTCATGGCTGTCGCCGACTCGAGAGGTCCCGGGTTCGAATCCCGGTGGGGGCAGATGTTTGTGTGATGAATACGAGCATTTGTACTCCAGTCATGGATGTTTAATATGTATTTATATAAATATACTTATATACGTACAGTATATGTATTCTATCCGTTACCCTAGCATCCCATAACACAAGCCTTATAGTGCTTACTTTGGGGCTAGGCTAATTGGTGTGAGTGTCGGAAATATTTATTTATTTATTTATTATTTATATAATTAACAGTTGGTGTCCATCAGGGATCTGCTTTAAGTCCTTTTTTATTTAACCTAGTGATGGACTATCTAACAAACCATTTTCCAGCACCTTTACCGCGGACCATACTGTATGCCGACGATATAGTACTGGCAGCAAATACCTGCAAAAAAAAGACCTGCAAGAAATTTTAAATACGTGGACACACTCTTTAGAAAAGTGCGGACTTCGAGTGAGCAAAAGTAAGACGAAGTACATGAAATGCCCCTTTAGCGGAAATGCAACTCCTGAAATCATATGTATTGGATCAACACCTATCCCCACTGTGAACAAGTTTAAATATCTGGGATCTATGCTCACGCCAGATGCCAATGTGGAGGCCGATGTTGCGCATCGTGTAAATGTAGCGTGGCAGAAATGGCGGTCGCTGACGGGAGTTCTGTGTGATACCCGTATGCCCATAAAAACAAAGGGTAAAGTATACAAGACAGCCGTCAGGCCAGCCTTACTGTACGGTTCCGAATGTTGGACAGTCAAGAAAACGCATGCATGGCAACGAAATGAAGATGCTGCGGTGGGCGGGTGGGGTGACCAGGATGGAGAGTTCGGAATGAATACGTACGGGGGAGTTTTAAAGTCGCACCAATCACAGACAAAATGATGGAAAATCGCCTTAGATGGTATGGTCACATCATGAGACGGGACGAAGACCATGTAGTAAAAATCGCATTAAGCTTGCCAGAACAAAAGAGAGGTAGAGGCCGCCCGCCATCGAGCTGGTGGTCAAACATTGAAAGAGACCTTAAGAAAGCCCAATTGCCAAAACCGACAACCCAGGACAGATCAACCTGGCGCCGTAGGGTGAGGAGACCCGACCCCAGATAACGGGAACAGGGACGGAAGAAGAAGAGAATTAACACAACCAGCATAGATAAGGTATCTTCATCGACGCCCATCGTGTCTGTGTCCGATCGCTGCTACAGGACACAGCAATTACGGTTTTCTGTGCCGGGTCGGTAACAAATAGTGTCCACGTTTGCGCAGTGCCTTACTTTACATAAGTAGGTAATAAAGAACAACTCTGATGTAGCTGTAATTGGTTTAATTTTACAAGTTCACTCATTTTTGTGAAAGGTCAGACCTATGTTGCCTTGACCCTGGTCGTAATGTCTCTATGTGGATTAATAAATTAGTAGTTTAGGCCACCGCAAGCTTCTTAATAATCCTTAAGATATTTAAACGGCAAGATGTATTTTTATTGTGTGTGCTGTATTTTTGTTATGTTTATATATATATATATAATTTTTTTGGAGTGGTGTTTACATTTTTCAAAGGAGAATTCCCAAAGGAGTTTTCACAAAAGCATGTTGAATAATAAGTCATAACTTTGACGAATAAATATCCCTATAATAAATAGTGTCCGACCGAAATTGGTATTTACGACCGAAACCGAAACCGAATTTCGGCCTCAAGGTCTCAGTTTCGGCCGAAACCGAAACTTCCTTATAAGGATCATGTTTTGAGAGAAAAATAAAGAAAAAGTTATTATAATCCGTCAGTTTTATTTTTTTATCTTTTAATCACATAGCTCTGCAGTCTTTGACATTTTCACTTATTGATAATCAAATCAACATTAATATAACATCCCCTCATTTAAAGAAATACTTTAATTGCGGCTTTTTATTTAAATTTCTCTGTTGTTTATGTTTACACACAATTTCCAAACTTCAATGTTAAACACCTCAATTAAAAAAATATACTTAAGTTAAAGGAAAAATAAAATATAGCTAAAAAAGGGGTGGGCCCTATTTTTTTTGAGTATTTTATTACATTACATTACGATTGTTACAAAAAAATGACCGATTAGTATATTAAGATTATTATGTATGGATATAGATCAAAAGTCCATAAATACACGTTATTTATCAAAAGAAAATTTTACTAGAAATAAATTCAACGCGGTACATGCAGCAGACGGGACTCGAACCATCACCCTCCGCTAACCGGGTGAATGCACTGACCAATTATGCTACTGCGACATAAATGATCGTGTCTAATTTCTTTTAGTATTTCTTAGGCTGCAAGGCATCTTTTTTGCATTGTAGATAACCCAATGTCAAACAAACTATCTTTACAAGTATTAAACATTTCAAAGAAGAAATAGCAATTTTAGTTTAGATTTAAAACATCAAGCATTTAAATGCTTATAATAAATATATAAAAATTACCATTTTTATGTATAAACAGATTTGTAAAACTAAAACGGTAATAGTTCCCGCTTAAAAGATTGTGTTTCATGGAATAGTACATTATGATATAAGTGCGGTAAGTTGAGAATTACAGCCGAAGCGATTTAGCCCGTGCCGTAGGTGAGGGTTATAAGAAGGCAGAGGCTGTAATTATCAAACCGCACGTATGTCATATGACGTTTTATAACATATTTGCGAGGATATAATACTACCTAAGTACGTACTTTCTGAAGATTAATTTGCAACTTTGTTTGTTTTCCTTAAGATGAAATTTTAATACGCTTGATTGTAAGTATCTATCCGTGGATTTTTCGGGCAAGAGGCTTAGCGTAACCTTTTTCGGCTTCTGGATGGCGGTGTCAAATTAATAATTTCGTTACTACTTGACAATATTTTCAAATAAAAACAATACAGCGAAAAGAAATAACTTTTTACACAGATTAGCGATGCGCGCGCATCAACGCTTTTTTAGGCAAAGGAACAAAAAACAGATAGTGTTACTAATAAAGTAAATTAAAATTTTTGTGAAGTTGTTACCGATAGATGGTTGTAATTTAATGTCAAAATGAATCAAATTAAAGAATTCAATGTTTATATAATATTCTGACATGAAAACTCTTTGCTAAGATTTAAAAAAGTATCGTTCATTTTTAGACGGAACATAATAAGCCGTGCGTTTTACTTTACGTTACCGCACGCGTGTGTGATGAATGTGATAGATTATGATATTGAAATTGGTACAATAAGAGACGCTTTACAAGCAAATGTATTATAAAAATATTGTCTGGTCATCTCGGTCGTCGTTCAAATAATATAATGAGCCTGTTTTGGCATGATTGTCCAAGCATAAAAAACTTATTTGACAAGCGCATTATTTATTATTATTCATTATTCATATCATACGCAGGCGTATTAACTATAGTTAATATAAAATGTAGAGACTTCTGATAATATTTATAAGTTAACACCGAGCTATAGAGCTAGGTGTCTCCATATTCGGTGATCAGTACCCTTAGCACGAACCAATATCGAATTCGTATAGTTTGCGAGTGCGAAATGTCCATGTCAAATTTTGTATGGATCTGCTCCTAACTCCCGGTATCTTTGGGTATGCAGACGACAGCACAGTTTCGGAGAGATATCTGCCGGATGTGAAGTCTGATGCAGATGTCCGATCATTAAGGGAGGCGATGGTGGAGGGAGTGAATGCAACCCTGGAAGCTGTTTCCCTCTGGGGTGAAGCAAACTTGGTTGGTTATAATTTTTATTATTTTTAAAGCATGTAACTGCTTGATGTTTAAATCTAAAGAAAATATAACTAGAAAAAAAAATTGTGGGTTACCTATAATGCGAAGAGATGGCGCTACCTTGCAGCTTAAGAATGGCTAGAAGAATTTCGACGCGGTCCGTGAGGGCCGCGGTAGCATAATTGGTCAGTGCATTCGCCCGGATTGCGAAAGGTGCGGGTTCGAGTCCCGTCCGCTGCCTGGTCCGCGTGGAAGTTTTTCTAGTTATATTTTCTTTAAACTTGGTTGGGTTTAATCCCTCAAAAACACAGGCCTGTCTCTTCTCGACGAAACGGAGTCCATTCCATCTGACTCCGACTTTCCGAAATGTCTCCGTGCCGGTTAAAGACCATCTCGAGCTCTTGGGTATGGACATCTCATCCAGCCTCAATTTCGGTCGCTACATCGAGTCCATTGCTAAAACCGCTGCCAGAAAACTTGAATACTTTCTAAAGTCGGGCGATATTTTACATCTGAGCAGCTCCTTAACCTTTACCGAGCCCAAGTTCGCTCCTGCTTGGAGTACTGTTGTCACCTTTGGGACGGATCTGCTCGGTATTGGCTGGATGCACTGGACTCGGTGGAACACCGTGCGAAGAGACTCATAGGCAATGACGCTCTCGTTGAGGCTAATCTCCGGAGCCTTGACCACCGAAGACGTGTAGCTTGCCTCTCGGTGTTTTATCGGTTACATTTCGGAGAGCGTGCGGAGGTATTACATAATTTGATCCCCCCTTCCCCTTTCCACCACCGGACGACCAGGCGCGGCGAGGGCTTCCACCCTTATGTTGTCAAAGTTCCTCCCATTCGCACGAAGCGATTTGCTTCGGCCTTCATTATGCGAACGGCTAGGGAGTGGAACTCCTTGCCGAGGTCTGTTTTCCCGGACCAATATAATCTGGACATCTTCATGGCCAGAGTGAACAGGCATCTTCTAGGCAGGCGTGTACCATCCTAGGCCTCATCATCACTTTCCATCAGGTGAGATTGTGGTCAAACGCATTGCCTATTATGCATAAAAAAAAATGGAAACTTAAACAGCAGCGCCACAAAGTACGTAACCAGAACTAAACATCACTACACATTTGACAATGACATTTCAGACTCGCAAACGTTAAGAATTCGATATTGGTTCGTGTTAAAGGTACTGTAACCTGCTCTTGTTTTCATTGATCACAGAAAGAAATGTCGGTTCTTGGCTTCTGTCGGTGATTGATGCCACTACCTTACTTAAGTTTAAGTAGGATTATGCCAGAACTAGGTCCACTATTAATAGTAGATTATGCACCAAGGGGATAAAGCAGTGTATTATGTCACGGCAGCATCATCATCATCAGCCTTCTAATATCCCCACTGCTGGGGCACAGGCCTTCCCTATGGATGGAATGTGAAGATTGGGCCACAACCCACCACGCGGGCCTTGCGAATGGGTGGGTGCTAACGACTGCAGATGCAACCGGGCCTAACGGCTCAACGTGCCATCTGAAGCACGAAGGAGCTAGAGATAGTAAATTTTGGTCACCCATCTGACCGACCACTGCGAAAGTTGCTTTACTTCAACGATCGCAGCCGAACGCGCTTACCACTTGCGCCATCGGGCTCCCACGGCAGCATATATGTAGTTAATTCCCGAACGTTAAGAATCCTGCATGAAGCGAAGTATTTTCTGCCCAAAGTTGTCACTTTTATACCCGAGGAGCATACTCTACTGCATACACCTAATATCTTAAATATAAAATTCTCGTGTCACAATGATACCATACTCCTCCGAAATGGCTTGACTGATTTTATACGCATATTCAGTAGATCTGAGAATCGGCTACTATCTATTTTTCATACCCCTAAGTGATAAGGGTTGTCTACCCGTAACATTTCTTTTTTGGATTTTTTTTATGTGGCATTAAAAAATACATACAACCCTAAATTTTCTCCCGTCTACCACCAACCCCTGATTTTTATGGCGGTACGAAGTTTGCTGGGTCAGCTAGTAAGGTTATATAAAAAACCGGCCAAGTGCGAGTCGGACTCGCGCTCGAAGGGTTCTCTACATCAAACCGCGAAAGAAAAATAATTTGTTTGTTTTCTTTAGAACTTACAAAGTCAGTGTTTATACAGCATAATATGGGACATCATTACCAATATTTTACATTCCTAACTAGTTTCTATTTTGACATAGACCATGGGGTCTCAAAGCTGTCATTGTTATGGAACAATGACAGCTTTGACGGCTCCCCATTTCTTCGTTCTTGAAGATAAAAAAAAATATTTATATTATAATTATATCCTACTCAATGAGCTGTATCACATTGTAGAGTAAAAATGAAAACAATTTTGTAATTTGCGGTTAAAATCACAGAATGAAAATCACCGATTTATATATTTAGTCCCGTATATTTAGTTTATTTTATATATTTAGTTCCGTAGGTAAAAGAAGCCAAAAAATACAGCCAAGTTTTTGTGATGTATTGAATTTTATAGTTAAAAACTCCTTGGACAGAGGAATTTATGCCTTAAACAGGTTTTTTTTTTGCTATATTAGTAGTAGTTTTAGTTGCTATATTAGTTAGTTTAGATAGAAGTTTCTGTTCACCTTATCAGTTCTTTAAATGTCATTATTACCCAATGGACCTTCCATATAACTTTAACCCCCTCGGGCTATAAAAGCTTACTTTAAGGTCCATTTGCAGCAATTTTCCTAAATCTCAATTAATCTAGAACTGGATTTAGGCCATACTATAATGCATTAAAGGCAGTTTTACTTGAATCGTGGTTTAGAAAATTTGCTGCAAGGAGGCCTAAATTGAGATTACATGAAATATAATACGCGCTCCAGATGCAGGTGGTGGTTATAGTAATTTCATCATCATCATCATCGACCCATGCTCGTCCACTGCTGGACATAGGTCTCCCCTAATGCACGCACTATTAATGAGGGTTCGGACCATAACCCACCACGCTGGTCCAGAGCGGGTTGGTGGGTGGTTTCGCCAGGGCCTCGTCTGTTATACAGCAGGACGCACCGCTTGCAGGGGAGGTTGACTTGGGACTTGGGACCCGAAAGATGTTGTGTAGGCCCCCTTGCGTATAGTTATTTATTAAATAAAATCTTAATTACATAAAACAGCCATGGATGTATGGTTGTTTTATGTAATTAAAACTATAAATCTAGTATAGTCTTTATCTTTATTTTTTCTATTCGTCAAATAAACTTCCTTGCCGTGCAACCTAACGACAGTGACCGTTGACCCATGTAGTATATAAGTAGTGATTCATTATTGTTGTTTCCCATAGGGGCGTGTTAAATTAGGAGCTTTAAAAAATTTACCGACGTTTTTTATTTTTCGAACCATCTCGACACGTAACAGTACTTTACTATCACTGGTCTTGATATCATAGTGATATGTGCACGCTACATGCAGTGCGCCAAGCATGTCACAAGTATATCAACATATATAAGGGAAACATATCAGTAAGTATTTTAGTCAACATAATGATATCAAGGCGGTGACAAGATACGGGCACGTAGTTTTTTTTTTGCAAGCGGATTGTTGATTAATTGGAGATTGTTTTTCTATTTGTGCTGTTAACTGCAACTGAACTTTAGGAAATTTTAAGAGGTAAGCAAAATTTTATTTTATTTGTTTTAAAAACTTTAAACTTTTAGGTTCTTCAAAAATTAGAAAGTCGAAAACTGTGAAAGTAGAAAGCTTTACATTTCAAATTCATTACATATGTTCTTATAAAAATATATGAATATATAAACGATTTTGATATAATTCATTCTAAAAAATGCAATAAAATAAGATTTTTAATAATTTTGACTAGACATTGTTACACAAAATAATAATTTTCATACACTTAAAAATATTATTCAGTTTAATATTTTCCGATTACATTAAAAAATAAAATCAATTAGTATTTTAATTTTAAACATTGTATTCTTATCATATTATATTCATTTAAAATAATAGACAAATGAAACTTTCTAAGACCCCTACAGAGATACTCGCTTAGAGCTAAGAGCTTCCACCTTAATTTATAAACGAAGAATAAGTTACACGGTTTTTAGTTCACATCACTAAAATGACATTTGTAATTCGATCGACAATGATGATGATGTTCTCCGTAACTAGTTTAAATGCTCCATTTATTAAAACGGTGGATAGTGACTTATCATGGTTGTTGCCGACATTTATTGATAGATTTAGTTTTTATAGCCAAAGTCATAAATATGTCAATACTTTAAAAAACACTTCAAAAAACTATAAAAACTAAATCTATCAAAAAAGTTCGGCAACAATGGTGATAGAATAAGATCCTAGAGCCGTTAGTTATTATCTGATGGACAAAGTATGGACAATAGAGTAGTATTGTACCTGTACTGTAACTTTACTGTAGGCCAATTCTCAGATATCGGGTGGCACAGGTGCGTAAAAAATTTGCTCACTTACAGCCTGAGGATTGATTCTTATGTATGTTGTAGCGAATATTGCAGTCATAGTTAAGCTTGTCGCGATGCTCTTTATATTTGGTCTTAGCCTAAGTACTTTGAACACAACTGCGCCGAAGATGACATACTTTTGTAGAAGCAAATCTCCATAATCTGCTTACTATATTAGTACCAACAAAAGTGCACGAACACGTTATAGACTCTATCTAGGTAGTAATGTCTGATTTATTTGTCGGTAACTGTTAGCGATTCAGAACCTTCGGTAGTTTCTGATACCTAAGTACTAAATAAAATAAAATAAATCGGCCAAGTGCGAGACGGACTCGCACACGAAGAGATCCGTAGTATTATACTTGTATATGTAGCACGTGATATGAATAAACTTTATAAGTTTTTCTGTAATATGCAAGCAAAGAGCTACACACCATATTTTTTTCAAATTTTTAGACGCAGTTGTTTATTTTATTAAACTGGGGAGTATTTTTCTGTGGGGCTTGATTAAATCTGAAAACGGCTGATCGAATTTGAATAACATTTTGCACACGTATAAACTATATGTTACCTGGCTTGAGAAAAAGGATATTTTTTATCCAGGAAAAATATTAGGTTCCCCTGAGTTCTCAAAATACTAAAGTTTACACGCATGAAGTCGCGGGTGGCAGCTAGTATAAAATATGGAATAATTAAATTAAATTATAATAAAAAAAAATCCATCGGTCTTTCCTTCTGATGCGTGGTTGCTTTGTGATGTATGTAGGCAATAAGCAAACTGTTGTCATTATCATATTATTCGCCTTGTACAATACATTACTTTAAACACAATGATTTCCTTCAATCGCTATCAATTTATATGTCTACAAATGATATTCATACGTAAGTCGCACTAAAACTCTCAGACAGAATGAAAAAATACTGATAATAATGTTGTTTTTCTTAACCGATTAGCATATTTTCAGATGTATAAATCAATTTTGAAAACATGCTTTTTAAATATTCTTCGTCAATGCCTTCTTGTAGCGATATAATTCATTGAGCGCCCTAAATGTTACTTAAACAGGAAGAAATTGATGCAGGATGCTAAAATGTATTACGCCACTGGCAGGACCACTAGTAATATTTTAACATTTAAAATTTTTTCGTTCGCTCCGTTCGAAAATAGGGACCTACTCTATTTTCGCTGAAAGTGCGACTCGCCCGTGATATCCCGAAGTTATGGGCCACGAGGACGTATGAGGGCTCAAAAACTTTGAGGAATTTAAGGGCTTTAAGAAGATGTTATTTTTTTATAAAAGTCAAAATCTTTTTGGAAATCGAAAAAAAACCTACTTTTTTCGTCCGAAAAATCGTGTGTTTTCACAGAAAATTTCCGATATCTCGAGAACGGGGCCGTATTTCAAAAATATGAAAAAAATCACCTCGGGGTTGAACCAAGGAAAATTTTAGGTCATTACACTTCTTTCGATATTGGTGACGGTTGAGGTGCCCTTAGCTGCTAGTTTTGCGCGGCGAGAGGTGCAATATCACGCGGGCGGCGACTAGCATGCGGCCACGAGGACGTATGAGTGCTCAAAAGACGAGGAATTCGATGGCTTGAGGATGATGTAAAAAAAATCTGGAAAAGTTGGTTTTGAAAATAAAAATATTTTAATATTCTTTAATAGTTAGATTCAATTTCAATGCCCTTTCAAGTCGTGTAGAGCACGTGATTTTTTTCTGTTTCAAACATGTTATTATCTGCAGTCTAGTATTGTCATGGTGCAAAATGATACGTTACTTTGGTTGTTTTACGGAGTTCGTCAATACCTTCCGGAAAACAATGATCGCGTATCACACGCAAATTTACTACGACGCGACCAGCCAGTACAAAAAGCCTTAATATGTCTCATTTTATTTAAAAAAAGTAGGTAACAATAAGGGGATAAGGGGATGCCCTTATCGACAGACAGCACACTGGCCACTTTGGTTTCGGCTCATTGTTTTGATATCGTACTCGAAGCTGTGAGTGTATGTTTTGTCACCTCTCAGTATATCCTACACCAAACTTCATGCCTCCTTGTTGAATTTGGTGAACATGACTGCACCACAAAATAGACAGTCTGTACTGTCTATTTTGTGGTGTGGTGGTAATCTAATATTAAAATCTATCGCGGTAGTGGCACTCGCACCTAGTTGTTTGATTTACTGTCGAAAATGACGGACTACCAGTCTATCCAATGTTTTCAAAAGGAAAGAGGTTAAGCCAATTGGTCTAAAAGATTTGGCTTATGTATAATCGTCTCAGCCCGGTTTCGGTAAGAAGACTGCATTTGCCTCCCTCCGTGGTTTCAGTATATAATTGAAGGCCAGGCAGGCCTTAAAGATTGTTTCATCATCATCATCTTCATCATCATCATCAGCCTAATAGTGTCCCACTGCTGGGGCACAGGCCTTCCCTACGGATAGAATAAGGATATTAGGCCAATTCCAAAGATAAGATAGGATTGGTTGCAGGTATTTATGCCCTTCTTGTAGTGTTTTTGTGCTATTTTATATCTGTCCCAGTCCTCATTGCCTCTGGTGTTTAGCTCAGTTGAAAAGTGCAAATTTAATTATGAAAATTGCAACTGCTACCTATTACTACAGATACAGCCCTACAGAGATGGACGGGTTGATGGAGAAATGGACAGACGATCAGCAGAGACTTAGTAATAGGGTTCAAATGTTGGATTACCCACCCTCCATCATTGGGATGCTTAAAAAGTGCAGTACTCTAAAAATTGAAATGGCCGCACACAAACATTGAGCTAAGTAACAACCAAGATTACCTACCTTATAATTTATATTCAAATTAACTGAATTTATTAACACATTCATATATACATTAACTCTATGAAACCAGTTTCTTTTGTTGTTTTGTAATTAGCAGAGCATTTAATATTCAAGTACGACATATTACATACACACAATTACATAAATATCCACAACTAAACGACAGGCACTATCTTTCGCATCGCTAAGCCCTTAAATAGATTTGATTCGGAAACAACAGTGATAGGTTGCCAATATAATCCCCACAGTAGTTTCCAAAATTACTCCATCCAATGACAGGCTTTTATTACCTGCACAAAAAAGTTTGCAGTTGTCGTATTTTTTATCATCACCAGCAAATTAAACTTTTTTTGAACTGGTTTTTATATGTTTTAACGTGTGAAGTTACTTTAAGTTGATTTTAATGTGAACTCATGTAGTACATAGGGCGCTTTTTTGTGTGTATGGTGTATTATAACCTCGATTACTAGAGCTTTGGGCTGCGAGAGAGGTCACTTCCAACTGAAATATGGCGAGTGGCTCTAGTAGTTCTTTACGCGAGGGTCCCCTTCGAAAGGGGGAATTAGGTGTAGTTTGACACATGAGCAAAGTCCGCTCATGTGAGTGACCAAGTCACATGAGCCTGCGGGGAGTCTCTCATGCTAGCTGTACACAGTCGCCAAGAGCCTTTTTTCGAGACTTTCGCTCGAGGAGGCACTCGACAAGTGAGTCATGCTTGCTCTGATTTTCCTCGCTAGATCCAACCAGATCCTTTGACTCGGACTCAAAAACAGACGAAAAAAGTAGTATGTTTTACTAAAATTTAGGTGTAGTTTGACACATGAGCTAAGTATCGCACACCTTCGAGTTGCTTTTGGCGATCAAGCACTATGCAAGTAATCTCCTACCACTGTGTCAACAAAAACAAAATGCTGTACGCCTTAGGGTCTAAACGGAGTTCTCGTTGTAGGTTATACCATGAGATTTGGGCAACCTTAGGATAAGACTGATACAATAAATTTTATAAAAACTTAGGTATGAGAATACCTTTTGAATGAATGAATGAATGAATAACTTTATTGTACACCATGAGATTGTAAATTACAATTAATTAAGACTATTATTATAGTACAAATGACGGCCTTATCGCTAAGAAGCAATTTCTTCCAGGCAACCGTATGTTAACTGGACTGTTACATAGAGAGTGGGAAGTAGATGGTGTCATTTAAAGTAAAACTACCATTAATAATACTTATAAATAAGTATATGTACAACAAAAACTAAAATACAAATACATAAACATAATAATTATATCCATATATAAACATAATAACAATTTAATCATACTTTGGATGATGTGATGACTAGCTAAAGTGTCAGGTAATGTTCCTTTAACATTTTTTTAAAACAAGGTAATTTTAACATTTTTTTAAAACCTCTAATTGTTTCCGGCAAGGCATTCCACAAACGAGCAGCCTGAACTATAAATGACTTGTCCATAAATTTCGTGGAGTGCATTTGAATCTCGAGTGTTAAATTCTCTGACGATCTCAAAACACGAGCATGTGTATCATGCAGGAAATTAGAACGGTCCTTGAGATAAGATGGAGTAAAGGGATTAAATAATATACTGTAGAGAAGGGAAAGGATATGCATGTTTCGGCGAAGACGAATTGGCAACCACTTGAGCTTAGTGCGGAAACCGGATACATGATCATATTTGCGCAAGCCAAATATGAACCTAATACAGAAATTTTGAAGCCGCTCAAGTTTATTCAGTTGCTCCTCAGTTAGGTCTAGATAGCTGACATCATCATAGTCCAAGATTGGTAGGAGAAGAGATTCTGCGAGCGCAGTTTTAGTAGCAATTGGAAGAAAATTACGTAACCTTTTCAAGGAACCAGCTGAAGCAAACATTTTACGGCTTGCTTCCTGTATTTGAGATGCCCAATTAAGGTTCTTGTCTATTATAACCCCCAAATTTTTTACTTGGTTACTTGGTGACAAAGTATTACCGTCGAATTTAAGCGTTGGTAAACCTGCCCAGTCGATTTTATTAGTCATTGCGGGGCTGCCAATCAAAATAACCTGAGTCTTCAGCGGATTAACTTTTATGCCGTAAAACTTGCTCCATTCACAAATAATTTCCAGATCGCGGTTGACTGTGGTAATTGCAGAGAAAAGTTGATCAGGTTAAGCTTGATAATAGATTTGCAAATCATCTGCGTAAAGGTGATAGGATGAAACTAGTTTGGATGAAATGGAATTGATAAATATAGCAAAAAGTAATGGAGATAAAACGCCACCCTGTGGCACACCAGCAGAAATATCACACCAGGAGGAAAATAAATCCTCAATGCGAATTCGCTGTCGGCGACCAGACAGGTAACTACGAAACCAGTCAATTACTGCTGGAGATATGTTAATAGAACGTTATATACCAAGTAAAATGTCAAAGTCAACGGTGTTAAATGCGTTGGAAAAATCAAGTAAAGAGAGAACCGTTACTTTTCCATGTTCCATACCTGACCTGATGTCCTTTGTAACATTCACTAATGCCGTAGCGGTACTATTCGGAATCCTGATTGGAAAGGATTTAGGAGTTGATGTTTAATTAGGAAAGATGACAGCTGATTATGAACAAGGCGCTCCAAGACTTTGGAAAGCAATGGCAGTATGGAAATTGGTCTGTATTCTGAAAAGGACGATGGTTTTGACGTCTTAGGTAATGGAGTTACGTGAGCTTCTTTCTAGGCAGAAGGAAAAACACCAGTAATTATGGAATGGTTAAGGATGTGAGAGAGAATAGAGAGGATTTCTTCTATAACAAGGATAATCATTTTCCTGCTGACACCGTCACTTGCTAGATAAGTCAGAACATTGAGGAGAAGTGCTTATTAAGCAAATCGACATTTAAATTACTAAAAGAAGATGCTTGATGTTATTTGCCTATGCCCAAAGACCTTAGAAATTTCCATACCTTCGTCGGATCTTCGTCTTCAATGGACTTGTGTATATACTGGAGTTGTGCATTCCTACACACCTTATTGCATTGATTGCGAACCTTAACGTACTTTTCCCAGTTGGAAGGAGTGGGCGGCACTTGTCGACAAAATCGAACATCAATTAAAAAGAATGATTTTTACATACCCCTTAAGGACGAAGAAAAAATATTATTCTTCGTCCATAAGGGGTATGTAAGGTTATGTTTAGGACAACCTCAATATAAAATGTCTTAGTGTAGCTATCATTTTCTGCTCCATTTCATGCTTCATTTCATAAAAAGTCCCCAAGAATTATAGAATTCAATTTTGTTTTAATCTAAGATTCAAATATATGAATTACGAAATCTGTGGTAGGTATAATGATTATAATTAGGCGATTTAAGAACTATAATAAAACTAATAAGATGGGGAAAAAGTCTTTTCGCATTAAAATATGTATGAACTTGTAATAAATCTCCTTAGCTATACAATTTGCATCTGGCTGGTTTTGGTATCGTTAAAAAGTTTAAATTTTAAAGAAGATAATTTCAAATTCAAATTAGAAAAATGTGTGATTTTCATTTGTTTTTCTTACTGTCAAGATGAGTTATTCTAATGAAGAAATTCGATACATTCGTGTCGTGCCAATAAAAAAATGATACATTTTAAAAAAAATACTACGAAAAAGGTAAAAATGCAACGCAAGTGGTGGAACAATTTTGTGATGTTTATGGACCTAGTGCAATGTCTGTAAGAGTAGCACAAATTTGATTTAAGCGTTTCCAATCCGGATATTTTTATGTCAAAGTTGCACGTCGCTCTGGTCGCCCTGTTAAGGATAAAATTGATGCCATTTATGAAAAAGAGGCATATCAGCAGTTATGAAGTGGCTGAAGATCTGGTAATTGACCACAAAACAGTTTTGGCACATTTAAAAAAAGCTGGGAACACAAAAAAGCTCGATATTTGGGTACCTTACGAGCTCACTCAAAGAAACGTAACGAACCGTGTACTCATTTGTGATTTTTTATTACGGCGTAATGAATCCAAACCATTTTTGAAGTAGCTGATAACTGGTGATAAAAAGTTGATCACGTACGACAAGAATGTTCGAAAAAGGTCGTGATCAAAGGCCGGTCAAGCTTCACAGACACTGGCGAAACCCGGGTTAACTCGCAACAAAGTGATGCTGTGTGTATGGTAGGATTGGAAGGGCATTATTCAGCTGTTACCGCCAGGCGAACAACTGATGAGATTGAAGCAAGAAGTTGATAGAAAGCGGCCGGAATTCAATTCAATCAACAGAAGGGGTGTGGTTTTTCATCATGACAACATAAGACCTCACACATCTTTAGCCACTCAGCAAAAATTAAGTTTGACTGGGAGATGTTAATGCATCCGCCGTATAGTCCTGGCCTTGCACCTTCAGATTTCCACCTGTTTCGTTCTCTTCAGAATTCTTTAGGCAGTTTCAGTTACATCACGAGAAGACTGCCAAAACCATCTGTCGCGGTTTTTTGATTTGAAGCCCCAAAATTTCTGTAGCAATGGGATCATGTCCCTGCCTACAAAATGGCAAAAAGTTATGGAACAAAATGGCACCTACATACTTTATTTAAATGTAAATAAACTTTATTAAAAAATGTTGTGAATTTTCATATGAAATGCGAAGAAACTTTTTCCCCAACCTAATATTTATGTAAATTGACATTGGAGTTGTAACTTTCCATTCTTTCGTATTGTATTTTATCTGCATTATACAGATGATTGACAAAGCGTTAGATGTCCCCCATTTAAGGAATCACCTGTGCTTGAGCTATCTTGGAAACCTAACGGCGTTTAGTTTTTCTTTTACTTTAATTGTTTTATATTCGTTTCAGTAGCAAAACTAGTAGTAGTGTTTGCTCGTCAGAAGCTATTCTAGAAGTGATTGTAAAAACTGTAACGAAAGACGCGCATGCGGCGTTCGCACCGTGACAATGCGGCGTGCGCGCCGTAAGCCCCTCTGTTACGATGTTCATCGCATTGTCGCGGCGCGCGCGTCGCTCACACGCCCGAACGACATGCACTGGGACGTAGTGCATGCTACATATTGGTAGCCTTAGGTATAGTAGGCAAATACTACAGACAAATTTGATGTAAGCTCACTAGAATAGTGATGATGTAAGATTAAAAAACAAACTGTTGTTTTTTTTCTGAGTTTGTATTTTTTTTAATTATTTTTTCTTTGAGAAATAAATATTTTATTAAGGTATGTTATGTCTGATCAGATGTATTGCTTAAAAAAACGAACATTCTTCAATTCTGTTCAGTGCGTTTATACTTCAAACAATGATAAACCGAACGAGGAATTCGAGAAGTTTTTCCATACGTCGCGTCATCAGTGTTGCGGATTGTTGAAAGCTTGGTTGATAATTTTAAATCAAAAAAGTGTGGTAGGTTTTAAAATAAGCAGAAAACTTTAATCTTTAACGGAAACTTCCTTAGGAAATCTGTACCCGTGAAAAAAAAACATACTCCATAACGTTGTAAGTTCTTTTTTTCAGGTTCTCTATCAACGTTTTTTTTCCACGGTAGATTTTTTTTTATTGCATCTCTTCACTAGAATCTTTTCAATGAAAAGAATGAATAGAAAGACTCTCATGTTTTATTCGACTGCATCGTCAATCTAAGATTTTTCAATGATACCACCTTTTTCTACTAACAGTTTTCATTGGAATGACTACAGCACTTCGGTTTAATAATACGAACAATGTTACCAAATCCCAATTTCCAGAGATGTCCTAATCTAAAAATAGACTTTCTAGCTAAATACTTTAGTGTGTTATAAAACCGACAAAAAAATTTACTTAAAAAAATCGACGCGGCCAAGGAAGCAGGCGTGACTTCAACCAGCACCCTCTGCTATCCGGGCGGAAGCACACCCATATAATGCGAAGAGATGGCGCTGCCTTGCAGCTTAAGAAGGGCTAGAAAGAATTCGACACGGCTATCAGGGCCGCGGTAGCTTAATTGGTCAGTGCATTCGCCAGGATAGCGAAGGGTTCGAGTCCCGTCTGCTGCCTGGTCCGCGTGGTTTTTTTTCTAGTAATATTTTCTTTAGACTTAACTATCAAGCAGTTAAAAGTGTATCAGTGCTTAAAAATTTAAAAATTCTACCTATTATCATTTACGTTTAATATTTTTCTTTTCATAGACAAAATGCCGCCTCAAGGGCAAAAAAAGGATTCCTGGGTGTTGTATGAAACTGACGCCAAAGACGAAGATGTGACCCACCATGTGCCTCCCTCTGCGGAGAAGAGGGAACTGAAGATCGTATGGAGGAACGTGTTCATCTTTCTCTACCTTCATATAGCTGCCCTGTACGGTGGATATCTTTTCCTCACCAGTGTCATGTGGAAAACTAGAATTGCCAGTAAGTTTAGTTTTTGAACTCCTAGTACCTAAAAAAATATATAGAGTGGGTACATTAATTAAAGCCTAAATTAAGTCGATACAGTTAACATAAATTTGCGACTACCTAATGATTATGTACGGATATTGTTTTGAATAAAATTTATTTCTGATGGCATTATAAACCAAATCTAATAAGCTTTGGATGCTTTCACTCTTAAATCATGTACTTAATCTTGCATATATAGATAAATGTTTTTAAAAAAATATAAAAAAATAAATAGTGAAAAAGTTTTACCTATTAATCCCTGCTAGGCTATTATTATAAACCGGTCGAATCGGTTTTGATGAATTTTCGTATGGAGATAATTAATAGTCTAGTATCTATATTTTTTGTCACGAAAATAGAACGAAGACGAAGTTGCTGATAGCGGCTAGTAGGCATAAATTTAAATGTCAAATTAAAATAATCACGATTTAGAGTGACAATGAAACAGAAGAAAGATGTTTAAAATTCCGAAATCATCGAGTTGAAAGTACAAGTTAAATGAAAATCAAAAAATCAATATCGTTTATTCAGTCTAGGCTGTTACAAGCACTTGTGAATATCGGAAAGCTACGCCATCGGTTTGCAAATCTACGGCGGGAGACCTTGTACTGAGAAGAACCGGCAACAAACTTAGCCAGGGCTGTTTTTCCCCTTTATTATATACATATTTATTATATTACAGAGTCGTCAAATTGAAAAATGACTTCAATAAAAGGGAACTCATGAAGTCACTTTCTATACAACTAAATGTAACAAATTATCTCTGTCTATAATTCCATACCGAAATAATTATAAATATCGGATTTTCTAGATATTTAATAACAACTCTACCTTTTTGAAAAGCTTTAATGGCGCAGTTTAGTTAAGCGCATTCGGTCTGCGATGGTAGAATTTTCGCGATAGCCGGTCATTGGATGGGTGAACAAAAACTTAAATCTTGAAAAAAAAACAGCCCTTGCTGAGTTTCTTGCCGGTTCTTCTCAGTACAAGGACTCCCGCCGTAGATTTACGAACCGATGGCGTAGCTTCTAGACATTCATATGTGCTTGTAACTGCCTAAACTGAATACATGATTTTGGTTATGATTATGAGCTCCTGCGTGTTTTGGAGGGCACGTTAAGCATTGATCCCGGCTGCATTCATTTCCTCCTTATCCATTCCTATTCTATCTATACGGAAGGCTAATGATGATGTTTTTTTTATTTAGCTATCATCCTGTACGTGATATCGGGGCTTGGGATAACGGCCGGTGCTCATAGGCTCTGGGCGCACAAGTCCTATAAGGCGAAGTTGCCTTTACGCATCTTGTTAACCTTCTTCAACACTCTGGCATTCCAGGTAGGTCATTTCTATTTCACTTAAATTAGTATCATTACGTGATTAGCCATTATGATTTAAAACTCTCTATAATAGTTATTTATGAAATTGGTGCGGTAAGTTGGTTATTACATTCGTCTACTCGCGACTACTCTATGGTAAGCCATAGTCGCGAGTTTGTAAATACCAATTCTGCACGAATGTCATACAAAGTTTTTCAACACATTTGCGAGAAAACAGTATAATTACATTATAATTTTTAAGTAATGAAGCAAACTTTTTCTAATAAAAAAATGGCGCGCATTTCCAAATGGCGCCACGTGCGGGTGGAAAAATTATAAGGTTTCTTAATAGTATTAAAGTGAGAAAAAAGGTATAGATTAAAAGCGCTTCCAAGGAGGTTCGTCCGAAATTAAAATATCACGCACGGATACGCACGGCGCCATGTATGGGAGCGTCCGGTAAAACGTTTTACCGCACGTTTCGTTGTATGGACCGTAATTTTGAACTTTTGAACAATGTATACAACCTCCTTAAATGCATTTTTTTAAGCAAATGTGTTGAAAAAGTCATATTGATGCAAATACGCAACTTCACAATATGAAAGCACGTGGTCAACAACTCGTTATCTGAGTAAAAACTTAAACTTTTTGTAGAAAATTATTTACATAATACGTACAAGGCGCATGATACTACATCTGCTGGTATTAAGTTTTTATTTATTTATTCATTATTACCAAAATACAGTAAATGGCGGACTTAATGCCATAGGCATTCTCTACCAGTCAACCAGTATAGGTGTATGAGACGGGTGGATGGGGAACGGATTTGGCAATAGAATGCAAAAAAGTGTTTACTTCTTATTCGCTGGTTCTTTTTTTCACTACTCCCACGATTATCCCACTTCAACAGCTAACTAGAGCCAAGGACCGAGTCTCAGAGACGCCCACTAGTTTAGCCCACCCCCTCAGATTCGAGTGGTCTAGAGGTTCCAGACGGAGAGGAGGGGAGATGGCATCCGCTTGAAATACCTCTAAAGGCACTCGCCAATTCTCGGCTTAAGGTCCCCTTATTATCTCGCCGTCCCCAAGTCCGGTGACACTGTAAAGGTCATCTGCGACCACATGACACACAAAAAAGCGGGATAGCTTTGATCTTGCCATCCCTTTCCTCCGGAAATCTCTGAAGTCTGTTGATGTTGCTGCTTAAAAGTGAGTGAAGTGAGTATGTTTTGAGTCTTGAAGATAAGGCACATCATTGTTTTGGAATTAGGACTAATAAATTTAAAGTTAACAGCCAACCCACGAACTAACAGTTATCGTACAAAGGCCTTCTTCTCATTTCCATTTAATCCTTCTTTTTAATTGTCTAAACGACATATTTTCGTAACCGATGTTGCAATATCATGTAGCTAGTTCAAATTACAATTCCTGAAGGTGACTCATATAATAAAATCATTTTTGATTCGACATGATCACCGCGTGAAAAGATAACTCCGTTATTATTTGACCTACATCAAGAGTTCATCTTATTTTTATCGCTATCAAATTGCACACCAACTAAAGTAAAATTAACTTAAAAAAATTATTATATATTTTGCTCACGTAAAGGGTAATGAGTGCTCTTGTATAAATATAGGTATAAAGGAAAAAACGTAATCAATTGATCATGTATGAAACACGCGACACCTTTGACATACATATATTATTATCTTTGCCTAAATGAACATTCAACTCTAACGATAATATTATGGTTACCTATTATACCTGCAAGACAAAGGTCAGTTTTTTTAACCAACTTCAAAAAGGAGGTTATCAACTTTGACCTGTTGGTAGGTTATTGAAATAATATTGGAATTATCAGTCTATCGCAGGACCAGTCCAATCAGGTGCGCTTTTTTCTTACGTGTACAATGTATGTATGTTTTCAAAGGCATTGCTAAAAGACTATAACTCCCCAGCTCCAATGGTTTCTTTTTTTTTAACATTAGCTATATTTTTATATATACATACATGTGTACATTACATTATACCTAGGTCTGAACAAATGACTCCACCCCACTGGATAGAATGGTACATCAGTAAAATCATCAAGCAGTCTCTTTCACATTAAGGAATTATTCAAGTTTTAAAAAACGGTTCATTAGTTTAAAAGATATGGAATATGTATGGACCATTTAATCATTATAACACGGAATTTCAAATACTCAAAATTAAATTTAAATTATTAAAATCAAATAAAACTAGTTTTTTACGGATTTAATGCACGAAACTTTATTTATTTATTGACGTTTCGCAGCCTTTACAGGCTGCGTTGCGTCGTGGGAATGGAGAAAACAGTGGAAAAAATAGATATAATATGCTGTCCAGGACTTTTTGTAGAACTATATATGAGATATAGTTCTACTATACATTATATTTATATAACTTCTATTGATTTTGCAGTGCAGGCCAATATGGCTCGCAAATAGGATTTTTTTTTTCGTCTTACGTTTTACTTATTGTTATATATTTGTTTCTTAGGTTTTCACGCACATCACTCATTAAATAAAACTAGTTTTTACGGGTTAATGCACGAAACTTTATTTATTTATTGACGTTTCGCAGCCTTTAAAGGCTGCTTCGTCAGAATCAATTTTTTATTTAATTTTGTCGAGCTACCTTCGAAAGACTTTTATTAAGCGTTCGGTTATTTCATTGTTCGATTTTTAAAGTTTTATTGTCTATATATGAATTTATTACTTAATTTAGTTAATAAAGTACTTTATTTAAAAATCTTTTTTGTAATTTTGAATTTATTTATTTGTTTATGTTAAATTATGCATAAGAAAAAGGAGATAGAAAGCCTCTCTTGAGTTTGTTTCGCCGGTTCTTCTCAGAAAGGTCTCCCAATTTATTTAGTTTTCCTCTGTTTCTTATACCATTAGACCAGGGTCGATAATTTTAAAAATGGTGAAAAGTGAAAAAAAATTATAGTAGGATGAAACCCATTACAAAAGGTAGAGAATATAACAAAAATGAAAGGAAAAATAAATTAGGGGCGATCTGAGGTCGGGAAGGGGGAGGGGGTGAGTTTTTAAGGGTAAAAAATGGTTAATCTCGATTTACGGTAAAACTGCAAGACCTATGAAAAAAAGTTAAATGGCAAAGTTGTAGGTAATAAAAAGATCTACAACTTTTGTATGGAGTTTTTTTCATTATTAATTTGCAGTTTCTGAGAACATTTACCATAGTAGTGTATATTTGTTTATACCATCAGAAAGTAGAGATTTCAACAAACAAAAAACACCCCAACATTTTTAAAAAAGCAGATATTTTGACGTGAGAATTTTCGATTGAAAATAAGGGTGCATTTCGATATTAAGTCAAAATAAGGTGAAAAAATGAATATTTTAAATCAAAAAAATTACTGTATGTTTGGGACATACAAAGGTAAGTTTTCACCAAATTTCGTGAAAAAATATTTTTTTTTGCAAAAAATAAAAATCAAAAACCAAAAACTCGGTTATTCGCATTTTTCACATAAATTTTGAGGTTATGTGAAAAAAGTGTCGATACAAAAGTTGTAGATCTTTTTATTACCTACAACTTTGCCATTTAACTTTTTTTCATAGGTCTTGCAGTTTTACCGTAAATCGAGATTAACCATTTTTTACCCTTAAAAACTCACCCCCTCCCCCTTCCCGACCTCAGATCGCCCCTAATTTATTTTTCCTTTCATTTTTGTTATATTCTCTACCTTTTGTAATGGGTTTCATCCTAATGTAATTTTTTTTGGTCTCAAAAATTATCGACCCTGGTCTACATGGCCAATAAAGATTTTTCATTTCATTTCATTTCAATTTTGGAACCGGTGGTAGTTTACGGTAGTTAGGGTCAAATAAATAAATTCAAAATTACAAAAAATATTTTTAAATAAAGTACTTTATTAACTAAATTAAGTAATAAATTCATACATAGACAATAAAACTTTAAAAATCGAACAATGAAATAACCGAACGCTCAATAAAAGTCTTTCGAAGGTAGCTCGACAAAATTAAGTAAAAAATTGAATCCGACGACGCAGCCTGTAAAGGCTGCGAAACGTCAATAAATAAATAAAGTTTCATGCATTAACCCGTAAAACACTAGTTTTATTTAATGAGTGATGTGCGTGAAAACCTAAGAAACAAATATTATTAAAATCACTCAATAACTAAAAGTAAAAAAAAAATATCACATCTATTCGAAAAAAGTATTTTCTCTGTTTACAAGGACCAAAATAGCGTTTTAAACCCTGGGTGGGGATTAAAAGTAATTTGAATTAGGAATGTGGATATCGTTAGTAAAAGTTCCAATCACCAAAGAGATCAATCACGGACATCTAATGAACAAGTCACAGGCTGTATAAAAACTAACCGCGCGCTTATGAAAACAAAAAAGTTTGTGAAAAAATAAAATACGCTTGAAATACATTCATATGCTTTCGTTCATAAATTGTTCAATCAAATTCGGATATTATTTGGTTTAAAAAAATTGTGCGTCTTCCTCAAGTAGTGATAATAATTATATTAACTCCCAAGAACATTGCATCGGACGCTAAAACATTTGAGTTGCATTTACTTATTTTCTCATATAGGATGATAAAAAATCAGTGGCGTAGCTAGGCGTGGACGAAGTGATGTGAGTGATATCTGATGCAGTAGTTACGAAACGCCACACCAACTATCCTCACCTCACCTTGCCGGCCCGCACAAATTCTTCTTCACACCTCTTTTAAAGGACCCCAGATTGTGGGAAGTGCACGCGCGCGGGCAAAGAACTATTCCACTTGCGAAAAATAATACAAAGAAATGAGTTACGAAATTTAAGGCAACGTAGGCCAAGCCGCATGGTTCACTGAAAAAAAGGGAAAGTGGAATAAGGGAGAATAACTCCTCAGAACACTCGCCATGCTATAGGAGAGTAAGCGTTATGATGCCACATCGCAACGTAAATGTGGAGACTCGAGGTTCTTTCTTAGGTCCCTCTGATGGAAGGCGAAGTGGGCGAACGGCGTAGTAGTACGCCGCTGCTACCTATTCAAAACACCAAGTAAGTACTTGGCGGAGTCATCCCAGAGGTGCGAGCAATATTTGATGCAGGATCGAACTTGCGTCTTGTACAACAGATTCAGTTAGGGACACGATATCGAATAGAAAGTATCGATACTGTACTCATGAGTAGTATCGGTAAAAAAGTATCGTACTCGTAAAAGTATCGAAACAAAAGTATCGATACTTCAAAGTATCGAGTACATTTCATAGGGCCTTATCGGAACCTCTGTGGCCTGATGAGCAACCCCCCCCCCCCCTCAGTGTTAAAATAGAAAGAAAAACAATCGAATTTAATTATAGTACGTACGTATAATCAAAAACAAAAAAGGACATGTAAATTCACAAATTGCTATATTATGTAATGAAAAAATAGCTGTGATTTCTGACACTAAAAAAGTGTTCATTAATATTACATTCATAATTAGGTACAATGTTAATTAAAAAGATCGAAATCTTAAACAATTTAAAAGTATGAAACTTTTCAGATTTGTTTCAAATTAAACTTACTTTTCTTGAATTTTAATCATTAAAAAACATTATTCCCACTTATGTTAACTTGAATCTGATACGTAGTTAACGGTTGTCATTGGCATGCTTCACTCAAGATTATTAGAAGAGGTTACGTCCATCTTTTTTTCAGGTGGTTTCAAATAGGTATACACAGCACAGACAGAATAATAGTGTTACACTTGAATAAATCAAATACAGTCAAGCGAAAAGCACAATAAACGGCGAATCAATCACAGTTCCTAACAATATAATCGCTGAATAAATAACTATGAAACAAAACAAACCGCAAAATAAACACAGTCACAGATTGGAAAGAATTTGAATATGTCAGTTACTGACTTTATAACAACGCAATAGGGCATTTGACAGTTTTAAAAATAAAGTGCCAAAATAACGAAAAAGATATTAGTTTTGTTATCTATTGTCACGTAACCCAAAACGCTTGGGATTGGCGGAGCCTAAAAGGACGTCACACGCAAGTAAACTTCCGGTCAAAGTGACATGACATTGTATCGTTTGACGTTTCAATAACAGTCGTGTGACGTTACACACTAGTAAGACGCCATATTGCCCAGAGAAACGTTTTCGCGGCAACTTAAAAATTGAGTTTTTGATTTGGTTATTTTTACTGAAATACACGACAAAATGATGAATATCCACTTTTTACGGACTCCATAAACATTAGTCAATAACGTGAGATCGTTGCCTAAAACTTGTCAAATACCCTATGGAACGTTTTAGAAGGTTTGCTATGATTTAAAAAGATGGCGTTGCCATCAATATGAGGCGCTTATCCAAAATTTTAAAGGTATCGATACTTGCCAAAAAGTACTCATTTAGTAAAAGTATCGAATACAAAGTATCGAGTACAAAAGTATCGGTATCGAAAGGAAAAGTACTCGATACCACAAAGTATCGATACTTTTTTCGTGTCCCTAGATTCAGTAGATCGGACGGGAAAAACGCCGCACCTTGTTTAAGAGTCACAGTTTTCGTGAAGCCCTTTTGATCAAGGTTTCAATGTAGTCCTGTGGATTCAGGTCACAGCGAACTTCCATATCGAGCATGGTAATGTAGCTCTATAGCGCAAGTGTTGTGCCCTGAAGAGAGGACAGGAGAAGGAATGGCGACGTTGATGCCATAAAAGCGCAAAACTGATGTATCTTAGCACTAAAATCAACTAAAATCTTGACACCCCATTGAAATCTGGTCCAAAGTCTGATTGAGTTTAATGACAAGATTCTCCGGTTTCTTCTTGGTTTCTAACCATCCAGTCGCTGCGTGTCCGAAATATCCCGCATGAACTGTATTATCGTCTGCATTTTGCATAGCAATGAATATTTCCAAGAGGAATTAAATCAATAATATGCAGCAGAAAGAGTGCAGGGGAAAGGATGAAATACTGAGGTACACCGGCATTCAGTGAAATGAACTGCGAATTACATCCGTTCATAAGCACGTGAATCCTACGCACATGCAGGAAGTCAGCCTCTTCGGCACAGAATAAGAAAAGAGAGAAGCTTGGGGAGAAGACTTTTGAACCAGACTCAGTTGAAAACCTCGGCAATATCAAGGCTGATAACCAAAGACTGTCACGTAGGCTCATAGTTTTGACCTAAGTCCGTATTGACGAGTGGTTCTCTAGATAGCGGGACTGTCAAACCATGTTTCATAAGAGATTTATTGGGTAGATCTTAAAACTAAAGAAAACGCTCGCGACTTCGCCTACGTTTATATTAGTCCACATATTAGTAAATTGCACTTAAAATCATTCGTATCCTATATCTTCAAAACTAACTGATTTCGTTGAAATTACGGTTTTTCGCTGAGTTGAAAGATCCCTCATGAACCTAATAACAATCTTTGCAATCAGATTTGCAATTCAAAATAAATAGTGCGTATTAAAAATCACGCAAAATTTTTCGTACAAAATAAAAACGAATCACGTGTTCAGAAGATCAAATAGTCGGACATATTATGGAAATATTAGAAAAATCCAAGAAGATTGCAAACATGTTTTATGTCAATGTTGCTTACTTTAACTTACAAAAACAAACATCACGCAAAGTTATAGCGCGGAAACTAGCAAGTTCGATTTATACCTACCATAACATAAGCAATCGCAAATTTAATGCATGGCAGTTCAAGTTCAAATTGCTATTTGGTATATAGATAAAATTGATAACCTCTTTTTTTATATTTCAGTGAAGCATTAAACTGATTGATTGTTATAATTATATTATCTAAATATTTTATTTAAATAAAATTTTACAATATAAATTCAACGCGGACAAGCTATCAGACTAGACAAACTTCATTTTTAAGGCGGTTAAAAAGGTAGACAAATAGGTATAGGGGCTGCCTGATAATATAATCGATCACCAAAAATGTTACCTATATAATAGAATATCTGGCATGTTGCCTATATTGATTCCATGGAGTCCTGTCCTGGCAACCATTTCAGTAAGGAATAAAACACAATTTTTACATTCCGTGATAAAAAATCCTGCCAAAACAGACATAAGAACAACAAATAGGTAATTTATTATTCCTCCTTTATGGCAAATATTCGCAATAAGCTATTTGATAGTATGAAATGTGAAGGACCAATTATTGGCAGCAATTTTATTATTCTGACAAAGACAAGGTGTTCATAATACAATAATGTTTTTAAATCTATTGTTATGTGACCGAAAACGCATAGGATTGGTGAAGCCTAAAATGACTTCACCAGCTTGTAAATGTAAACATTCTGTCGAAATGAAATTACTTTGTACTGTTTCACGTTTCAATGAGAGCCGTGTGACGTCACCTGCCTGTAAGACGCCATATTTGCTAGCGAAACGTTACACATATTTGAAAACAGAATTTTTATTTAATTTTTTTACTTATCCTACACAACGCAGTATGCGTATGAACGTTATCAAAAACTTGTCACTTATTGTGCCTATTGTTACTTTTACAGGATGCAGTTGTGGACTGGGCGAGAGATCACAGAATGCACCACAAATACTCTGAAACTGACGCTGACCCTCACAACGCGACACGGGGGTTCTTCTTTGCGCACGTCGGTTGGCTGTTGGTCAGGAAGCACCCTCAGATCAAAGCCAAAGGAAAAACTATTGATTTGAGTGATCTTTGGGCTGATCCAGTACTTCGATTTCAGAAAAAGTAAGTATTTTTCAATTATTTAGGTACTAAGTATTTTAAAGAATAAGCTGTTCTATACATATACGCTGGCTCCCTTTTTTAACCCCGACGGAAAAGAGGAGTGTTAAAAGTCTTTGGCATCTTAGCTCCTTAACGATAGACTGATTTGAATGCAGTTTATTTTATTTGAAAGCTGACATAATCGAGATGGTTCTTAGCTATAATTTATTAAAATCTGTTTAGATGTTTGAAGATCATCAGCTCATTTCCCATTTGAGGAAAGGCTCTTACAAATTTCACAGTTACTAATTGATTTAGAATTTGCTGCACTTTTGCTTTGGTGGTATTTCCAAGACATGATAACCTATAGGTGATGGCGCAACATCGAGTACTCAACTCCTCAGCTACTTACAGCAGACGTAGCGTGTTTGGGCTCCAAGAGTCCCCTATCATGATCTAGGTGATCATAGTGGAATAGACACATAAGAATGGTCTCAATGAATAAATGATGAGCGAAGCTTTGTTTGTAGTGTGTCTACTGGTAATTTAAAAAATATAAATCAAAATTGAATTTGAAATTTTAAAAATCCTCTGAAACCCAAAAATAAGCTAAATAATGAGAAAATAAAATGTGTTGGCCCTTTATCTTTATTATTACAACACTACTTAGTGATAATTAGACCCAGACTTCTCAAGTCGGGGGATCGCGATTAGGGAGAGCACCAAACAAAAAAGTTTTTTCACTTTTCATACCTAGTAATAATAATTAAAATATCTAATTACTTCTTTAGCGGTCCTCCGACTTGACGATGTCTTGGTCTAACTATTTATTACTGTACATAGATATAATAAAGTTAAAGGGAAAACACATTTTATTATTTTTTGTCATAACTTTGTTTATCGGGCGGGTAGCGGTAGGTGCAGGTTCAAATCCTGTCTGATACCTGGACCGAGGAGTTTTCTTTCTAGTAAAATTTTCTTTAGATTATAAATCTTGCATTTTAATGCTTCAATATAATAAAGTATAATTTACCTCATTATAATAATTATTTATTCTAGAAATCAGAAATCAATATATCTTTATTCAAATTGGATGTATAGTACAACTCTTTTGAATCGTCCAAAATTTTTTTTCCCTACCACTCGTTATGGACATATTTTTAGCTACGGAGAAAAACGAGCGAAAAAACTCTACAACATTAAATGTCTAATGCAACAACATTTACAAATCATTATGTTGTTACAACGTCAATACAATAGGCTAGTTGTCCCTTTTTGGAAAAAGGTTTTAAATGGTTAATAAATGTTCTATTAGACCGAAAAAAAATGTATTGTATTTTTTGAGAACTAGAAAGCTACAAATCTTTAATTTTAAAATAGACTTTTCATGGACATACAAAAAACGCTGTCGGCCATTTTAGTCTATAGATTATCTATGCTATGACGTCAACCTGTAGTAAACAAAAACTCGTTAGCACGTAGAAAATAACTTATCTGAGTATATAATAAAAAAAAACATGATTTCTAATAAATACCACGAAAAATCATTATTGTATTGTACGAGAAAACACATCCTTGAAGACTCCAGGAAAGTTGTGGATTAAAGTGCCGAAAGAAATTAACCTACGCAGATTTATTACACTTATTCATATGTTGTATCTATTTTATGTTTATTACTACATTGATGTCGATTCTGGCATGATTCTCTAAACTTAAAACTTAATTTAACATCAGTCTCACCTTTTCATTCTGTATAGTGTGACAAGGATACACTGTTGTTAAATTAAAGTTTAGGTTTAGAGAATCATGTCAGAATCGATACCAATGTAATACTAAATACACTGTACTTACATAGATGCCTTGTCGTTTCTCTGCTCCGCAGAGCAGAAATCGGGGTTTTGTGCAAAAAATTCACCAACCATCAATGCGTCAATTCTTGGCAGATTTGTGCTTTCTGCTTTCACAAAGCCAGCATCCATAATTAGTTTTGTCAAAAAAAATCAGTAAACGGAAACTTTTCTAAAGTTAAAAGTGTTTTAAGATAAATTTAGTCAGACGAAAGAATCCCACAATAACACGCGAATGACAATTAGTTGTTTACTACAACAAGAGACTTCACAATCATGGCGGATGTGGCGAACAGCGTTTTAGTGTTTAAAAAATATACATTAAAAATATTTTTTTTAAATTAAATTTCTACAGCAATCTTCTGCTTTTATGAAGTGAAATCGATATATTTAGGTAGGAAATAAACATTTATTTATTCCATTCGACATGAGTCAACTAGCCTATAATGATTTATTTAAAGAAAACTTGTTGGAATGATTGGAACAGTTCAAACCCAAACATTTTTGTCTGTAATATAATGAGACACTTTATAATAAGCTTTTTTAATAAGTGCTTTTTTTATACTATATTTAAATTTATTTATGGTTAACTTTTGGATATTGCTTGGGAATCGTTTTAATAAATTCCTAATATTTTATGTTTTCTATATGTTTATAATTCATATTTTTATAATATAAAGAATAAAACTAAACTTCTTCAAATAATGTTTCTACTGCCTGTAAGTGTGTGTAACTGAAATTCTACCTAACGGCTGGACCGATTTCGAAAAATAATTTAATGTGTACGTTCAAGTGGGTCCCTAAATTGTTTAGATTCACAACTGAACCCGGTAGGTGGTGCTATAGTTATGCAGGACAACGTCTGTCGGGTTTGCTAATATACAAAAATAAACTCTTACATCTTAATTCCGCTAAAGAACCTTCACAGAATTAATGTTATGACACAAAAGATGTCTTGTACAACGCACCCGTTGACTAACACGCAAAATTATCTATCTTTATATTTTTAACTTACTAACCAAATTGTACGTTCTGCGACATCCGTGGCCGAATGGTTTGTACGCCGGGTTTTATGGTGCTGCCGACTCGAGAAGTCCCGGGTTCGAATCCCGGAGGGGCAGATGATTTTGTGTGATGAATAAGAGCATTTGTACTCCAGTCATGGATGTTTAATACGTATTTCTATATAAATATACTTATTTATGTACAGTACCTATACGTATTCTATCCGTTACCCTAGCATCCCATAACACAAGCCTTACAGTGCAAACTTTGGGGCTAGGCTAATTGGTGTGTGTTGGAAATATATATTATTTTTATTTGACCAAATGTAAAATTCATAAATTTTAATTCCAGGTACTATATGATTCTAATGCCGTTGACTTGCTTCATCATGCCATCCGTACTTCCAACACTGTGGGGCGAAAGTTTGTGGAATGGCTACTTCTGCACCGCTATATTCCGATACGTTGCCATTCTGAACAGCACATGGCTAGTGAATTCTGCGGCTCACTTGTGGGGACATAGGCCTTATGACAAAAACATTAACCCAGTAGAAATCAAAGCAGTTTGTGCAGCAGCTTTAGGAGAAGGGTTCCACAATTACCACCACACATTCCCGTGGGACTATAAAACGGCCGAACTCGGACACTATTCGTTTAATATCACAAAACTATTCATTGACGCTATGGCTTCAATTGGTTGGGCTTATGACTTAAAAACTGTGTCACCAGATGTAATTGAGAAAAGAGTGAAAAGAACCGGTGACGGCAGCCATAGTGTTTGGGGTTGGAGCGATCAGTACATTGACGACATCTATGCAGAAGAAGAGAATACTGCAATTGTCCACCCGGACAAGACCCGATAGCTTAAACATTAATGATATTTTAAATTATATTTTCAAAGGAATTTTAGCATTGTGAAAATACAAACCAATTCATTATGGTTATGAATCATATTTGGGTATTTTTATACTTTATTCATTGAAATTGCAATTCTGTCCAATTGATAAATTATTAGTTGTAGTGAAATCGCATTTCTTTTTTAATTTAATTTGTGATATCATGGTGTTATTGATAAGGAATTATTTATTTTAAATAAATGCATTATGTGGTATATTTGAATATATTATTTGTGTTTAAAAATGAATATCATAAGTAAAAAAAGTATAAAAAAGGTTCCGGTTTTGCACAGGTGAATTAATTTTAAATAATATAGCCTGTCACCATGTGAGTAAAGATACATACAGAGTAAAAACTTCTAAAGAGTGGTCATTATTTTTTTCTTTGGAGGAGGAGCATAGGGTGGATGTCCCGGTCTCAAACCAATTAAAGGAAATTATTAACTTTAAAATGTTGCTATATGGCCTAACAGCGATATTTATTGCTAGTTTATTTTTTATATTGTAAGTTATCTAGTTATAAGTTGTATTTGGGAAGCAAAATATTTGATTTCTTTTTGTTTATTTTATTATTCAAGATAATCGGTATAAAACTGGGATGTACCCTAATTTGACCAGCCGGCCCCAGTTGTTATCAAGATTTGTACCAGAGGTTGACCATTTATAAAAAAGTGAAATAATAACTACATTCACAATTAAAAGCAGACGTATTTTATAATCAACTTTATGGTTTGTTCATAGGACTAAGTGACATCAATATGTAAATTAAATTAAGGTCAGTCTCAACAATCACAATAGTAATTCTTAAATCTAAATGGCACATTTTCAAATCACCATAAAATAACGAATCATAACTTCACTTAAACTTTGAACTGTTTAAACAATCTAAAGTTTTGAATAAGTAATTCTTTGTTAATATCAAACTTAAATATTTTTATTAATTGTCAAAAAAATATTTAAGTTTCATACCTAAATTCACGTAACGATTCAAAATTAAAAACTGCAAAATTGAAAAAGGAATAAGATCCAAAAAAGACACTTGGCCATTTCTGGTACTTAATATGAACCTCTATCATTAATTGACACAGGAGCATTAATTTTCTCCACTATGCTGTCATTAGCATACCAAATTTTATCTTCTTTATCTGGCCATTAAAAGTATTAGAAGTTGATATCACCATCGTACTAACTTCTTTACTCTTTTGGTCAATATTTTTGACAATCCCTGGAAAATACTCCCCTCGTAGTTTACTATAGCATATGATCTTATTTCCTCATCTGATCTATCTTTATTACTGTAATTAAATTGATCAAAGGTAAATTATCCTCATCGGAATCAGAATCAATTCTATTCTGAACTCTCTTTTTTACTCGTTTTGTTTTAGGTTTCTCAACTTTTTTCAACTGTTTTTAACTTCTTTTTTTCTTCTCTTGCTAATTTACTATTTTCTTTTCTTCTTGTGCCTTACTTTTTTCATTCCAGTATTGCATCTACTCTACTGATGTAACTGCATCTGGCAATCGCTTTCTATTGAACCTTCTATTATCACCTTTTTTTAGTGGTGATTCTGCAGGCATTGTGCATTCTTTTTCAGAATTAAAGCCTGGTTTATTATGTTTATTTGCTGTTGATTGAGGATCTGACAAGTTGCAAGCATTATTATTAATTTTAATTTCTTTTTTGGTGGCATATTGTATCTAAAACAAGAAAACAAAACTCATATTAAGAGTTTGGTCAATTATAGGATTTGTATGCAGTACCAATGTCAAACCACTGGTCAACTAATGGAAACGTAAGCAATTTACTCCTTTAAAATTGATAGTCGAGTTACAACTCATATTCTGGACATGAAACTGTTAAAAAAAGTAAAAAAAAGAGTACCACTTCAGTGTACTAGTCGTTGACCAATTGGTCAATCACAGGAGCACCTAATCAAATCATGTACCTTTTGTTAACCAGTAAAATAACTCATGAAATATATCGTTTGCATTTGAAATTCATTGAAAATCTTTATAATAAACATAAAATTATTAAAAAAAACAATCATCCGAACAAGTTCATTAAAAAACAATACAAAATAAATTAAAAGTGTTCTTACCTTTCTAAACATTATCCTTACTACAATGGCGGCTGAATGGCAACTGTCAGCGACAAGTCAAAACAAAATTAAATTGTAGCTTTCACTGGTTGTCTCTTTCTAGTCGTAATTTGATTGGTTGATTTGTATTAGTACCAACAAGATGTAGCCAACATGAAATGAAACGCTTAATCGCGGGAAAGCTTAATTGGTGCGGCCAAATGTGGTAATGGATATCTTGTGAGGTCGAAACCCCGGAGAAGTGGACTGTAGGTGATGGTTCGAAGTATTAAGGGGGTTGGTTTATGGGATAGGATTAGGACAAAAAAAAAAACACTGTGCTTACTTGAGGGCTTCGATAATGGCGTTGGCGCATACGTCAGTTTCTCCGGCAGCAGTCTCTTCCGATGCCAGCGGTTCACGATGGCGTTCAAGAAAGTCCTCGTTGATCGCTATCACAAATCACACACAAACCTCCTATTTGCGAAACTGTTATTTAATTACGATTGTTTATTATAATGCGGATGTGAGAAAAACTGTTCATTTAATTATAATGCGGAAAATATATAATCACAATTGTTTGCGGCGCGATGACAAATTCGACCATTTCGTTCTTACGCGGTGACAGAACTCTTCATGCCGTCGGCCTGCCGACAGCCATTTCCTCCCGGCCATTTGTCGTTGCAGGCAAATATATTGCGTCTTCTTCCCTCATTAGCATAAGGCACAGTGTTTGAGGAGAAGGATCTATTGGGATGCGGTTTATTCGAAAATTGATCGAAACGGTATGAAATTAGAGATTAGAATGTTTTGGCGTTACCATTTCCCCCGGCCTTAAAGGGTACCTACCTTTAAAGAAAATGTATAAAGCGGAAATAACTAAGTGGGAGAAATGGAAAAATATTAAATTATTGTGTAGGGATAGGACACAAGCGGACCACAGGTCGCACAAGTATGCCCTTAGAAGTGCGGACAGAAACGACGCGGACGCTGCCGTCTTTAGACGGATGCAGCTTTTCTATGACACCTAAAGGCCATGATAGAGGCGGTGCATTATCATTAATTATTACTACCACCGTACCTTCGCGAATCATGTTACCTACAGGCTTATTCCATTTCTGGCGAGTTTGTAAGCTATGAAGATACTCGCTTCGCCATCTCTTCCAAAAGGACTGGACCATTTTGTCCATAAGCGAGTACCTTTCGAGTAGGTCTGCGTTTGAACCTATCTCCGCGGCGGGCAACGAATAAAGTGGTACTGAATGCAAAAAATGGGAAGGCGTTAGAGCGCTGGGCTCTGACGGATCAGCACTAAGAACGGTTAGCGGTCTGGAGTTTAAAAGACATTCTATTTGCGTAAGAATCGTTATTAACTCCTCATACGAAAGAAGTTGTTGGCCTATTGTCTTAAAAAGATGCGTTTTAACTAATTTTACCATCGATTCCCAACAACCTCCGAAGTGCGGAGAAGCGGGCGGAATAAACTGCCAGTCGATACGATTTTCGGCGAGCTCTTCCTCAAAACGTGGACGGTACTCCCTATTAATGAAATTATATAGGTCGCGAAGATAAGAGTTAGCTCCTCGGAAATTCGTTCCGTTATCGGAGTATAAACACTGTACCGGTCCGCGGCGCGACAAAAATCGTTTTAAGGCTGCCAAAAAACAAGCAGTAGTAAGATCCGTAGCGAGCTCAACATGTATGGCGCGAGTGCTCATACATGTAAATATACATAAATAAGCCTTACGACTCTTTGCACCTCGAGTGCGTATAGGAACATAATTTATGGGACCAGCGTAGTCACAACCGGTATGCGAAAAGGCCTTAATAGGGACATTTACCCTATGTTCCGGAAGATCGCTCATAATCGGCGAGACCTGCGGACGCGGTTTCCACTTATGACAAATATTACACTTGTGGATTATAAAACGAATAGTTCCTCTCGCGGACAATATCCAATATTTGTTACGCAACAGTGACATAGTGAGCTCCGGACCAGCGTGGAAATATTTACTATGGTAATATTCAACGAGAAGCTCCACAGTGCGATCGCGACGTGGTAAGACGACGGGATGTTTAGTATCATAAGTCTCGGCCGAATGGGATAGTCGACCTCCGATGCGAATTAAATTACTTTCTATAAACGGTTTGAGTTTAACGAGAGCGGGCGAACAACATTTATTATTATTTAAATTATTATAATCTTTCGAAAAATGTTTTAATTGAACATGATACAATAAAGCGTTTTCTGCGAATTCAAAATCACTTGCGGCTACGAAATTAGATCTACGCGGTATTTTACGAAGAAAGCGATATACAAATACAATAATGCGTAATAATTTCGACCAACTTGATATACGTTCAGCGAGTGCGAGCAATGGCGAGTTAAATTCAGGACTTGAAACTGTTGTATGAACATGAGCCTTCTCCTCCGGTATTACTTCCGTGTCTACATCAGTAACCTTGTTTATAGGCCACTCTGAAGGGGAGCTCTTAAGCCAAGTTGGTCCACACAACCATAACGGATGCTCAATAAATTTATCGGGCATCAAACCTCGCGATAAACAATCAGCAAGATTTTCTGTACCTGCTACGTGATAGAAGTGCTCTGCGGGGAGGTTGTCCACTATACGAACAACACGGTTGGCAACAAACGTTTGCCAGCGATGCGGTGAGGAATTAATCCAACAAAGGGTCACATTTGAATCGGTGAATGCATAAATGGCTGAGATATTATAGCGCGGATTATAAGTGTCATGCACGCGACGAAGAAGCTTTGACAAAAGCTCTGCTGCGCAAAGCTCAAGCCTAGCGATAGACAACGGCTTTACAGGCGATACCTTAGACTTTGCGCAGGTTAGTTGCACAATCACCTCGTCCTCGCGAGTGATATGAGCGTAAACGACGGCCCCGTAGGCGCGTTCACTAGCGTCAGAAAAACCGACTAAGCGGAAAACGCAGCCATTGATAATACCTAAATGACGCGGAATTTTAAATCTATTTAAAAGCGGAAGCGTGGTGCAAAATATTTTCCAGTTAGTTATGATGTGACGAGGGGGAACATCGTCCCAATCGAGTTTCAAGAGCCACAACTCTTTTATAAGTAATTTTGCGTAAAGAATTACGGGTGAGACAAAACCCATAATATCCCAAAGACGAGCTACGGTTGAGAGTATAACGCGTTTTGTACATAAATCAGACGGCGCGGTGACTCGAAATTCAAAATTGTCATCTGATTTAGACCAGCGCAAGCCCAGAACCTTCTGTTCTGATGACTTATCGAACTCAATAGACTCGGACAGTCTATGAGAAGCGGGGATACGACTTAAAACTATTTGGGAATTGCTGCTCCACTTGACCAAATCGAATTGACCACCCTTAAAAAACTGTATCAGTTCGTGTGCAGCTTGAATAGCATCCGACTCACTATTTACCGAT